>CP106730.1:373122-978674 GCA_025506655.1 Gossypium rotundifolium | reverse complement strand
ATTAAAATTCACACTTTGAATTTGGCATACAACTTCTTCTCCCTTAAAACTCGTAACACAATCTGAAGATGCTCATCATGTTCCATTTTGGACTTAGAATACACCAGGATGTCGTCTATGAACACCACGATGAATTGATCCAAGTAGGGCTGGAAAATCCGGTTCATCATATCCATGAACGTAGCTGGGGCGTTCATCAATCCGAATGGCATTACCAGAAATTCATAATGCTCATATCTAGTCCGAAAAGCCGTCTTATGGATATCCACTTCTTTCACTTTAAGCTGATGATACCCCGACCTTAGATCAATCTTTGAGAATACCGCAGCTCCCTTGAGCTGATCAAACAAGTCGTCGATCCTTGGCAAAGGATACTTGTTCTTGATGGTCAGCTTATTCAACTGCCGGTAGTCTATACACATCCTCATCGATCCGTCCTTCTTCTTCACGAATAAGACCGGTGCTCCCCATGGAGACACACTAGGTCGGATAAATCCACGATCAAGCAACTCCTGAATTAGAGCCTTAAGCTCAACTAACTCCTTCGGTGCCATTCTATATGGAGCAATAGAAATTGGCGCCGTTCCAGGTAATAAATCAATCCCGAATTCTACCTCACGATCCGGAGGCAAACCTGGAAGTTCTTCCGGAAAAACATCTACAAACTCATTCACAGTCTTGACTCCCTCAACAGTTGTTTCCTTAGCCTCCAAGGCACTCACCAACATCAGGAAGGCTACACATCCCTTTCTAACCATCTTTTCTGCCTTAAGAGTAGATACTACATTAGATAAGTAGTTCCATCTCTCGCCCATCACTACAACTTCCTTGTCATCAAAAGTTCTTAAGGACAATCGTTTAGCAGCACAATCCACATTTGCACGATACTTCACAAGCCAGTCCATGCCTAAGATCAGGTCGAATTCTCCGAATGGTAATTCCATTAAATCAATCGGAAACTGTATCCCTTGAACTTCTAAAGGTACTTCCTTAAAAGTTTGTCTATAATTCATGCTCATCTCTAACGGACTAAGTACGACCATCTTCCTAGGTACAGCCTCGAAGTCACATGCAAAGTCCGGATACTTTACTAGCGATGTATGAGTGAGTTGACCCTATGTCTATCAAAGCAATAAAGGGCAACCTGTAAATCAAACGCACGTGATTACATCAGTGCATCACTATCTTCTCTCATGATTTAATCAGATATACCAGACACTGGCCGTCTCACCTCGAGCTACCATCGCCTCACTCAAGTCCCGCGACCTCTACCGTAACCATTACCCTTCCATTTGGACCACGGCCCTTATCGGTCATTGCCCACCTCTGCCAAACTTGATTAACACCTCGACTTCTTTTGGCGGTTCTTCTCTCAATTCATCGGGCAATCCTTGATCATATGGTCTTTAGATCCGCACTTGAAACATCTCCCGGTCTTTTTCCAACACTCTCCCGGGTGCATCTTTCCATATTGAGTACAAGCACGATGTTGTCCACATAGTAGCGGCGACCTCATGACCTCCATTTCTTGATTTTTTTTAGAAATTCCCGAATGACCCTAAAGACCTAAAGCTTCTCTTATTCTTATTCTGGCCTCTATCCCGGTTCTGTCTTTCAGTCCGCTAAAACCTCTTCAGCTATTCTTGCTCTTTCCACTAAGATTGCAAAATCTCTTTCCCGGTGCGGAGTAATCATCTCTCAGATTCATCTCTAAGTCTATCCTCAAATCGACACACCGCTCATATTCAAGTAGCTACTATCCTCCGCATAACGGCTAAGTCGCAAAAATTTCGCTTCATATTCATTTATCGACTTGTTTGCTTGCACCAAATTCGAAATGTCTTCCTCTCGGGAGTCGATGTAGCTAGCTCCAACGTATTTTCCTTGAATTTAATTTTAAAATACCTCAATCCAATCGATCCAGGGTACTTTCCTTTATAGTGAGCCACCACCGTAGGCCTCATCACGGAGTAATGAAATAGCACCTTTCGCTTTTTCTTCAAGAAGGCAGTCTAAATCGTCCATGATCCTCTCGACCGCCTCCAACCAAGATTCTCGCTACATTTGGAGCTACTCCAGATACTCCTCCGAAAACCTCGGCTCCATTTGATCTAAGTCTCTCGACCATCGACTTTCGAGACCCATTTCAATCTGAGCTCGCTACTGCTCCAAAACTCGCAAAGACGACTTGTGATATCGCATCACCTCCTCCATTTTGCTCTTGAAAATCCACCCCAACAGTGGTGGTGAGCTTCATTCTCTAACCTTGACCAGATCTAACTGGTTTCGACATGACCATTCTTCCTCTTCGCGTCCCACGACGACCACGTCCCCTAGAACTCATGTCTACTACGCGTCTTATCTGTTTTTACGAAAAAGTCTTATGTATTAGAGTCTTTTCACTTCTTATTACAAGAAAGTTTTATGAAACAGATATTCAGTGGTTTTTCCGTAGTAGTGTACAAACACCTAGGGTCCATGTCTCTAAAGTATAGTTTCCTTAGTCTTATCAGACTTTCATATCACTTTATCAATAAAGATACATACCTGATGGATCTGGGCTGAGAACTCCGAGTGCCATGCTCTTATAAAACCATTTCAACTTAAGAAAACTTTCAAAAAGTCATTTGGGCCAACTTTTGAAAATGTTGTGGGCTTTAAAACCCAAGGCTGAGAGTTTAAAACTGGGCTCTGATACCAAGTTGAAACACCCCAAACCCGGCCCAAAAGCCTAATCGGATTTGATATGTTCCTCGAATCTAACTTTAGCAAATTCTCGTTCCATTTAAGAAAAACTTGATGATTTTGTAGAAAACAGATTAACTTAATATTTTAGGTTGAAATCAAATTGTAAAGCAAATTTATGTATTTTAAAACATTATTCTTAGAAGGAATTAATAAATTAAAAGAAAACCAAATTTAATTAATAAATTAAAAGAAAAACAAATTTAAGGAAATTACTTTAAAACATATATATATATATATATTAGTGACATAAACATTTTTAAATTATTTATCAAAAAATCATTTAATTATTTAATAGATATTTGTTCATGGCAAGATAAAAGTCCAAACACAAAATTAAAAACAGCTTTATAGTGGCCTTATTACAAAAATAGCAAACCCATAATTAAGTCTAAGTAATAAAATTTAATAAGTTTAAATTGGAAAATCTTCAAAATACTTGATATGAGCATTGGCCACCACGGAGTCCTTGCTGACCCGATCCATCGCACTACGAATCATCTGAAAAGTTATCCCACAAAAATGGGTGAGTTATAAACTCAATGTGTAACACATACATTAAAAAGCCCATTTTCATAGCAAATTAAATAAAAATCATTTAAAATCATACGAATATACACATATAATGAAATGCAAACCCGGCCCACCTAAATATCCATCCGCTACACACCACCCTTACCAACCAATCACACCGTGGGGATTACTA
This sequence comes from Gossypium rotundifolium, assembly GCA_025506655.1. Lineage (NCBI taxonomy): Eukaryota > Viridiplantae > Streptophyta > Magnoliopsida > Malvales > Malvaceae > Gossypium > Gossypium rotundifolium. The sequence continues at coordinate 975,223 of CP106730.1, read as the reverse complement.
AATCGACCCTCCATCCGCTACACACCATCGAAGGCAGTTGCTGCAGTCAACATGCACATCGCCCTTATAATTTTGTGGCAAGGCCACCAGACAAAATTGTGACCGAAATCACCGGATTTCAAATATGTGACCGAAGTCACCAGATTCACATATGTGGCCGAAGTCACCGGATTCAAATATGTGACCGAAGTCACCGGAAATGTGGTAAAACCACCAGAATACTTCCCCTTTATCAAATTCACCCATATGCCCATGCACATACATATTATTTATTTTTCATGCTATTTACCCCAAAATCATAATATAATCATACTTATTTCACATTTATGCATATAGCAAAATTAACGAAATATTGGGGTAAACATACCTGAATTTTGTATACCACTGAATGGTATCCACAAACAAACATATTGTCATATAGTCACATTTATTATAGATCTTATGAGATTTTATTGTATGGTTACACACCTTATAATAGTGAGAACGATACCCTCTCGCTCGTCAACACCTAGTTAATTATCACACTTGGTTAGAATATACTATTACTAATAAAACTATATTTATTGACGAAAGATCTAAATCCTTACCCTCGGATTCTCGAACAACCATTATTTGTGGTTTTTCCCCGCTAGATGGATCAAAACCCGCTGATATCCCACCAACATAAAGTGGTTCGATTGTACGTACTACTTCAAATAATCGATCTTCGTTAGTAGAGGGTCCACAACCCGGTGGAAAATCTCTTCACCGACATATCTGACCTTCTTTTGAAATTCGATGGTAAACAAAGCCTCCTCTCTTCCAAACACTCCTCATCGCTCTTTTCTTACCTATCTTGTTAGTCTTAAATCACCCCTAAAAATAAGATTGATTAATAGTCTATTTAAAGAAATCGATATAACCGAAGGTGATATTCTTACCTTGGATGATTTCGAAAGGTCACTTCTTAAAAGTTGGCTTCAACAAAGATCCTTAAAAATCCTTTCCAAGGATTCGGCCTAGGAGAGAAAAATAAAAGGATTTATGTTTCTAAGTTGACTATAGTAAAAAGAAATAAAGAAAACAATTGATAAAACCTTACTTTGATCACTTGAATATTCGGCCTAGAACAAAAAGAAGAAAAGGAATGATGATTCGGCTTTAACAAGAGAAAAAAAATATGGTGCTTTGGCTAATGTGATTTCGGGTTTCCAACAAAAGAAAAGAGAAAAAGATAGTGATTTTATGGCTAAAATGGTTTCGATTTTCAATAAAAGAAAAGAAAGATTTAGATGAAAAAGAAAGGTGATTTGGTTTGTCAAAAGAGAAGGAAAGTATGTTGATTTTGGTGTTGATAGAAAATAGTTTCGGTTGAGAGTGAGGAAGAAAGAAAATGAAATTGAAAGAAGAGAGAAATAGAAGAAGAAGAAAAGATGATGATGAAGGTGATTCCAAAAGAAATGAGATAGGTTTAAGGACCTATGCACATTCGGCCAAGAGGAAGAAATTGAAAAAGAAAATAGTTCTTTGCACTTTGGTAGTTTCGGCAATGAGAGAAAAAGAAAAGAAGAAAAATGTTTTCCAATCTTTTGATGCTTATGACTAAAGAAGACCACAATTTGAGAGAAAAGGAATTTTAACCAAAATGGTCAAAATGAGAACCAAAACAAAGAGAAATTTCTACCTAAACTCAATAACAAATTCGGCTAGGAGAGAAACTTTGGAGAAATGAGAAAAGATGCACAAAAATGCAAGACTTTTTGGCTAACTATCACCCCCTAACCCAAGTCAAATTCGGCCAACTAGGAAGCCAACATAATCCCCCTTTTTCCTCCACATTTCTTCCCCATCAACCCTTAATTTGCTATCAACATTAACCATCCCCTTTAGCCCCTAAAACCGACTAGACTCATGGTCAAATGACCATGAAAAAGTTTCCAAGACAAAGCCCTTACTTCAAGCCTTTTGTCCCCCTCATCTTATCATCCTTTCATGATTCCATACCATAAGTTTTAGCTTACCTTAATCATGTGGTCAAATAGCCAAAATTAAAAAGATGCTCATCCATTCTAGAAGAGTCTTGGCCGACACTATAGGGAAGGAAACAAAAATAAAATCCTCCCATTTGTTAGCTAGGGGATTCGGACCTCTCCCCTCAAGCACTTATCCATGCATCCTAACCACCTTGCCAATTACTCATCTTATGCTTAAAACCTCTTGTCTTTATTTCTTAAAGCCTATCATGCTTAGCTCCATCTTAATTATTAAAAATTAAAAGTTTCACTAAGCATTCACTTAATTAATGAAGTTCAAAAATAACTTCCAAAATACACTCAATCATAATTAAGCATGCATCATCATTCAATTAAGTAAAGATGCAGAACCCCTAATTATCAGGATGTTACAGTTTAAATTTTAGTTTCCTTCAATTTTTTTGCCTTTATCTCAATTCATTTCTTACTATATTTTGTATGGACAAAACAATCAACCGAATAAGTCACTCACCGTCATCGCTTCTATATTAGATTCGCATGTTTCCAATGTTTTTTCATCTACTTCATTTTCGTACATCTTCTATCACAAGTTGCCTAGTGCAATTTCAAATTTAAAGACAGTGCCCTACATGTTTTAATGATAAAGATGAACACAATAAAATGTAATATAATTAATCGAAACTCATTTATTTACCTTAGAAATATTTTTTCCCAAATATTACAACGTACCAAAAATTAAGAATTAAATGAACGCTATTGGAAGAAAATAATATTCCTTTCCAATGTTTGGCAAAAAGAATCTTTACTAAGGATAACTATAATATCCTGGATTATGGCTTATGCATAATTGCTTAATTGAATGTGAAAGCATGCCTTTGTGTGTATGAATGTGTTTTTATGAATTTTGGGAACCCTAGAATATAGGAGAATGATATAGAAAATATCGTATTTTAAGTTTTAAAAAGGGAGCTAAGCTTGGTAGGGCTTTAAGAGAAATTGGATGTGAAACATGACACACAATTGGGCTTGGAAAAATAGCTTGGAGGCGCCCCTTAAGGCCTCTGGGAATGACGCCATAAGCAGGTGTAGATGGGCCAAGGTTCGAGTCACAAGGGAAGCAAATAGAGTTTTTATTTTTATTGCAGATTGAGCAGTAGTGGACGGCACCAAGGCACTAAAGGGATGAGTTTAATTCTCTCTAAAATTTAGCCAAGATAAGAGATAAATGTGGGATTATTTTTATTATATTTTAAATAAGGAGATAAAGAGGAAAACAAGGGATATGATAGTGATGGCCGAATAGGGGACTCTAGGCTTAGTAATTTCGACAAAAGGGGGAAAAGTGAGGCCATTCTGCATTATTCTTTTCTCTTTTGAAGCCTCTGCCGAATTCTCTAGCCACTCTTCTCTTTCTCTCTTATTTTGTCAAAAGCTGAAAACATAAGCAGCCATAGCCGAATTCTTTATAACATCCAAAATCGAAACCTTATTCTTCTCCATTGCCGAAATTAATCTTTTCTCTTCTTCTGAAAGTTCTCTCAAAAGCCAAATATTCAAGGTGGTTCTAGCCGATTGTTCAGAGGGTCCTAAAGCCGAAAGTTCACTTCCTTATCACTCTTGGAATCGACTTCTTCTACAAGTATTCTTGTCAACTTCGCAAGGATAGTTGGCCATTTGCATTTTTGACTCTCTCTTATGTGGTAAGGAACCCTCCTATGTCGATTTGCTATTTATTTTCTTTCTCTGACTATCGAAATTAAGGCTCTAATCACATTAGTATTCTTGGCCGAAATCTTGAAAGAAAGTTTCGACATTTCTCTTGTAGCCGATTTCAGAGGGGATCATTCGGGATTTCTAAGATCTAAGGTAAGCAAATAAGATTTTAAGCCGAAGGCCATTTTATTATGTTTTAATGATTAGATTAGATCTAACATGTGTCTATAGGAAGCTCGACATTACTGAAGAAGTGACAATTTTGAGATTTAAAAATTCACACGGTAAGTGAATCTGACATTCGGCCAATGCCCTATTGTGGTATCTAGATCTGTTTCTTATCCACTTTAAAGCCAAAAACTAACCAAGCCAATTGATCTAGTGTTAGCCGATTACCAGGAAGAAGGATTACAACGTTCCAGGATTTGATTAGGGATCAAATCGGCAACAGGGAACTTGAGATCTAAATCAGTAGATCGGATTTCGAGATTTAAAGTGAACTCGATAAGTATACCAGGTGTGTACCCCACACTAAACCTTAATAGATTACGGCTTTAATTCAATGCATGTGATAGGAAAAATGTGAAAAATATGGCTAAGGTACCATGCGATGGTACAAAGTACTCAGGTACGTTTTCCTACTCCTACTAGGAATATAACACGATCTGCTATGGCACATGTGTGAAACTATAAGAATGTGAATAAAGAATAGGACATAGTTTATGCATATTTGTATGACATGGGGCATATGGGTGAATTTGTAAGGGGAAGTGATCTGGTGGTTCATACCACGATATTTGAATGTGGTGACTTGGTCACATTATCGAATGTGGTGTCTCATGACACAAAATGTTATCTCGTGGCTATGCCACAATATATAAGGGCGATGAGCACGTCGACTGCTGCACTGCCTTCGATGATGTGTAGTGGATGGAGGGTTGACTTAGTAGTCCCCACGGTGTGCAGGTTGGTACGGGTGATGTATAGCGGATGGCATATAGGCTTGGGTTCGGGATTGCATCATTACTTATAAATTGCTACATGTATATGTATGATATGTTATATGCCTAAATCGTTTGGGACTTAGTGTTGGTTATACACACTGAGTCTATTTGACTCAGCCCGTTGTGGGAATATTTTTCAGGTGACGATTAGTGATGGACCGGGTCGGCAGGAGCTTAGGGGTGGCCATGCTCAGTTTGGGATTCAATTTCAATTTAGACTTTTTATATTTTAAGTATTTTTGAATTTATTTGGGTTTTGTTTTGATGTAATAAGGCCATAGTTATGAACTGTTTATGCATGCATTTTAATTATTTTCTTACGATACGAAATTTCTATCAAACTAATGATTAAGTAAATTTTATTTAAGAACGAACTATAAAACCAATTCGACATATCTTCTAACTTAAAGTTTTGAAACTTAAAAATGGAATTTTAAAAAAAAACCTATATTTCAAAAAAATAAACCAGTTTCCAACTTGAGCCCAACCCAATTCGAGTTTTCTCTTAAAATTACTTAAAGATTTTTAAAAGATACAAACTAATTTTGAACCGTTTTACTCAAAGAACATACCAGATCCGGTCAAGGCTCGTGGGTCAGGTTTGGGGTGTTTCAGCTTAGTATCAGATCTTGGTATCGAATACTCTAATTTGAAAAATTACTTAAATACTCTTATAGGACAAAATTACAGAAATACCCCTGGGTAGTGGAGAACAACAAACAACGACAACTACAATATTTCTCTGTAATGAACGCAAGTTCATGTGTGTGACAAAATGAATGATTTGAGACTGTATGTGTATGAAATCGAAAAAATGCTTCCTAGAACTATTAAACATAAAACTGTTCGTGATAAATCAGTGGAACAAAACTAATACATAAAATTCTTTAATCAGATAAACGCAAATCGAAGTATGAATTCAAGGGGACGTGGTCGTAACGTGCATGGCCGTGGATGAGGCCGAATGACTGTGTCGAAACCCGTTAGATCGGGTCAAGGATCTGAAAATAAAATGCCACCACTACCGCCAGCCGCTGATGTGGAATATCAGGATCAGACGAGAGATGGCGCAGTGTCACAGGCGATGCTGCGGGTTTTGGAAAGGGTGGCTGGAGCAGGTGGAGGCATGGGAGCTCGAAAGTCTGTACCTGAGCGACTCCGAGCTGACAGAGCTGAGGTGTTCCGTGGAGTATCTGGTGTGGCACCCAATACGGCTGAGTATTGGTTGGAGGCGACAGAACGAATTATGGATGGGTTGGATCTAACTCCTGAGGAGAAATTGAAAAGAATGGTAGCGCTGCTACGCGATGAAGCGTATCAATGGTGGCTCACAGTTCGGGATGGAGCCACAGTTGAGGATCTTACTTGGGAATATGTTAAGGCGGCATATCAGAAGAAGTATTTCGGCACGCGTTACACTGATGCACAGAGGAGGGCTTTTCTAGGGCTGGTTCAAGGGAACAAGTCCGTAGTGGAGTACGAAGCTAAATTTTTAAGGTTGAGCCGGTATGCTCGAGGAGTAGTGGCTACAGAGCATGAGCGATGTGTCCGATTTTTGGACAGACTAAGGGATGACCTGAGGTTGTTAATCGCTCCACATCAGGAGCGGGAGTTTTCTACATTAGTAGAGAAAGCTAAGGTAGCCGAGGGAATTAAGGACACTGTAAGGCAGAACACAGACCAGAGTAAGCAGAAAAGAGGATTTGGGCCGTCAGGATCATCCGGAATGTTCAAGAGGCCTAGAGTTGATGGGCCGTGAGGTCGCATTTCGCTCTTGGAGGCGATGTCGCATTTGTGATCGGTGTGGGAAGAAGCACTTAGGGAGTGTTGGAAGAAGACATGAGGATGCTTTAAGTGTGGGTCCAAGGACCATATGATTAAGGACTGTCCTATGAAACCGGATGGGAATCGACCAAGAGCTCGTAATGTTAATCAGGTGGTAGAGGTGGACAAATGACCTCGCCGAGGTCGTGGTCCGAATGGTAGAGGTAACAGTCTTTGGAAGGGACGTGGAGCACCGGGCAGAGGTGTTAGTAATACTGAGGCTAAACAACTAGGTTTGGTTTATGCGGTTCGCCGGAGAGAGGATGGAGACGCGCCGGATGTCATAACCAGTATGTTCCACATAGCGAACAAGCCTTATTTTACTTTGATTGATGTGGGCTTGACCCATTCTTATGTTACATGTAATGTAGTTGAAACACTAGGCATAGCCTCTAAACTTTCTAATAGGGAAATGACTGTAGTAAGCCCATTAGGCCAAACGATAGTGGTGAATAAGATCTTTTGGAGTGTACCTTTAGAGATTCAAGGAGTGGTTTTCCCTGTCGACTTAATAGAACTACCCTTTGAAGAATTCGATCTCATTCTTTGCATCGACTGGCTAGTGGAGCATCGGGCTATTTTGGATTGTGCTGCTAAGCGAGTGGAGTTAAGGACCCCAGAGGGTGAGGTGATAATTATGATAGGAGAAAGGAAGAACTACTTGTCTAATGTAGTTTCCGCACTAAAGGCTGATAAAATGGTTCGAAAGGGTGCAAGGCATTTTTGGCCTTTGTTAGTACGCTGGATGCAAGGGAAGAAGGTGTTAGTGGAGTTCAAACTGTAAGGGATTTTATGGATGTCTTTTCGGAGGAATTACCTGGAATACCCCCAGATAGGGAGGTGGAGTTTGAAATTGACTTACTACCTGGTACAGCTCCTGTGTCAATTGCCCTGTACCAAATGGCACCAAAGGAGTTGGTTGAGCTCAAGGCTCAAATCCAAGAATTGCTAGACCGTGGGTTTATCTGACCCAGTGTGTCTCCATAGGGAGCACCGATCTTGTTTGTGAAAAAGAAGGATGGAACTATGCGCATGTGCATAGATTATCGTCAGTTGAACAAGCTGACCATCAAGAACAAGTACCCTTTGCCAAGGATTGACGACTTGTTCGATCAGCTTAAGGGGGCTACGATTTTCTCAAAGATAGATCTGAGGTCCAGATATCATCAGCTTAAGGTGAAGGAGGTAGATATCCATAAGACGGCTTTTCGGACAAGATATGGGCATTTTGAGTTCGTAGTAATGCCGTTCGATTTGACAAATGCCCCAGCCGCATTCATGGATATGATGAGCCGGGTTTTCCAACCCTATTTGGATAGGTTCGTCGTTGTGTTCATCAACGACATTCTTGTGTACTCCAAGTCTAAAGAAGAGCATGATGAGCATTTATGGATTGTGTTGCAAGTGTTAAGGGAAAAGAAGCTCTACGCCAAATTCAGCAAGTGTGAATTTTGGCTTAAGGAGGTTACGTTTTTAGGACATGTGGTATCTGTTGAAGGAATAAGGGTAGATCCTCGGAAGATTGAGGCAGTATTGGATTGGAAACCCCTTAAATCTGTGGCAAAAGTTTAGAGTTTCTTAGGATTAGTAGGCTATTACTGAAGGTTCGTGGAAGGGTTCTCGTCGATAGCCGCACCTCTGACAAAGTTGTTGAGAAAGGAAGTGCCTTTCGTATGGACCGATAAGCAACAGGAGAGCTTTGAGAAGTTAAGAGGGTCTTGACCGAAGCTCAAGTTTTGATTCAGCCTGAGTCAGGAAAGGACTTCGTGGTGTATTGTGATGCTTCTCATACAGGATTGGGATACGTGTTATTGCAAGATGGGAAGGTAGTTGCTTATGCATCTCGACAACTAAGGCCACATGAGGTTAACTACCGACGCATGATTTGGAATTGGCGGCAGTGGTCTTTGCCCTTAAGGTGTGGAGGCACTATCTTTATGGGGAGAGGTCGAGAGTCTACATGCACCACAAGAGCCTTAAGTATCTCACGACTCGTAAAGAGCTGAATTTGAGACAATCAAGGTGGGTGGAGTTGTTAAAGGATTACGACTGTTCTATAGAGTACCACCCTGGCAAGGCGAATGTAGTCGCAGATGCCTTAAGTCTAAAAGTAGTGTCAGATCTGAGGGCGATGTTTGCACATCTGAGCTTGTATGATGATGGAAGTCTGCTGGCAAAGCTGTAAGTTAAGCCGACATGGTTGGATAAGGTGAAGGAAAGTCAGTTAGTGGATGAAGATCTAAGGGCTAAGTTTCGATAAGTGCAGAATGGGGAGTTGGAAGGTTATGGTATGAATGACGAAGGAGTATTGTGCTTCAAGGGTAAGGTCTGTATGCCGAAGGATGAAAAACTTAGGCAAATAATTCTTCGGGAATCGCATACTAGCCCTTATGCTATGCATCCCGGAGGTAGTAAAACGTACAGAGATCTAAGGGAACAATTTTGGTGGCCTAGTCTTAAGCGGGAGGTTACAGAATTTGTTGGCAAGTGCTTGACGTGTCAGCAAGTTAAGGCTGAACACCAAGTTTCGTCGGGATTGCTTCAGCCAATACAAATTCCGCAGTGGAAGTGGTAGAGAATTACCATGGACTCCATTAGTGGGCTTCCCCTTACGCCTACTAAGAAGGACTCGGTATGGGTAATAGTAGATCGGTTGACAAAGTCCACGTATTTTATTCCAGTGCGGGTTAACTACTCCCTACAAAGGTTAGCAAGGTTGTATGCAGCGGAGATTGTAAGGTTGCATGGAGTGCCGGTGTCGATTATCTCGGATAGGGATCTGAGGTTCACGTCTCGATTTTGGAAAGCTCTACATCAAGCTTTGGGTACTAGATTGGATTTCAGTACGGCTTTTCATCCACAGTCGGACGGCTAGTCTGAATGAGTAATCCAAGTCTTAGAGGATATGTTGAGGGCATGTGTGATGCATTTCAGAGGAAGTTGGGAGGAATATTTGCCTTTAGCAGAGTTTGCCTACAACAACAACTATCAGGCTAGTATTCGGGTGGCACCGTATGAAGCGTTGTATGGTCAGAAGTGTCGAACTCCTACGTGTTGGACGGAATTAGGAGAACGTTGAGTTTTGGGTCCAGAGATTGTGGCCGAATCCGAGGAGAAGGTTAAGATAATTCGGCCACGGTTGAAGGAAGCATCTGATAGGCAGAAGTCGTACGCAGATCTCAAATGGAAGGAAATAGAATTTGATGTGGGGGACCAAGTGTTTCTTAAAGTTTCGCCTTGGAAGAAGGTGATGAGATTTGGTCGAAAAGGGAAGCTAAGTCCAAGGTTCATAGGACTTTATCGAGTATTGAAGCGAATTGGACCAGTGGCATACCTGTTGGAGTTGCCTTCGGAATTGAAACAGATGCACGACATATTTCATGTTTCTAACCCATGTGGTTCCGGTTGAAGAGGTGGCGCTAAGGCCAGATTTATCCTACGAGGAAGAGCCGATTCAGGTCTTGGAACGAGATGTGAAAGTGCTACGGAGGAAGACAGTGCCTCTAGTCAAAGTGTTATGGCGCAATCATGGATCGGAGGAAGCTTCATGGGAGCCGGAAGAAGCAATGCGACAACAATACCCTCACTTATTTCAGCCAGGTAATTTCAAGGATGAAATTATTTTAAGGGGGTAGAACTATAATATCTTGGATTATGGCTTATGCATAATTTCTTAATTGAATGTGAAAGCATGCCTTTGTGTGTATGAATGTGTTTTTATGAATTTTGGGAACCCTAGAATATAGGAGAATGATTTAGAAAATATTGTATTTTAAGTTTTAAAAAGGGAGCTAAGCTTGGTAGGGCTTTAAGAGAAATTGGGTGTGAAACATGACACACAATTGGGCTTGGAAAAGTGGCTTGGAGGTGCCCCTTAAGGCCTCTGGGAATGACACCACAAGCAGGTGTAGATGGGCCAAGGTTTGAGTCACAAGGGAAGCAAATAGAGTTTTTATTTTTGCTACAGATTGAGCAGTAGTGGACGACACCAAGGCACTAAAGGGATGAGTTTAATTCTCTCTAAAATTCAGCCAAGATAAGAGATAAAATTGGGATTATTTTTATTAAATTTTAAATGAGGAGATAAAGAGGAAAACAAGGGATATGATAGTGATGGCCAAATAGGGGACTCTAGGCTTAGTAATTTCGGCAAAAAGGGGGAAAAGTGAGGCCATTCTGCATTATTCTTTTCTCTTTTGAAGCCTCTGCCAAATTCTCTAGCCACTCCTCTCTTTTTCTCTTATTTTGTCAAAAGCCAAAAACACAAGCAGCCATAGCCGAATTCTTCATAACATCCAAAGTCGAAACCTTATTCCTCTCCATTGCCGAAATTGATCTTTTCTCTTCTTCTGAAAGTTCTCTCAAAAGCCAAATATTCAAGGTGGTTCTAGCCGATTGTTCAGAGGGTCCTAAAGCCGAAAGTTCACTTCCTTATCACTCTTGGAATCGACTTCTTCTACAAGTATTCTTGTCAACTTTGCAAGGATAGTTGGCCATTTGCGTTTTGGACTCTCTCTTATTTGGTAAGGAACCCCTCCTATGTCGATTTGCTATTTATTTTCTTTCTCTGACTATCGAAATTAAGGCTCTAATCACATTAGTATTCTTGGCCGAAATCTTGAAAGAAAGTTTCGGCATTTCTCTTGTAGCCGATTTCAGAGGGGATCATTCGGGATTTCTAAGATCTAAGGTAAGCAAATAAGATCTTAGGCCGAATGCCATTTTATTATGTTTTAATGATTAGATTAGATCTAACATGTGTCTATAGGAAGCTCGACATCACTAAAGAAGTGACAATTTTGAGATTTAAAAATTCACAAGGTAAGTGAATCTGACATTCGACCAAGGCCCTATTGTGGTATCTAGATCAGTTTCTTATCCACTTTAAAGCCAAAAACTAACTGAGCCAATTGATCTAGTGTTAGCCGATTACCAGGAAGAAGGATTACAACGTTCCGGGATTTGATTAGGGATCAAATTGGCAACAAGGAACTTGAGATCTAAATCAGTAGATCGAATTTCGGGATTTGGAGTGAACTCGATAAGTATACCAGGTGTGTACCCCACACTAAACCTTAATAGATTACGGCTTTAATTCAATGCATGTGATAGGAAAAATGTGAAAAATATGGCTAAGGTACCATGTAATGGTACAAAGTACTCAGGTACGTTTTCCTACTCCTACTAGGAATATAACACGATCTGCTATGGCACATGTGTGAAACTATAAGAATGTGAATAAAGAATAGGACATAGTTTATGCATATTTGTATGACATGGGGCATATGGGTGAATTTGTAAGGGGAAGTGATCTAGTGGTTCATACCACGATATTTGAATGTGGTGACTTCGGTCACATTATCTGAATGTGGTGTCTCATGACACAAAATGTTATCTGGTGGCTATGCCACAATATATAAGGGCGATGAGCACATCGACTGCAGCACTGCCTTCGATGATGTGTAGCGGATGGAGGGATGACTTAGTAGTCCCGACGGTGTGCAGGTTGGTACGGGTGATGTGTAGCGGATGGCATATAGGCTTGGGTTCGGGATTGCATCATTACTTATAAATTGCTACATGTATATGTATGATATGTTATATGCCTAAATCGTTTGGAACTTAGTGTTGGTTATACACACTGAGTCTATTTGACTCACCCCGTTGTGGGAATATTTTTCAGGTGACGATCAGTGATGGACCGGGTCGACAGGAGCTTAGGGGTGGCCATGCTCAGTTCGGGATTCAATTTCAATTTGGACTTTTTATAATTTAAGTATTTTTGAATTTATTTCAGGTTTTGTTTGATGTAATAAGGCCATAGTTATGAACTGTTTATGCATGCATTTTAATTATTTTCTTACGATACGAAATTTCTATCAAACTAATGATTAAGTAAATTTTATTTAAGAATGAACTCTAATACCAATTCGGCATATCTTCTAACTTAAAGTTTTTAAACTTAAAAATGGAATTTTTATAAAAAACTTATATTTCAAAAAAATAAACCAGTTTCCAACCTGAGCCCAACCCAATTCGAGTTTTCTCCCAAAATTGCTCAAAGATTTTTAAAAGATACAAACCAGTTTTGAACCGTTTTACTCAAGGAACATACCGGATCCAGTCAAGGCTCGTGGGTCGAGTTTGGGGTGTTTAAATAACGAACGCCCTCTTTTCTCTCGGTTTGCTATGAACTGGGTATAGGCCTTTCCAGTTGAAGATTGAAATTGTTCTGCATCAACCTGGTCATTCTGGTTTTGTGGGGTTTGAGTACTATTTCCACTCGCGCCTTGGATGCCTAATTTGAGTAGCCAATTTGTTCATAACTTTCCTACGACTTGTTTTGTTCCTTTATTCTTGTTTTCTTTTTATGATTCCTCCTATTTTACTTCTTTTAGTTAGTAGGAAAAATAACACTGGAGGTCCTTGTACAATAGAGTCAGGACCAATTTAGTCCATGTACTATAAGAGAGAGTGCAAAAAAGGACAATTAACGACGAAATTGCCTATTTACGTGAATAAAATATTAGGACACGAGTAATTCAGTCCCTTTCAAATTTACATAGGGTAATCTAGTCCCTATATTATTCAAATGTGAGGAAAGAGGGATAATTGAATTGGGGGTTAACTCCTCTCGCTCGTAAAAAAATTAAGTGGTTTAGAGAAAAACAAGACAGATGCAAATGTTAAAAAATACATCTACACAATATAATCATCAGTTGGTGGAATTTCATCAATTAAAAAAATAAATAATTCAAACAACTTTGTATCAAATAATAAAGTTTATAAACATTCAAACATATTTAATTAATAGTTTTTAGTAATTTTGCAATGTCAGTAACCCCGAATTTCTACGGAAAATATACTTTGCAAATTTTAAATAAAGAATTTTGTACTACTTGGCCAACTAACCCAAGTGTCAAATCCACTAGGTAGGTGGCTTACCTATTAGGCTTTTATAGTATACAAGGTGAAATATGGGCACTTGGGCGGCACTTGTTCTTCCCTAATTGGTTTTGAATTTTCAATATAAAAAAAAGGACATAAAAATTCAAAAAAATATTATGACTATCCCTATAGGGTTTGGATTTGTAAGTTATAACGATTTGATTTTCTATGCATTTCATTGCACTGAAAACAAAAGAAGGTCTTGCTTAGTCTAGGTAGTTGATGTCATCTTTGTTAGGATGCGTTTGCTAAAGGCCCGGAGTAACATTCTCAAAACAAACAATTCCTTGTCTTATACAAACCCTGTGGTCTATCTTTTTTGTAAAACAAAGAAATATAGAAAAAAATTCTATTGAAATACATATACGGTAGAATTGATTTAAAATATATATTACTTTCAATTATCGAGTATATTAAAATAACTCAGAAAGTTCTTTTATGTAAAAAAATATTTTAAGATACGATAAAGTTAATGAAAATTCACGAAAGAGATTTATGATTTTTGAGCGAATGTAGATATGTCCTCTACAGAAAATTTTGGAAGAAACTAACGTGGGAAACTTTTTCTAAAAATCTACTACCATCGACACGGAATTTCTAACATTTCAAGATTAATGATAGGTCTAATTATTGCAATAATATAATTCCCGCAGACTTCCTTAACATGCAATATTTACTTGTTGAAATATTATTAAAAATACAATTTTCCTTGTAACAAAACCCACATTCCTCTTCCATAAACAATTTGGACAACAAGACATAAAAGCTAAAGCAACAATATAAGCCTTTAATTTGGAATTTGAATGGTAGATGGCCCAAAAGTGGTTTTGAAAAGAAATTTTCATGCCAACTAACGAGTTGGAATCATTATCTTGACCGTAGTTAAAATGGAATAAGTTACAGCTACAAAACTGTAACTTTTAAACAAAATGATAATGGTGCCTTTACCACGATTAAATTTCCTAACAAATTTTAAATTCATATTTGATTGTAACAAACTTTTAATACACGCATATATATAAACACAAGCGTGATTACAATTGCATTACCCTCAATTCTTCCTGCTCATACCTACTATTTAGATATCGTGAAAATGGATTTGAAATGCATATTCAGCCTAGCAATCCTTGTTTCCCAGATATCACTTTCATCGACACAAAATGTGAACGCTAGATTCAAGGAGCAACACCAATTGTCAAACAGATGATAACTTTGTATGCGCTACATTGGATTGGTGGCTGTTGAAAATGCAACTACAATCAATGTCCTTGGGGAAAGGCCGGACTTTTAAATTTGGTAAGAATTTTTATTGTGTGTATGAACAATGTCTTTACGTAAATTTTGACTTTTCTATTATTTTATGTTTTCCGTAGGATTTGAAAAAGAAGGGTCTAATAAATGCAATAAAAGGTGAGTTCTACGTATATAATATTACATGTCTCTATCATTAATTCATCCATGGTAGCCCATACCCTAAGAATTAAAAAAGAGATTGCAAATATTGCGATTCGAATACTGTTAAAAGCCACCTCATAAGAGTGGTTCTGTGAACGAGTTGGACTAAACTTGTTTCAAAGCTGGTAAGAACAATTTCAAGCTAATTTTTAAAATTGCTTTCAGCATTCAACCCTTTAAGAATCAAAGTTGGTGGGCCGTTGCAAGATCAAGTGGTGTACGGAGTAGGAGTTAAGAATTGCCCCAATTTCATGAAAAATGAAGATAGTTTATTTGGATTCTCTCAGGGCTGCCTTCCCATGGAAAGATGGGATGAACTCAATAAATTTTTCAATCAAACTGGGTTGGTATTTCTATTTATTCCGAAAAAGAATTAAGCGTTCCCTTTTTTTTCTCTTAGTAAAGAAATTGACTTTATTGATATGACATTTTGAAGAGTAAAGGTTACATTCGGGTTGAATGCTCTTCTCGAAAGAAACCAGTCACAAATCGAAAAGGGTTTTTGGGTTGGCGATTGGAAATTACAAAATGCAAGGGATTTCATGAAGTATACTATTTCCAGGGGATACAAAGTTGACTCTTATGAATTTGGTAACTAAATTTGATTTCCCGAAGTTCTGCATTAGATTAATTTCCATTACATATTTCGAATTGTATTTTAATCAATTTATCATTTTAGGAAATCAACTCTCTGGAGCTGGGATGGGTGCAAGTGTTGAGGCTAAACAATATGGAAAAGACATAGTAGTACTTAAGAATCTAGTGAAAGAATTACACCCAGATCCCAAAACTCAACCAAAGGTTCTAGGTCCTAGCGGTTATTATGATGAGAAATGGTAAAATTCCTTCCTAGAAGTTTCAGGACATGAAGTTGTTGATGGAGTTACACACCATATCTATAATCTTGGACCTGGTATCCAAATATGTGTTAATTCTAAAACACCCCAAACCTGGCCCAAAAGCCTGACCGGATTTGATATGTTCCTCGAGTAAAACTTTAACTAATTCTCATTTTGTTTTATAAGAAAATATAATAGTTTCGTATAAAAAAAATGGATCTACTTAGTGATCGCGTTGTAAATAATGTTTAAATAATTGGCATCTCATTAAAACGTTATTTTTAAGAAAAGATTTTTAGTTAAAAGAAAACCAAATCTAATGAAAAACTTATTATCATTGTAAAAACCATATATGTTTAGGTACCAAAACGGTTTAAGTTATTTTTTTAGAAAAAACATTTAATTATTTAGTAAATATTTGTTCATAGCATTAAAAATCTAAAACGTAAAGTTTAAAGCAGTTCATAGTGGCCTTATTACAAAAATAACATAACCCAAAATAAATTCTAAGTAATAAAAATAAACTTAATATGTTTAATTAAGAGAAACTCCGAAATACTTTGTTGAGCATTGGCCACCACGTAGTCCTCGCTGACCCGATCCATCACGCTAAGAGTCACCTGAAACATATCCCATAAAAGGGTGAGTCATGGACTCAATGTGTAACATAACACTAAAAGCCCATTTGATCATAGCTATTAAGCCCATTTAATAGCACATATTAGATAAAAATCGATTTAATCACATGTAGATATATATATGAAATGCAAACCCGAGCCCACCTAAATATCCATCCGCTACACACCACCCGTACCTACCAATCACACCGTGAGGATTACTAAATCGACCATCCATATGCTACACACCATCGGAGGTAGTTGCTGTAGTCAACATGCACATCGCCCTTATAATTTTGTGGCATGGCCACCAGATAATTGTGACCGAAGTCACCGGATTCAAAATATGTGACCGAAGTCACCAGATAATGTGGTAAAAACCACCAGAACACTTCCCCTTTGTCAATATTACCCATATGCCCATGCACATACATATTAATCGGTTTTCATGCCATTTACCCCAAAATCATAGTAGAGTCATACTTATTTCATATTTATGCATATAGCAATATTGACAAAATATTGGGGGTAAACATACTTGAATATTGTATACCACTGAATGGTACCCTCAACCATTATCAAACATATTTTCATACAAATCACATTTATTATAGATCTATGAGAATTTAGTATAATGTTACACACCTTATAACAGTGAGAACGATACCTTTCCGCTTGTCGACACCTAATTATTTATCACACTTGATTAGAACACACTAATACTTATAATCTACACTATTGATGAAAGATCTAATTCCTTACCCTCGGAATGAAACACCCCACACCCGGCCCATGAGAATGGACTGGATCTGGTATGTTCCTCGAAGTAACTCGGTTCAAATTCATTTGATTATTTTGAAAACTGTGAGTTTTGGAAGATAGTTCGTTGTGGGTTGGGCTTGAGTTGAAAACAAATTTATTTTTTTTTTAAAACCCATTTGCTTCAAGTGACAAAATATTTAAACTTATTTCATACTAAGTGGGCTTACTCTTTATAAAGCCCTAAATTCATAACATAGTAATTATAGTAGAAATAAAATTAAATCACGGTGGCCTTATTACATAAAATGAAACCCAAAATAACAAATTGTACAAGATTTTAAAATAAAATAAATATTCAAATTAAACCGAACTTCAAGTCGATCATGGCCACCACAAGTTCTCGCCGTCCTGGTCCATTATCGCTCATCACCAAACATATTCCCACAACGGGTGAGTCGATAGACTCAGTGTGTAGCCAACACTAAACATAATAGAGATAGGCACACCATAAAAATCATATGCATATAAAAAAATTTCAAGGTAATGATGCAAACCCAACCCAAACCTATATGCCATCCGCTACACTCCACCCGTACCAACTCAGATACCGTGGGGACTACTAAGTCAACCCTCCATCCGTTACACTCCATCGAAGGCGTCATTGCAATCGACATACTCATCGCCCATCGATAATATTGTGGCATAGCCACCATCGTAATGTAACCGGTTACCACTTAATGTGACCAAGTCACCACTTTCACTTAGTGAGACCAAGTCATCACATTCACTTAGTGAGACCAAGTCATCACTTTCAAATATAACGCTGGTGAGACCAAGTCAACACCTTCACTTAGTGAGATCAAGTCATCACATTCACTTCCCTTCTTCAATTGACCCAAATGCCCCAAATAATAAATATCATGCATAACATATTTTTATTTCACTTTCACATCACTTTTCACTTGTATAACATTTATTTCGAAATCCTAGTAGAAGTAGGAAAACGTACCTGAATACTTTGTACCATATTATGGCACTTTAGCCACTTTCTTTCACTTTCACATTAACATATATAACATATTTAAACCATAAACTATTAAGAATAGTGTGGAATACACACGATACCTTATCCATATTCTTACACTTTTATATTAGCACATATAATAAAATTAAAGCCGTAAATCTATTAAGATTTAGTGTAGGGTACACACCTGATTTGCTTATCAATTCCTTAAAATCCCGAAAACCCGATCTATTGCTTTAGATCTCAATTCCTACATTTGATTAATCACTTACTACTTTAATAAAAAAAACCATTTGACCATAAATCCAAATCCTAGTAGGATTAGTATTCTTAATACTTACCTTGTTGCCGATTTCAATACTAATCAAATCCTCAAATCTATGCTATGCTCCTCCTTGTATTCGCCAAGCACTAAATCTCATCGGGGTTAGTTTCGCTTTTTAAACAAACAAGAATTAGATCTAATTATCAAAATAGGCCTTAGCCGAAAGCTATAGACACTTACCTTGTGGATTTTAAATCCCAAACTCACCGAATAACTAGGAACACGCGCCTATGGTGTACCTTGGAAAAGAACTTCTCCTTCCTTGTAACCTACACTTAGTAAATCCCAAAGATCTCTTCAAAGTTTCGCAACCATGAACATTAATGGGATTAGCCCTAGATTTCGATAAGTCTAAAATATAAAAGAATGGAAACCAAACTTGGATCTTACCCTTATTTGAAGGAATCGATTGCACCTTCACTTCAACCTTCGAGATTCGACTTAGAGACTTGATGAACAATCGGCTATGATTCCCTTATGTATTCGGTTTCAAAGATGAAAGAAGAGAGGAATAATAGGCTTAGAAGGAATCGGCTAGGAGGCTAAAAGAAAAGAAGAAAAAGAATGGATGCTCAAGAAGAATATTCGGCAGAGGAAAAGAGAAAGGGAGAATGAATAATGAATGGCCCTAGTCTCATCCTTTTATAGCCGAAATTACTAGGCCAAGAATCCTTAACTTGGCCACCACTCTTCCATATTTTCCTAATTAAAGAATAATTCTTCATTTATCCACCTATTTAGCCGAATTTTAAAGAGAATTAAACTCTTCCCTTAAGAGTCCTTATGATCTTCTAATTTGCCGAGTTTTAAAGAGAATGAAACTCCTCTTTTGCAAGCTTGTGCCGTCCACCTCTTGGGCTTCTAGAAGCAAAATAAAACTTATTTTATTTGCTTCTTATGTGACTCGAACTCAAGCCCAACACCCTTGCATGTGGGCCATTTCCTGAGGCCTTAGGTGGCATCTTCAGGCCACATTTCCAAGTCCGTTATTGGGTCAAATTTCATGTACTTTATATTTTTAGGGTCACTTGGCCCTAAGCTCCCCTTTGGGCTCTTAAATTCGACATTCCGAGGTCATTTTTAAGTTTCCTAAAATTTTCATGCGCGGCTCTGTATTTTCCAAGTTTCCAAAATGTTTAGTTTCCTATTTTGGCTTAGTTTCCAAAATGTTCACTTTCCTCTTTTAGCTTAGTTTCCAAAAATGTTTACTTTCCTAATTTACTTCGGTTTCCAAAACTTAACATTTCTAAAGCATTTCCTTACATTTCCATACATCTCCTTACATTTCCATACATTTCCATACATTTCCATACATTTCCATATATTTCCTTACATTTCCATATATTTCCATACATTTCCATACATTTCCATACATTTCCATACATTTCCTTTCATTTCCTTACATTTCCTTTCATTTCCTTTCATTTCCTTTCATTTCCTTACATTTTCCTTATATTTCCTTACATTTCCCTACATTTCCTTACATTTCCTTACATTTCCTTACATTTCCTTACATTTCCTTACTTTTCCTTATATTTCCTTTCTTTCCTTACATTTCCTTACATTTCCTTTTTTTCCTTACATTTTCTTACATTTCCTTTCATTTTCTTTCATTTTAGGGTTCTTGAAACTCTTCAGAACACATCCAACACACCCACTGATCCCACTATCTCATGAATTATGCACGAACGCATAACCCCTAATCTAGGATGTTACACGAAATCTCAAACAACTGTTATATGTGGTTTCTCTCCGACAGATGGATCAAAACCCGATGACAACCCACGAACAAAAAGTGGCTCAGGTGTACGTACGACTTCAAATAAACGATCTTCGTTAGCAGAGGGTCCACAACCCGGTGGAAAATCTCGAATCCCCGATACAACCCTTCATTTGAAGTTTGAGGGTATAACAGAACCACCCCTCTTCCAAACACTCCTTACCGCTCTTTTTGAACCTATTTTGTTAGCCCCGAAATCTTACGTTTACGAAAATAATCGATCGATTGAGTCCCCTATAATGAAATCGATTAGTAATCTTATCTAAAAACGATATAACCAAATATGACAATCCTTACCTTGAATGATCCCAAATGATCTCTCCTTAATCGCTGGCTACAAAATGAGTCCTTAAAATCCCCTTTAATGATTCGGTCAATGGAGAAAAATAAGAGAAATAGATTTTCTAAAGTCGGCTATTCTAAAAGAAAATAAAGAGAACGATTGATAAAAAATCCTTACTTGTAATACGGAGATTGATTCACCCTTACTTGAACTATTAGAAGATTCGACCTTATCAATTTAAAAGAAGAGAAATGGTGATTTTGGCTTTGACAAAGAGAAGAGAAAAATATGGTGTTTTTGGCTATGGTGGTTTCGGGTTTTTAACAAAAGAAAAGAAAGAATAAGATGAAAATAGAGGATGGTTCGGTTTTAACAAAAAAGAAGAAAAAGAATGGTGGTTTTGGTTATGGTAAAAGATGGTTTCGATTGAGAGAAAGAAGAAGAAAAGAGAAAGAAAGAGAAAGAAAGAAAATGAGAATGTCCTTTGGTGCTAATATGATTCGGCACTAGAGAGGAAGAAAAGAAAGAGAATTGTCTTCTAAAATTCTTTGGTGTTTTCGGTAATAAGGGAAAAGAGAAGAAAAATTATCTTTGATGTTTTGGTATTTTCGGTTACAAAGAGGAGAGAAAGAAGATATGTTTTGGAGAAAGGAAATTAAAAGGACTACTCAAAACCGAAATGGTAAAATTCAAATGACTAAAAGAGAAAAAAGAGGTTTATCTTTTGTATAATATGCATTTGGCTAAGAGACAAAGTTTGGAGAAAAGGAAAAGATGCACAAATTGGTTAAAGTTTTGGCCAACTTTCACCCCTAATGCTATTGCAAAATTCGCCAACACCTTGCCAACATGATCCCCTTTTCCTCCTCATTTCGCCTCTATCATCCCTTGATTCCTATCACAATTAAACCAATCCCCTTAGCCCTTATGCGTCTAGGTTCATGGTCAAATGACCATGGAAAAGCTTCCAAAACATCTTTCACTCTTCATGCCCTTGTCCCTTATCCTTCCATAATCTCATGATTCCATACCATAACTTCTAACTTGCCTTTTCCTATGGTCTAC
The DNA here is from genome assembly GCA_025506655.1 of Gossypium rotundifolium. Lineage (NCBI taxonomy): Eukaryota > Viridiplantae > Streptophyta > Magnoliopsida > Malvales > Malvaceae > Gossypium > Gossypium rotundifolium. The sequence continues at coordinate 953,611 of CP106730.1, read as the reverse complement.
TATCCAAAATAAAAGAAAGTCCATCCTTATTAGATAAGGCTTGGCCGACACTTATAGGAAAGAAAGCAAAATTAAAATCCTTCCATTTGCTAGCTAGAGATTTGAACCTCTCCTCCATGCATTCACCCATGTGCCAACACCACCTTGCCAAATGACTTGTTATGCTTAAAACCTCATGCCAAATTTTCTTAAAGCCTATCTTGCTTAGTTCCATCTTAAGTCTTAAAAATTTAATATTTCTCTAAGGCATTCTCTTACATACTGAAGTTCCTAAAACTTCCAAAGCACACTCAACTACACATAGGCATGCAACAACATACAATTAAGTTAAAAAAAATGCATAGCCCCCTAATTCTGGATGTTACAAATTCAGTGTTTATCGAAGAGCTTTTAGAGGCTTACTTATTACTAGTTGGGTCAGCTTCTTAATTCGATGGATGCATATGTAGGTGATGATCCAAACATGATTACCAAGATTCAAGATCCATCTTACCTAAATCAAGTTTCCCAAACCTATAAACGTGTTTTGAATATTGTCAACAAGTTTAAACCGCAGTCGGGAGCTTAGGTTTCTGAATCTGGCAGAGCTCTTAACGACGGTGCTAAAGATTTGTCCCCAACCTTTACTGATGGCTTTTGGTAATATTTTTCTCTCCTTTTCTTCTACCTCTACCTTTCTTTTATGTAATAAAACACGCGGTCAAACTTTTCTCCCTTAACAGGTATTTTGATCAATTGGGAATGGACAATGGACACTGGAGCCGTTCCGGGCAAAAGCTCAATGCCAAATTCTACTTCCCGATCTGGAGGTATACCAGGAAGTTCTTCGAGAAATACATCTGGAAATTCCTTCACCGTTCTCACATCATCCACAGATAGCTCTTTGGCATCCAAAGCACAAATAAAGGCTAGGAATGCTCCATACCCTTTTCGCACCAACTTTTTTGCCTTCAACGCCGATACCACGTTCGCCAAGTAGTTCTTCGTTCACCAATCATTATGACTTCCTTATCATCCGAGGTTCTTATTGTCATCCATTTTTTAGCACAATCCAAATGCGCCCGATGTTTGACCAACCAATCCATGCCCAGAATGAGGTCAAACTCGTCGAAAGGCAATTCCATCAAATTCACCAAGAACACCTCCTCTTGAATTTCTAAGGTACGCCTCTAGCAGCTTTATTTACAATCACCGATCGTCCTAAAGGACTAATTACTATCATCTCACTATCGGTAATTTTAGGTTTTAGATTTAGGTTTCCAGATATGGCGCTAGCAACATACGAATGGGTAGAGCCAATATCTATTAAGGCAGTAACAGGTACATCGAATATGAAGAACGTACCAGTTATTACATCAGGTGTATTGCCATCCTCACGGCTTCTAACTGCATAGACCAGTCCAGGCTGTCTTGTATCCGTGTTACCTCTAGGACCATTGCCTCAACCCGATGCACCCTGACCATGTCCAAATTTCATTACCACCATGACCTGGTCCACGACCTCTCGGTGGTCGCCGAGTACCTCCGGTGTTTGTGCATCATTATTACGAACTTCCTGAGTCATATCCATACATTGAGGGCAATTTCTATACTGGTGATCCATTGAACCGTATTTGTAACAAGTGCCCGCTTTCCTCCAAAGACTCTCCGAATGCCTTTTCCCACATTCAAGCACAATCTCGACCTCGATTATTAGTTACGATGCTCTACTTGGGTGATTCATCATTTCGAGGCCTTTTTCAAACCTTTTGAAGAACCCGATTCTGTGTCTCTCTCTTGTTTCTAAATCTTTCTTGATTCTGATGTTCTGAGTTCTTAGCCTCTTCGGCTATCTTGGCTTTCTCCACAAGCGTGGCAAAAGTTCTAACGTGGGGCAATCAGAACCCTCAACTCATCATTTAGCCCATCCTCAAAATGTACACAACATTTGTGATCTGTTGACACTATTGTCCGAGCATATTGACTCAAGCGTAGAAACTCAGCCTCATACACTGCCACTGTCTTACTCCCTTGGACTAGATTCAGAAATTCCTTCCTTCGGGCGTCTACATAACTCATTCCAACATATTTCCTGGAAGGCGACTTTAAAGAATTCCCAAGTAATCAGTGCGCAACGGTGCCTTCTCAAATAGTAAGCCACCATTGATATGCCTCGTCTCTAAGCAAGGACACACTCCTTTCGGTTTCGCTCAACAAAGGCATTCCATATCATCCATAATTCGCCCACGACTTGAGCCAATATTCACCACATTTGTAGCTACACCGAAACTCCTCTAAAACTTCTGCATTATTTGACTTGAGTCGTTCCGAAATTGACCCACTAGTTGTTGGCCCAATTCTAGTTCCAGCGACCCTTTCTAAGACTCGCAGCATTGCTTGTGTCAAAGCATTATCTTCCTCAATATGATCATGTGATCCCGTCTCACTTTCGAATGACGCAGGTGCATCCATTTCTGGCATATGACCCAGCGCTTCAGTTGCGCCCCTAACACCTCGTCCTCTACCACGGCCACGTCTACTGCGTCCACGACCACGTCCTCTTGTGCTCATAATAACTAATTTGGTTTAATCTGATTATAAATTTTATGAATCAGAATACTATTTCAGTGTTTATTAACGATATTTTATGATATAAAAGAGATAGAGTTATTTTCGCAATCATATCCTATTGTCTCAATCTCTACGGTTTTCAATACTTAAAGCTAGAAGTTCTAGAGTGTTTCTAAGATCATATCACAATAATAATAACAATCAATATACAGATACTTACTTGACTTGGTGCGGGATGCTCATGGTGCCATACTACCTTTAAATTAAAAAGTCTAGAAATTCAAATTGTTTCTCAAACAAATATCGTTGTTGAACCCAAACCATAGCCGACTTTTAAAACTGGCTCTGATACCATTAAATGTAACACCCCAAACCCGGTCTATGCGTAAAGATGAGATTTGGTTTGTTACATAGATCGAACTATCTTAATAATTAAAGTAAATCAAAAATTTCAAAATCATCGTTTTATTTATAAGGTTTAATAAAACCAAAAGAGTATTTTAAATTTTATGAATATGAAAAAAAACATTAATTGAAAATGTCATTAATATTATATTGATAAAATCCTTAGAATAAATTTTTTATAAGAGTTCAAAATATTCAAGAAAATGATAAAGAAATTTCATATATTTGAAAACCCAAATTATTTTTAGAAAACAAAATAATTATAAGCCCATATTAATAGTCCAAAACATAATTTAAATCCATCCACACATAAAATCCATAAAATATTTATAGAGGCCTTATTACATCAAACCCATAATAGTAAATTATAGAAAGTCTTTAATAAAAGTTCAAAGTTTCATTAACCCTTATTTGTAGTATGGCCCCCACGAAGTCATCCTCGGCCAAAGTCCACGTCAATTTCCATTACCCGAGATGAAAATTTGAGGGAGTGAGTTACTTAGAACTCGGTGTATAACTCACTTACTTATTCATTGGGCAGATCATCAAATCATTATTTTGGGCTTGAGCTCACAACAAGTTTAACAATATAAATAATAATATGTATGCAAAATGAAGTTCCCAACCCCAAACCTAATTTCCATCCACTACTCACCCCCGTACCAACTACCACACCTGTGGGGATCAAGTCAACCCACCCCGCCATCACACCAATCGTAGGCATTAAGCCATTTTATATTTGTGGCAGAGCCACTAAACTAGATTGTGACAAAGTCACTGAACTAGAGGCATTGAGCCACTAATATTTGTGGCAGAGCCATCGAACTAAAGGCAATCAGCCGTTTAATTATTTTGTGGCAAAGCCACCGAACTAGATTTTGGCAACAGGCCTTTCTTCTCTTCATTATTAATCCCAACCCATGCAACATGTATGCAAAAATTTGTCTAAGTTTATATGATGATTTTATCAAAAGATTTGAATAACATAAGAGTCAATATTTCTAGTTTTTATTAAGGCCCAAAATTTCGAAATAGCATTTAGCCCATTTAGCAATCTAGCATCTTAAACCCAATTTACGATCTAGCTAAGAGTTTGGCCCATTTAACAATTTATCAGGCTTTTCGGCCCATTTAACAATTTATCAGGCTATTCGGCCCATTTATCGATCTAGCAGAGATTTCGGCCCATTTATCGATCTACCAGAGATTTTGGCCCATTTATCGATCTAGCAGAGATTTCAGCCCATTTAACAATTTAACAGGGATTTCAGCCCATTTAACTATCTATCCAAGATTTCGGCCCATTTACTAACTAGCAAACTTATCGGCCCATTTTACGATCTAATACATCTTTGGCCCATTTACACATGAGATTTTTAGTATTCATTTTACTACCTACACATCGAGGGTGTTTTCATAATTTTCACATTTTTAACAATTTTTATGAATATTTCACCAAAACACCAAATATTTCGTATTATGCCGATTTGTCAGTTTTTACAATTTTTACTCCATACCACGAATGACATCCAACCCGAGAAAAATGTGAAGTTACACACCTTGATATCGTGAGTACTAAACCTTCCCGCTCTTCAACACCTAAACATAATACGATCTATTAGAACACTATCATTTATCAAAAATATTCTATTGGGATTCGATCCAAATCCTTACCCCTTTGATTTTGAATCACTTTTATTTTCGGTTTCTCCTCGTTTATCGATTCATTGCTCGCTGAGAATCTACTAACGTACAAAGGCTCGGGAGTACGAACTACTTCAAATAATTGATTTCCCTCGGTTGATGGTCCGCAACCGGTGGAAAATCTCGATTCAAAAATTCTTCGCTTAGTAATAGGGATTTGCGAACCGCCTCTTTCAAGGCTATGGACCGCCTTTTTCGCCTCTATTTTGAATGTCTTCAATGACAAAAGATCATTAATCCAACCTAATAATATATATAAAAATAATACTAAAGGTTTTAAGGGTGAGATTTCCTTACCACAAAGATCCTTGCTCTACAATATGAGAATCAACCAAAAACGTTCCCTCAACACCTTAAATCGATTCCAACGTTCTAAGATACAAACGAACACTTGAGTTCCGGTCTTCCACTATCGCACTAAAGTATAACGAATGAAAACGTTAATAGAATGAACGATAAATTCGATCTAAGAGATCCTTCTTATCACCATCAAGATTCGGCCAAAACCATTATTAACTAAAATAAACTAAAAAGAACTCTTACCTAATGTCCACGGTTGAGAAGAAACGATTGAGAAGGATGTTTATGAGTAGAGAGAGATTCGACTATGAATAACCAAAGAAAAGAGAAATTGGTTCGGCAATGACACTCTAACATTCGGCCATGAGAGAATATTATGGAGAAAGTATGATTGAAAAGAAATTAAAAGATGAGAGAAAGAGATGATGATGATGTTTTTTCGGTTTTCAAAGAGAAGAAAAGAGAAAGAAAGAGATGAGTTTAGGAGCAAAGTACATTCGGCAATGGGGAAAAGTAAAGAAAAGAAAAGAATGGCCTTTTTGGTATTGGAGATTTCGGCACTTTGAAAATGCATACAAAAGAGTACTAAAGTGATAGGCAAAATGACCAAATGGTCAAAAGATTAAGGCTTACCAAAAGATCAAATTCGGCCAAAGGAGAAAGGTTGAGAAAAGAATTGCAAAACTTTGCACAAGATGTTAGGAATGACCAAAAACTAATTCCTAATCCTAGCCAAGCTACTAACATATTTGGCCAACCTCCCCCTAGCCACAATGCCGTCCAAATTCATTGGTTAAATGACCATGAAATAATTTCCAAAACCTTTTCCTTGATACATGCCTTATGTCCCCTTATCTTTCCAAAATTTCTTGATTCCCTACCATAAGTTAATTATTACCTTATTCCTTTAGTCTACTTACCAAAAATGAAAAGTCCAACCTTACCATATATATTGCTTGGCCGACACTTGCTATACTTGTGCAAAAATAAAATTATCTAGATGCTAACCAAGGATTCAAACCACTCCCTCATGCCACAACTCATGCGCCAACACCACCTTACCATTTACTCATCTTATGCTACACTTTGACACTTAAATTAACTTAAGTATCAATGTCACTTAATCCACTTCATTAAATTCTCAAAACTAAAATTATTCCATTCCTAATAATTCTATGCTCTTCTTCAGACTATAATAAACACGTAAAAGAAGTAAGAAAATTTTCCTTCATAATCTAAGCATCAAAAACATGCAATAAAAATCGATACTCGAATTTTTGGGTGTTACATTTTTAATTTTTAGAAAGTAGACTTATCATGCTCGATTCTCTAGTATCCTTCAGATTTAATCATCAATGCACAATTAACTCTAACTTACTCTAAAACATATCAATAAAAATCATACATTATAAGAAATTTCATCCTAATTAGTAATATGACAAAAATACTTTTGAACAAGACTAAATTTAGGATTTTGAGAATAATACAAAAAGTCAGGTACTTTTACCCCCACACTTGAGATGTACATTGCCCTCAATGTACAAAGATAGATAAACAATTATGTAATAATAAAATCAAAAGAGAAGGGGAGAAGTGTAACACCCCAAACCCGGCCCATGCGTCATGACCGGATCTTGTATGCTACGGGTTGAATCTTGAAAACTTTACTCTGAAGGGTTTTGGAAAAACTTAGTTTATTATAGCTGAATAATCAATTAAATGTGAAATTTTGAAAATAACTTTAACATTTGCATTGATTGAGTTTGAAAAGCCCATTTATCATTTCATTTTATATTTAGGACTTTGTAAAAAAAAAACATAAGTTTGTAAAAACCAAACATAACAAAAAAAATAATAAATCAAAGCCTAAGTTATGGAGGCCTTATTACAAAAAAAATATTCCCAAAAATTAAAAATTAATTGAAAACAAAACCAAAAATAGTCTATGTAAATAATAGTCTTAATGGCCTCTCGAGTCCGCCTCGGCTCCCATGTCCACGACCTACTGCTCATCTGAAAAGTGGGAAAAATAAAAGGGTGAGTCACAAAGATTCAGTGTGTAAATCTAGAAATCACATAAAAGCCTTGGGCCCACAAACACATTATGGGCCTTAGGCCATAACAATGGACAGAATATATTTTCATGCATCATGTCCCATCCCAAACCTAAGAGTCCATCTTCTACACACCCCCGTACCAACCATCACATCGTGGGGATTTCTACAATCAACCCTCCATCCGCTACACGCCATATCGATCACTATGTGACCTATGTGGAAACGCCACCGATTGCTATGCGACCTTAATAATGTATCGACAGCTGCGCTGCCTATCATAAAGACTGATCACTATGTGACCTATGTGGCAAAGCCACCAATCGCCTCGCGACCTGCTCCCCTTCCTCATATCAATCCCATCCCATGCATATATACATTGAAGAATCAGAACATTAAACAATCTAAAAGATCACATACTTTCACATACTTCGATACACATAGAGAAGTTTCTATGATTACATACCTGGCATCCCTTGCCTACCCTTTTTGGGTATTACGATTGTTCATACAACCTCAACTTTCAACTTTTAGCCCATAACATATACATATAATACAGATTAACTAGTGTGATAGAGATCTACACACCTGATCACCGACAGGACAGTACTTTCTATGTCGACACTATCAGTAGCCGCTATGATTGCTAACAGTCTAAGATTTTGTTCTGAAACCGGTCCACAACCCGATGGCCAATCCTGAACTGCTGACACCACTCACTTCTTAAACTTAGGGATTGGTTTAACAGATCCAATCCCCTCCTTCGCCTGATTGATATTTGATTCCATCAAAAGACCTTATCAGTTGCTACCATCAGCATATGGTTAAGATCACAATTACGATAGCGAATCTAAAGAAAATCTAAAGAGAACTCCCTTACCTTGAAATCCCAAAAAGAGAGATATATGAGATTCAAAAACTAATGATTTTGGCTTTTAGATCTACGCGATCTTCTTCACTTCTCGAATGTCACCCAACACGAAAAAAGATAAGAAGTATTAGTCTAATCGACAGCCTTAACAAACCAAGTGGCCATTCGGCCTTAGCACCTAAAAACTGAAAAAGATATTAAGGAATAACAAGAATCGACACTTACCTCAATATGGAGGTTTCGGCTAACTCTTAAGAGAAGATTTGGCTTTTTGCGAAAATCAAAAAGAGAAGATGATTCAAAGAAATCTATGGAGTTTTCAGCTTTTAAAGAAGAAATCAGCAAGAAGATTTCGACTTTTATTGAAGAAGTCGGCAGGAAGAAAAAGAAAAGAAAAGAATGGACACTAGGGTATTCGACTATGGGGATGAGAAGAGAGTTCAGAGTTTTGACTTTTGAAAGATGTTGAGAACAATTGAGAGATTTCAGATTTTGAAAGAAAAAAGAGAAAAAAATAGAGAACAAAATAATGGACTTTCAGCTTTTGCGTAAAAGTGAGGATGAGAGAATGAAAAAAGAAAATAGGGACCAAATACCAGAATTGAAGAGATATCCCCTCTATTTAAAGAGAATTTCGGCACCCCCTAGAGTTGGAAATTCGGCCACCACTGTGCTTAGTAGATAACTCCTTAACTTTCTCCCTTATCTTTATCCAATCACTCCTTCAAAAGAGGCCTAAATAGCACCACCTCTTCCTCTTTTTTATCTGCTACAATATCCACATTATACACTCACATAAATCCCCCTATTTCTAAGCCTCATTAGTATCCAACTGTACCTAATTAATTGCCAAAATTTAGCTAACTTTAATTAAAAGAATTGGGCTTAATGTAACTTGAATGTGGGCCTCCTCAGTTGATGCCACCTCCTTGCTCTCTAAGTGGTGCCACTTTGCCACTGGGCCACAAGCCCACTTGTGTTTTAAAACACAGATAACATCCTTTAAGCCCTATCCTAACTGGTTTCCTACTTGAGTGTCTAAACAGATATTCAATTAAGGCCTCGACCCAATTCTTGAGCCCATTTTTGTGTCCTCTCTTCTCTTAATCTGCTTATGAGGCCTCATGCCTGAGACTAGGGTCCACTAAGTAGGAAAAATAAATTTTCCCTATGGCCTCCCCTAACTCTAAGGCTTCAAATAATCCCGATAATACCTTAATATTATTAGTCTAAGTGCTACACATACATATTAACTCCCTTGCACAGAAATTAAAAGTTTCAAGATTTTTGGGGCGTTACAACCTAATAGGCCCAAATCTACTAGGCCCAAATTTGGGATGTTACAAACCTACCCTCCTTAAAGAAATTTCGTCCTTGAAATTTTCAACTAACTATTAATTGTACTACCCAAGTCTCACCACTACGCTTTTCCTATGCACTCCAATCAATACTCAGCTGTACTTGGGGCTATCTCGAAAATTCCCCTAAACACTTCTGCCCTATTAGCTCTAAGTCGCTCCGACACAGATTTTCAGGCTCCTGTGCCCATGCCTGCTCCAGCAACCCTCTCTAAAACCCTCAACATCGCTTGAGATACCGCATCATCTTCGGCCGTCTGATCCTGAAATTCTGCCTCTACAGCTGGTGGCACTGGTACCTCATTCCCCGACTCGTGATCGGACCCTACCGATTCTGACACAGCAATCCTACCTCTACCTCGGCCATGCACACCACGTCATCTAGTGCTCATTTTACCAATTCGTGTTTATCTGATTAGAAGTTTTATGAATTATTAACTTCTTCCACTAAATAATAACGAACAATCTTATGGAAAGTAGTTTTAACAGTGGTTCTTTTGAATTCGAACTCTATCTACAAGGTTCAGTTCTCAGGTCTGTATTTCCTAGCTCTACAATCCACATACATTCAACCATCACACATCAAGATACAAGTAGCATCCATGAACTCACATTCATCACATAAAGGTATTTTTGTCATTTCACTACCCATGGGTATTTTCGTAATTTTATCCTATAAGGTATTTTCGTAATTTTCCAAAATAAGGTTTCTTGGTAATTTTACAAAATAGGGGTATTTTGGTAATTTTACAATCTGGGGGTATTTCGGTAATTTTATCAACTGGGGGTATTTCGGTAATTTTGTCAATCGAGGGTATTTTGGGAAGTTTTCACAAATCAAGGGTATTTTAGAAATTTTACAAAACTAGAGATATAAGTAATTTTACAAAGATAGGGTGGCTGGTCCCTTTTGGGTTTTAGTTATAAATTTTGGCCCGTTAACAACCCTCTCGGTTAGAGTGAACAACTACTATGCACCAGGTTGGATTCCAGAAAAGAGGAGGTGGGCCACTAGGGCCGCTTAAATACCAAGCTCTTCATGGATCCAATCCTAGACATGCTTATGCTTGTTACCACACCCTAACCCTGTGACTTGTTCACAGTCATGTTTAATTAGAGATTAAGTCTTATGAGATTTAAGAGTTGTTCAAAACTAGGCCTAAGGTTCATAAATTCTAGTATACTTATCTACGTCCCATAAAGCCCATCAAGCCCAACATGCACATCACATAGTGAGTTTAGAATACTTACCTGCGTGGATCGGGTGCCGGTAGACTCAAAGGCCATATCTTAACCGAACTTTTCTTAACTTACATCACTTTTACAAATCACTACTGGACCCATTTCACAGCCTGAGTTTTGAACTAGGCTCTGATACCAAAATGAAACACCCCAAACCCGGCCATGCATCATGACCGAATCTGGTATGCTATGGGTTGAATCTTGAAAACTTTACTCTGAAGGGTTTTGGAAAAACTTAGTTTATTATAGCCGAATAATCAATTAAATGTGAAATTTTGAAAATAACTTTAACATTTGCGTTGATTGAGTTTGAAAAGCCCATTTATCATTTCATTTTATATTTAGGACTTTGTAAAAAGAAAAAATATAAGTTTGTAAAAACCCAACATAACAAAAAAATAATAAATCGAAGCCTAAGTTATGAAGGCCTTATTACAAAAAATATTCCCAAAAATTAAAACTTAATTGAAAACAAAACGAAAATAGTCTATGTAGATAATAGTCTTAATGGCCCCTCGAGTCTGCCTCGGCTCCCATGTCCACGAACTACTGCTTATCTGAAAAGTGGGAAAAATAAAAGGGTGAGTCTTAAAGACTCAGTGTGTAAATCTCGAAAACACATAAAAGCTTTGGGCCCACAAACACATTATGGGCCTTGGGCCATAACAATGGCAACAAAATATATTTTCAAGCATCATGTCCCATCCCAAACCTAAGAGCCCATCCTCTACACACCCCCATACCAACCATCACACCGTGGGGATTTCTATAATCAACCTTCCATCCGCTACACACCATATCGATCACTATGTGACCTATGTGGCAAAGCCACCGATCGCTATGTGACCTTAATAATGTATCAACAGCTGCGCTGCCTTTCATAAAGACCGTTCACTATGTGACCTATGTGGCAAAGCACACCGATCGCCTTGCGACCTGCTCCCCTTCCTCATAACAATCCCATCCCATGCATACATACATGCAAGAATCAGAATATTAAACAATCTAAACAGATCACAAACTTTCACATACTTCGATACACATAGAGAAGTTTCTATGATTACGTACTTAGCATCCCTTGCCTACCCTTTTTGGGTATTACGACTGTTCATACAGCCTCAACTTCTGGCTTTTAGCCCATAACATATACATATAATACAGATTAACTAGTGTGATAGAGATCTACACACCTGATTACCGATAGGACAATACTTTCTATGTCGACACTATCAGTAGCCGCAACAATTGCTAACAGTCTAAGATTTTGTTTTGAAGCCGGTCCACAACCCAATGGCCAATCTTGAACTGCTGACACCGCTTGCTTCTTAAACTTAGAGATTGGTTTAACAGATCCAATCCCCTCCTTCGCCTGATCGATATTTGATTCCATCAAAAGACCTTATCAGTTGCTACCATCAACATATGGTTAAGATCACAATTACGATAGCGAATCTAACAGAAATCTAAAGAGAACCGCCTTACCTTGAAATCCCAAAAAGAGAGATATATGAGATTCAGAAACTAATGATTTTGGCTTTTAGATCTACGCGATCTTCTTCACTTCTCGAATGTCGCCTAACACGTAAAAAGATAGAAAGTATTAGTCTAATCGACATCCTTAACAAACCAAGTGGCCATTCGCCTTGACCCCTAAAAATCAAAAGAGATATTAAGGAATAACAAGAATCGACACTTACCTCAATATGGGGGTTTCGGCTAACTCTTGAGAAAAGATTTGACTTTTTGCGAAAATCAAAAAGAGAAGATGATTCAAAGAAATCTATGGAGTTTTCAGCTTTTAAAGAAGAAATCGGCAAGAAGACTTCGACTTTTATTGAAGAAGTCGGTAGGAAAAAAAGAAAGGAAAAGAATGGACACTAGGGTATTCGGTATGGGGATGAGAAGAGAGTTTAGAGTTTCAAATTTTGAAAAATGTTGAGAACAATTGGGAGATTTCGGCTTTTGAAAGAAAAAAGAAAAAGAATGGAGAACAGAATAATGGACTTTCGGCTTTTGCGTAAAAGTGAGGATGAGAGAATGGAAAAAGAAAATAGGGACCAAATACCGAAATTGAAGAGATATCCCCTCTATTTAAAGAGAATTTCGGCACCCCCTGGAGTTGGAAATTCAGCCACCACTGTGCTTAGTAGATAACTCCTTAACGTTCTCCCTTATCTTTATCCAATCACTCCTTCAAAAGAGGCCTAAATAGCACCACCTCTTCCTCCTTTTTATCTGCTACATTATCCACATTATCCAGTCACATAAATCCCCCTATTTCTAAGCCTCATTGCCATCCAACTGTACCAAATTAATTGCTGAAATTTAGCTAACTTTAATTAAAAGAATTGTGCTTCATGTAACTTGAATGTGGGCCTCCTCAGTTGACGCCACCTCCTTGCTCTCTAAGTGGCGCCACTTTGCCACTGGGCCACAAGCCTGCTTGTGTTTTAAAACACAGATAACATCCTTTAAGCCCTATCCTAACTGGTTTCCCACTAGAGTGTCTAAACATAAATTCAAATAAGGCCTCGGCCCAATTCCTGAGCCCATTTTTGTGTCCTCTCTTCTCTTAATCTGCTTATGAGGCCTCATGCCTGAGACTAAGGTCCCCTAAGTAGGAAAAATAAATTTTCCCTATGGTCTCCCCTAACTCTAAGGCTTCAAATAATCCCGATAATACCTTAATATTATTAGTCTAAGTGCTACACATACATATTAACTCCCTTGCATAGAAATTAAAAGTTTCGAGATTTTTGGGGCGTTACAACCTAATATGCCCAAATCTACTAGGCCCAAATTTGGGAAGTTACAAGAAGTAACACTTCCTGAAGTTTTGGATGGAGCCTATGAAAAGCAACTGGATAAGATTGGAGGTGAACGTGGGGAAGCTTCTCAAACCATTTGAAATTGAATCCTCGAAGTAGCTGGCTTTGTTTTATTGTATCCTAAGCTAAATCTAAATATCATTGAAACACCCCAAGCCCGACCCACAAGCGTTTACCGGATCTGGTATGTTTCTCGATGTAAACCGGTTCAAAATTCTTTTGTTACTTAGGAAAAAAACTTGTGTGTTTTGAAAGAAAGATTGTTTTTGAGTTGGGCTCGGGTTGGAAAATGACTTAATTTTATATTTGAAATTCTTTTATTTTAGGTGACAAAGCGTTTAGGGTTTATTTTTAAATGAAATAAACTTAGTCGTTAATTTAAGAAAAAGTTCGTATCATAATAAAATAATTTAACGTGCATGCATAAAATAAAATTCATACTATGGCCTTATTACATTAAAACAACCCAAAAAAAAAACAAATTCAAAGTACTTAATGAAATAAAATCCAAATTAAATAAATTCCTTACTGTGCATGGCCACCTTTAAGCTCCTGCCGACCCGATCCATTACTGATCGTCACCTGAAAAAGGTTCCCACAATGGGGTGAGCCAAACAGACTCAATGTGTACACAAACACTAAAATTTAATAATTTAGGCATACATTATCATACATGTTCACATACATAATCATATAGCGGATATAAAATAAAGATGCAACCCGAACCCAAGCCTATATGCCATCCGCTACACATCACCCGTACCATCCTGCACACCGTGGGGACTACTAAGTCAACCTCCATCTGCTACACACCATCAAGGTAGTCGCATAAATGACGTGCTCATCGCCCTTATAAAAATTCGTGGTCTTAGGTCACCACATTCAGATATCGTGGTCTTAGGTCACCACATTCAGATATCGTGGTCTTAGGTCACCACATTCACTTCCTCTTTTCATATAACCCATATGCCCCATATCATACATATCATGCATTAACATGCCAAATTCTTATTTCACATTCTTATAATGTCATACGTGTGTCGTAACAGATATTTAACATAATCCTAGTAGGAGTAGGAAACGTACCTGAGTACTTTGTACCATAGCATGGTACTTTAGCCATATTCACATTCTTATACACATACTTATATTAAACCTTGCCATAAAACTTATTTAGAAATAGTGTAGGGTACACACCTGATTTACTTAGTGCTTTAATGAAGATCTCGAAAATCCCGATCTAAGCTTTAGATCCTTAACTACCTATATTCGCCAACACATGGTTAATTTACTACGACCCATTCGCCATGAAACCAAATCCCAGAGGATTAGTACACTTAAATCCTTACCTCTGTGCCGATTGATGTCTAATCAAATGTCAAAACTTTGTATCCTTCTTTCTTGAAATCGGAATCACTATATTAGTTGAATAGATTAGTTTCGCTTTTAAATATTAATGAAACACATCTATTTACTCAACATGGCCTTGGCCGAATGCTATAGATACTTACCTTGTGGATTTTAAATCCCAAAACTCACCAAATAACTAGGGAACACGCGGCCTATAGTGTACCTCCGGGAAAAGAATTTCTCCTTCCTTGTAGTCGACACTTAGTAAATCCCGAAAGATCTCTTCAAAGTTTCAGCAACAAGATATTAATGGGGTTAGTCCTAGATTTCGGCAAATCTTAAAAGAAAAAGGATGAAACTGAATGAGATCTTACCCTTACTGAAGAATTCGATAGCAGCTATGTCAATCTCCACTGAGATATTCGGCTTTGAACTTGATGAAAATTTGACTAGAAGTACCCTATATATTCGACTCTTGAAAGGAGTAATAAGGGTTATGGATTCGGCTTCCACAAGGGTCACAAAAGAAAAGGGTATGGAGTATTAAGGGTAATGGCAATGGTGAAAATAGGGGAATGGAAAGTTCAGCTAGAATGTATAAAAAGAAAAGAAGAAGAAGATGATAGCTTGGAGAAAAGAGTGCTTGAAAGAGAGGCAAAAGTATGAATGATATTCTATTATCCTTCTTCTAGCTTAATTAAATTACTAAGCTTAGAGTCCCTTACTTGGCTATCACTTCTCCCTTATTTTCCTCTTTATCTCTTTATTTAAATTACCAATAATCCATCAATTATCTCTTAAAATAAATCCATTATTTATCCCTTATTTATCCACCATTTATCTCTTAAAATAAAAGAATAAAAGCTCCTAAATTATAGCCTTGTGTCGTCCCCTTGTCGCTAATCTTTCTTTGTAAAATAAAATTCTTTTATTTACTTCTGCATGACTCGAACCTAGGCTCTTTCCCCTTGATTGTGGTTTTCACTTCGGGCTTTAAGTGGTGCCTCCTAGCCGCTACTCCAAGCCCATTCTTGTGTTAAATTCCCTCTACTAATTTTCTTAAGGCCATCTTATTTTAGTTTCCTCTTTTAAACTTAACATTTCTAAAACATTTCTTTACATTTCCAAGTTTCCAAAAATGTTCACTTTATTCTTTTAAACTTAACATTTCTAAAACATTTCCAAGTTTCCAAAAATGTTCACTTTCCTCTTTTCACTTAAAATTCCAATATTTTTCGATGCATTTTCCCTATCTCCTAAGGTTCTCCAAACCCCTTAAACACACTCACCCACACAATGAGCCTATTAATTCATGAATTATCCGCCAAATGCATAACCCCTAATCTGGGATATTATAGTTCTACCCCCCTTAAAAATAATTTCGTCCTCGAAATTACTTACTAACAAACAATCGTACAATCTAACTCACCACACTACGCTATTGCTGTGCACTCTGATCTTAATAAAACTAACACATTTCCTATGCACAATTCCAAAGTTCACATCCAAGGTTTCATACCATTTACTAGCAATACAAGAACATACTAGCTCTATAATAAACAAGGCAATAAAGGCATTCCGGAAATAAGAAACTTACCCGTTGTCACATCTGGCACATCACTCTCCTCGCGATGGCCGACTGTATAAACCAACCTTGGTTGCCTTGCATCTGAACCTTCAGCACCTCCGCTTGGTGCTCCACGACCGCGGTCAAACCATTCCCTCCATGGTTCGGACCACAACCTCGCTGAGGCTGCTGTCCACCTCTACCAGCCTGATTAACATTTTGAGCTACTGGTTGATTCCCATCTGGTCTCATCGGACAATCCTTAATATTATGGTCCGTTGACCCACACTTAAAACATCCTCCCGTCTTTTTCCAACATTCACCTAAGTGCTTCTTCCCACATTGTTCACAAGTAGGGTACTGCCCTCTAGTAGCAGCTTGCTGACCTCGCGGCACTTCAACTCTAGGCCTCTTTTGCTCATTCCTGGATGGCCTTGACGATCCAAATTCTCTCTTCTGCCTATTTTGATGGGAGTTCTCCCTCACGGACTCCTTAATACCCTCGGCCACTTTGGCCTTTTCCACTAATACAACAAACTCCGGCTCTTATTTGTAGGGCTATCAATAACCTTAGGTCATCTCTTAGTCCGTCTTCAAACTGAACACACCGCTCATGCTCAATCGACACTATGCCTCGTGCATAACGGCTCACCTTAGAATTCAAATTGCACTCGATTCGGACTTGTTCCTTGAATTCATACTTATGCTTATATCGATTAAAGAATTTTATGTATTAGTTTTGTTCCACTAACTTAACACTAGCAGCTTTATGTTTAATAGTTTTAAGGAGTAGTTCTTTCGATTCATACACATACAGTCTCACATCATTCATTTAGTCACACACATGAACTTACGTCCATTACAGAGAAATGTTGTAGTTGTTGTTGTTTGTTGTTTTCCGCTACCCAAGGGTATTTTCATAATTTTGTCTTGCAGGGGTATTTTTCGTAATATGTCAAAATAAGGTTCCTTGGTGTTTTTGTCAATAAGGGTATTCTGGAAATTTTACATTCCCAGGGGTATTTTGGAAATTTTGAAATCTGAGGGTATTTTGGTAATTAACCCGGGTAAATTTGTAAATCTTGATAAATTAAGGGTACTTTGGAATTTACAAAACTTGAGGGTTGTTTTTGAGAATTTGTTTTCCAAATTAGTGTTGTTGCAAAAATTTTTGAAGATCGGGGGTTGTTCTGGTAATTTTGTAACTCGGGAGTATTTCGGTAATTTGCAGGTTAGGGGTAATTTCATAAAATTTTTTTTCTTTCCATAATCAAGGTATTTTGATATTTTGTAAATTTAGGTTTCCTTTAAGAAAAGTAGTGAAATTTTGATAAGAACTGTGGGTATTTTGAAAATTTTCATAAACCAAGGGCATTTTTGTAATTTTACCACTAGGGGTATTTTGTAATAATTTTTTTATAAGTCGAAAATATTTTGAAAATTTTCCAAAATAAGTTTTTGCTACTATTCAAGGGGTAATTTGGTGATTATAAAACTAGTGTTTTCATAAAAATATACGGCTAGTCCTTTTCGGGTTTTAGTTAGGGGTTTAGCCCGTGTATAAGTCCTCTTGGTTAGGGTGAACCGTGGCTACGCACCAGGTAGGATTCGAGTGGAGAGGAGGTGAGTCATGCGGACTGCTTAAATACCAAGCTCCCACTGAAACCAATCCTAGACATGCGCACCATGGTTGCCACATCCCAACTCGGCGACTTAACCACAGGTTTGTTTAATTAGGCATTTAAGTCTTATGTAATTGTTGGGGTAACTAGCCCTAGGGTTCAAGTACTAAATCTCTATTCTACGTTCCATTTCTACCCCTTCTACAAGTCATACTATAAATCACACAAGAGATCAGAGTACTTACCTAGTGGACTTCGGGTCGGAGACTTAGTGGGCCATGCCAGAAAATCCTACTTAATTCACAAAAATTCTTTTTGGGCTTAACATTAAAAATGTTTTGGGCCTTAAACCCAAGGCCGAGAGTTTAAAACTGGGCTCTGATACCAAGTTGAAACACCCCAAACCCGGCTTACGAGCCTTTATCGGATCTGGTATGTTCCTCGATATAAACCAGTTCAAAATTCTTTTGTTACTTAGGAAAAAAACTTGTGTGTTTTGAAAGAAAGATTGTTTTTGAGTTGGGCTCGAGTTGGAAAACGAGTTAATTTTATATTTGAAATTCTTTGATTTTAGGTGACAAAGCGTTTAGGGTTTATTTTTAAATGAAATAAACTTAGTCGTTAATTTAAGAAAAAGTTTGTATCATAATAAAATAATTTAACGTGCATGCATAAAATAAAATTCATACTATGGCCTTATTACATTAAAACAACCCAAAAAAAAAATAAATTCAAAGTACTTAATGAAATAAAATCCAAATTAATTAAATTCCTTGCTGTGCATGGCCACCTTTAAGCTCCTGCCGACCCGATCCATTACTGATCGTCACCTGAAAAAGGTTCCCACAATGGGGTGAGTCAAACAGACTCAATGTGTACACAAACACTAAAATTTAATAATTTAGGCATACATTATCATATATGTTCACATACATCATCATATAGCAGATATAAAATAATGATGCAACTCGAACCCAAGCCTATACGCCATCCGCTACACATCACCCGTACCATCCTGCACACCGTGGGGACTACTAAGTCAACCCTCCATCTGCTACACACCATCGAAGGCGTCACATAAATGACATGCTCATCGCCCTTATAAAAATTCGTGGTCTTAGGTCACCACATTCAGATATCGTGGTCTTAGGTCACCACATTCACTTCCCCTTTTCATATAACCCATATGCCCCATATCATACATATCATGCATTAACATGCCAAATTCTTATTTCACATTCTTATAATGTCATATGTGTGCCTTAACAGATATTTAACATAATCCTAGTAGGAGTAGGAAACGTACCTGAGTACTTTGTACCATAGCATGGTACTTTAGCCATATTCACATTCTTATACACATACTTATATTAAACCTTGCCATAAAACTTATTAAGAAATAGTGTGGGGTACACACCTGATTTACTTAGTGCTTTAATGAAGATCCTGAATGTCCCGATCTAAGCTTTAGATCCTTAACTACCTATATTCAACCAACACATGGTTAATTTACTAAGACCCATTCAGCCATGAAACCAAATCCCAGTAGGATTAGTACACTTAAATCCTTACCTTGCTGCCGATTGATGTCTAATCAAATGCCGGAAACTTTGTATCCTTCTTTCTTGAAATCGACAATCACTAGATTACTTGAATAGATTAGTTTTGGCTTTTAAATATTAATGAAACACATCTATTTACTCAACATGGCCTTGGCCGAATGCTATAGATACTTACCTTGTGGATTTTAAATCCCGAAACTCACCGAATAACTAGGGAACACGCAGCCTATGGTGTACCTTCGAGAAAAGAATTTCTCCTTCCTTGTAGTTGACACTTAGTAAATCCTGAAAGATCTCTTCAAAGTTTCGACAACAAGATATTAATGGGGTTAGTCCTAGATTTCGGCAAATCTTAAAAGAAAAAGGATGAAACTGAATGAGATCTTACCCTTTCTGAAGAATTCGATAGCAGCTATGTCAATCTCCACTGAGATATTCGGCTTTGAACTTGATGAAAATTTGACTAGAAGTACCCTATATATTCGGCTCTTGAAAGGAGTAATAAGGGTTATGGATTCGGCTTCCACAAGGGTCACAAAAGAAAAGGGTATGGAGTATTAAGGGTAACGGCAATGGTGAAAATAGGGGAATGGAAAGTTCTGCTAGAACAGGATAAAAAGAAAAGAAGAAGAAGATGATAGCTTGAGAGAAAAGAGTGCTTGAAAGAGAGGTAAAAAGTATGAATGATATTCGGCTATCCTTCTTCTAGCTTATAAATTACTAAGCTTAGAGTCCCTTACTTGGCCATCACTCCTCCCTTATTTTCCTCTTTATCTCTTTATTTAAATTACCAATAATCCATCAATTATCTCTTAAAATAAATCCATTATTTATCCCTTATTTATCCACCATTTATCTCTTAAAAATAAAAGAATAAAAGCTCCTAAATTATAGCCTTGTGTCGTCCCTTGCTGCTAATCTCTGCTGCAAAATAAAACTCTTTTATTTGCTTCCCACGTGACTCGAACCTAGGCTCCTTCCCCCTTGATTGTGGCTTCACTTACTGGGCTTTAAGTGGTGCCTTCTAGCCACTACTCCGAGCCCGTTCTTATGTTAAATTCCCTCTACTAATTTTCTTAAGGCCACCTTGTTTTAGTTTCCTCTTTTAAACTTAACATTTCTAAAACATTTCCTTACATTTCCAAGTTTCCAAAAATGTTCACTTTCCTCTTTTAAACTTAACATTTCTAAAACATTTCCTTAAATTTCCAAGTTTCCAAAAATGTTCACTTTCCTCTTTTCACTTAAAATTCCAATATTTTTCCGATGCATTTTCCCCATCTCCTAAGCTTCTCCAAACCCCTTAAACACACTCACCCACACACTGAGCCTATTAATTCATGAATTATACGCCAAATGCAAAACCCCTAATCTGGGATATTACAATCATAAAGAATAAGAAGAAGAAAATAAAATAAAATAAATTAAAGTAAAAAAAATAGTGATGAAATAAAATGGAAACAAAAATATATAATGGAAAATGAAAGACAACTAGAAAAATGGGGAATGAGGTTTAAATAGAGATGTAGCCCGTGTTTTGGGATTTTGAATTTTAAACGCATTCAGGCTGTTCGGGCATGGCCGTGGGTATCGTGGCACACCCGTGTTTTTCTTCACACAGTCATTTACTACGGGCGTGCTCCTCCCGTGTTGATAAGTCAGAATGTTGGCACTGTTGGGAGGCACGACCGTGTGTAGCCCGTGCTTGACAAGTCAGTAACCTCACACGGGGCGTCAGCATAGGTATGGACTATTATCTCCACCCGTGTTGGGAAAAGAATTTTTTTCTATGTCGCACTGCCATCGGCATGCCCATGGTTCATCCCAGCTTCCACACGCCACACGGCACGCCTGTGTAGGGCCGTGTGGCCTAGAAATCTGCTCTTTGGTTAGTTTATGGTTAGGTGCTAAAAAGAAAAGAAAAAATAAAAAATAAAAATGTAAAATGGGGTTAGTGCTCGGGTTGCCTCCCGAGAAGCACTCGTTTATAGTCTTAGCTAGACTTTACCTCTCATTCGTATGGTCATGGTGGTTTGAGGAGGTGAAAACCCTTTCTCATGCGATCACTTCGGTTATGGATATATAGTTTGAGTCGAGTAATGTTTACCTCAAAAGTGTCAAATTTAGGATTGCTGACCTCGACTGTGCCATATAGAAAGACATTAAGTACCTCAAAAGTGATTTCTTCGTTTGTCTTTAAGTCTGAATTGGTGATTCAAGAGTCTTCCTTATTCAACAATACCTGATCTCCTAATTTGAAGTGGATCGTTGTTCCTATCAACTCGTCTAGGGGCTCTTTTGGTTTCACTTTGTGCGGTTCCTGTTCCTCTTTAATTTGTGTTTCCTGCTCTTTTAGTTTGTCAACCCTAAGGCTTGCTCCTTATGTATTTCTTCTTTGTTGGCACAAGGTCTAAGATCTAGCTCAGCTAAGTGATTTTGTGATACTTCTTGCAAAGAATGTTGAACCAAATGATTACCAATAGAATTAACGTTTGTACCTTTATTACTCGATGTCCTAGCTGAGTTAAGAGCTTGAAGAGTGATTGTTTCGTCGTCTACACGAAGTGTGAGTTCACCGAATTCTTCCTCTGTGTGATCTTTCTTTATTGCATCGGGATATGGCACACGAGGTTGGCACTCTATAATTGCCGATTTTGGTAAATCATGGCACACCTCAACCTTATTTTTTCTTACCACAGGTTCTTCCTTTGGGTTTAGTTCCACTAACAATTCACTGTTATGAGACAACGCTAACACTTCCTTTGGGCGTGGCAACATAGACAAACGGGCGTGGCACTCTAACACGCCTCTAAACACGGTCGTGCGATATAGCCGTGCAAAGCAGCATGCCCTAGATACACGGGTGTGAGACAATGCTAGAAGCAAAAATCTATTTAAACCCCACAGCCCTTCCCCTTTCCCCCATATTCTTTCCTCCTTATTTTTCTTTCAATTTTTCTGTCTTGCATTAGCAAAGGTGTTCAGACTCTTGAGCTAAACTAAAATCATGCCGAAGAAGCGTAAGAGGCCAATCACAATCTCTCTATGAGAGATCGATCTATATAAGTTCATGCTGGCCGCTTTATTCAAACAACAAGCCAAGGGTCTTTGAGACCATATAGTTTTTATTTCCTTTTTCTCTTTTGATTCAATATCCTACTCTTTAACTGATAAACCATAAAAGTAACATATTTTAATCCCACATTTAGTATGCTTTTAGATGAATTATCCTTGATTTATGTAAAAAGGTGCTCTTAATCATTGCTTTTTATGTCTTATACTCAAGAAAGCACCTAAGGATAAAAAGAACGTAAAACGGGCTTAAAATGAACTAAATTGCGCCAATCAAAGAATTTGACACAGCCTGGCTCAAAGCCCACACGGTCGTGCCTCGCTGATTACCTAGAGCACGGCCTCAACTCCGTCACACATGACTGTGCATCATCCATTTACCACACACAGACGTGCCTAGTGATCTACATGGCCGTGTCCCAATCGACAGACCTGAAGCACGGCCTGAATCCTGACTTACACGGCCGTCCTATGGCCGTGCCAAAAATGACAGAATCAAGGAATGGCCCAACCCCGATTTGCAGGCGTGTACCATGGCCATCCCCTGCCACGGGAATGAGCAATTTCACTCGAATTTGGATGCTTGAAGCCAAAGAAACATACTCCTAAGTCCACTTAAACATCCTAGAAGGAATTCTACTTGAATTAGGATACTAGGAGCCAAGTAAAGCATCTCAAAGCCTATATAAACACCCAAGGTAGCAACTAAAAAGGGAGTTCGGTAGAAGCCGAAACAAACGATTTTTGGCAGAGGCTTTTGTCAAAGCTTTCATCTTTTAGAGAATCACTTGAAGATAGTCGGTTGATCCATCTCAAGAAGCCGGAACTCTATTCAAGACGAAGGATCTCCTCTTCAATTCCTTTAGGGTTTTAGGATTTCTTATGTTTTGTCTCTTGAGATGTTTTCTTATTTTGTTATGAACTAAACCCTTCAGATACCTGAAGGGGATGAAACTTATGATGGATTTTGTTATTTGATTTCTAAATTATATGATAAGTACTTAGTTTGTTCTTAATTATGTTACTTAATTTAATCTGATGTGTATGGTGGAGGAGGAATAGACCCTGCCTAAGAGTAGATCTAGCATAATTGAGCAGAGTTGATCGGGCGCCTAGAGATAGGGTTACGAGATTTTTCCAGATTAGGGTGAAACCTAATATAGGAATCCATTGATCGATTTTCTGCTTCCTTAGGGTGTTATTATAAGAGAACGAGAGTTCCACTAATTAACCTAAGGTTAGACGTTATTCGCCTCGAGAGAGGGTTTAATATAGGTTAGGGAGTCTTACGGATCAAACTAAGTAAAGAAATCATATGGTTTGGGGAATAAATAATAAGTAAATCATTGGTGGATTCTTCTTGAGGGTATCGTCTTCATCAACTGAGTTTTCCTAAAGTTTTTCTCCAATCCATTCTTTTGTCTTTATATCTAGTTTAGTTTTTCATTAGTTTAATCAACCAATCACTCCATATTTCAGGCTAAATAATAGAAAGAAAGTGAGTAGTAGTACTTTTAAGTTCACTTGGGTTCGAGAAGATATTCTTACCTAAACTATACTACTGTTCGATAGGTGCACTTGCCTCTATCGTTGTCATAGTTAGTCTACAGGTTCGATTATTTTTTTTATAAAATTTTAAAACTCAACTGTTTGACACGATCATTAACAATCTTATGCTTACTTTAGTTTATTTTAATTTAGTTTCTTGGTTTTAGGTTCTAAAGGCTACTTGGGAATCACGCACCACAGCTGTAGAGGTCACACCCACCTCGCGAACCATCCAACAATAAGGACTCCTTAGTCCATTAGTCTTTTCTTTCAATTTCAATTTTCTTCTTAGTCTCCTTCTCTTTATTCCCTTTATCTTTAATTATAATATTAGTATATTATTAATGTTTCATTAGATTTCTTGGCTATATCTTCCCAGGTTACCCAATGTCTTCATCTAGCGCAGAGATCGTTGGTAGCCACCCCACCGGGCCCATAGAAAACACCATCACCGCCACCAAAGACGCCAACTCCCAGGATCATCCAAAATTCAGGAAGTGTTACTTTTCCCCTTCTCTTTTTATTACATAATTATTTATCTATCTTTGTACATTGAAGACAATGTACAACTTATCTGTGGGGGGATAAAAGTGCCTAACTTTTTGCATAATTCTCAAATTAATTGTTCTCAAAATCCTGAATTTTAAACTTGTTCAAAAAGTATTTTTCTCAAATTACTAATTAGGATGAAATTTCTAATGATTTATAATTTTTATTGATATGTTTTAGAATAAGTCATTGAAAATTGTGCATTGATGATTAAATTTGAAGAATACTAGAGAATCAAGCATGATAAGCCTACTTTCTAAAAATTGAAATTAATAGGTCGTTGAACTGAATTTGAGTACTGCCTTGAAATTTGGAATTTATAAGGATTGCCCATAATTTTTGGTGAGATTTTGAGCCTTATAGAGCATAGATCCTTTTTCATGCTCAGTTTATTGATTATGAGTGTGTCGACTTTGAACAGTTATTCTAGAACTTGCCTCGTTTATACATGTCAAAACCACATTAATGATTTGACATACTGAGATGATAAAGGCACCTAGGTTTTAACCCGTTCACTCCACATAAAAAGCCTACCTTCACAAATTAACCCCTAGTGAACCCCGTTGAATCCTAACAACCTTTTTATTGACTTACCCACTAATATTAACCAAAATCCCTTTGTATTTGTTATCACCATTCTTTTGACTACCCTTTAGTCGAGGTTTGATTTGATTAAGTTACCAAGTTATATTAGTTCAGTAATTACATTTAAAATTTATGATGTAGTTTGTTCTTAAAAAAATCCAAGTTTATTCAATATTAGTAGTATACAAAAGAGCTTAGAGCATTTAAACTCTAATTGTTGAAGAAAAGCTCGATTAAAGTATTATCAAATTTTAAATGATGAAAATACTCTTTATTATAAAGTAATTATCAATAGTAGGTATTATTATTTTCATTCGATGTAAATATTCATATTCAGTTCATTGTTTTTAGATTAGGTAATTAGTTAATTCAATCTTGATTCTAACCCTCTAATTCAGCCTGTATCCACAACCTTAACCTTAGCCCAGTTACAACCATGATAAAGACCTTTTGATCTGTGTATCATCTCATATACAGTGGTGGATATTTGATTTTTAGGTAAGCCTGTGGGATTAACTTTTCAGGTTTGACTTAGAGTGCTTATTCTTGAACCTTAAAAACTTCGAGGGATTTGAGTGAAGCTTTTGTGAGGATGTCAATCCTTTTCGGTTTTGAATTAAAGGTAATTACTTAGATAAAGGGAAACACCTATGTTTTTGTACTACAAAAGGTATGACTTATCGTAATTGAATCTTTAGGACTATTTGAGTTGAATTATCCAAGTATAAATTATCTATGAATTATGATGAGACATTTTCGATAGGAATTGTGAATTATGGAAAGTTCGTTTTAATTGTAAAGTGAGAATTTTGCTTGAGGACAAGCAAGAGCTTAAGTGTGGGGGTATTTGATAAACCGTAAGCGTAACATATTTTAATCCAACATTTAGTATGCTTTTGGATGATTTAGCCCTCAATTTATGTAAAAAGGTGCTCTTGATCCTTTCTTTTTATGTCTTATACTCAAGAAAGCACCCAAGAACGAAAATAATGAGAAACGGGCTTAAAACAGACCAAATTGGGCCAACCCAAGAAATTGGCATGGCCTGGACTTCAAGTCACACGGCCGTGCCTCGCCAATCATTCAAAGACACGCCTAAACATGAATTGCAAGGTCGTGTCCCAATCGATGACTCAAGCACTACCGAATCCCAACTTACAGCGAAGGCCACACCGTGCCTCAATCAATGTAATCGACACACGCCTAAAGTCGACTTACATGGGCGTGTGCCATGGGCGTGCCCCTGCTACGGGAATGACCAATTTCACTCAGATTTAGATGCTTGAAGCCAAAGAAACATACTCCTAAGTCTACTTAAACACCTTAATAGTAATTCTACTTGAAGGAGGTACTTAGGAGCCAAGTAAAGCATCTTAAGAGCCTATATTGTAACACCCCAAACCCGGTCTAAACGCTACGACCTAATCTACCGTGTTACTGGGAAGAAAATGTTTTACAAACCATTATGTCGACTTGATTTGAAAGGAAAACTTTTGGTGTAGTTAAGAAAATTGAGGCTGAACTGGGCGAATTACTAAAACGTTTTGAAACTCATTTTAGCGTGATAGAATTACCTTGTTGATTATTATTCATTCGATGTATATCTTTAGAAAAACTCAGAAAAACTACCTTAAGTTTATAAAAACGTTCGTATCATAAATTACTTGGCACACCTTTTTCGTTTTATGATAGTTTAAGGAAAAACAGAATAGATAACAATAAAACCCAAAGCAAAGTTTAAGTGGCCTTATTACAAACTGAGACCCAAACTTAAAGTAAATAAGAACTAAATTCAAATTGAATATTGAAATTAGATGTTGAGCATGGCCACCGCGAGTCCACCCCAGCTTCGGATCCACAACTTAAGCATTATCTACAAAATGTAACGAAAGGGGTGAGTCACCGAGACTCAGTGTGTAAATCCCCATCCCAAAAGATGTTATGCCCTTACACAGATTCATATAATATTATGCATGTCATGCAACCCATTGCCTAATTATCCATCCGAGTCTTCCAAATCTACCCCTTGTGGCACCTAGCCACTGGTGGCACCTAACCACTGGTAACTGAAGTTACAAATATTCATGTGTGGGACCAACCCACTTGTGGTACCTAACCACTGGTGACAATCCCTTAAATCGATATGTGGGGCCAACCCACTGTGGTACCTAACCACTGGAACAAGTCACAAAATAAGCACATGTGGTACCTAACCACTGGTGGTTCCAAACCACTGAGACTTAGTCACAAAATCATGATATGTGGGGCCAACCCACGTGTGGTACCTAACCACTAGTGACTGTCTGATAAATCATGCCTTCCCCTTCCTCTCATCATACCCATATTTCATGTATATGTTTCTCCCTACAACATGATCATGCTTAATTCAAAAAAAAAAACATAACATAGCACACAGTTCCCACATAGATAAAGCACGTTATTCACCATATTGGACTTACCTGGAGTCCTTGCTTATAAGGGTAACATAATGTTTCCCACTGTTAGTTAGGCTTTCAACAAACACAACATCTAATATAACAACATATGAAGTGCATAAGAGTTACACACCTATTTCTCGTACTATCGCACTCTCGACTTTATCACTATCGCCACTTGAGACTACTACTACCGGCCTACGATCTTGCTTCGATATCGGCCCACAACCCGGTGGCCAATCTCGCACTCCTGATACTGCTTGCTTCTTGTACTTAGGGGCTGGGTTTACAAATTCAACCCCTCCTATCGCTTGGCTGACATTTGAGTCCATAACAATCCCTTGGTCACTAAACCGAATTTAAACGATGAGATCAAATCTAAGAGATAATCATAATACTTAAACGAAACCCTTACCTAGATTGTAAAATCCCGAAAATCCTCAAGAAAGCATCGCCACTCTACCTATATTCGGCCAAGCATCCAACATTAGACCAACACGATTATCGCACCTACGCTTGATGAGATCCAGTAAAAGAGAAAGGGTAAGGAAGTGGCCATTTGGCCAAACCTATTACCAACACGTACCATCGGCTTCCCCCGTAGTTCAGCACGAGAGATCATAGCAAGAAAGATTCGGCTTCTATGAATAAAGAGTGAAAACTGGAAAGATCTTAGGGAAGTGATTTGGGTTAGAAACTAAATGAGAAAGAGAGAAATAGCAAGGAAGAAAACCACGGAGAACCTACCAATCTTGAGATGATGATTCGGCTATGGTGTAACTTCGGGAAAAGAGGCTAAACTTGAAGGTTTCGGCTATGGGAGAAAAAAGTATGGGCATAGAGGATTCGGCTTTTAGGAAAATATTGGAGAGGAGAAGAGAGAGTTAGAGGGTTGCGGCAAAGGAAGAAAACCCACTCCAGAGTTGGATTTTCGGCCAACTCTGCCGTCACCTGATAACTCTTATCCCACTTGTTATCTTAATCTATATCCTCCCTTCAAGAGAGGCCTCCTTGGCACCAACTCCTCCCTTCTTATTATCAACAAAATACAAGAATTAAAACTCCTAATTTCAAGCCACTGTGCCATCCTCCCCTCCCCCCTTGGAGTACAAAATTTTAGCCCAAAAGCTTGGGCCCCAAGCGGCCAACACTTGGCCCAAATTGCTTCCCTTAATGATGCCGCCCACTTGCTCCTTGCAGCACCACCAAACTTTGGGCCACTAGCCCACCTTGCAATTTAAACACAGATACCCATTTTAATTATGTCCTAGCGCTCTTCATTAGAAAATAACCCAGGTCTCAGCCGAAACCTGGGCCCAATTCGCACCTCTAAACCTCAAGCTAAAACTTTAGCCCCATAACACACAAAATGCATAGACCCACTTATACAGGATGTTACAGTTCTACCCCCTTTAAAATAAATTTCGGCCTCGAAATTTACCTGATCAAAAGAGTTGAGGGTATTGCTGACTCATAACATCCTCTGACTCCCATGTCGCTTCTTCCGAACCGTGGTTCTTCCATAATACCTTCACCAAAGGGACTGATTTCTTGCGAAATATTTTAACATCCCGATCCAGGATCTGCACTGGTTCCTCCTCAAAAGATAAGTCTGGGCTCACCTCAATTTCCTCTACCGGCACAACATGAGACGGATCTAAGCGATAGCGTCTAAGCATGGAAACATGAAACACATCATGGATTTGACTCAACTCTGGTGGCAACTCGAGCTGATAAGCTACTGGTCCCACTCGCTTCAACACCTGATAAGACCCGATAATCCTAGGGCTCAGCTTGCCCTTCCGACCAAATCTCAGCACTTTCTTCCATGACGACACCTTCAAGAAAACCATGTCACCCTCTGCAAATCCTATATCCTTCCGTTTAAGATCGACATAGGACTTTTTTCTATCCGAAGCTTCCTTCAGATGATCTCGAATCAGCCTAACCTTCTCTTCTGTTTCAGCCACCAACTCTGGACCCAACAACTACCATTCTCCCAACTCCATCCAACACGTAGGGGTACGGCACTTTCGACCATATAATGCTTCATATGGTGTCATGCAAATACTTACCTGGTAACTATTGTTGTATGTGAACTCTGCCAACGGCAGAAATTCTTCCCAACTACCTCTAAAATCCAAGACACAACCCCTTAGCATATCTTCCAAGACCTGAATTACCCTCTCCAACTATCCATCCGACTGGTGATGAAATGCCGTACTGAAATCCAACTTTGTTCCCAAGGCCTGGTGCAACGCCTTCCAAAACCTTGACATGAACCTAGGGTCTCTGTCTGAGATAATCGACACTAGTACCCCATGTAACCTCACAATTTTTGCCACATATAACTTAGCTAACCTCTGGAGAGAGTAATTAACCCAAATCGGTATAAAATGAGCTGACTTTGTTAAACAGTCGATGATCACCCAGACCGAATCCTTTTTAGTAGGCGTGAGGGGTAGCCCACTAACAAAATCCATCGTGATCCTTTCCTATTTCCACTGTAGAATCTTTATCGGTTGCAACAATCCCGAGGGTAACTGATGTTCAGCTTTGACCTGTTGACACGTCAAACACCTACCCACAAATTCAGTTACTTCTCGCTTAAGGCCCCGCCACCGTAACTACTCTCGATATCCTAAGACATCTTACTACCTCCAGGATGCATAGCGTATGGACTGCTATGAGCCTCCTGAAGAATCTTTTGCCTTAACTCCATATCTTTAAGCATGCAAAATTTCCCCTGAAAACACAACACTCCATCACCGCTCAAGCTATACCCCTCCAATCCACTACTCTATACTTGCAAACATTGAGCTTTTAAGACTTCATCTACCAGTTGTTTTTCCTTAACCTGGTTTAACCACTTCGGCTTCACTCGTAGTTCTGCTAACATACTTTCGTCATCATACAGACTGAGGTGGGCAAACATGGCTCTTAGATCTACCACCACCTTACGGCTCAAGGCGTCAGCTACCACATTAGCCTTTCTTGGATGGTACTCAATCGAGCAGTCATAATCCTTCAGAAGCTCAATCCACCTTCTCTGCCTTAAATTCAACTTCTTCTGGGTAAGGAGGTACTTCAAACTCTTGTGATTTGTGTACACGATAGAATTTTCTCCATACAAGTAATGTCTCCAAATTTTTAGGGTGAAAACTACTGTAGCCAACTCCAGATCATGCGTCGGGTAATTCACCTCGTGAGGTCTCAATTGTCGAGAACCATATGCTACTACCTTCCCTTCTTACATCACCACACATCTTAACCCTGTGTACGACGCATCACAATAAACCGCAAACTCCTTCCATGCTTCAGGTTGAATCAGAACCGGAGCTTCCGTCAAAATCCTTTTTAACTTCCCAAAACTTTCTTGTTGCTTGCCTGACCACACAAATGGGACCCCTTTCCATAGCAACTTGGTTAACGGTACTGCAATCAAAGAAAATCCTTCCACAAACCTCCTGTAATACCCTGCTAAACCTAAAAAACTCCAAATCTCTGCCACAGACTTTGGTGGTTTCCAGTCCAACACAGCTTCAATCTTCCGAAGGTCCACCCTAATCCCCTCAGCTGACACCACATGACCCAAAAGGGTAACTTCCCTCAACCAGAACTCACACTTACTAAACTTAGCAAACAACTACTTCTCCCTCAGAATTTGCAACGCCACACGAAGATGCGCATCATGCTCCTCCTTAGACTTGGAATAAACTAGAATATCGTCGATAAACACCACAACGAACCGATCAAGATATGGTTGAAACACTTGGTTCATCATATCCATAAACGCTGCTGGGGCGTTAGTCAACCAAAACGACATCACCAGAAATTCATAGTGACCGTAACGAGTACGAAAAGCCATTTTATGGATATCCGCCTCCCTAACCTTAAGCTAGTGATATCCCGACCTCAAATCTATCTTGGAAAAGACTGAGGCTCCCTTAAGTTGATCGAACAAGTTGTCTATCCTCGGTAACAAATACTTGTTCTTAATTGTCAACTTATTCAGTTGACGGTAATCAATGCACATTCGCATTGATATGTCCTTCTTCTTAACAAAAAGCACAGGCGCTCCCCAAGGCGATACACTCGGCCAGATAAAACCTCAATCCAGTAATTCCTGAATCTGTACTTTCAGCTCCACTAACTCCTTCGGAACCATTCTCTATGGGGCAATAGACACTGGCATTGCTCCTGGTAGAAGGTCTATACCAAACTCCACTTCGTGATCTGGAGGCAAACCCGAAAGCTCTTCCGGAAAGACATTGGTAAATTCTTTCACCATTCGAATATTCTCTAAAGCTGATTCCTTAACTTCCAAAGCATAAACATAAGCCACAAACGCCTCACATCCTTTTCTTACCATCTTCTCAGCCTTCAGAGCGGATACCACACTAGATAGGTAGTTCCTTCTCTCACCTATCATCACCACCTCTTCACCCTAGGCCGTTCTCAGCACCATGTGCTTAGCTACACAGTCTAGACCCGCCTAATACTTTACCAACCAATCTATTCCTAAGATTAGATCGAACTCCCCGAAGGGCAATTCCATCAAATCAGCTTGAAACACTACCCTTTGAAGTTTTAGGGGTATATCCCTATATAGTTTGTCAACTACCACAGGGTGTCCTAGAGGGCTAATTACCGTCATCTCCCTAGTAGAAGTCTCATAGGCTAAGTTCAAAGTTCCCACTATACTACTAGCAACATAAGAGTGCGTCGACCTAGCACCAATCAAAGCAGTATAAGGTACCCAAAAATTAAAAATGTACTAGTTATGACGTCTGGTGCGTCGCCCTCCTCTCAACGCTTCGCTGCATAGGCCAACCCAGGCTATCTTGCATCGGTACTTCTAGCACCCCAGCTTAGTGCTCCACAGCCTCGCCCGTTTCCATTACCACCCCTAACTGTACCTCGACCCCTCTGCGATCGCTGACCATCTCTCCTAAATTGGGTACGCCCTTGATTCTCAGTCTGCATCCTAACTGGCCTCCGCGAACAATCCCTTATTCGGTGATCCATTGACCCATACTCGAAACATCCTCTATTACTTATCCAACACTCCCCCGAATGGGACTTCCCACATTGGGAACACCGTGGTGGCCACTGAGCAGCAGCAACTGGCTTTGTAGCTTGATCTCGTCCACTAAATTTAGCTCTTTTTTGAGAACCCCAGCAGACCCTGATGGCCCAAAACTCCTTTTATCCATATTTCTATTCTACTTCTTTTTCTCGATTTGCTTCACCTCCTCAGCAATCTTGGCCTTCTCCACAAGAACGGCAAATTCCCTCTCTCGCTGCGGAGCAATCAACACCCGCAGCTCATCCTTGAGTCTTTCCTCAAACCTAACACAGTGCTCATACTCCGTACCCACGATACCCCAAGCATACTTGCTTAACCGCAAGAATTCTGCCTCGTACTCAGATACCGACTTACTTCCCTGAACCAAATTTAGAAATGCCTTTCATTGTGCATCTATATAACTCGACCCCATGTACTTCCTCTGATAAGCTGCCTTGAAAAAGTCCCAAGTGATATCATCGGCCAACGCACCTTCCCTGACCGTGAGCCACCACTGATAAGACTCATCCCGGAGAAGAGATACTATCCCTTTTAGCTTTTCCTCGGATGTGAAGTCCAAGTCATCCATTATGCTCGTCAGCCTCTAGCCAAGATTCGCGGTGTTGTGAGCTACACCCGAAATTCCCCTAAATACCTCGACTCCATTCGCTCGGAGCCATTCAGACATAGATTTTCGAGTCTCCGTCCCTATGCCTACTCCAGCAACTCTCTCTAGGACTTGCAGCATAGCTTACAACACTGCATCATCACCACCTGCCTGCTCCTAAAATTTAGCGGCCACAGTTGGCGGCGATGGCACCTCATTTTCTGACTCATAATCAGACCCTACAGGTTTCGACACAGTTGTCCTACCCTTACCACGGCCTCGCGCAACACGCCCTCAAACTCGAGTGCTCATTCTACCATTTGTGAATTAATCTGATTTAGAAATTTTATAGGTTAATAACTTTTTCTTCTACTGATTAACAACGAACAGTCTTATGGAAGGAAATTTTAATAGTGGTTCTTTCGAATCTGAACTATGTCTACATAGCTCAGTTCTTAAGTCTGTATTTCTAATTCTAAAATTCACATTCAATTAACATCCAAAAGGGCACCATATACATGTTTCACCCACAAGTACATCCATGGACACACGTTCATTGCCTAAGGGTATTTTCGTCATTTCACTACCCGAGGGTATTTTCATAATTTTAACATATAGGGGTTTTTTGTAATTTTCCATAATAAGGTATCTTGGTGATTTTTCAAGATAGGGGTATTTCGATAATTTGGCAAACCAAGGGTATTTCGATAATTTGGCAAACTTTGGTGACTTTCGTAAATCAGGGGTAATTTAGTAATTTCTCAAATAAGGGTACTTTGGAAATTTTCAAACAAGGTATGTTGGTCATTTTTCAAAATCAAGGGTATTTCGATAAAATTCCTCAACCTAGGGTAATGTGGATAATTTACAAAATTAGGGTCATATAAATAATTTTACAAAGATGGGGTACTGGTCCCTTTTGGGTTTTAGTTATAAAGTTTGGCCCATCAACAAGTCTTCAAGGCTAAGGTGAACAGTCACTATGTAACATCCTTAAAATGGGGTCTCTACATTTTGCATGTGTTTGCATGTGACAGTATGCTTACTGTGCTAGTTTAGCATGTTTTGGGGTCTAGGCATGACCTCGGGTTAGGCCTGGGTCATGACCAAAAATTTTGTTTTAGTGCATAGGAAGAGGGAGCTAGGAGAGTTAGGGGTTAAAAGAATATATTGGAAGGTTTTGATAAAAATAACCTAGTGGCAAAGTGGCAAGGGAGGCGCCACTAAGGTGCTTGGTTGGTGGCGCCACATGCAGGGAAAGGAGAGCTCAGGTTCGAGCTGCAGAAATCCCTTTTTCTGCTTATTATGTTTGACACCAAAGTGGGAAGAGGTGTGCTCAGGTAGGACTCTGTTGGAAGGATATGGATTATGTAATATCCCAGATTATGGCCTATGCATTAATTGCTTAATTAAATGAAATAGCATGCTTATGTGTGTTGTGGATGTGCATTATGAATTTTGTGAACCTTAGTGCGTAGACAAAAGCCTTAGAAATTATTTAATTCTAAGTCTAAAAGAGAAAGCTAAGCAGAAAGGCTTTAAAAGAAATATTAGAGGAAATGTGACACACAAACGGGCTTGGAAAAATGGCCCGGAGGCGCCACTTAAGGCCTCTGGGAATAACGCCACAAGCAGGAGTAATGGGCCAAGGTTCGAGTCGCATAGAAAGCTAAATGAAGCTTTAATTTTTGAGGCAAAAGAAGTAGAGATGGACGGCATAGGAGACCGAGGAAAGAGTTTAAGATGAGGTCAAATTCTTTTGAATTTCGCTAAGGTAGGAAAATAAGTGTTGGCTGGCCAAGGGACTCTAGGCTTAGTAATTTCGACAAGAGGGGGGAAAAGTAAGGCCATTATTCTTTTCTCTATTGAAGCCTCTACCAAATTCTCTAGCCACACTTCTCTTTCTCTCTTATTTTGTCAAAAGCCGAAAGTAAGTTCCTCCTAAGCCATTGCCGAATTTCTTATCATCTTTCCTACCTTCTCTCAAATTCTTTCTTACAACTCTTTCTCTAGCCGAATCTTCATCATCAACTTTCTTTTTCTTTTCACAACTCACCAAAAGCTGAAGGTAAGCCTTTTTCTAGCAATAGCCGATTATTAATAAAAAACCACCATAGCCGAATCTTTCTAAGCCTTAAAGTTGAATCTACAAGGGTGGTTTAGTTTCCCAAAGGTGCACCATAGGCCGCATGTTCCTTAGTGATTCGGTAAGTTTTGAGATTTCTTTCCTTTGTGATTTCTTCCTTTCTTTTCATCAAGATGTAACCCAAATCAATTGTCTATGCCTATCAATTTCTCCTCCTTAGCCCTAGAAGCCGAATCCTACTTTACAATAGCCAGAAGTGCCGATTTTGGAAAAGCCGAAGGTGAGTGGTTGATGGTGGGTGGCTGAATGGCCCTTTTCTGTTCCTTTCTCTTTGATCGAATTTAACTATGGACATTTAGGGGCAGTCGACAGTGGTATACAAGGATTTTGGGATTTCAAATCACAACGTAAGCCCCAATGCACAATCGGCAAGGCCTATTTAGGAACCTAGATCTATTTCATCATTATTCAAAAGCCGAAAACTAACCCTTTAAGTGATCTAATGTTAGCCGAATACAAGGTAGAAGGATTTCAACGTTTTGGGATTTGATTAGTAGTAAAATCGACACCAAGGTAAGAATTTGATTACAATAATCCTATTAGGATTTGGTTTTATAGCCGAATGGCTTTTTACTAATGAGATTGAGGTTGGCCGAACATAGGAATTAAAGATCTAAAGCGATAGATCGATTTTTGGGGTTTCAATGAATTGCTAAGTAAATCAGGTGTGTACTCCACACTATCTCTTAATAGATGCAAGGTAATATTTAATATATATGTTATAATAATGTGAATGTGGCTAAGTTACCATGCGATGGTACAAAGTACTCAGATACATTTTTCCTACTCCTACTAGGAATATAATACGATCTATTATGGCACAT
The DNA here is from genome assembly GCA_025506655.1 of Gossypium rotundifolium. Lineage (NCBI taxonomy): Eukaryota > Viridiplantae > Streptophyta > Magnoliopsida > Malvales > Malvaceae > Gossypium > Gossypium rotundifolium. The sequence continues at coordinate 917,364 of CP106730.1, read as the reverse complement.
AAGTGCAACTATAAGAATGTGAATAAAGCATAAGGCATAATTTTTGCATGTTTTGCATGTCATGGGGCATATGGGTGATATGTAAAGGGGAAGTGAATTGGTGGTTTTATACCCATATATAAGAATGTGGTGACTTATGTCACAATATCTGAAAGTGGTGACTTATGTCACAATATCCGAATGTGGTGACTTATGTCACAATATATGAATGTGGTGACTTATGTCATGAATATATATATCTGGTGGCGATGCCACGAAATTATAAGGGCGATGAGCATGTCGTCTGCAGCGACTGCCTTCGATAGTGTGTAGCGGATGGAGGGTTGACTTAGTAGTCCCCACGGTGTGCAAGTTGGTACGGGTGATGTGTAGCGGATGGCTATTTAGGTTTGGGTTCGGGATTGCATCATTTTTATTTAAATGCTATGTGAATATGTATGATTTGATATGCCATATCTATTGAGACTTAGTGTTGATTGTACACATTGAGTCTGTTTGACTCACCCCATTGTGGGAATACTTTTCAGGTGATGATCAGTGATGGACCGGGTCGGCAGGAGCTCAGTGGTGGCCATGCAAAGCTCAGAGACTGTTTTCATTTTTATTAGTTCTATTTAAGTTTTGAATTATTACGGGTTTTTATTTGATGTAATAAGGCCTAAGAATTAAATTGTTTATGCATGCTTCCTAATTACTTAGTATGTTACAACAACTATCGAATTAAAGTTAAAAGTCAAATTTTCTTAAGTATAAATATCAAGTGTTTTGACACCTAATCAATACGGTAATTAATTTCAAACCCAACCCAAAACAACTGTTTTCGAAAACACACAAGTTTTTGGCAAAGCCCAAATAGAATTCGAAAGGTTTTTCCTTAGAAGCATGCCAGATCCGGTCAGGGCTTGTGGGCCAGGTTTGGGGTGTTTTAGCTTGGTATCAGAGCCCGGTTCAAAACTCGACCTTGAGGGCTTTTAGGGCCTAAAACATTTTTTGTCTTTTGAAATTGGATTTTTCTAAGAAGTAAGCTGGTTTTTCTGGCATGGCACCTGAGTCTCCAGCCCGAAGTCCACCAGGTAAGTACTCCTAACCTCTTTGTGATTTGTATGTAGGGATATATAGGGACGTAGACTAGTGGATTAGGAATTGAACCCTAGGACTAGTTTACCCCAACAAATACATAATACTTTAATACACAATGAAACAAACATGTGGTTAAGTCACCGAGTTAGGGTGTGGCAACCATTGTGCGCATGTCTAGGATTGGTTTCGATTGGGGCTTGGTATTTAAGCAGTCCATGTGACTCACCTCCTCTCCACTCGAATCCTACCTGGTGCGTAGCTTCGGTTCACCCTAACCAAAAGGACTCAGCCACAGGCTAAATCCAATAACTAAAACCCGAAAGGGACTAGCCATATTTTTATGGAAACCCTAGTTTTAAAAGTCAACAAACTACCCTTTTGAATTGTGAAAATTATTATTTTGGAAAAACTTTCTAAGAATTTTTAATTTACAAAATTATCTAAATACCCCTAGTGGTAAAATTACTAAAATGCCCTTGGTTCTAAAATTTCCATATTACCCTTGATTTCAATAAAATTTCCCTACTTTGCAAAAGTACCCATGAAACCCTAACTTGTGAAAATTCAAGACACCCTGATTCAGAAAATTTACAAAATTACCCCTAACCTATACAAATGACCAAAATACCCTCAGTAAGGAAAATCAACGAAGTACCCTCAAATTAAAAACCTTTATAAACACCCTTGTTTTGAAAGGTCACCAGGAACCATATTTTGCGAAAAACTTTCGAAAAGACCCTGGCTTGTAAAATTACAAAAATACACCTAATGTATAAAATTATCATTCCATCCTTGAAATTTTTCCAGTAAGTATTTTAATTTTGTGAAATATCATCAATCACTATTTTGCAACATTTTCAAATACCCTAATTTGAAAATTTCCAAAATACCCCTGTAAGACAAAATTACAGAAATACCCCTAGGTAGTGGAAAACAACAAACAATGACAACTACAACATTTCTCTGTAATGAACACAAGTTCATGTGTGTGACTAAATGAATGATGTGAGAATATACGTGTATGAATCGAAAGAACTCCTTCTTAAAACTATTAAACATAAAACTGTTCGTGTTAAATCAGTGGAACAAAACTAATTCATAAAATTCTTTAATCAGATAAACATAAGCGGAAGTATGAATTCAAGGGGACGTGATCGTAACGTACATGGCCGTGGAAGAGGCCGAATAATCGTGTCTGAACCCGTTAGATCGAGTCAAGGATCTGAAAATGAAATGCCACCACCACCCCCAGCCACGGATGTGGAATATCAGGACCAAGCGGGGGATGACGCAGTGTCACAAGCGATGCTACGAGTCCTGGAAAGGGTGGCAGGAGCAGGTGGAGGCATGGGAGCTCGAAAGTCGGTACTGAGCGACTCTGAGCCAACAGAGCTGAGGTGTTCCGTGGTGTATCAGGTGTGGCACCCAGTACCGCTGAGTATTGGTTGGAGGCTACTGAGCGGATTATGGATGAGCTCGACTTAACTGACGAGAAGAAGCTGAAAGAGTTAGTGTCGTTTCTTCGAGATGAGTCATATCAATGGTGGCTCACGGTGCGGAATGGTGCTACAGCTGAGAAACTCACTTGGAAATATGCTAAGGCGGCATACCAGAAGAAGTATGTGGGTAGTCATTATATCGATGCTCAGAGGAAGGCATTTCTGGGGCTGGTTCAAGGGAACAAGTCCGTAGCTGAGTACGAGGCTGAATTTCTAAGGCTGAGCCATTATGGTCGAGGCATAGTGTCAACTGAGCATGAGCGGTGTGTCCGTTTTGAGGACAGACTGAGGGATGACCTAAGATTATTAATAGCCCCGCAACAGGAGCGGGAATTTGCTGTGTTAGTGGAGAATGCTAAGGTAGCCGAAGGTATTAAAGATTCTGTAAGGTAGAATCTGATCGAAATAGGCAGAAAAGAGGATTTGGATCATCCAGGCCATCTAGGAATGAGCAGAAGAGGTCTAGAGTTGATGGGCCAAGAGGTCAGTAAGCTGCTGCTAGAGGGCAGTATCGTACTTATGATCAATGTGGGAAAAAGCACTTGGGTGAGTGTTGGAAAAAGACGGGAGGATGCTTCAAGTGTGGGTCTAACGACCACATGATTAAGGATTGTCCCGAGAGAATCGAAGGGGGACGACCAGTAGGTCAAGGATCTAATCAGGCTGAGAAAGGAGGACAACAGCCACCACGAGGTCGTGGTACAATTTGGCGAGGTAACGTCTTTGGTAGAGGACGAGGAACACCGGTGAGGTGGTAATAATGAGGCAAGATGACCAAAGCTTAGTGTATGTGGTTCTCTATAGGGAGGACGGAGACGCGTCGGATGTCATAATCGGTACGTTCTTTATTTATGGCAAGCCTTATGTTGCTTTGATTGATGTGGGCTCTACCCATTCTTATGTTGCATGTAGTATAGTTGAAACACTAGGCATAGCCTCTGAACTTTCTAGTATGGAGATGACTATAGTAAGCCCACTAGGTCAAACTGTAGTGGTGAATAAGATGTTTCGAAGAGTACCTTTGGAGCTTCAAGGAATGGTATTTCCAGCCGATTTAATGGAATTACCTTTTGAGGAGTTCGATCTCATACTTGGCATGGATTGGCTAGTAGAGTATCAGGCTGTATTGGATTGTGTAGCCAAACGAATGGAATTAAAGACCCCTAAGGATGAGAAAGTAGTTATGATAGGAGAAAGAAGAAACTACCTATCGAATGTAGTTTCAGCTTTAAAGGCTGATAAGATGGTTCGGAAAGGATGCAAGGCATTTTTGGCTTTCATTTATACTTTGGATAAGAAAGAAGGGGGAGTTACTGGAGTTAGAACTGTAAGGGAGTTTGAGGATGTCTTTTCAGAGAATTTACCAGGAATACCCCCGGATAGGGAGGTGGAGTTTGGAATCGACTTGCTGCCGGGTACAGCTCTTGTGTCCATTGCCCCATACAAAATGGCACCAAAGGAGTTGGTTGAGCTCAAGGCTCAAATCCAAGAATTGCTAGACCGTCGGTTTATTTGACCTAGTGTGTCTCCATGGGGAGCACCGGTCTTATTTGTGAAGAAGAAGGACGGAACTATGCGCATGTGCATAGATTATCGCCAGTTGAATAAGCTGACTATCAAGAACAAGTATCCTCTGCCAAGGATAGATGACTTGTTTGATCAGTAAAAGGGGGTCGCGATTTTCTTGAAGATAGATCTAAGGTTTGGATATCATCAGCTTAAGGTGAAGGAGGTTGATATCCATAAGACGGCTTTCCGAACAACGTACGGGCATTAAGAGTTTTTGGTAATGCCGTTCGGCTTGACAAATGCCCCAGCCGCGTTTATGGACATGATGAACCGAATTTTCCAACCCTATCTAGATCGGTTTGTCGTTGTGCTCATAGGCGATATCTTGGTGTACTGAAGTCGGAGGAAGAACATGATGAGCACCTCCGAGTTGTGTTGCAAGTGTTAAGGGAGAAGAAGCTCTACGCCAAATTCAGCAAGTGTGAATTTTGGCTTAAGGAGGTTACATTCTTAGGACATGTGGTATCTGCTGAAGGAATAAGGGTGGATCCTCGAAAGATTGAGGCAGTTTTGGATTGGAAACCCCCTAAGTCTGTGGCAAAAGTTTGGAGTTTCTTAGGTTTGGCAGGCTATTGTAGAAGGTTCGTAGAAGGGTTCTCGTCAATAGCCGCGCCTCTAACAAAGTTGTTAAGAAAGGAAGTACCTTTCATATGGACTGATAAGCAACAGGAGGGCTTTGAAAAGCTTAAGAAGGTTTTGACCGAAGCACCAGTTTTGATTCAACCGGAGACGGGGAAGGATTTTGTGGTGTATTGTGATGCTTTCCATATAGGATTGGGAGGTGTCCTTATGCAAGATGGAAAAGTAGTCGCTTATGCGCCTCGACAGTTAAGACCACACAAGGTTAACTACCCGACGCACGACTTGGAATTGGCGACAGTGGTCTTTGCCCTCAAGGTGTAGAGGCACTATCTATATGGAGAAAAGTCGATGATCTACACAGACCACAAAAGCCTTAAGTATCTGCTGACTCAGAAGGAATTGAATTTGAGACAGCGAAGGTGGGTGGAACTATTGAAAGATTATGATTGTTCGATAGAGTATCACCCGGGCAAAGGAAATGTTGTGGCAGATACCCTAAGTTGGAAGGTGGTGTCAGATTTGAGGGCAATGTTCGCACATCTAAGCCTCTATGACGATGGAAGTTTGCTAGCAGAGTTGCAAGTTAAGCTGACGTGGTTGAGTGAGGTGAAGGAAAGGCAGTTAATGGACGAAGATCTAAGTGTTAAGTTGCGACAAGTGCAGAATGGAGAGTTGGAAAATTATGGTATTAACGATGAAAGAGTATTGTGTTTCAAAGGTAAGGTCTGTATGCCGAAGGACGAGGAGCTTAGGCAAAGAATTCTTCGGGAATCGCATAGTAGGCCTTATACTATGCATCCCAAAGGTAGTAAAATGTATAGAGACCTAAGGGAACAGTTTCAGTGGCTAGGTCTTAAGCGAGAAGTTACCGAATATGTTGGCAAGTGTTTGACGTGTCAGCAAGTTAAGGCTGAACACCAAGTTCCGTCAAGATTGCTTCAGCCAATACAGATTCCCCAATGGAAGTGGGAGAGAATTACCATGGACTTCGTTAGTGGGCTTCCCCTTACGCCTACTAAGAAGGACTCGGCATGGGTGATAGTGGATCGGATGACAAAGTCCGCGCATTTTATTCCAGTGCGGGTTGACTACTCCCTACAAAAGTTAGCAAGGTTGTATGTAGTGGAGATTGTAAGGTTGAACGGAGTACCGATGTCAATCATCTCAGATAGGGACCCGAGGTTCACTTCTCGATTTTGGAAAGCTCTACATCAGGCTTTAGGCACCAAATTGGATTTCACTACGGCTTACCATCCACAATTGGACGGCCAGTCTGAACGAGTAATCCAAGTCTTATAGGATATGCTAAGAGGCTATGTGATAGACTTCAGAGGAAGTTGGGAAGAATATTTGCCTCTAGCAAAATTTGCTTACAACAATAGCTATCAGGCCAGTATACGGATGGCACTATACGAGGCATTGTATGGACGGAAGTGCCGTACTCCTATGTGTTGGACGGAGTTGAGAGAACGTCAAATTTTAGGTCCAGAGTTAGTAGCAGAATCGAAGGAGAAGCTTAGTATAATTCAAGATCGATTAAAAGAAGCATCTGATAGGCAGAAGTCGTATGCAGATCTCAAAGAAGTCGTATGCAGATCTCAAACGGAAGGAGATAGAATTTGATGTGGGAGATTAAGTGTTCCTTAAAGTATCACCTTGGAAGAAGGTGATGAGATTTGGTCGAAAAGGAAGTTAAGTCCAAGGTTTATAGGACCTTATAAGGTTTTGAAGCGAATTGGACCAGTGGCATACCAGTTGGAGTTGCCACCAGAATTGAAGCAGATGCATGACGTATTTCATGTTTCCATGCTACATCGATATCGATCGGATCCATCTCACGTAGTTTCGATTGAAAAGGTGGAGCTAAGGCCGGACTGTCATACGAAGAGGAGCCGATTTAGATTTTAGAACGAGATGTGAAAGTGTTACGGAGGAAGTCAGTACCTTTAGTCAAATTGTTATGGCAAAATCATGGATTGGAAGAAGCTTCGTGGGAGCCGAAAAAAGCGATGAAACAACAATACCCCCACCTATTCTAGCCAGGTAATTTCGAGGACGAAATTATTTTAAAGGGGTAGAACTATAATATCCCAGATTATGGCCTATGCATTAATTGCTTAATTAAATGAAATAGCATGCTTATGTGTGTTGTGGATGTGCATTATGAATTTTGTGAACCTTAGTGCGTAGACAAACGCCTTAGAAATTATTTAATTCTAAGTCTAAAAGAGGAAGCTAAGCAGAAAGGCCTTAAAAGAAATATTAGAGGAAATGTGACACACAAACAGGCTTGGAAAAATGGCCCGGAGGTGCCATTTAAGGCCTCTGGGAATGACGCCACAAGCAGGAGTAATAGGCCAAGGTTCGAGTCGCATAGAAAGCTAAATGAAGCTTTAATTTTTGCGGCAAAAGAAATAGAGATGGACGGCATAGGGAGACTGAGGAAAGAGTTTAAGATGAGGTCAAATTCTTTTGGAATTTTGGCTAAGGTAGGAAAATAAGTGTTGGCCGGCCAAGGGACTCTAGGCTTAGTAATTTCGGCAAGAGGGGGGAAAAGTAAGGCCATTATTCTTTTCTCTATTGAAGCCTCTGTCGAATTCTCTAGCCATACTTCTCTTTCTCTCTTATTTTGTCAAAAGCCGAAAGTAAGTTCCTCCTAATCCATTGCAAAATTTCTTATCATCTTTCCTACCTTCTCTCAATTCTTTCTTACAACTCTTCCTCTAGCCGAATCTTTATCATCAACTTTCTTTTTCTTCTCACAACTCACCAAAAGCCGAAGGTAAGCCTTTTTCTAGCAATAGCCGATTATTAATCAAAAACCACCATAGCCGAATCTTTCTAAGCCTCAAAGCCGAATCTATAAGGGTGGTTTAGTTTCTCGAAGGTGCACCATAGGCCGCATGTTCCTTAGTGATTCGGTAAGTTTTGGGATTTCTTTCCTTTGTGATTTCTTCCTTTCTTTTCATCAAGATCTAACCCGAATCAATTGTCTATGCCTATCAATTTCTCCTCTTTAGCCCTAGAAGCCGAATCCTACTTTACAATAGCCAGAAGTGCTGATATTGGAAAAATCGAAGGTTAGTGGTTGATGGTGGGTGGCCGAATGGCCCTTTTCTGTTCCTTTCTCTTTGACCAAATTTAACTATGGACATTTAGGGGCAGTCGACAGTGGTATACAAGGATCTCAGGATTTCAAATCGTAAGGTAAGCCCTAATGTACAATCGGCCAAGGCCTATTTAGGAACCTAGATCTATTTCATCATTATTCAAAAGCCGAAAACTAACCCTTTAAGTGATCTAATGTTAGCCGAATACAAGGTAGAAGGATTTCAATGTTTCGGGATTTGATTAGTAGTAAAATCGGCACCGAGGTAAGAATTTGATTATAATAAACCTATTAGGATTTGGTTTTATAGCCGAATGGCTTTTTACTAATGAGATTGGGGTTGGCCGAATATAGGAATTAAAGATCTAAAGCGATAGATTGAGTTTTCGGGATTTCAGTGAATTGCTAAGTAAATCAGGTGTGTACTCCACACTATCTCTTAATAGATGCAAGGCAATATTTAATATATATGTTATAATAATGTGAATGTGGCTAAGTTACCATGCGATGGTACAAAGTACTCAGATACGTTTTTCCTACTCCTACTAGGAATATAATACGATCTATTATGGCACATAAGTGCAATTATAAGAATATGAATAAAGCATAAGGCATAATTTTTGCATGTTTTGCATGTCATGGGGCAAATGGGTGATATGTAAAGGGGAAGTGAATTGGTGGTTTTATACCCATATATAAGAATGTGGTGACTTATGTCACAATATCTGAAAGTCGTGACTTATGTCACAATATCCGAATGTGGTGACTTATGTCACAATATATGAATGTGGTGACTTATGTCACGAATATATATATCTGGTGGTGAAGTCGCGAAATTATAAGGGCGATGAGCATGTCGTCTGCAGCGACTGCCTTCGATGGTGTGTAGCGGATGGAGGGTTGACTTAGTAGTCCCCACGGTGTGCAAGTTGGTACGGGTGATGTGTAGTGGATGGTTATTTAGGTTTGGGTTCGGGATTGCATCATTTTTATTTAAATGCTATGTGAATATGTATGATTTGATATGCCATATCTATTGAGACTTAGTGTTGATTGTACACATTGAGTCTGCTTGACTCACCCGTGCTAGGGAATATTTTTCGGTGATGATCGGTGATAGATGTGGTCGGCAGGAGCTCAGTGGTGGCCATGCAAAGCTCAGAAACTATTTTCATTTTTATTAGTTCTATTTAAGTTTTGAATTATTGCGGGTTTTTATTTGATGTAATAAGGCCTAAGAATTAAATTGTTTATGCATGCTTCCTAATTACTTAGTATGTTACAACAACTATAGAATTAAAGTTAAAAGTCAAATTTTCTTAAGTATAAATATCAAGTGTTTTGACACCTAATCAATACGGTAATTAATTTTGAACCCAACCCAAAACAACTATTTTCGAAAACACACAAGTTTTTGGCAAAGCCCAAATAGAATTTGAAAGGTTTTTCCTTAGAAGCATGCCAGATCAGGTTAGGGCTTGTGGGCCGGGTTTGGGGTGTTTCAGATTATGCTAACTTTAAGTGATAGGTGTAGGACTCATTCAAACTTGTTTGAATGAATGGATAAGAGGAATTCAAGGAGGGATGAGGGGGGTGGCAAGTGTTTGAGTATGAGTGGATGGGAGTCTTGAGGTGTTGGCCGAAAGTTGGACTGTGAGGAGGAGGAGTGATCGATTTTGGTACTTGGGAAGGGGGTGTGCCGAATGTTTATGGTAGGTTAGGCAACATTTCGACTAGTTGGGAGAGTCTCTTTTCTTTGGTTAGTGTCAAAACCGAAACCTTTTCTAGGTGACCTTTTTCATTTGGCCTTTACTGCTTGTTGGCCGAACCACTTTGTTGTTTCAGTAAAAAGCCAAAACCAACACCCATTCTTTAGTTGACATCTTTTTCTTCCTTCAAGTCTCTTGTCCCGAAAGTTCTTTCTTTCTCTTTGTCGAATCTCTCTTTTCTATTTCATTTTCTTCCTCCATCTTTACTCTCTTCAGAAGCCGAAACCTTGTGAAGTCTTCTTCTTCTCTTCTTGCGGTTCTCTTCATCATCTTAAGTTTCGAATCTACTTCTTTCTTTGGTTCTCATAGCCGAACCTCAATCCTTGGTGTGGTAAGTTTTCATTACTCCATCTCTTTTTTTTTCCCTTTATCTTTTTCTGGTTGCCGATTCCCTCATCTTTGGTACTAGGGCCGAATCTTTTTAAGAGCCGGAGGGATCTCTTATGTTGAGAAAGGGGTGACACCAACTTGTAGGTTCTCGGGTTTCATTTGGATCATGGTTTGGATCTAGATCTTCTAGATCTTCGGGATTCGTCAAAAAGGTAAGGGAGTGTCAATCTCTTTTGGTTTCAGGATTCATGCTATGGCCGAATGGCCTTTAGATTCCTAATGATTTAAGCCTAAAGGCTCGGGTGTAATCGATCTTGGTAAGGGTTTTATGGTGCGTTATTTCATCCTTCGGGATTACTTGATGAGCCGAATGGGCTCTTGGTTACTAACAAGGTTTTGGCCGAATACAGAAAGGGAGGAAGTAAACGTTTCATGATTTTCGGGTTCTATCGGTTTGGGAATAGATCGTAGTTTTGGGATTTCGCTAGATTCGTAAATAGTCAGGTGTGTAACGCTTACACACTTCGTTAGTATGATATAATTATTGTGTAACTGTTGTAGCCATTAAAACTGATAGTTATGCCTTGTGGGCATGAGCATGGACTCCGGGTAAGTCCCCTGATTATGGATCTCGTTATATGCTATCATGTCATTGTTTAATGCTATGCCATGTGTTACTTGCATCATCATGTGTTATTATGCCACGATTGTTATGGACATGATGGTGGGATTGTTGAGAGGAGGGGGAGGAATTATTTGGACTATCACCAGTGGTTTTGACCACACGACGGGTTGGCCCAATCTTTGATATTATAATTTGTGACTAAGTCCCAGTGGTTTTGACCACCAGTGGTTTTGACCACATATGAATATTGTGACTCATCCCAGTGGTTTGGTACCACAGTGGGTTGGCCACACATGATTAATTACGGGATTCTCATCAGTGGTTTTGACCACGCGATGGGTTCGCCCCATCACTTGATTTGTGACTACGGTCACCAGTGGTTTTGACCACATCGATATATATATTTGTGGCTACGGTCACCAGTGGTTTTGACCACCATTGGTTTTGACCACACGGGTTAGATAAAGGAGATTGGATGGTTAGGTTATGGGTTGCATGATTTGCATGTTATACTGATGATTTGTGTAAATGCTTGTACAATCGGGTTGGGGATTTATACATCGAGTCTCGGTGACTCACCCTTCCTTATATTTTGCGATGAGGTGTAGATTATGAGATGGAGCGGGGAGGACTCGAGGCGGCCATGCATGCTAGTTTTGGGTTTGACTTTAAAGTACTATTTCGATTTTATTTACTTTCTTTCAATTTGGTTTTGGTTTTGTAATAAGGCCACTAAGTATTAATTTGGGTTTTTATTTCTAGATTATATTTTAATTATTTTATGCATATGTTTTATAACTTGAATTGCTTTATTAACCGGAATCAAATCGAAGTTTACAAAATTATACTCTATATCGGGTTTTTTTTTCCAACGTTACCATCGGGTGACATTACTCACAAGGTAATGACAAAGTTAATAAAGAGGATTTCAAACCTGAATTTTCAAACCATCTAGTAACAACAAACGGATTTCCAAGCATGAGTTCTCTGGATTTTTTTTAAGCAACACAAAAACGTTTTTAACATCATCATGTGTAGAGCTTCTCTAAAAGAATGATAAAAGAGTTTTCAATAAAATTTTACCGAAACTAGTTTATTCAATCATTTTCACCCTGTAACATGCCAGATTTATCATGGTGTATTGACCGGGTTTGGGGTGTTACAATTTTGGTATCAGAGCCAAGTTCAAAAGCTCGGCTGTAGGCCTGAGGCCCAAAATGTTTAAAAGTAGGGTCTTGAAAAGTTTTGTGGGAAATGTACATGGTTTGAATAGCGTGGCACCGAGTCTCCGGTACCAATCCACCCAGGTAAGTATCCCAAACCCTTGTGTGATTTGAATGTGGGAGAAATGGGTATTTTGGGATCGTAGATTAGTAGGTTAGAAGTTATTGAACCTTAGGAATAGCCTACTCCAACGCAAAATTTCATAAGACTTAAATATCAACTAAACAAACACGTGAGTATGTCAAGAAGATTAAGGGTGTGGCAAATCACAGCGCATGTCTAGGAATGGATCTGGGGATCCCGGTATTTAGCGATCTAGTGACTCACCTCCTCTTCACTCGAATCTTACCTAGTGCATAGTGACGGTTCACTCTAACTGAGACAACTTATTCACAGGCTAAATTCAATAACTAAAACCTAAAAGGGACCAGCCACCTTGTTTTGTACAACCCTAAAATTAAACCATGGTTTCGAACTTACCAGAATACCCCTAACTTGAAAAATAACCAAAATACCCCTGATTTGTAAATTGACCAAATTACCCCTGAATTGTAAAATTATTGAAATACCCTCGGTATGAAAAAAATTGCCTAAGTACCCCCAAATTGAAAATTTCTAAAATACCCTTAGTTCGTAAAATCACTTGGAACCATATTTTGGAAAAATTACGAAAATACCCCTGGTTTATAAAATTACCAAAATACCCTCGATTTTGGAATTTTGGAAAGAACCTATGATTTATGAAGATCTCTAAATTAACCCTGATTTATTATTGAAATATCCCGATAGGATAAATTACGAAAATACCCTCGGGTAGTGAAATAACGGGAATACCCCTACAAGTGGAGTGTGGGTGGAGGATGTTATTGATGAGTGAACGTGATTCACTGAATTAGGGTAGAAGACTTGAAACGAAAAATTTGTAATGATCGAAAGAATCACTACTAAACTTCTTTACATAAAACTTATTCGTGGGTAATCAGTGGAACAAAAGCTAATGCATAAATTTCTTAAAGCAGATTAAATCGCGACCATAGATATGAGTTCTAGAGGATGTGGTCATAATGTGCGGGGTCGTGGTAGAGGCAAAATGACCGTATCAGAACCCGTTGGTCTGGTCAAGGGTTAGAGAATGAGATACCACCACCACCAGCTGCTAGGGTTGAGTACCGTGATCAAAGCGGGGCGATCAAAGGTCACAAAGCGATGCTGCGAGTGCTTGAGAGAGTGGCTGGAGCAGGTAGAGGTACGAGAGCTCAGAAATCTGTATCTGAGTGACTCTGAACCAATAGAGCTGAGGTATTCCGAGGAGTATCTGGTGTGGCGCCCAATACGGCTGAGTATTGGTTGGAGGCAACGAAACGAATCATAGATGATTTAGATCTAACGGCGTAGGAGAAACTGAAAGGGGTGTGTCGCTTCTCCGAGATGAGTCATACCAGTGGTGGCTCACAGTTCGGGATGGTACTGTAGCGGATGATCTCACTTGGGATTATTTCAAGGCGGCTTATCAAAAGAAGTATGTTGGGACTAGTTATATTGATGCGCAGAGGAAGACATTTCGAGGTCGGTTCGGGGAATAAGTGCAGACGGCGTCGAGGCGTAATTCTTAAGGTTGAATCAGTATGCTCGAGGTATCGTGGCTACGGAGCATGAGCAATGTGTCAGATTTGAGGACAGATTGAGGGATGATATGAGATTGCTAATTGCTCCACAATAGGAGAGAGAGTTTACGGTCTTAGTGGAAAAGGCCAAAGTTGTAGAGGAAGTGAAACAGTCGGTAAGACAGAATCAAGACAGGGGATGGAATAAAAGGAATTTCGGACCATCTGGGTCTATGGGAAATCAACAAAAATGGGGTAGATATAGTGGGCCGAATCAAGCTGCTAGGCCACTGAATACTCAGTGGCCACCACGGTGTGCTCGGTGTGGGAAGTCTCACACGGGAGAATGTTGGACTGGAAACAGAGGATGTTTTGAGTGTGGATCGATGGAGCTAGGTTGCAGTCTGAGGATCAAAATTGTACTCAGAACAGGAGGGATGGTCAGCAGCCACAGAGGGGCCGTGGTGCAGCCAGGGGAGGTAATGGCTCTGGTAGTGGCCGTGGAGCACCGGGCAGAGGTGCAGGAGGTACAGAAGTGAGACAGCCTGGATTAGTCTACATAGTGAGGCGTTGAGAGGAGGGCGACGTACCAGACGTCATAACTGTACGTTCTTAATCTTTGGATTACCTTATAATGCTCTGATAGATGTGGGTTCGACGCACTCATATGTAGCCAGTAGCATAGTGGAAACTATGAACTTAAACTCTGAGATTACTTCTAGGAAGATGACAGTGATAAGCCCTCTAGGTCACTCTGTAGAAGTAAGTAAACTATATAGGGATGTACCCCTAGAACTTCAAGGGGTCATGTTTTTGGTTGATTTGATAGAACTGCCGTTTGGGGAGTTCGATCTGATTCTCAGGATGGATTGGCTGGTGAAGTACCAGGCCAGTTTGAATTGCATAGCTAAGCGCATGGTGTTGAGGACAATAGAAGGTAAGGAGGTGGTGATGATAGGTAATAGGAGAGATTACTTATCCAATGAGGTCTCTGTACTGAAGGCGGAGAAAATGGTAAGGAAGGGTTGTGAGGCATTCATGGTGCATGTTTATGCTTTGGGAGCCAAAGATGCAGCTGTTGAGAGTGTTTGAACTGTAGAGGAATTTTTTGATGTATTCCCAGAGGAACTTCCGGGTCTACCTCCGAATCGCGAAGTTGAATTTAGAATAGACCTGTTACCCAAAACTGCGCCAATGTCTATTGCCCCGTATAGAATGGTGCCAAAGGAGTTGGTGGAGCTGAAGGCTCAAATTAAGGAATTGCTAGACAGAGGTTTCATCCGATCGAGTATATCTCCTTGGGGAGCGCCTGTGCTCTTTGTTAAGAAAAAAGACGGTACAATGCGGATGTGTATAGACTATCGCCAGCTGAACAAGCTGACGATCAAAAACAAGTATCCATTGCCCAGGATTGACGACTTGTTTAATCAGCTTAAAGGTGCATCAATTTTCTCTAAGATAGATCTTAGGTCGGGGTATCATCAGCTTAAGGTGAAAGAGGCTGATGTCCATAAAACGGCATTTTGTACTCGGTATGGGCACTACGAGTTTCTGGTAATGCCATTTGGGTTGACTAACACACCGGCGGCATTCATGGACTTGATGAATCGGGTGTTCCAGCAGTATTTAGACTAGTTTGTCGTGGTATTTATAGACAACATATTGGTGTACTCAAGGACTGAGGAGGATCACGATGCGCACTTGCGGGTAGTTTTGCAAATTCTAAGAGAAAAGTAATTATTTGCCAAGTTCAGTAAGTGCGAGTTCTGACTTAGGGAGGTGACTTTTTTAGGTCACGTAGTGTCCACTGAAGGGATTATAGTGGACCCTCGCAAGATTAAGGCAGTGTTGGACTAAAAACCGCCTAGGTCGGTTGCAGAAATTTAGAGTTTTCTAGGCCTGGCAGGGTATTACCGGAGATTTGTAGAAGGGTTTTCTCTGATCGCGGCACCGTTGACCAAGTTATTGAGGAAATGAGTTCCATTTGTGTGGTCAGAGAAACAACAGAAAGTTTTGACAAGTTGAGGAAGATTCTGATGGAAGCTCCAGTTCTGGTTTAGCCTGAGGCAAGAAAGGTATTCACGGTCTACTGTGATGCATCACATACTGGCTTGAGATGTGTGCTGATGCAAGAAGGGAAAGTTGTGGCATATGTGTCTCGACAGCTGAGACCGCATGAAAGTAACCACCCGACGCATGACTTGGAGTTGGCTGCAGTGGTTTTTGCCCTAAAGATATAGAGACACTATTTGTACAGAGAGAAGTCGATAGTCTACACGGACTACAAGAGTTTGAAGTATCATTTGACGCAGAAGGATTTGAATTTGAGGCAGCGTAGATGGATTGAGCTGTTGAAAGACTACGACTACTCAATTGAGTATCATTCGGGCAAGGCTAACGTGGTTGCAGACGCGTTGAGCCGTAAGGTAGTGTCGGACCTGAGAGCGATGTTTGCTTATCTTAGCCTGTACGATGACGGGAGTCTTTTGGCAGAATTGCAGGTTAAGCCGACTTGGGTAGAGCAGATTAAAGAGAAATAGTTAGTGGATGAGGGTTTGAATGCTCGAAGGTTGCAAGTACGGAGTAGGGGTTTGGAAGGCTACAGCTTGACCAATAATGGAAGGGAGAGCTTGTATGCCGAAGGACGTCGAGTTGAGGCGAAAGATTCTTTAAGATGCACATAGCAGCGCATACGCTATGCATCTTGGAGGTAGCAAGATGTACCGGGATCTGCGATAGTAGTTTTAGTGGCCGGGTCTGAAGCGAGAAGTGACTGAGTTTGTGGGTAGGTGTCTGACGTGTCGTGGTCAAGGTCGAACATCGATTGTCGTCAGTTTGCTTCAAAGGTGAAGATTCCTCGATGGAAGTGGGAAAGGATCACTATGGACTTTGTCAGTGGGCTACCCCTTACGCCTAGCAAGAAGGACTCAGTCTGGGTGATTGTGGACCTTTTGACTAAATTGGCTCATTTCATACTGGTGAGGGTTGATTATTCGCTCCAGAAGTTATCCAAGTTATATGTGGCCGAGATAGTAAGGTTGCATGGAGTGCTAGTGTCAATTATCTCAGATAGGGATCCTAGGTTCACGTCGAGGTTCTGGAGAGCTTTGCATCAGGCTTTGGGTACGAGGTTGGATTTCAGTACAGCTTTTCACCCGCAATCTGATGGACAGTCTGAAAGAGTAATTCAGATTCTAGAGGACATGCTAAGGGGCAGTGTTCTAGATTTCAGTGGTAGTTGGGAGGAGTATCTACCATTGGTGGAGTTCGCTTATAACAATAGTTATCAAGCGAGTATTCAGATGGCACCATATGAGGCACTATATGGATGGAAATGTCGTACTCCGATGTGTTGGACAGAATTGAGTGAATAGCAGATATTGGGTCCGGAGTTGGTGGCAGAAACTGAGGATAAGGTTAAGGTGATTCGGGCTCGTCTTAAGGAAGCGTCAGATAGGTAGAAGTCTTACGCCGATCTTAAGCGCAGGGATATAGAGTATGCGGTGGGAGACAAGGTCTTCCTGAAGGTATCCCCATAGAAGAAGGTGTTGAGATTTGGACGAAAAGGGAAGCTAAGCCCTAGGTTTATCGGGCCGTATACGATACTGAAACGAGTGGGACCGATAGCTTATCAGTTCGAGCTACCGATAGAGTTAAGTCAGATTCACGATGTCTTCCATGTTTCGATGCTTAGGCGCTATCGATCAGATCCGTCACACGTTGTGCCAATTGCAGAGATTGAGGTGAGCTCAGACTTGTCTTTCGAGGAGGAACCGGTATAAATTTTGGATCGGGATGTCAAGGTCTTGCGTAGGAAGTCGATTTCCTTGGTGAAAGTGTTATAGCGGAACCATGGTACGGAGGAGGCCACGTGGGAACCGGAGGATGTGATGCGGCAGCAATACCCCCAACTCTTCTGACCAAGTAATTTCGAGGCCAAAATTATTTTTAAGGGGGTTAAAACTGTAACATCCTTAAAATGGGGTCTCTGCATTTTGCATGTGTTTGCATGTGACAGTATGCTTACTGTGCTAGTTTAGCATGTTTTGGGGTCTAGGCATGACCTCGGGTTAGGCCTGGGTCATGGCCAAAAATTTTGTTTTAGTGCATAGAAAGAGGGAGCTAGGAGAGTTAGGGGTTAAAAGAATATATTGGAAGGTTGTGATACAAACAACCTAGTGGCAAAGTGGCAAGGGAGGCGCCACTAAGGTGCTTGGTTGGTGACGCCACATGCAGGGAAGGGGGAGCTCAGGTTCGAGCTGCAGAAATCCCTTTTCTGCTGATTATTTTTGACGCCAAAGTGGGAAGAGGTGTGCTCAGGTAGGACTCTATTGGAAGGATATGGATTAAGCTAACTTTAAGTGATAGGTGTAGGACTCATTCAAACTTGTTTGAATGAGTGGATAAGAGGAATTCAAGGAGGGATGAGGGGGATGGCAAGTGTTTGAGTATGAGTGGATGGGAGTCTTGAGGTGTTAGCTGGAAGTTGGACTGTGGGGAGGAGGAGTGATCAGTTTTGGTACTTGGGAAAGGGGTGTGCCGAATGTTTATGGTAGGTTAGGGAACATTTCGGCTAGTTGGGAGAGTCTCTTTTCTTTGGTTAGTGTCAAAACCTAAACCTTTTCTAGGTGACCTTTTTCATTTGGCCTTTACTGCTTGTTGGCTAAACCACTTTGTTGTTTCAGTAAAAAGCCGAAACCAACACCCATTCTTCAGTTGACATCTTTTTCTTCCTTCAAGTCTCTTGTGCCGAAAGTTTTTTCTTTCTCTTTGCCGAATCTCTCTTTTCTATTTCATTTTCTTCCTCCATCTTTATCTCTTGTAAGTCAAACCTTGTGAAGTCTTCTTCTTCTCTTCTTGCGTTCTCTTCATCATCTTAAGTCTTAGAATCTATTTCTTTCTTTGGTTCTCATAGCGAACCTCAATCCTTGGTGTGGTAAGTTTTAGTTACTCCATCTCTTTTTTTCCCTTTATCTTTTTAAGTTGTCGATTCCTCATCTTTGGTGCTAGGGCGAATCTTTTAAGAGCCAAGGGATCTCTTGTGTTGAGAAAGGGGTGACGCCAACTTGTAGGTTCTTGGGTTTCGTTTGGATCGTGGTTTGGATCTAGATCTTCTAGATCTTCAGGATTCGTCAACTAAGGTAAGGGAGTGTCAATCTCTTTTGGTTTCGGGATTCATACTATGGCTGAATGGCCTTTAGATTCCTAATGATATGTCTAACCGATTGTAGGAAGGAGGTGGATCTCCGGGATTTGTTGGCTTGCAATTTAAGCCTAAAGCCTCCGGTGTAATCGATCTTGGTAAGGGTTTTATGGTGCGTTTTTTCATCCTTCAAGATTGCTTGATAAGCCGAATGGGCTCTTGGTTACTAACAAGGTTTTGGCCGAATACAGGAAGGAAGAAAGTAAACGTTTCAGGATTTTCGGGTTCTATCAGTTTGAGAATAGATCGTAGTTTCAGGATTTCACTAGATTCACAAATAGTCAGGTGTGTAACGCTTAGACACTTCGTTAGTATGATATAATTATTGTGTAACTGTTGTAGCCATTAAAATCGATAGTTATGCCTTGTGGGCATGAGCATGGACTCCGGGTAAGTCCTCTGATTATGGATCTCGTTATATGCTATCATGTCATTGTTTAATGCTATGCCATGTGTTACTTACATCATCATGTGTTATTATGCCACGATTGTTATGGACATGATGGTGGGATTGTTGAAAGGAGGGGGAGGAATTATTTGGACTGTCACCAGTGGTTTTGACCACACGACGGGTTGGCCCCGTCTTTGATATTATAATGTGTGACTAAGTCCCAGTGGTTTTGACCTCCAGTGGTTTTGACCACATATGAATATTGTGACTCGTCCCAGTGGTTTGGTACCACAGTGGTTTGGCCCCACATGATTAATTACGGGATTGTCATCAGTGGTTTTGACCACGCGATAGGTTGGCCCCATCACTTGATTTGTGACTACGGTCACCAGTGGTTTTGACCACACCGATATATATATTTGTGGCTACGGTCACCAGTGGTTTTGACCACCAGTGGTTTTGACCACACGGGGTAGATAAAGGAGATTGGATGGTTAGGTTATGGGTTGCATGATTTGCATGTTATACTGATGATTTGTGTAAGTGCTTGTACAATTGGGTTGGGGATTTATACACTGAGTCTCGATGACTCACCCCTTCTCTTATATTTTGCAGATGAGGCATAGATTGCGGAGATGGAGCCGGGGAGGACTCGAGGCGGCCATGCATGCTAGTTTTGGGTTTGACTTTAAAATACTATTTCGGTTTTATGTACTTTCTTTCAATTTGGTTTTGGTTTTGTAATAAGGCCGCTAAGTATTAATTTGGGTTTTTATTTCTAGATTATATTTTAATTATTTTATGCATATGTTTTATAACTTGAATTGCTTTATTAACCGGAATCAAATCAAAGTTTACAAAATTATAATCTATATCGGGTTTTTTTTCCAACGTTACCATCGGGTGACATTACTCACAAGGTAGTGACAAAGTTAATAAAGAAGATTTCAAACCTGAATTTTCAAACCATCTAGTAACAACAAACGGATTTCCAAGCATGAGTTCTCTGGATTTTTTTTAAGCAACACAAAAACGTTTTTAACATCACCATGTGTAGAGCTTCTCTAAAAGAACGATAAAAGAGTTTTCAATAAAATTTTATCGGAACTAGTTTATTCAATCCTTTTCACCTCGTAACATGCTAGATTCGGTCGTGGTGTATTGACCGGGTTTGGGTGTGTAACACTATGCACAAGGTAGGATTCCAGAAAAGAGGAGGTGAGTCACTAGGACTGCTTAAATACCATGCTCTTCCTGAATCCAATCCTAGACATGAGTATGCCTGTTACCACACCCTAGTCCTTCTGACTTACTCACAGACATGTTTATTTAGGGAAGTTAAGCTTTATGTATGAGTTTGTGTAACTAGGCCTAAGGTCCATAAGCCTTAACATATCTATCTACGTCCCTATAACCCATTAATCCATCATACATATATATATCATAGCAAAGATTAGGATACTTACCGGGTGGATCAGTGCCAGAGACTCAGGTGCCATGCTTTCCGAAGTATGCATTTCTGTAAAATCATTTTTCAAACCCCCTTTTGAAAACATTTTGGGCCTTTTACCCACATCCGAGCCTTTGAACGAGGCTCTGATACTAAAATTGTAACACCCTAAACCCGGACTAAATGCTACGACCGAATCTAGCATGTTACTGGGAAGAAAACGTTTTACAAACCATTATGTCGACTTGATTTGAAAGGAAAACTTTTGGTGTAGTTAAGAAAATTGTGGCTAAACTGGCCAAATTATTAAAACGTTTTGAAACTCATTTTAGCGTGATAGAATTACCTTGTTGATTATTATTCATTCGATGTATATCTTTAGAAAAACTCAGAAAAACTACCTTAAGTTTATAAAAACATTCGTATCATAAATTACTTGGCACGCCATTTTCATTTTATGATAGTTTAAGGAAAAACAGAACAGATAACAATAAAACCCAAAGCAAAGTTTAAGTGGCCTTATTACAAACTGATACCCAAACTTCAAGTAAATAAGAACTAAATTCAAATTGAATATTGAAATTAAATGTTGAGCATGGCCACCGCGAGTCCACCCCGGCTTCGGATCCACAACTTAAGCATTATTTGCAAAATGTAACGGAAGGGGTGAGTCACCAAGACTCAGTGTCTAAATCCCCATCCCAAAAGATGTTATACCCTTACACAGATTCATATAATATTATGCATGTCATGCAACCCATTGCCTAATTATCCATCCGAGTCTCCCAAATCTATCCCTTGTTGCACCTAGCCACTGGTGGTACCTAACCACTGGTAACTGAAGTTACAAATATTCATGTGTGGGGCCAACCCACTTGTGGTACCTAACCACTGGTGACGATCCCTTAAATCGATATGTGGGGCCAACCCACTGTAGTACCTAACCACTGGGACAAGTCACAAAATAAGCACATGTGGTACCTAACCACTGGTGATTCCAAACCACTGAACAAAATCATGATATGTGGGGCCAACCCACGTGTGGTACCTAACCACTGGTGATAGCCTGATAAAGTACGTTATTCACCATATTGGACTTAATATAGCACACACAGTTCCCACATAGATAAAGCACGTTATTCACCATATTGGACTTACCCAGAGTCCTTGCTTATAAGGGTAACGTAATGTTTCCCACTGTTAGTTAGGCTTTCAACAAACACAACATCTAACATAACAACATATGAAGTGCATAAGAGTTACACACCTGTTTCTCGTACTATCACACTCTCGACTTTACCACTATCGCCACTCGAGACTACTACTATCAGCCTACGATCTTGCTCGATGCCAGCCCACAACCCGGTGGCCAATCTCGCACTCGACATCGCTTTTTTGCACTTAGGGTTGGGTTTACGATCCAACCCTCCTATCGCTATTGACATTTGAGTCCATAAAAATCCCTTGGTCACTAAACCGAATTTAAATGATGAGACCAAATCTAAGAGATAATCATAATACTTATAACAAAACCCTTACCTAGATTGTCAAATCCCAAAATTCCTCAAGAAAGCGTCGCCACCCTACCTACATTCAGCCAAGCATCCAACATTAGACCAACACGATTATCGCACCTAAGCTTGATGAGATCCGGTAAAAGAGAAAGGGTAAAGAAGTGGCCATTCGGCTGAACCTATTACCAACACATACCTTCGGCTTCCCCCATAATTCGGCATGAGAGATCACAGCAAGAAAGATTCAGCTTCTATGGATAAAGAGTGAAAATTGACAAGATCTTAGGGAAGTGATTCGGTTAGAAACTAAATGAGAAAGAGAGAAATAGCAAGGAAGAAAACCACGGAGAACCTACCAATCTTGAGATGATGATTCGACTATGGTGTAACTTCGGGAAAAGAGGCTAAACTTGAAGGTTTCGGCTATGGGAGAAGAAAGTATGGGCAAAGAGGTTCAACTTTTAAGAAAATATTGGAGAGGAGAAGAGGGAGTTAGAGGGTTGCGGCAAAGGAAGAGAACCCACAAGAGAAAAGAAAGAATTTTGGCTTGAAGAGAGAAGATGAGAAAGAAAGAAAAAGATAAAAAAGGTGATCACTTGCCTACTAATTTCGGCATATCAACCGAATTTCACCCCCTCCCAGAGTTGGATTTTTGGCCAACTCTACCTTCACCTGATAACTCTTATCCCACTTGTTATCTTAATCCATATCCTCCCTTCAAGAGAGGCCTCTTTGGCACCAACTCCTCCCTTCATATTATCAACAAAATACAAGAATTAAAACTCCTAATTTCAAGCCATTGTGCCATCCTCCCCTCCCCCCTTGGAGTGCCAAATTTTATCCCAAAATCTTGGGCCCCAAGCGGCCAACACTTGGCCCAAATCCCTTCCCTCAATGACGCCGCCCACTTGCTCCTTGCGGCACCTCCAAACTTTGGGCCACTAGCCCACCTTGCAATTTAAACACAGATACCCATTTTAATTATGTCCTAGCGCTCTCCATTAGAAAATTAACTCAGGTGTCAGCCCAAACCTGGGCCCAATTCGCACCTCTAAACCTCAAGCTAACACTTTAACCCCACAACACTCAAAATACACAGACCCACTTATACAAGATGTTACAAATATAAACAACCCAAGGCAGCCGTTCTAGGGGGAGTGGTGAGTGGGTAGAGTTTTCTGCCAGAGCTTTTATTTAGGGAATTACTCGAAGATAGCCAATTGATCCATCTCAAAAAGCCAGAGTTCTACTCAAGACAGAGGATCTCCTCTTCAATTCCTTCAGGGGGTTTTAGGGATTTCTTATGTTTTGTTTTATCTTTTCTCTTGAGATGTTTTCTTATTTTGTTATGAACTAAACCCTTCAGATACCTGAAGGGGATGAAACCTATGACGAATTTTGTTATTTGATTTCTAAATTATATGATAAGTGCTTAGTTTATTCTTAATTATGTTGCTTAATTTAATCTGATGTGCTTAGGTGGAGGAGGAATAGACCCTGCCTAAGAGTAGATCTAATATAATTAAGCGAAGTTGATCGAGCGCCTAGAGGTAGGGTTACGAGATTTTTCTGGATTAGGGTGAAACCTAATATGGGAGACCATTGATCAATTTATTACTTCCTTAGGTGGTTATTATAAGAGAATGAGAGTTCCACTAATTAACCTAAGGTTAGACATTATTCACCTCGAGAGAGGGTTTAATATAGGTTAAGGAGTCTCATAGATCAAGCTAAGTAAAGAAGTCATATGAATTAATAGTTAGATAACAAAAGAAGTCATAGGTGGATTCTTCCTGAGGGTATTGTCGTAATCAACTGAGTTTTTCCACAGTCTTTTCCCAAAGTTTCATTCTTTTGTCTTTGCATTTAGTTAAAGTATTTTATTAGTTTTTAGATTAATAAACCAATCACTCCATATTTCAGGCTAAATAATAGAAATAAAGTAAGTAGTAGTACTTTTAGGTTCCCTTGGGTTCGATAAGATACTCTTGCCTAAACTATACTACTGTTCAATAGGTGCACTTGCCTCTATCATTGTCATAGTTAGTCTACAGGTTTGATCATTCTTTTTATAAATATTAAAACTCGATTGTTTGACATGATCAAAGTCCCTCTTACTCTTGCCTCTATCTTTTTCTCAGTTTTGCCGCTCCGAGTGCTTAGCCTCTTCAGCTATCTTGGCTTTCTCCACCAGTGTGGAAAAATTCCTTTCTTGTTGTGGGGCTATCAGTACCCGCAACTCATCACTCAACCTATCCTAAAAATGTATACAACATTCGTAGTCAGTTGGCACAATACCTCAGGCATAACGACTCAGACGTAAAAATTCTGCTTTGTATGTTGCCACGTCTTACTTCCTTGATCCAGATTAAGGAATTCCTTCTTTCGGGCATCCACATAGCTTGCCCCAACATACTTTCCTTGGAATGCAGTTTTGAAGAAATCCCAAGTACCACGATCGGCCTGAGTGCCTTCCCGAACAGTAAGCCACCATTGATACGCCTCGTCTCTCAACAAGGAAACAACTCCTCTTAGTTTCTACTCAGTGGTACACTCCAAGTCATCCATGATTTGCTCCACAGCCTCGAGCCAATACACCGCAACATTTAGAGCTACACTCGAGACACCCCTAAAAACCTCGACACCACTTGATCTAAGTCGTTCCGAAATTGATTGATAAACCATAAAAGTAACATATTTTAATCCCACATTTAGTATGCTTTTAGATGATTTACCCCTGATTTGTGTAAAAAGGTGCTCTTAGTCCTTTCTTTTCATGTCTTCTACTCAGGAAAGCACCTAAGGATAAAAAAAACATAAAACAGGCTTAAAACGGACAAATTGGGCCAACCCAAGAAATCAGCACGGCCTAGACTTCAAGCCACACGGCAGTGCCTCGTCAAATTACTTCACACGACCATGCCACGATTTACACGGCCATGCCCAAGTCGACAGAATCGAGACACGGCCTGAAGACGATTCATACGAGAGTGTGCCATGGGCGTGCCCCTGCCACAGGAATGAGCAATTTCACTCGGATTTGGATGCTTGAAGCCAAAGAAACATACTCCTAAGTCTACTTAAACACCTTAATAGTAATTCTACTTGAAGGAGATACTTAGGAGCCAAGTAAAGCATTCAAGGAGCCTATATAAACAACCCAAGGCAGTCGTTCTAAGGAGGAAGTTTTAGGAAGAGTTTTCTGCCAAAGCTTTTATTCAGGGAATTACTCGAAGATAGCCAGTTGATCCATCTCAAGAAGCCAGAGTTCTACTCAAGATAGAAGATCTCATCTTCAATTCCTTCGGGGGTTTTAGGGATTTCTTATGTTTTGTTTTATCTTTTCTCTTGAGATGTTTTCTTATTTTGTTATGAACTAAACCCTTCAGATACTTGAAGGGGATAAAACCTATGATGGATTTTGTTATTCGATTTCTAAATTATATGATAAGTACTTAGTTTGTTCTTAATTATGTTGCTTAATTTAATATGATGTGCTTAGGTGGAAAAGGAATAGACCCTGCCTAAGAGTAGATCTAGCATAATTAAGTGGAGTTGATCGCACGCCTAGAGATAGGGTGACGAGATTTTATCAGATTAGGGTGAAACCTAATATGGGAATCCATTGATCGATTTATTGCTTCCTCAGGGGGTTATTATAAGAGAACGAGAGTTCCACTAATTAACCTAAGGTTAGATGTTATTTGATTCGAGAGGGGGTTTAATATAGGTTAGAGAGTCTCATGGATCAAGCTAAGTAAAGAAGTCATATGAATTAAAAGTTAGATAACAAGAGAAGTCATAGGTGGATTCTTCTTGAGGGTATCGTCTAAAATCAAGTGAGTTTTTCCACAGTCTTTTCCCAAAATTTCATTCTTTTGTCTTTGCATCTAGTTTAGTTTTTTTTTCATTAGTTTAATAAACCAATCACTCCATATTTTAGGCTAAATAATAGAAATAAAGTGAGTAGTAGTACTTTTAGGTTCCTTTGGGTTCGATAAAATAATCTTGCCTAAACTATACTATTGTTCGATAGGTGCATGCCTCAATCGTTGTCATAGTTAGTCTACAGGTTCGATCATTCTTTATAAATATTAAAACTCGACTGTTTGACAAGATCATTGATCCACGAGCTGCTAGCCCAGTTCTAGCCCTAGCAACCTTTTCTAAAACTCGCAACATTGCTTGGGTCAATGCAATGTCCTCCCTCATATGGTCATGTGATCCATTTTTTGACACAGGTGACGCCGGTGCGTCCATTTCTGGTATATGTTCTGATGCCTCAAACACAACTCTAGCACCTCGACCTCGACCTCTACTACGGCCATGTCTACCACGTCCACGTCCTCTAGCGCTCATATTAACTATTTCGATTTAATCTGATTACAAGTTTTATGAATCAGTATACTATTTAAGTGTTTATTAACGATATTTTATGAGATATAAGAAGTAGAGTTGTTTTCATAAATGCATCCTATAGTCTCAATCTCTATAATTTCAACAAAAAAAATTCTAGGGTGTTCCTATAGTCATATCACAATAATAATAAACAAATAACATACACTTACTTGACTTGGTGCCGGATACTCGTGGTGCCATACTTCCTTTTTGAAACATGCATTTTAACTTTACAATTCAAAACAACTTTGGAAAACATTTTTTGAACCCAAACCACAGTCGAGTTTTGAAATTGGGCTTTGCTACCATAAAATGTAACACCCCAAACCCGACCCATGCATTATGAGCGGATTTGGCATGTCACACAAGCAAAACATGTTAAATCCCTTTTTATTCATACTAAAATATTGCTTTGTTAAAATCAAGAAAACAAGTTTGATTGTTAAAATACTACTGACCTTGAAGATCTGAATGATAAATCGATAAATTTAAGCTAATGATCTTACAAAATCGTGACTTTTGAAAATCCATTTGTTAATCGATTATGGAAACCATTATTTAATTTTGGTTAGAAAATTCCCTTTTTAATCAATTTAAGAAAAATAATAAAAACATCCCAACCATAAAGCAAAACAAAAATAGTCCAGAGGCCTTATTACAACTTAACTTAAAATAGCTAAGAAATTAAAAGTACTTAAAAAGAAATCTAAATTTCAAATAAACCATTATTCATAGTATGGCCCCCACCGAGTCATCCACAGCCCAAGTCTCCATCACTGATCATTACCTGAAAAGGGTAAGGAAAAATAGGGCAAGGAAAAATAGGGTGAGTTACTAGAACTCAGTGTGTAACCCACTTACCATTGTCCACTAGGCCAAAATCCAATTAATCATTTATTTGGGCCCAAGCCCATTTACAATTATAAAATAAATAAATATCATTTGTAATATGCATGTAATATGAAATTCCCAAACCCAACCTAATTTTCCATCCGCTACACACCACCCGTACCAACCAGCAAACCTGTAAGGAGCTTTAGTCACCCACCCCGCCAACACACAAAAGTAGGCATTAAGCCGTTTATACCAAATTTGTGGACAAGCCACCAGATTAACAGAGTTTACATGGCATTGCCATTTTTCATATTTGTGGCAGAGCCACCAGAATTATGTAGCAGAGCTACCATAACTTCTCTTCATCATTTATCCCATCCCATGCAAATCATGTATATAGTGCATAACCATTTACAACAATTATTCAAATATTCCTTACAGACATTATGGCCCATTATAACAATTTATCAAGTTGGCCATTTAAGCAAAATATCATCTTAGCCCATTTCACAATATATTACAAATCGGCCCATATAGCAATATCACACGGCCCATATATCAATTATCTCAATTTGGCCCATATAGTAAATATTTTAATTGCCCCATAATACAACTATCTCAATTGGCCCATTTAGTAAATATTTATCGATTTGGCCTATTAGGGGTATTTTTGTAATTTTTACAGTCTTAATACCGATTTCATAAATTTTACCAAAATAGTGATAACTATACCATTTTACCCGATTTCACCAAGATGTGATTAAATCAAACGATTTATCAGTAACATGATTTAAACATCTACCCATGAAATACGGTGTGAGATTACACACCTGATTACGGTAAGCACTACGCTTTCCTGATCGTCAACACCTAAAAATATTTTAATGCTCGATTAGACAATGTACACTATTTAATAAATCTACTCTAAAACAAACAATCTAAGATTTTACCCTCGCGATCACGAACAACTACGATTTATCGATTTTCCCCGGTTGACGGTCCACAACCCGTTGGAAAGTCTCGAATCGCTGAAAGAACCCTTTGTTTGAATTTAGGAGTTGGGATCGTCAATCCACTCCTTTTTGAGATCTCCACTTAGCTTTCTTTTCGAATCGTTACCACAAGCCTCCATCGGTTAGTATTATGATAAGTACAGATTTATCAAAAAGGGTGAAGATCGACTTACCACTAAACCCGAATGATCAACGATTGGATAGGTCAAACGATTTATTCCCTAAAACATAAAGTAAACAATTTATTACTCCTTAGACCATCAATCAGCTTATTGAGTACTATCAATAATTCATGACGATTTCTTACCGTACGATATTGGATCCGATGTTCGTCATTCGACTTAAGACTTAGAGTGATGTTCGGCCTCCCGCTAGGATTCTACCAAAAGGAAAAATGATCATGTTGTGAGAGAAAAAAAGGGATGATGATTCTGATTAATAGAATCATCCCAAGACGAAAATATACATTCGGCCATAGAGAAGAAATTGAGAAGAAAATATTACTTACCGATTTGTCAAAAGATAATGTTCAAACACGAAGGAAAAAGAAGAAATAGTGGAGGGTTAATTTACTATTAGATCCAGTTATGGAGGAAATGAATGAAAGAAAAAGTTTTGATCAAGATGAAGTTTTGTTTTTAAGAAATGGAAGAAGAATTGAAAGATGATTAAAAGAAGAAAAAGGGAGAAAAAAGGGTGCAAACTAATTTCGGTTTTCCAAAAGATGATAAAAGTGGATGATTTGGTCACAAAGGTTGAATACTTTCGGCAACAAGAAGAAAGGAGGAATAAAATATGTTCTTTAATGGCTTGCAAATTCGGCACAAGGTAGAAAGAAATTTGGGGAATACCAAATAGTGCAACGAGAAAGGTTTTTGGCCTAACAAGCACCAAAATTCAATCAAAAAGGCAAAGGAGAATTCGACTATCAATGAAGGTGGAAAGAAAATGAGTATGTGACCAAACAAAAGAGAAAAACAATGCACTATTGTGCTAATATGTTTCGGCAAGGAGGGTTGCAAAATTGGGAGAGAATGACTCAAAGTTGTCAAAGGGATTTTTGGCCAAAACAAAACTAAGACTTTACCAAATGCCAAAATAAAAATTCAGCTACCTATCTTTCCCTAAAACCGTCCACATGCATCCCCCCTAGGATAAGAGTTTAGCCACCCAAACTTTCCAAAACATCACCCACGAAATAAGCCTCATGTCCCCCTTTTTTTCCTATTTCTCTTGATTCCTTTCCCAAACTTCAACCTTGCCTTATTCTTATAGCCACCTTACCAAAAATAATGAAGTCAAACTTGTCATATTTACTCCTTGGCCGAAACTTAAGGAAGGAATGCAAAAATAAGAGTCAAGAATTACACACAAGGGATTCAAACCTCTTCCCTCAAGGTTCCACAAGTGACGCCATAACCTCTTTACTATTTGTTCAATTATGCTAGCTACTTATTCAATTATTTCTATATGCTTCAAGGTCACCTACTCCATTTCCTTAAAGTACTAAATAACAAAATTTTTTACCAGGTCCAAATAAACCCCAAGCCTTCTCAAGACCTCCTCAACATACAAAATTAATAATCTAACTAGCTTAACACCAAAAATAATGCAACACATAAAATTCAAATTCTAGGATGTTACATCCCTAATATTACAACGTACCAAAAATTAAGAATTAAATGAACTCTATTGGAAGAAAATAATATTCCTTTTCAATGTTTGGCGAAAAGAATCTTTACTAAGGATAACGAACTCCCTCTTTTGTCTCGGGTCGCTATGGAACGGGTATAGGCCTCTCCTAGTTGAAGATTAAAATTATTCTACATCAACCTGGTCATTCTGGTTTTGTGGGGTTTGAGTACTCTTTCCACTCGCGCCTTGGATGCCTAATTTGAGTAGCCAATTTGTTCATAACTTTCCCACGACTTGTTTTGTTCTTTTCTTCTTGTTTTCTTTTTATGATTCCTCTTATTTTACTTCTTTTAGTTAGTAGGGAAAAATAACATGGGAGGTCCTTGTACAACAGAGTCAGGACCAATTTAGTCCATGTACAATAAGAGAGAGTGCAAAAAAGGACAATTAATGACGAAATTGACTATTTACGTTAATAAAATATGAGGACACAAGCAATTTAGTCCCTTTCAAATTTACATAAGGTAATTGATCGTGTCAAATAGTCGAGTTTTAATATTTATAAAAAGAACGATCGCCTTGTAGACTAACTATGACAACGATAGAGGCACTATTGAACAGTAGTATAGTTTAGGCAAGAGTATCTTATCGAACCCAAGGGAACCTAAAAGTACTACTACTCACTTTCTTTCTATTATTTAGCCTGAAATATGGAGTGATTAGTTGATAAAACTAATGAAAAACTAAACTAGATGCAAAGACAAAAGAATGAATTGAAGAAAGACTTTAGGAAAACTTAGTTGATGAAGACGATACCCTCAGGAAGAATCCACCTATGACTTCACTTATTATTTATCCCTAAACCATATGATTTCTTTACTTAGCTTGATCCGTGAGACTCCCTAACCTATATTAAACCCTCTCGCAAGGCGAATAACATCTAACCTTAGGTTAATTAGTAGAACACTCGTTCTCTTATAATAACCCCCTAAGGAAGCAGTAAATTGATCAATGGATTCCCATATTAGGTTTCACCCTAATCTGGAAAAATCTCGTAACCCTATCTCTAGGTGCCCAATCAACTCCGCTCAATTATGCTAGATCCACTCTTAGGCAAGGTCTATTCCTCCTCCCCCTAAGCACATCAGATTAAATTAAGCAACATAATTAAGAAGAAACTAAGTACTTATCATATAATTTAGAAATCAAATAACAAAATCCATTATAGGTTCCATCCCCTTCAGGTATCTGAATGGTTTAGTTCATAACTAAATAAGAAAACATCTCAAGAGAAAAGATAAAATAAAACATAAAAAATCCCTAAAACTCCCTGAAGGAATTGAAGGAGAGATCCTCCGTCTTGAATAGATTTTTGGCTTCTTAAGATGGATCAACTGGCTATCTTCAAGTGATTCCCTAAAAGATGAAAGCTTCGACAAAAGCCTCTGCCAAAAACTATCCGTTTTGGCTTTTACCGAACTCCCTTTTTAGTTGCTACCTTGGTTGTTTATATAGGCTTTGAGATGCTTTACATGGCTCCTAAGTATCCTTTTTCAAGTAGAATTACTATTAGGGTGTTTAAGTAGACTTAGGAGTATGTTTCTTTGGCTTCAAGCATCAATTCTAAGTAAAATTGCTCATTCCCGCGGTAAGGGCTCGCCCATGGCACACACCCGTGTAATTGGGGGTTGGGCTATGCCTTGATTCTGTCATTTTGGGCACGGTCATGTAAGTTAGGATCCAGGCCGTGCTTTAGGTCTGTTGATATGGACATGGCCATGTAGATCGCTTGACACGCTCGTGTGTGGTAATGAGATGATGCGCGGTTGTGCTCTAGGTAATTGGCGAGACACGGTCGTGCAGGCTTTGTGCTAGGCCGTGTTGATTTCTTGTTAAGGCCCAATTATTTCGTTTTAAGCCCGTTTTGTGTTCTTTTTCTCCTCGGGTGCTTTCCTGAGTATATGACATGAAAAGAAAAGATTACAAGCACCTTTTATATAAATTAAGGGCTAAATCATCAAAAAGCATACTAAATGTGGAATTAAAATATGTTACTTTTATGGTTTATCAAATACCCCCACACTTAGGCTTTTGCTTGTCCTCAAGCGAAATTCTCAACTTACAATTAGAACGAACTTTCCATAACTTACAATATTCATCAATCATGCCTTGTCATAATTCATAGATAATTTATACATAGATAATTCAACTCAAAGAGCCCTAAAGATTCAAACAAGATAAGTCATGATTTTGTAGCATGAAAATATAGGTGTCTCCCCTTATCTAAATAATTACCCTTGATTCAAAACCGACAAGGACTGACATCCTCACTAAAGATTCACTCAAATCACTCATAGGTGTTTAAGGTTCACAATAAGGCACTCAAGAGTAGAACCTAAAAGGTTAATCCCATAGGCTTGCCTAAAAATCAAATCTCCACCACTGTATATGAGATGATACACAAATCAAAAGTTCTTAAATCAGGGTTGTAATAGGGCTAGGGTTAAAAGGTGTGGATAAAGGCTAAATTAGAGGGTTAGAATCGAGACTAACTTGACAAATTACCTAACTAGAAACACTGAACTAAATATGAATATTTACTTCGAATGAAAACTAATAATACCACTATTGATAATTACTCTATAATAAAGAGTATTTTCATCACTTGAAATTTGATAATACTTTAATACGAGATTTTCTTCAATAATTGGAATTTAAATGCTCTAAGCTCTTTTATATACTACTAATATTGAATAAACTTGGATTTCTTTTAAGAACAAACTAAAATATTACATCATAAATGATAAATGTAATCTATTTGAACTAATATAATTACGAACTTAATCAAATCAAACCTCGATTAAAGGGTAGTCAAAAGAAAGGGTGATAACAAATACAAAGGGTTTTGGGTTAATATTAGTGGGTGAGTCAATAAAAAGGTTGTTAGGATTCAACGGGGTTCACTAGGGTTAATTTGTGAAGGTAGGCTTTTATGGAGTAAGTGGGTTAAATCTTAGGTGCCTTTATCAACGCTATATATCAAATCAAAAGTGTGGTCTCGACATGTGATCGTGTCAAACAGTCGAGTTTTAAAATTTATAAAAAGAATGATCGAACCTGTAGACTAACTATGACAATGATAGAGGCAAGTGCACCTATCAAATAGTAGTATAGTTTAGACAAGAATATCTTATCAAACCCAAGGGAACCTAAAAGTACTACTACTCACTTTTTTTCTATTATTTAGCCTAAAATATGGAGTGATTGGTTTATTAAACTAATAAAAAAACTAAAACTAAATGCAAAGACAAAAGAATAAATGGGAGAAAGACTTTAGGAAAACTCATTTGATGAAGACGATACCCTCAGGAAGAATTAACCTATGGCTTCACTTATTATTTATTCCCCAAACCATATGATTTCTTTACTTAGCTTTATCCGTGAGACTCCCTAACCTATATTAAACACTCTCTCGAGGCGAATAACGTCTAACCTTAGGTTAATTAGTGGAACTCTTGTTCTCTTATAATAACCCCCTAAGGAAGCAGTAAATCGATCAATGGATTCCCATATTAGGTTTCACCCTAATCTGGCAAAATCTCGTAACCCTATCTCTAGGCGCCCGATCAACTCCGCTCAATTATGCTAGATCTACTCTTGGGCAGGGTCTATTCCTCCTTCACCTAAGCACATCAAATTAAATTAAGCAACATAATTAAGAACAAATTAAATACTTCTCATATAAATTTAGATATCAAATAACAAAATCCATCATAGGTTTCATCCCCTTCAGGTATCTGAAGGGTTTAGTTCATAACAAAGTAGGAAAACATCTCAAGAGAAAAGATAAAATAAAGCATAAGAAATCCCTAAAACCCCCTAAAGGAATTGAAGGAGAGATCCTCCGTCTTGAATGGAGCTCCAGCTTCTTGAGATGGATCAACTGGCTATCTTCAAGTGATTCCCTAAAAGATGAAAGCTTCAACCACAAGCCTCTGCAAAAAGACATCCTGTTTTGGCTTCTGCCGAACTTCCTTTTTAGTTGCTACCTTGGGTGTTTATATAGGCTTTGAGATGCTTTACTTGGCTCCTAAGTATCCTAATTCAAGTAGAATTCCTCCTAGGATGCTTAAGTAGACTTAGGGATGTGTTTCTTTGCCTCCAAGCATCCAAATCTGAGTGAAATTGCTCTTTCCCGTGGCAAGGGCATGGCCATGGTACACATCCGTGTAAATCATCTTCAGGCCGTGTCTTGATTCTATCAATTGGGGCACGACTGTGTAAATCATGGCATAGCCGTGTGAAGTAAATGGCAAGGCACAGCCGTGTGGCTTGAAGTCCAGGCCGTGTCAATTTCCTCTTTGGCCCAAATTGGCCCTTTTAAGCCCGTTTTACGTACTTTTTATCCTTAGGTGCTTTCCTAAGCATAAGACATGAAAAGAAAGGATTAAAAGCACCTTTTTACATAAATCAGGGATAAATCATCCAAAAGCATACTAAATTTGGGATTAAAATATGTTACTTTTACGATTTATCAAATACCCCCAGACTTAAGCTTTTGCTTGTCCTCAAGCAAAATTCTCAACTTACAATTAAAACAAACTTTCCATAATTCATAATTCCTATGGACAATGTCTCATCATAATTCATAGATAATTTATACATGGATAATTCAACTCAAAAAGTCCTAAAGATTCAATTATGATAAGTCATACCTTTCTAGTACAAAAACATAGCTGTCTCCCCTTATCTAAGTAATTACCTTTAATTCAAAACCGACAAGGATTGACATCCTCACAAAAGATTCACTCAAATCACTCGAAGTGTTTAAGGTTCAAGAATAAGCACTCATAAGTCGAACTTGAAAAGTTAATCCCATAGGCTTGCCTGAAAATCAAATCTCCACCACTGTATATGAAATGATACACAAATCAAAAGGTCTTTAATCAGGGTTGTAACGGGGCTTGGGTTTAAAGGTGTGGATAAAGGCTGAATTAGAAGGTTAGAATCGAGACTGACTTGACAATTTACCTAACTAGAAACAATGAACTAAATATGAACATTTACATCGAATGAAAACTAATAATACTTACTATTGATAATTACTCTATAATAAAGAGTATTTTCATCACTTGAAATTTGATAATACTTTAATACGAGCTTTTCTTCAAGAATTGGAGTTTTAAATTCTCTAAGCTTCTTTTTTTAAGAACAAACTAAGATATTACATCATAAATGATAAATGTAACTCTTGAACTTATAATTTGGTAACTTAATCAAATCAAACCTCGATTAAAGGGTAGTCAAAAGAAAGGGTGATAACAAATACAAAGGGTTTTGGGTTAATATTAGTGGCGAGTCAATAAAAGGTTGTTAGGATTCAACGGGTTCACTAGGGGTTAATTTATGAAGGTAGGCTTTTTATGGAGTAAGTGGGTTAAATCCTAGGTGCCTTTATCATCTCTCAGATATCAAATCAAAAGTGTGGTCTCGACATGTATAAACGAGGCAAGTTCTAGAATAATAGTTCAAAGTTGACACACTCATAATCAATAAAGTGAGCACGAAAAAGAATATATGCTCTATAAGGCTCAAAATCTCACAAAAATTATGGGTGTTTTGACCTCAATCCTCAGAATTTCAAACTTCAAAGTAATACTCAAATTCAGGTTCAACGACCTATTAATTTTTAATTTTAGAAAGTAGACTTATCATGCTCAATTCTCTAGTATCCTTGATTTAATCATCAATGCACAATTAACTCGACTTACTTTAAAACATATCAATAAAAATCATACATTATAAGAAATTTCATCCTAATTAGTAATATGAGAAAATACTTGAAAACAAGACTAAATTCAGATTTTGAGAATAATGCAAAAGTCGTACTTTTACCCTACACTTAAGATGTACATTGCCCTCAATGTACAAAGATAGATAAACAATTATGTAAAAATAAAATCAAAAGAGAAGGGGAGAAGTAACACTTCCTGAATTTTTGGATAAAGTCTATGAAAAGAAACTGGATAAGATTGGAGGTTAATGTGGGGAAGCGTCTCGAACCGTTTGAAATTGAATCCTCAAAGTAGCCGGCTTGGTTTTATTATATCCTAAGCTAAATCTAAATATCATAAAGAATAAGAAGAAGAAAATAAAATAAAATAAAATAAAATAAAATAAAGTAAAGTAAAAAAATAATGATGAAATAAAATAGAAACAAAAATAAATAATGGAAAATGAAATACAACTAGAAAAATAGGGAATGAGGTTTAAATTGAGATGTAGCCCGTGTTTTGGGATTTTGAATTTTGAATGCATTCAGGGTGTTCGGCATGGCCGTGGGTGTCATGGCACGCCCGTGTCTGTCTTCACACGGTCATTCAATATGGGCGTGCTCCTCCGATGTTCGACAAGTCAGAATGTTGGCACGGTTGGGAGGCACGGCCGTGTTTATCCCATCCTTGGCGAGTCAGTAACCTCGCACGGGGCATCGGCACGGGCGTGGACTAGTATCGCAGCCCATGTTGGAGAAAAAAGTTTATTCCTTGTTCGTGCACGGCTAATGGCACGCCCATGGTTCAGCCCCTAGACGGCCACGGGCACGCCCGTGTGTAGGGCCGTGTGGACTAGAAATATGCTCTTTGGTTAGTTTATGGTTAGGTGCTAAAAAAGAAAAAGAAAAGAAAAATAAAAAATAAAAAAATGTAAAAATGAGGTTAGTGCTCGGGTTGCCTCCCGAGAAGCGCTCATTTATAGTCTTAGCTAGACTTTACCTCTCATTCGTATGGTCATTGTGGTTTGAGGTGGAAATCCTTTCTCATTCGATCAACTCGGTTATGGATATAAAGTTTAAGTCAAGTACTGTTTACCTCAAAAGTGTTGAATTTAGGATTGCTTACCTTGATTGTGCCATATAGGAAGACATTAAGTACCTCAAATGTAACACCCCAAACCCGGCCCAAACACTACAACCGGATCTGGTATGTCACTGAGGAGATTTTAGAAAACTTATGGCACTTTAGGAAAACAATTATCACGTTTAAACGTTTACCGAAAACTTAATAGTTTATTAGGGTTATATAAGATATGAAGTTACAAAATGCCTTGGTTTTTTTAAAAAATAATACCGAAATTTAATACATGACTTAACTTAATTTAAACATAAAGTTTAAATGTCTACCAACGATAAAACCCAAAATGATAAAGTCTACTGGCCCATGGCCTTATTACATCGAAATTTAAACCCATAAAAATATAAAATAATAAACTAGAGTCTTTTCTTTTCCGAATCCAAATGTTCTTTTGCATGGCCACCCTGCGCTCCTCTCCAGCCCGGTCCGAAGCACTAGGTGCTACCTGAAAAATGTTAAATAATGGGTTGAGTTGCGAGACTCAGTGTGCAACCCTCATGCACCATTAGATTTGGGCCTTAGCCCCACAGTACGGAATAATAGAACATTAAATACATATAAAAGTATGCAAGCCCAACCCAAATCCTAGATTTCCATCCGCTACACGCCACCCTTACTTGCCATTCACACCACTGGGAATTTCTACAATCAACCCACACCGCTACACGCCATTGATGGCAGTCATGCTGCTTATCATCAGATCATGGCCGTAGCCACTACAACAGGTCACGACAAAAACCACTACAACAGGTCACAGCAAAAGCCGCCACAACAAGTCACGGCAAAAGCCGCTACAATAGAATACTTCCCCTTTCATCAAACCTATCCCAATGCATTCACAGAAAATCGACATACACATATCTCATATCATTTAATCAGAACATTCACTTAGAATAACAGGGATCACTAACTTGGTGATTTGCTTTTATCGTCTTTGGGTTTTCAACAGCCTTGCCAGTATTTCGGCATTTATTAGAACATATTAGATTTATATACATGTATTTAGCAAACATGTCTAGATGGTGTGGAAAGTTACACACCTGATATCGAGTAGTTTTATACCCTTAATCAGTATCCTTACTATCTGGATCTACAACCTTTAGTCTAAACCTTGCTTAAAAGCCGAAAGAACACAAAGATTTGGCCTCCCCTATAATCGGCCAAGGGTTAGTAAATCCCAAATTTACACACTAAAATCAATAGACCTCCTTACCTTGAAATCCCGAAAGTAACACGATTCGAGTGTTACTGCACCTTGACTTAGAGATCTAACTGATTGACTCCTCTTTAGATCTTGGAATGCCGAAAATAAGAGAAAAAAATAGATTAGTCACTAAATATCCATTCAGCTATAGACTTTGAAAAGCCGAAAAAGATTTGGTTTTCCTCCAAATCAATACTTACCTAAAGTTTCCTTCAGATTCCAGCACAAGTAGGCACCCCAGAGTGATTTCGGTACACACAGAAGACTAGATCTCACAATTTCAGCTTTTATGAAAAATCCCTAAAAAGATAATCTACTGCGTTTTCGGCTTTTTAGAAGATCTGGGTGGTGTGTTTCGGCTATCAAAAAAAGTGAGAAGAGAGTAGAGAGAGACTTGATGATTCGGCTAAGGTGTCTCAAAGAGATGAGAAAGAGAGGATTCGAAAAAGAAATGAGAGGGAGAATAGAGTAGAAATTTCGGCAGAGAAAAGAGAAAAGATGAGAGCTTTTGCAGCAAATTTTGGCACCTCTCCCCTGCTTATAGAAAACCTATTCCTCCCCTTAACAAAGATTGATTTTCGGCCAACACTGTAATTAAGAGATTAACCTTACCTCTCTATCCATTATCCTTATCAAATATTCATCCAAAAGAGGCCATATTTGCACCAACTCCTTATTTCCTATTATCAACTTATTATCCATAAATTCTAACAATCCAAATCCCCTAATTAATAGCCTTGTTCCGTCCCCCCTCTTAGTCCCTTGGGCTGCCGAATTTGGCCCACCTCAAAGGGTCCAAACGGCCGAACATTGGGCTTCCTCCCTTCCTTGCTTCTGACACCATCCTCTGCCCATGGTAACGCCACCTACCTTTGGGCCACAAGCCCATTTTGTCCCTTAAAACACAGATAACCATCTTTAAACTTTATAATGCCCAAACAGAATATTTTAACTGAAGTCTTAGCCCATTCCCGAGCCCAATTAGTACCTCAATTCTCAATTTACATAATTAAGCATACAAGCAGATTAAATGCATAGGCCCAATAATTCGGGATGTTACAGTTCTACCCCCTTAAAATAAATTTTGGCCTCAAAATTTACATGATCAGAAAAGACGGGGATATTACTGTCGCATAACATCCTCTGGCTCCCACATTGCCTCTTTCGCGCTGTGATTTCACCCCAAAACTTTGACCAAAGGGATGGACTTTCTTCTCAACACTTTTACATCTCGATCCAAGATTTGCATTGGTTCCTCCTCAAAAGACATATCTGGCCTTACTTCAATCTCTTCCACCGGCACTACGTGCGATGGATCAGAACGATAACATCTTAGCATCGAGACATGAAACACATTATGTATCTATTCCAACTCTGAAGGCAACTCCAATTGATAAGCCACTGGGCCCACACGTTATAGTACCTGATAAGGCCTAATAAATCGTCGACTTAACTTACCCTTTCGTCCAAACCTCATCACCTTCTTCCATGGAGATACCTTCAAAAAGACTTGGTCTCCCACTGCAAATTCCACCTCCTTCCGCTTTATAAGATTTCTGCCGATCAGACACTTCCTTCAACCGAGCCCGTATTAACTTCACTTTCTCCTCTGTTTCCAAAACTAATTCTAGACCCAACACCTAACGTTCACCCAACTCCGTCCAACAAGTTGGGGTACGACATCTTCTTCCATATAATGCTTCACAAGGCACCATCTGAATACTAGCTTGATAACTATTATTGTATGCGACTTCCGCCAAAGGCAAATACTCCTCCCAACTGCCCCTAAAGTCAATGATGCAACCCCTTAGCATATCCTCCAAGATCTGAATTACCCTATCAGACTGACCATCAGTTTGTGGGTGAAAAGCGGTACTAAAATCTAACCTTGTTCCCATTGCTTGATGAAGAGCCTTCCAGAATCGAGATATGAACCTAGGGTCCCTATCCGATATGATCGACACTGGTACACCATGCAATCTCAGCACCTCAGCCACATACAACTTAGCCAACTTTTGCAAAGAATAGTTGACCCAAATCGGTATGAAGTGAGCTGGCTTTGTCAAACGATCCACAATCACCCAAATCGAATCCTTCTTAGTGGGCGTAAGGGGTAACCCACTAACAAAATCCATCGTGATCCTTTTTCACTTCCACTGTGGAATCCTGACCGGCTGCAACAACCCTGAAGGAAACTGGTGTTCCGCTTTCACCTGTTGGCACGTCAAACACTTACCCACGAATTTTGTTACCTCTCGCTTCAGACCTGGCCACCAAAATTGCTCTCGCAAATCCTGATACATCTTAACTCCTCCAGGATGCATAGCACATGGGCTACTATGCGCCTCCCGCAGAATCATCTGCCTTAACTCGACATCCGTCGGCATACAGACTCTCTCTCGAAAACACAAAACTCCATCATAATTCAAGCTATAGTCCTCTACCTCACCATTCTACACTTGTCGAATTCGAGTACTCAAGACATCATCTAGAAGTTGCTTTTCCTTGATCTGACTTGTCCACATAGGTCTTACTTGTAGTTCAGCTACCAAACTGCCATCCTCATACAGGCTAAGATGAGCGAACATCGCTCTTAAATCCGCTATCGCCTTTCTACTTAACGCATCCGCCACCATGTTAGCCTTGCCTGGGTGGTACTCAATCGAAAATCATAGCCCTTTAACAGCTCAATCCACCATCTCTGCGTTAGGTCCAACTCCTTCTGAGTAAGGAGATACTTCAAGCTCTTATGGTCAGTGTAAATAACTGACTTCTCCCCGTACAGGTAGTGTCTCTAGATCTTCAGAGCAAACACTACTGCCCCTAGTTCCAAATCATGCGTAGGGTAGTTCAACTCATGCGGTCTTAACTGTCGAGACGCATACGCAATCACCTTTCCATCTTGCATCAACATACACCCTAACCCTGTGTGTGATGCATCACAGTAGACGGTAAATTCTTTTCCCGCCTCAGGTTGGATTAACACCGGGGCTTCTGTTAGAATTCTCTTCAACTTCTCAAAGCTCTCCTGCTGTTTGTTGCTCCATACAAACTATACTCCCTTCCTCAACAACTTGGTTAAAGGTGCCGCTATCAAAGAGAACCCTTTAACAAACCTTCTGTAGTACCCCGCCAATCCTAAGAAACTTCAAACTTTTGCCACTGAATTCGGCGGTTTCCAATCCAATACGGCTTCTACCTTTCGAGGGTCCACCCTAATTCCCTCTGCAGAAACCACATGTCCTAAGAAGGTAACTTCCGTCAGCTAGAACTCGTACTTACTGAACTTTGTGAACAACTGCTTCTCCCTCAGAGTTCGTAACACCATACGAAGATGTTCGTCATGTTCCTCCTCAGACTTAGAATAAACCAGGATATCGTCGATAAACACCACAATGAACCGATCAAGGTATGGTTGAAACACCCTATTCATCATATCCATGAATGCCGCTGGCGCGTTTGTCAACCCGAACGGCATCACTAAGAACTCATAATGACCGTATCGAGTCTAAAATGCCGTCTTATGAATGTCTCCTTCTTTAACCCTTAACTAATGATATCTTGTCCTTAAGTCAATCTTAGAAAAGATCGAAGCTCCTTTGAGCTGATCGAACAGGTCGTCGATTCTTGGCAGTGGGTACTTGTTCTTAATCGTCAACTTATTCAGTTGATGGTAGTCCACGCACATACGCATGGATCCAT
The DNA here is from genome assembly GCA_025506655.1 of Gossypium rotundifolium. Taxonomy (NCBI): domain Eukaryota; kingdom Viridiplantae; phylum Streptophyta; class Magnoliopsida; order Malvales; family Malvaceae; genus Gossypium; species Gossypium rotundifolium. Next base: position 875,718 of record CP106730.1, on the reverse strand, counting down.
TCTTCTTCTTCACAAATAGGACCAGCGCTCCCCACAGAGACACACTCGGTCGAATAAACCCTCGATCCAATAGTTCCTAGATCTGAGCTTTGAGCTCCACCAACTCTTTCGGTGCCATTTTATAAGGAGCAATGGACACCGGAGCTCTACCTGAAGTAACTCTATTCCAAACTCCACTTCGCGATCCGGGGGTAATCTTGGCAACTCCTCTGGAAAAACATCCGTAAAATCCTTGACTGTTCAGACTTCATTGACAGTCACTTCTTTAATATCCAATGCACTAATAAAGGTAAGAAACGCATGACATCCCTTCCGAATCATCTTAACAGCTTTCAATGCTGAAACTACGTGGGACAAATAGTTCTTTCTTTCTCCTAACACAACCACCTCCCTGCCTTCTAGGGTACTCAACATCATACGCTTAGTCTCACAATCCAACTTAGCACGATGCTTAGTCAACCAATCCATTCCTAAGATAAGGTCAAACTCTACAAACGGTAATTCCATTAAGTTTGCCAGGAATAATACCCCTTGAGTCTTTAAAGGTACATCCCTAAACAATTTGTGCACTACCCTAGATTGTCCCAAAGGGCTAATCATAGTCATCTTCATAGTAGTTATTTTAGAGTCTATACTTAGGGTTTCAAATACTATACATGCAACATAAGAATGGGTTGACCCAATATCAATTAAGGCAAGAAGAGGGTTATCAGTAATAAGAAACTACCGATTATAACATCCGGTGCATCACCATCCTCTCATCGGTGAGCTACATAAACTAGACCCCGCTGCCTCGCCTCTACATTACCTGCACCCCTACCAGGTGCTCCATGACCCCGAGCAGACCCATTTCCGCCTCTAGCTATGCCACGACCCCTTGGTCTAGGCTAATCACCTCTCCTAGTCTGATCAGAACCTTGGCCCGTTGGCTATACCCGATCCACCTGTGGATAGTCTTTAATTAGATGCTCTATGGATCCACATCTAAAGCATCCACCGGTTTTAATTCTGCACTCCCCATAATGTGCCTTACCACATGAAGGACATGATCGACTCTGGCCCATCGGAGCACGAGCTGGCCCATCAGTCCTAGGCCTTTTTTGAAAATTTTTAGATGCTCCTGATAGCCCAAAACTTCTCTTATTCTTACCCCGATCCTTATCCCTTTCTTGTCTCCCAGCCCATTTCACCTCCTCAGCTATTTTAACCTTTTCCACCAGAACAGTAAAACACTCTCTCTCGCTGCGGTGCCATCAGAACCCTTAACTCATTCCGTAGCCCATCCTCGAACTGAACACAACGTTCATACTCTGTTGCTACCATTCCTCGAGCGTAGAGGTTCAAGCGTAGAAACTCTGCCTCATATTCAGCCACAAACTTACTTCCTTGCACCAAGTTCAAGAATGCCTCCCTTTGTGCATCCATATAGCTGGCCCCAATATACTTTCCCTAGAATGACTCCTTAAAGAAGTCCCAGTTAATCCGGCCTGCAGTAGTGCCCTCTTTCACCGTGAGCCACCACTGATAGGCCTCATCTTGAAGAAGAGACACGACCCTTTTCAACTTCTCCTCCACCGTGAAGTCTAGGTCATCCATTATGAGTTCCACTGCCTTTAACCAATATTCAGCTGAACTCGGGGCTATACCAAAGACTCCCCTGAATACTTCTGCCCCGTTGTTTCTAAGTCTCTCCGGTACTAATTTTTGGGCTCTTGTGTCCAAACCAGCCTCTCCCACTCTCTCTAAAACTCTTAGCACCGCTTGAGACACCACATCTTCTCCACCCATCTGATCCTAAAATTCTCCCTCCACAGCTGGCAGTTTCGGCATCTCGTTTCCTGACCCGTGGCCAAACCCTACTGGCTCTAAAACGGTCATCCTACCCCTACCACGACCACACGGCGATGTCCTCGACCTCTTGTGCTCATTCTTTCGACTCGTGTTTATCTGATTAGAAATTTTATGAATCATTAACTCTTTCCATTGATTATCCACGAATAATTTTATGAAAAAGTAGGTTGATAGTGGTTCTTTTGATTTCGGATTCTATCTACCAGTTCAGTTCTCAAGTCTACCACCCTAATTCAGAGAATCTCATACATTCACAATCAGCATACTGAGGCATTCACAAATTTAAGTTCATCACCTAGGGGTATTTTTGTCATTTTATTGCCCAGGGGTATTTTCATAATTTTAACCTATAGGGGTATTTTTGTAATTTTCCAAAATATGGTTTTTGGCAATTTTGCAAAATAAAGGTATTTTGGTAATTTTGTAATCCGAGGGTATTTCGATAATTTTGTAATCCGAAGGTATTTCGATAATTTTGTAATCCAGGGGTGTTTCGGTAATTTTATAATCCAGGGGTGTTTTAGTCATTTTGCAAATCATGGGTAATTTGGTGATTTTACAAACCAGGGGTACTTTGGTCATTTTTTAAATTAGGAATATTTTGGTCATTTTTTAAAACCAGGGAAATTTTTACGAGTCAAGGTAAATTGGTTATTTAAAAACTAAGGTTTATATTAGGATTTTACAAAACAGGGTGGTTGGTCCCTTTTGGGTTTTAATTATAAGTTTTGGCCTGTCAACACGTCCTCATGGTTTGGGTGAACGATCACTACGCACCAGGTAGGATTCCAGCGAAGAGGAGGTGAGTCACTAGGACTGCTTAAATACCAAGCTCTCCCTATATCCACTCCTAGACATGCGTATGCCTATTGCCACACCCTAACATGGCTAAGGTGAACAGTCACTACGCACCAGATAGGATTCCAGCGAAGAGGAGGTGAGTCACTAGGACTGCTTAAATACCAAGCTCTCCCTAAATCCATTCCTAGACATGCGTATGCCTCTTGCCACACCCTAACTCAGCGACTAATTCACAGGATTGGTTTGGATAAATTAAGTCTTATGTAATTTAGGAAGTTGTTTAAGCTAAGCCTATAGTTCATCAAAGTCTAATTAAGATAGTCTACGTCCCATAAAGCCCATCAAGCCCACATGTATATATCATACAATGGTTTAGAGTACATAAAGTTTAAATGTCTACCAACGATAAAACCTAAAATGATAAAGTCTACTAGCCCATGGCCTTATTACATCAAAATTTAAACCCATAAAAATATCAAATAATAAACTAGAGTCTTTTTTTTCCGAATCCAGATGTTATTTTGCATGGCCATCTTGCGCTCCTCTCCAGCCCGGTCCGAAGCACTAGGTGCTACCTGAAAAATGTTAAATAATGGGTTGAGTCGCGAGACTCAGTGTTCAACCCTCATGCACCATTAGATTTGGGCCTTAGCCCCACAGTACAGAATAATAGAACATAAAATACATATAAAAGTATGCAAGCCTAACCCAAATCCTAGCTTTCCATCCACTACACGCCACCCTTACCTGCCATTCACACCATTGGAAATTTCTACAATCAACCCACACCGCTACATGCCATTGATGGTAATCATGCTGCTCATCGTCAGATCATGGCCGTAGCCACTACAATAGGTCAAGGCAAAAGCTACTACAACAGGTCACGGTGAAAGCTGCTACAACAGGTCACGGCAAAAGCCGCTACAATAGAATACTTCCCCTTTCATCAAACCCATCCCCATGCATTCACAGAAATCGACATACATATATCTCATATCATTTAATCAGAACATTCACTTAGAATAACAGGGATCACTAACCTGGTGATTTGCTTTTACCCCCTTTGGGTTTTCAACAGCCTTACAGGCATTTCGGCATTTATCAGAACATATTAGATTTATATACATGTATTTAGCAAACAAGTCTAGATGGTGTGGAAAGTTACACACCTGATATCGCGTAGTTTTATACCCTTAATCAGTATCCTTACTATATGGATCTACAACCTTTAGTCTAAACCTTGCTCAAAAGCCAAAAGAACACAAAGATTTGGCCTCCCCTATAATCGGCCAAGGGTTAGTAAATCCCAAATTTACACAATAAAATCAATAGACCTCCTTACCTTGAAATCCTGAAAGTAACACGATTCGAGTGTGACTGTACCTTGACTTAGAGATCTAAGCGATTGACTCCTCTTCAGATCTTGGAATGCCAAAAATAAGAGAAAAACAATAGATTAGTCACTAAATAGCCATTCAGCTAGATACTTTGAAAAGCCGAAAAAGATTTGGTTTTCCTCCAAATCAATACTTACCTAAAGTTTCCTTCAGATTTTGGCACAAGTAGGCACCCCAGAGGGATTTTGCCACACACAGAAGACTAGATCTCACGATTTCAGCTTTTATGCAAAATCCCTAAAAAGATAAGCTACTGCATTTTTGACTTTTTAGAAGATCTGGGTGGTGTGTTTCGGCTAACAAGAAAAGTGAAAAGAGAGTAGAGAGAGACTTGATGATTCGACTAAGGTGTCTCAAAGAGATGAGAAAGAGAGGATTCAGAAAAGAAAGGAGAGGGAGAATAGAGTAGAAATTTCGGCAGAGAAAAGATGAAAGATGAGAGCTTTTGCAGCAAATTTTGGCACCTCTCCCCTGCATATAGAAAACCTATTCCTCCCCTTAGTAGAGATTGATTTTCGGCCAACACTGTAATCAAGAGATTAACCTTACCCCTCTATCCCTTATCCTTATCAAATATTCATCCAAAAGAGTCCATATTTGCACCAACTCCTTATTTCCTATTATCAACTTATTATCCATAAATTCTAACAATCCAAATCCCCTAAGTAATAGCCTTGTGCCGTCCCCTCTTAGTCCCTTGGGCTGCCGAATTTGTCCCACCTCAATGGGTCCAAACGGCCAAACATTGGGCCTCCTCCCTTCCTTGCTTCTGACGCCATCCTCTACCCATGGTATTGCCACCTACCTTTGGGCCACAAGCCTATTTTGTCCTTTAAAACACAGATAACCATCTTTAAACCTTATAATGCCCAAACAAAATATTTTAACTGAGGTCTTAGCCCAATCCCGAGCCCAATTAGTACCTCAATTCTCAATTTACATAATTAAGCATACAAGCACATTAAATGTATAGTCCCAATAATTCGGGATGTTACATCAAAAGTGATTTATTTGTTTGCCTTGAGTTCTGAATTGGTGATTCGAGGGTCTTCCTTATTCAACAATACATGATCCTCTATTTTTATGTGATTTGTTGTTCCTATCAGCTCGTCTGGGGTTTCCTTCGATTTCACTTCATGTGGTTCTGGTTCCTCATGTAATTCTTCTTTATTAGAATGAGGTCTACGATCCGGCTCAGATTGTTAGCTTTGTGGTGTATCCTGCAATAAAAGTTGAACAAGTTATTTATCAACTGAATTTACTTTCTCACCTTTATCACTTGATGTTTTGGCCGAGTCAAGAGCTTGAAGAGTGACTATCTCGTCGCCTACACGAAGTATGAGTTCTCCTGCATAGATATCAATTTTAGCTCTGGCAGTTGCGAAAAAGGGTCTTCCTAAAATTAAGGGGATCGTGTTGTCCTCATCCATGTCTAAAATGACAAAGTCTACTGGGAATACGAATTTATCAATTTTGATTAGAACATTTTCTATTATACCCCTAGGAATTCTTATAGTTTTATCAGTTAATTGAATGCTCATCCTAGTTTGTCTGGGTTTCCTACACCTAGTTGTTTAAACATTTTGTAAGGCATAACATTGATGCTTGCCCCCAAATCCGCTAACGTATTATCAATAGATAAACTACCAATTAAACATGGAATTGTAAAACTCCTTGGATCTTTTAATTTCTATGGCAGTTAATTTTGTAGAATTGATGAGCACATTGCATTTAGCTCCATGTGGTGCTCTTCGTCTAATTTGTGTTTGTTGGTCAAGAGTTGTCTTAAAAATTTCCTCAAGTCTAGTATCTAAAAAAGAGCTTCAAGGAGAGGGAAGTTAATATGTAATTTCTTTAAGAGTTTAAGAAACTTATCGAACTGTTCCTCTGAATCGTCTCTTTTCATTGCTTCGGGATAAGGTATGCGAGGTTGGTACTCCTTGATTACTGATTTTTGCTTTTCTTGTGTTACCTCTATCTTACCTTCGTCTACCTTGTTTTCTTGTATTGAGTTTGGTTCATCTAACCCCTTACTATCTTAAGCTGAGATGGCTTGAATTTGCTCCTTTGGGTTAACTTCGGTGTTACTTGGTAGACGTCCTAGCGGTTGTATTAGCTTTGTGAGATGTCCCACTGACCAAGTAAGTTCTCCAACTTGATTCTCGACCCCTTTGATTGATTTTTGTTGTTCATCAAGCACTGCTTTAGCCTTTTGGAGATGAGAATCTGTGGCTTCCATGAAATTCGTCAGTATCTCTTCAAGATTCGGCTCCTCTTCTTGTTGGTGAGGTGGTTGTTGAAAATCTGGAGGAAGTTTCGATCTTTGGCTATTTTGATAATTCCATGAGAATTGGGATGGTACTTCCAACCTGCATTATAAGTGTCACTATAAAAATTATTTTGATATCTAGAATAGTTACCTGTATAGTGAGCTTGCTCATTTTCCATGCCATATCCGTAGGGTGGGTACTCAGGGTTCGCCACACCTCCTAGATTCAAATCATATTTTATTTCTGGATGTACCTGTGAGGGGCTATACCAATCAGCAATCTTTTTATTCATCATCTCTAACTGATTAGATAACCTGGTGACCACGTCGAGGTTGAAAACACTGGTTACTTTAGTAGGAATTGCCCCCATGTCTTGCCACTGATAATTATTTAGTGCCATCTTTTCCATAGACTTAAATTTTCTGCCAAAAGCAAAATAGAGGAAAAAATTAGCAAAGTAAAAAGAAATAATAATAAATAATAATATAATAATAATAAATTGCAAATAAAAAAAATTTGGCTAGAGTAATAGAAATAGAGTTTTCCTAATATTTTAGTGTTCCCCGGCAACGGCGCCAAAAACTTGATCTTGTCAAACAGTCGAGTTTTAAAATTTATAAAAAGAATGATCGAACACAGAGACTAACTATGACAATGATAGAGGAAGTGCACCTATCGAACAAGAGTATAGTTTAGGCAAGAATATCTTATCGAACCCAAGGGAACCTAAAAGTACTACTACTCACTTTCTTTCTATTATTTAGCCAAAAATATGGAGTGATTGGTTTATTAAACTAATGAAAAACTAAAACTAAATGCAAAGACAAAAGAATAAATGGGAGAAAGACTTTAGGAAAACTCAGTTGATGAAGACGATACCCTCAGGAAGAATCCACCTATGACTTCACTTATTATTTATTCCTCAAACCATATGATTTATGTACTTAGCTTTATCCGTGAGACTCCCTAACCTATATTAAACCCTCTATCGAGGCAAATAACATCTAACCTTAGGTTAATTAGTGGAACTCTTGTTCTTTTATAATAACCCCCTAAGGAAGCAGTAAATCAATCAATGGATTCCCATATTATGTTTCACCCTCATCCGGCAAAATCTCGCAACCCTATATCTAGGCGCCCGATTAACTCCGCTCAATTATGATAGATCTACTCTTAGGCAGGGTCTATTCTTCCTCCAACTAAGCACATCAGATTAAATTAAACAACATAATTAAGAACAAACTAAATACTTCTCATATAAATTTAGAAAGCAAATAACAAAATCCATCATAGGTTTAATCCCCTTCAGGTATCTGAAGGGTTTAGTTCATAACAAAGTAGGAAAACATCTCAAAAGAAAAGATAAAACAAAACATAAGAAATCCCTAAAACCCCCTGAAGGAATTGAAGGAGAGATCCTCCATCTTGAATGGAGCTCCGGCTTCTTGAGATTGATCAACAGGCTATCTTCAAGTGATTCCCTAAAAGATGAAAGCTTCAGCCAAAAGCCTCTGCAACAAGCCTTCCTGTTTTGGCTTCTACCGAACTCCCTTTTTCGTTGCTACCTTGGGTGTTTATATAGGCTTTGAATGCTTTACTTGGCTCCTAAGTATCCTAATTCAAGTAGAATTCCTTCTAGAATGTTTAAGTAGACTTAGGGATGTGTTTCTTTGCCTCCAAGCATCCAAATCCGATTGAAATTACTCTTTCCCACGGCAGGGGCACGACCATGGTACATGCCCGTGTAAATCGTGGCATGGCCATGTGAAGTAAATGGAAAGGCATGGCCATGTGGCTTGAAGTCCAGGCCGTGTCGATTTCCTCTTTGGCCCAAATTGGCCAGTTTTAAGCCCGTTTTATGTTCTTTTTATACTTAGGTGCTTTCCTGAGCATAAGACATGAAAAGGAAGGATTAAGAGCACCTTTTTACATAAATCAGGGTAAATCATCCAAAAGCATACTAAATGTGGGATTAAAATATGTCACTTTTACGATTTATCAACATGTATAAACGAGGCAAGTTCTAGAATAACAGTTCAAAGTTGACACACTCATAATCAATAAAGTGAGCATGAAAAAGAATATATGCTCTATAAGGCTCAAAATTTCACAAAAATTATGGGTGTTTTTGACATCAATCCCTGTAAATTTCAAACTTCAAAGTAATACTCAAATTCAGTTCAACGACCTATTAATTTTTAATTTTTAGAAAGTACACTTATCATGCTTGATTCTCTAGTACCCTTCAAATTTAATCATCAATGCACAATTAACTATGACTTACTCTAAAACATATCAATACAAATCATAAATCAACAGAAATTTCATCCTAATTAGTAATATGAGAAAAATATCTGAAAACAAGACTAAATTCAGGATTTGAGAATAATGCAAAAAGTCAGGTACTTTTACCCCCCACACTTAAGATGTACATTGCCCTCAATGTACAAAGATAGATAAACAATTATGTAATAATAAAATCAAAAGAGAAGGGGAGAAGTAACACTTCCTAAATTTTTGAATGAAGTCTATGAAAAGAAACTAGATAAGATTGTAGATGAACGTGGGAAAGCATCTCGAACCTTTTGAAATTGAATCCTCAAAGTAGCCGGCTTGGTTTTATTGTATCCTAAGCTAAATCTAAATATTATAATGAATAGGAAGAGGAAAATAAAATAAAATAAAGCAAAAAATGATGATGAAATAAAATAAAACAAAAATAAATAATGGAAAATGAAAGACAACTAGGAAAATGGAGAATGAGGTTTAAATAGAGATGTAGCCCGTGTTTTGGGATTTGGGATTTTGAATTTAGAACGCATTCAGGGTGTTCGGGCATGGCCGTGGGTGTCATGGCACGCCCGTGTCTTTCTTCATACGATCATTTAATACGGGCGTGCTCCTCCTGTGTTCGATAAGTCAGAATGTTTGCACAGTTGAGAAGCACGACCGTGTTTAGCCTGTGCTTGACGAGTCAGTAACCTCACACGGGGCATCAGCACGGGCGTGGACTATTATCGCCACCCATTTTGGGAAAAGAATTTTTTTCCATGTCGTGCACGACTACTGGCACGCTCATGGTTCATCTGCTGGCTTCCACACGGCCACGAGCATGCCCGTGTGTACGGCTGTGTGGCCTAGAAATCTGCTCTTTAGTTAGTTTATGGTTAGGTGCTAAAAAGAAAAGAAGAAAAGAAGAAAAAAATAAAAAATCTAAAAATGGGGTTAGTGCTCGGGTTGCCTCCCTAGAAGTGCTCGTTTATAGTCTTAGCTAGACTTTACCTCTCATTCGTATGGTCATGGTGGTTTGAGGAGGTGAAAATCCTTTCTCATGCGATCACGTCAGTTATGGATATATAGTTTAAGTTGAGTAATGTTTACCTCAAAAATGTTGAATTTAGGATTGCTGACCTCGACTGTGCCGTATAGGAAGACATTAAGTACCTCAAAAGTGATTTCTTCATTTGTCTTGAGGTTTGAATTGGTGATTCGAGGGTCTTCCTTATTCAACAATACCTGATCTCCTAATTTGAAGTGATTCGTTGTTTCTATCAGCTCGTCTAGGGGCTCCTTTGATTTCACTTCATGCGGTTCCTGTTCCTCTTTGATTTGTGTTTCCTGCTCTTTTAGTTTGTCAACCCTAAGGTTTTGTTCCTTATGTATTTCTTCTTTGTTGGCACGAGGTCTAAGATCTAGCTCAGCTAAGTGATTTCGTGATGCTTCCGCCCCAACTTAGCAAAATAAATACTCTATTGCTTGTCATGAGATTCGAACCCAGGCTCCCCTATCGCGTAATCCACATCGCTAGCCACTTTACCAACTACCTCATTATTGTCTTAAAACATGCGCAACTAATTATAAGTCTATGGCCAAAGTCTAAGTTCACTAAAAAATAAATAAAAAAGAATTGCAAGCACTAAGACTAGAACCTTGGATCCCTTACCTCCCTACGGCGTCACTCCCTTGCTCCTTAAGTGGCATCACTTTGCCACTACACCACACACTCCACTTGTGCTATTTTTCTCCACATTTTATTCTTAAAGCCTACTACTAACTCTAGGGTTTTTTTCACCAAAAACCAAAATTTTTCCTAAGTCCTAACTTGAACCCGGGACTTCATAGAAGCCCCCTAACCTTTCAAAATCACTCACCTACTAGATCCAACTTGCATTAAAGCCATTCTCTTGTTCCCAAAAATTTTAAACGCTCCTACGCTTAAGGCCTATTGGGCCCAATTCTACTAGGCCAAATTCAGGTTGTTACATTCCTCTAGTAGTAAGCTCAGATTTTATACCCAGAGTCCCAGATATAGTACAGGCAACATATGAATGGGTAGACCCAATATCAATTAAAGCAGTAAAGGGCACATCAAAAATAAGAAATGAACCAGTTATAACGTCTGGTGCATCACCATCCTCTCGACGTCTAGCTATATAAACCAACCTTGGCTGCTTTGGATCTGTATTTATAGCACCTCTACTCGGTGCTCTACGACCTCGTCCAAACCCATTTCCCCCTCTGGCTGGGCCACAACCTCTTGGTGGCTGCTGACCACCTCTCCCTGGCTGTGTAAATCCCTGACTTATCGTCTACACCCTAACTAGCTCCCGTGGATAGTCCTTAATCAGATGATCCCTAGACCCACATTTGAAACACCCACTAGATCTTCTCCAACATTCCCTCGAATGTGTTTTTCCACACTGCACAGATGGTCGCCACTGACCCACAGCAACTGGCATCCTAGCTCGAACTGGCCCATCTAACCTAGGCCTCTTTTGGAAACCCCTAGAAGAACCTGACATCCCAAAACCTCTCTTATTCTTGCCCGTATCCTTTTCTCATTGTTGCCTCTCAGAACATTTCACTTCTTCAGTAATTTTTTCTTTGTCGATCAAAATGGCAAAATCTCTTTCCTGCTACAGAGCTATCAGTACTAGCAGCTTGTCCCGTAGACCATCCTCGAACTGAACATAGCGCTCATAATCAGTTACGACTATACCCTGAGCGTAACGACTTAAGCGCAAAAACTCCACCTCATATTCTGCCAAGGATTTATTCCCTTGTACCAAATTCAGAAATGCCTTCCTCTGGGCGTCCACATAACTCACCTCGATATATTTTCCCTAAAACGTTGTCTTAAAGATGTCCCAAGTGATACGATCTGCTTGAGTACCTTCCTTTACTGTGAGCCACCACTGGTATGCCTCATCTCGCAGGAGAGACACTGCTTCTTTTAATATTTCATTTACTGCACAGTCTAGGTCATCCATAATTCGCTCAACTGCCTCTAACCAGAAATCAGCTACATTTGGGGCCACACTAAAATGCCCCAAAAAACTTTGGCCCTGTTTGCCTGGAGTCACTCAAGAATAGATTTTCGGGCTATCGATCCAATACTTACTCCAGTAACCCATTCCAAAACTCGCAACATAGCTTGGGACAAAGCATCGTCCCCTCTAGTTCAGTCATATGACGCTGTTTCGGTCACTGGTGATGCAGGTGCTTCCATCTCAGGCATATGCCCTGATGCTTCGGATCCATCCTCAACACCATGGCCCTACCTCAGCCATGTCTACCACGTCCACGAACTATTGCACTCATGTTGTTGAATCGAGTTAATCTGATTAGAAATTTTATGAATCACTATATAATTTCGATGTTTATTAACAAATGTTTTATGTAAAGCAAGTAAAAGAATTGTTTTCACAGATCGAATTTCCTAATGTCTTAGTCTCTACAGTCTTAGCTAACAGTCTCAGTATACTATCACTCGCTCTAATAGTTTTTCTAAAATCATCTCATCATATTATTAAATAAAGTCAGAAGACTTACAGATTTGGTGCCCGAGACTCGGGTGCCACACTTTCAAAAAGACATATTTTTTAAACCATATTTCAAGCCAATTTTTTGAAAAACATTTTCAAACCCATTCCACAGCCGAGTTTTGCAACTTGGCTCTGATACCACAAAATGTAACAATCCAAAATGTCACACAGAAAGGTTGTCTAAAAACTGCGTATTCATTGAAAAGTTGTTCATAACTTTTTAACAAAACTTCAAGCTTTGTTGTTATTAATGTTATTATTCCAAAAACTTGTTTGTAGCAGAAATCGAATTTAGCGAATTGTGAAAATGTGATATATTTGAAAACTGCTTTCGACGTTTAGGAGAACTAATAAACCATAAAAGTAACATATTTTAATCCCATATTTAGCATTCTTTTGGATGATTTATCCCTTAATTTATGTAAAAAGGTGCTCTTAATCCTTTCTTTTCATGTTTTATACTCAGAAAAGTACCGGAGGATGGAAAGAATGAGAAACGAGCCTAAAACGGATCAAATTGGGCCAAAGTGGAAATCGACACGGCTTGGGCCCAAGACCACACGGCCGTGCCTCATTAAATTACTAGAACACGGCCTGATCCCAGTTCATACGGTCGTGCCTTGTTAAAAAATCCGAGCACAGCCTGACCATGACCCATACGAGCATGTGACATGGCCGTGTCCCTATCATGGCAAAGAGTAATTTCAATCGAAAAAGGATACTTGGGGCCAAAGAAATGCATTCCAAGAGCCTATATAAACCTAAGTGTAACCTAAAAGGGGGCAGTTAACTAGGCCAAGGATCCAAGCTGAAAAGGTCAGATTTGTGGGAATCACTCGAAGATAGCCAGTTCATCCATCTAAAGAAGCTAAAATTCTACTCAAGACGACAGATCTCTCCTTTAATTCCTTCAGGGAGTTTCAGGGATTTCTTATGTTTTATTTTATCTTTTCTTCTAAGATGTTTTCTTTTATTGTTATGAACTAAACCCTTCAGATACCTGAAGTGGATGAAACCTAAGACGGATCTTGTTATTATTTTCTGAACTATATGATAATTATTTGATTTGTTCTTAATTACGTGTGCTTAATTCTTGTGTTAATATTTTCGGATAATGATTCAAGTTGAATCTGCTTAGGTGGTGGAGCAAAAGACCCTGTCTAAAAGTAGATCTAGCATAATTAAGTGGAGTTGATCGCGCGCCTAGAGATACGATGATGAGATTTTTCTGGATTAGGGTGAAACCTAATATGGGAGTCCATAGATCTAGTTAATGCGATTCTAGGGGTTTTAATTAGAAAGAGATTTTAATTAATCAACCTAGGGTTAGATGTTATTCGCCTCGAGAGAGGGTTTAATAAAAATTAGGGAATCCTACGGATCAAGTCAAGTGAATAAATCGTCTGGTTTAGTGTTAGATAACAAGTGAAATCTAGGTGGATTCTTCCTAAGGGTATCATCTTAATCAACTGAGTTTTCCCAACAGTATTTCCCCAATTCATTCTTTTTGTCTTTGCGTATTTAGCTTAGTAGTTAGTTAAATTTAGATTAAACAAACAACTTCACTTATTTTAGGCTAGATAATAAAAAGAAAGATAGTATTAGTACTTTTAGTTCCTTTGGGTTCGACAATCCGGTCTTGCCTAAGCTATACTACTGTTCGATAGGTGCACTTGCCTCAATCGTTGTCATAGTTAGTTTCCAGGTTCAATCATTCTCATTCATTTTAAATTTAAAACTCTGACACACGATCAAGTTTTTGATGCTGTTGTCGGGGAACTAAAATACGAAGAAAACTTATTTTTTATTACTTTAGCCATTTTTTTATATTCTGCAATTTACTTTTATTTTTAGTCTTGCTAAATTTTCTTTCTTTTCCTAGCAGGTACCTCTAGTTTATGACTAGATGAAACCCGAAGGGACAACTAGTATACTACAGTGATATTGAAGCTACCGCTCGCAGGAATCGCAGAGAAACTAGACAAACCCTAAATTACACCGAAGAAGAGTGAGAAGGCAGATCCAATCCTACTGAAAGGATGAACGAGAATAATCCACCACCACAAGACATGGCAGAAAACAATGCTTCGCGTTCTATGTATGATAATGCTAAACCTTGTTTAACCGGAGCAGAATTGGGTATTGTTAGGCCTGCTATAGCGGCTAATAATTTTGAATTAAAGTCTAACCCTATACAAATGATTCAACAATTTGTTCAATTTGATGGTTTGCAGGACGAAGACCCGAATACCCATATAGCTAATTTTTTAGAGTTCTGTGATACCTTCAAAATAAATGGCGTTTCTGATGATGCCATACGTACTAGGTTATTTCCTTTTTCATTAAAGAATAAAGCCAAGCAGTGGTTGAACTCATTACTATCAGGGTCAATCTCCACATGGGATCAAATGATCGAAAAATTTTTATTAAAATATTTCCCACCAGCCAAAACGGCCAAATTACGGAATGATATCTCTTCTTTTGTGCAGATGGATTTAGCATGGGAGAGATACAAGGATCTCTTGAGAAGGTGTCCGCACCATGGTTTACCCTTATGGGTCCAATTCCAAACTTTCTATAACGGTGTAAACCCCTCAACGAGGCAACTAATTGATTCAGCCGTCGGTGGAATCCTGAACAACAGAACTCCTGAAGCAACCTACGAGTTTATTGAAGAGATGTTACTGAATAACTATTAATGGTAGGTTACAAGGACAAAACCAACAAAATTAGCCGGAGTTTTCAACCTCGACGTAGTAACCATGCTATCAACGCAGGTAGAGATGATGAATAAAAAGCTTGATAGTTTGTGTTTTTCATAGGTACATTCAATAATGCAGTGCGACGTAAGTGGAACTTGGCAAATCCTGAGTACCCACCCTACCAACCGGGCATAGAAAGCGAACAGATGAACTATATAGGTAATAATTTCAGATCTAATAATAACCCTTACAGTAATACTTATAATCTAGGTTGGAGGAACCACCCAAATTTTTCATGGGGAGGTCAAGGAAATCAAGGAAATCAAAGACAACAACCTCCTTAAAATTTCCAAAATCAGCCCTATCCATAGGAAAAGAGGCCGAACTTCGAAGAGATGTTGACAAAATTCATGGCAGCCACAGATACACGTCTTGAAAAAACTGAGGCAACGCTCAATAATCAACAAGCATCAACCAAAAGGATCGAGAACCAAGTCGGGGAACTTACTAAGTCAGTTGGACAACTTGAAAAGTTAATTTTTGAATGACCGCAAGGGCGTCTACCAAGCAACACTGAGATTAACCCAAAGGAGCAAATCCAAGCCATCACAGCTCATAGAAATATAGGGTTAGATGAACCCAATTCAATACAAGAAAATAAGGTAGAAGAAGGTAAAGTGGAGGTAGCACAAGAAAAGCCAAAACCGATAATCAAAGAGTACCAACCCCGCATACCGTATCCCGAAGCGATGAAGAGGGACGATATTGAGGAACAGTTTGGTAAGTTTCTTAAACTTTTAAAGAAATTACATATTAAGTTACCTCTTCTTGAAGCTTTTTCACAGATGCCAGATTCAAGGAAATTTTTAAAACAACTCTTGACGAACAAGCATAAGTTAGACGAAGAGCCACACGTGGAATTAAACGCAGTATGCTAAGCAATGTTACAGAATAGACTACTGTGAAAGCTAAAAGATCCAGGGAGTTTTACAATTCCATGTTTAATTGGTAGTTTAACTATTGATAATGCTTTAGCTAATTTAAGGGCAAGTATAAATGTCATACCTTATAAAATGTTTAAACAGCTAGGTCTAGGGAAACCCAAACAAACTAGGATGAGTATTCAATTAGCTAATAAAACTGTTAGAATTCCAAGGGGTATTATCGAAGACGTTCTTGTAAAAATTGATAAATTCATTTTCCTAGTAGATTTTGTTGTCTTAGACATGGATGAGGATAATTTGATTCCCTTAATTTTAGGAAGACCCTTTTTACCAACTGCTAAAACAAAAATTGATGTGGGTACAGGAGAACTCATACTTCGTGTAGGTAACGAATCAATCAGTCTACAAGCTCTTGACTCGGTTAGGACAATGAATGATAAAGGTGAGAAAGTAAATTCAGTTGATAATCAATTTGTTCAAATTTCACCACAGGAAACACCACAAGGTTACAAACCTAAGCCGAATCATGAACCCCATACCAACAAAGAAGAATTACATAAAGAACGTAGCCTTAAGATCGACAAATTAGAAGAGTTGATGACACACTTTAAAGAAGAACCGGAACCACACAAAGTAAAACTGAAGGAGTCCCCAGAAGAGATCATAGGAACATCAAACCACTTCAAAATAGGAGACCAAGTACTGTTAGATGAAGCAGATCCTCGGATCATCACGTCAGACCTGAAAGCAAATGAAGAAATCCCTCTTGAGGTACACAATATCTTCCCATATGGAACATTCGAGGTAAGCAATCAAACATTCGACACTTTTAAGGTAAACGCTTCTCGACTTAAACTCTACCATGAAAATAAAACTGAAAGCATGAGGGAAGATGTTCAAACTTTCAAACCACCATAATCATAAGAGAAAAGTGGAAAGTCTAGATTAAGACTTTAAACGAGCGCTTCTCGGGAGGCAACCTGAGCACTAACCATATCTCAAATTCACAATTGTTTTTATTCTCTTCTTCTTTATGAACACCTAGTTGTAAACTAACCAAAAGCGCAAATTCCCAGACCACATGGCCTTGCACATGACCGTGGCCGTGAGGAAATACAGAATCTCTATACTGACAATGGAAGAAGAGGTACAAGTCAGAGAGAATCAAATCTTCGAGTCACGGACTCCAACCACCACCCCACGGGCACTGACAAAATGCCATGGTCGTGCGACGCGGTCGTGGACGACACTAACTTATCACCAACAGGCGTGGCAATATGTAAAATAGGCGTGGGTGAACAAACACGCCTATACACATGGCCGTGTGAATCGACAAGCCCATGGTCCACGGGCGTGGGGAGCGTTAAACCCCAAAATTCTATTTAAACCCAACCTCTCTTTCCCTTTCTTCTCACCAACTCCCCATCTTTTCTTTTCCTCCTTCCCTTTCTCAGATTTCTCCCCTCCCTATCAATTCTCTATACTCTTGAGCTACACCAAAACCATGTCAAAGAAGCAAAAAAAGCCAAGCGCAGTCTCCTCAAAGGAGACCTATCTAAATAAGTTCATGCCGACCGCTTCAGCTACTCGACAAGCCAATTTTTCTTCTATTCTTCTCTTCTCCTTTATTTTCCTTATTGTTACTTCTCTTCTGCCTAATTTAATTTATCTTATTTTAATTTCTTAATTTTAGGTTCTAAAGGCTGCTTGGGAATCACGCACCACTGCCTTAGAGATCAGACCCACCTCACGAACCATTCATCAATAAGGACTTCTCAGTCCATTAATCTTTTCTTTTAATTTTATTTTCCTTCTTAGTCTCATTCTCTTTATCTTTCTTGTCTTTAAATACATAATTAGTTTATTTTAAATGTTTCTTTAGATTTCTTGGCTAATTCTTCACAGGCTTCCCAATTTCTTCATCTAGTAAAGAGATTGTTGATAGCTACCGCACCACGACCATAGCCAACACCACCTCCTCCTTCTCCAACTTATCTTTCATCTCCAACTCAAGGAATCCATCCAAAAATTCAGGAAGTGTCACTTCTCCCCTTCTCTTTTGATTTTTGTATAACATGATTATTTATCTATCTTTGTACATTGAGGGCAATGTACATCTTAAGTGTGTGGGGTAAAAGTTCCTAACTTTTTGCATTATTCTCAAATCCCTGAATTATATCTTATTCTTAAGAAATTTTCTCATATTACTAATTAGGATGAAATTTCTGATGATTTATGATTCTTATTGATATGTTTTTGAGTAAGTCATGGTTAATTGTGCATTGATGATTTAAATTTTAAGATACTAGAGAATTAAGCATGAAAAGTCTATTTTTTAGAATTAAATTTTTTGCTAGTTTGTTGAACTGAATCTGAACATTACTTTGAAATTTAAAATTTACGAGGTTGATGTCAAAAACACCCATAATTTTTGTGAGATTTTGAGCCTTGTAGAGCATTCATTCTTTTTCATGCTCACTTTTAATTATGAGTGTGTCAACATTGAACTGTTATTCTAGAATTTGCCTCGATTATACATGTTGAGACAACACCTTTGATTTGATATATAGAGATGATTAAGGCACTTAGGTTTTAACCCACTTACTCCATAAAAAGCCTACCTTCATAATTAACCCCTGGTGAACCCCATTGATACTAACAACCCCTTTTTTTATTGACTCACTAGCTAATAATTAACCCAAAACCCTTTGTATTTGTTATCATCATTCCTTTTGACTACCGTTATATCGAGATTTGATTTGATTAGTTACCTAATTATATTATTTCAGTAGTTAAATTTACCCATAAATATTTGATTTGTTCTTAAAAAAAAAATCAAAGTATATTCAGTATTAGTATTATAAAAAGTGAGCTTATACAAAAAGTCTATCTATCAGAAGAAAAGCTCGTATTATTAGGGTTATTACTTTTTAGTTGATGTAATTATTTATTATCGTATCAGTATTTCTAGATAGGTAACTTGTCAATTCAATCTCGATTCTAACCTTCTATTTAAGCCTTTATCCACACCTTTAGCCCTAGCCCCGTTACAACCCTGCTAAAGACCTTTTGATCTGTTTATCATCTCATTTTACAGTGGTGGAGATTTAATTTTCAGGCAAGCCTGTGGGATTAACTTTTTAGGTTCGACTTATGAGTGCTCTTTTCCTGAACCTTAAACACTTTGAGTGATTTGAGTGAATCTTTTGTAAGGATGTCAATCTTTGTCGGTTTTGAATTAAAGGTAATCATCTAGATAAGGGGAGACACCTACATTTTCGTGATACAAATGTATGACTTAAATTGTTTGAATCTTTAGGACTCTTTGAGTTAAATTATCCACATATAAATTATCTACGAATTATGATGAGACATCGTTGATTGGAATTATGAATTTTGGAAAGTTCATTTTAATTGTAAGTAGAGAATTTTGCTTGAGGAAAGCAAAAGCTTAAGTGTGGGGGTATGTGATAAATCGTAAAAGTAACATATTTTAATCCCACATTTAGCATACTTTTGGATAATTTATCCCTTGATTTATGTAAAAAGGTTCTCTTAATCCTTTCTTTTCATGTTTTATACTCAGGAAAGCACCGGAGGATGGAAAGAAAAAGAAACGGGCCTAAAACGGATCAAATTGGGCCAAAGTGGAAATCGGCACGGCCTGGGCCCAAGACCACATGGCCGTGGCTCATTAAATTACTAGAACATGGCCTGATCCCAATTCACATGGCCGTGCCTCATTAATGAAATCCAAACACGGCCTGACCACAACCCATATGGGCGAGTGACATGGCCGTGTCCTTGTCATGGCAAAGAGCAATTTCAATCGAAAAATGATACTTAGGGCCAAAGAAACGCATTCCAAGAGCCTATATAAACACCCTAACTATAACCTGAAAGGGGGCGGTTAACTAGGCCAAAGAGCCAAGCCGAAAAGGTTAGATTTTTGGGAATCACTTGAAGATAACCAGTTGATCCATCTCAAGAAGCCAGAATTCTACTCAAGCCGGCGGATCTCTCCTTTAATTCCTTTAGGGAGTTTTGGGGATTTCTTATGTTTTGTTTTATCTTTTCTTCTGAGATGTTTTCTTTTATTTTTATGGACTAAAACCTTCAGATACCTAAAGGGGATCAAAACCTAAGACAGATCTTGTTATTGTTTTCTGAACTATATGATAAATATTTGATTTTTTCTTAATTATGTGTGCTTAATTCTTGTGTTAATATTTCCGGGATATTAATTCAAGTTTAATGGGCTTAGGTGGTAGAGCAAAAATCCCTGTCTAAGAGTAGATCTAGCATAATTAAGCGGAGTTGATCGTGCGCCTAGAGATAGGGTGATGAGATTTTGCCGGATTAGGGTGAAACCTAATATGGGAGTTCATAGATCGAGTTAATGCGATTTTAGGGGTTTTAATTAGAAAGAGATTTCAATTAATCAACCTAGGGTTAGACGTTATTCGCCTCGAGAGAGGGTTTAATATAAATTAGGGAATCCTACGGATCAAGTCAAGTGAATAAATCGTCTGGTTCAATGTTAGATAACAAGTGAAATCTAGGTGGATTCTTCCAAAGGGTATCATCTTAAACAACTGAGATTTCCCAATAGTATTTCCCCAATTCATTCTTTTTGTCTTTACGTCTTTAGCTTAATAGTTAGTTAAATTTAGATTAAACAAACAACTTTACTTATTTTACGCTAGATAATAAAAAGAAAGTTAGTATTAGTACTTTTAGTTCCTTTGGGTTCGACAATCTGGTCTTGCCTAAGCTATACTATTGTTCAATAGGTGCACTTTCCTCAATCATTGTCATAGTTAGTTTCCAGGTTCGATCATTCTTATTCATTATAAATTTAAAACTCTGACACATGATCAAGAACCCAGAGTTTTTTCAATTATAGTTTGTAAATCGTTCATTAACATTTTGGAAAATAGGTGTTAACATTTTAGGAAAACCCCGTATTGAACACTTAACAATAAATAATAACCAAATTAAAAGTTAAAACCAAAATAAGTCCCAAAGGCCTTATTATAAAAAATAAACCCAGATTAAGATAACATTTATGGTGAAGTAAAATGAGATTTACTAATGTTACGATGTATGGCCACTACAGAGTCCACCTCGGCTCCAAATCCTCAATGCTGGAAATTTCCTACAAAATTAAAGCAGAAGGGTGAGTTATGAGAACTTAGTGTGTAATTCCCTATTCGGACCAATACTTGGCTGGAGCCTACAGAAGCAGATTGGGCCTTAGCCCATACAGAAGCAAACTGGCCCGAAGCCCATACGGAAACGAACTAGGCCTGAGCCCTATTAGCATGGTAAAGCAGATAATGTATGCAACGCACCCCAACCAACCTAATAATCCATCCGCTACACACCACCTGTTCCATCCTAACACACCTGTGGGGATTTCTACAATCAACCCTCTATCCGCTACACACCTCGATGGCAGTCACGCTGCTCATCACAGAGTTTGTGGCAGTGCCACCAGATTAATAAAATATACGTGGCATAGCCACCAAACAGATAGTGACAGAGTCACCAAAATATGTGGCAGAGCCACCGGATTACACTTCCCCAATCGTCAATATCCCGAACCCATGCAACATATCATGACATAATAACATGCAGTATGTCAAATCATAGTCAATCATATACATATATCATACATATCTCTTAACCTACTATTAGGGATATAGCGGTCATTTACCCTCTAGGGTATTTCGGTAATTTTTGCATTAACGGCCTTTCCAAAGGCCTTCTATTGCCTCGAGCGACACGGGGCCCTATCTAGGTCTCTACGGAGCTATTAGGCCTAAAATTCATTTTGGTCCCAAATGGACCCACACGATCGTGTGGCCCAAAACACGGGGTTTCGGTCCCGGATATACAGATTTTGCATTTGGATCTATCTTTTGCTGCTTTCCTAACAAATTGTCCCAAATGGGTCGGAGAGCCCATTGGGCCCATTTTAGCCCGGTTAGGCCCGTTACAGCCTCAGTATCGCGAGAGTGTTCGTGACACTCTCTTCGACTTAATGTCATGATTGGTTTCTCAAACTACCGCTATGAGAGTTCACACGTTCGTAAGGTCATAAATGTCGATTTTTCAGCTTTTTGGCTTTTGGCTGATTTGAAGTCAATACATGCAGTCAATCAGAAGGGTGCGAGATTACACACCTGCTATGAGCGTAGATTGAATCCTCGAGATTACGCACCTAACAATCCATATCCTTCACCACTAGTCTCAATCAAAATATGGCATAACCCTAAGATTCAAAACGAAAACAAACCCCACTACTTACCAAGAATAACGATACTTCTTTGCTACCCTTGAATGTTGGTTACTCCCTTCGGTTACTAGATTGAAACCCTAAATAAAATACGAGTTAGCAACGCTGCCCCAAATCCAAAAAGAAAATAGCTATATGGCCCCAAAACCTCATAGAATAGCACAAGAATTGACCACCCCAAATTCGGCCATCACCTTACCTACCAACCAGCTTCTGAACTCCAAGGCTAAGAGAAAGATAAATAGTAGAAGAGGATGTCTTGGTTCAGCCTGTAACACCCCAAACCCAGCCTAAATGTTACGATCGGATCTGGTATGTCACATGAAATGATGATTTTAATGAACTTTTGAAATAAAAGATACTTCACGATGTTTTAGCATTTTAGACAATCAAATTCAGCTTTATGGCTTCCTTACAAAAAAAATTTTATGAATAATCCTAATAGTTGAAGACAGGTTTGTGATACGAAAATCGAAAACTATAGGTATTCTGAAACATGTCATTTTGAAAATAGAGTTTGTGGTTTTAAGCGGATTTTCGAATTTAATTATTAATCCGCATTTTATCTACTTGTTAATATTTTGGAAAGCGTTTAATTATATTTTTTGGAAGACTTTGTGTTTAGCATTTCAAAATATAATAATAACCCCATTAAAACAAAACCCAAACTAAAATTTCGGAGGCCTTATCACATTGCAAAATCCTATAAAAAAAGAAAAAAGTTTAAATAAGAACCGAAAGTTTATGAGAAGATATTGCATGGCCACCTCAAAGTCTGCCTCGGCTCCAAATTCGCTATCTAGGGATTACCTGCAAAATTAAGTAGAGGGGTAAGTCACTGAGACTTAGTATGTAAATCCCCTTATCACACAATTTGGGCCTTACGCTCAGAGATGCACATTGGGCCTTAGCCCACACAATATAGCATAAAAAAATGTATGCAATGCAACTCAGCCCAACTTAGCTTTCCATCCTCTAGGTCACCTGAATCGACCAAACACCCGTGGCATCACGCCACTGTCGTTCTAAACCACTGTGGTCTCAGACTACTTGTGACAGAGTCACAGAATATATAAACGTGGGGCCAACCCACTGTGGTCCCAGACCACTGTGATAATACCTGATAAGTATATGTGGGGTCAACCCACTGTGGTACCAAACCACTGAGATAAGTCACTGATAAATATATGTATACGTGGTTCCAAACCACTGTGGTCCCAGACCAATGTGACAGAAGTCGTTGAATCACACTTCCCCTTTCAATCATATCCCAAAGCCTATGCAAACGTACTAATAGTATATAGCAGGTACATAATCATGTTATACGAAAGGCAATCATAACGGTACTTACCTGGTATTTCCAACCTTACCCATAAAGGTATCTCGACTGTCTGTATAGTCGTTTCAGCTTTCAGCCAACACAGTTATTAATGCAAACAATAAAGAAAAGTGTGAGTATTACACACCTGATTACGCGTAAGACTAGATTCTCTATGTCGACACTCTGACAAGCAGGGATAATAACGATTTGCCTATCACAAGCAGACGTCGGCTCTCTACCACAGCCCAGTAGAAAGTCTCGAACTGCTGACACAGCTCATATTTTAAATTTAGGAGCAGAGATTATGGGTCCACTCCCCTCCTTAGTATGGCTAGCACTCGCATCCATGAAGAGACTTGATCAGTACAGTACTATAGTGAAACAATGATTTCCCCAACAAGGGGTTTGATTAAAACAGGGTAAACGAATAGAGGCTGATCACAAAGAACAAAAGAGGGCTCCTTACCTTAAAACCCGAATGGAAAGGTAAGATTGGACAATCAATAGACCTCCAGCTTTGGACTTCAAACGTTCGGCCACTGGGGTTTCCCAAAGTAAATGTTCCAAAATGAGAGAAGAAGAAGAAGAGATTAGCCAAAATCTAAACACCAAGAACAAAATAGCCATTTGGCTATGACCACACAGAATCAAAAGAAATAAAGAAAAAAACAAAAGAGTCTCCCCTTACCTTAACCAACCAAAACCAATTGAAGAGACTTCCTGCGGCCAAAGATTCCTAGCACCTTGCTTCGCAATGTTCAGCTAATAGAAAAAGAGTGTAAGAATAGATTTAGTGTGGTGTCAAAAGAGATTCGGCTATGGTGAAAAGGTGTAGAAATGAAACACACAAGAGAAAAGAGTGAGAAGTATGTTTCAGCTAGAGAAGAAAAGAGTGTAGAAGAGAAAAGATGAAGAAGACTGTTTCGGCTTTAGAGTAAAACAAAAGAAAACTAAAGAGAAGAGAAAAGCAAATGAAAATTGAGATTCGGCTATGAGAGGGTAGAAGAGAAAATCGTTAGAGAAAAAGAATGAAAGGAAAAAGAAATGTACGAGTGGTCACCCTAGTTTCGGCTAATGTCAAAGAAGCAAGAAGAGATGAAGAGAAGAAAGCAGAAAGTTTCGATACAAAGAGAAGTAGAAAACCGAATAAGAGAAAAAGAAAGAACTCCCTAAGACCCTTGCAAAAATTTGGCACTCTCCCTATATGACCGAAAATGCCTAAATGAAAATGCCTACTACTCAAGAGAATTTCGGCACACTCACCTATCCTAGCAACTAAACCGAAATCCCCCTCCAAGCTCTCCACATTCGGCCAACACCTCCACCAACACTAAATCCCTTGATTTGCTCCACCAAATACTCCCCATCACTCATTCAAATTGGTTTGACAAATTCAAACTCCTCCAAGCTCTCTTGTCCATCCATTTGAATGCATTGACCCATTCAACCACCACCCTTGAAGAGTCCCTGTCAAAACCATCTCCTCTCCATCCTGGTGCCAAAAATAAAGCTTCATAATTATGATTAAGGGATTCGAACTCCTCCCCTTCTGCTCCTACAAGTGACGCCATCTCCACTTGGACACACGCTTCTTTTGTGCCAACAAGCACACGCAAATAAACTTAAGACCTCCTCCTACTAGCTCTCCCCCTTTAGATGCCCAAAATAGAAAATGTACCAAGGCTCTGGCTTGAACTCGAGCCTCACCAGGACCCCCAAGCACATAGAAAAGCCTAAAATGCAGAACCCCTAATTCTAGGATGTTAGAGTTCTACCCCCTTAAAGAAATTTCAGCCTCGAAATTTACCTGATCAAAAGAGGTGAGGGTATTACTATCGCATCGCATCTTCTGGCTCCCACGTGGCTTCTTCTGAATCGTGATTTCGCCATAAAACATTAACCAACGGAACTAATTTTCTTTTCAACACCTTGACATCTCGATCTAGGATCTGCACTAGTTCTTCTTCAAAAGACAAATCAGGTCTTACTTCAATTTCCTCCACAATCACTATGTGAGATGGATCCAAACGATAGCGTTTGAACATTTAAACATGAAATACATCATGTATCTGCCTCAATTCCAATGGTAACTCAAGCTGATAAGCCACTGGTCCCATGTATTTCAACACTCGATAAGGCCCGATGAATTTGGTGCTCAACTTGCCCTTTTGACCAAACCTTAAAACCTTCTTCCAAGTTGAAACTTTCAGAAAAATCTGATCACCCTCTGCGAATTCTATTTCCTCACGCTTCAGATCTGCATACGATTTTTGCCTGTTGGAAGCTTCCTTCAACTGAGCCCGAATCAACTTAACCTTTTTCTCCGTCTCTGAAACCAATTCCGGACCCAACAACCGTCGCTCGCCTAACTCAACCAGCAGGTAGGAGTACGACACCTACGACCATACAACACTTCATAGGGTGCCATCTGAATACTGGATTGATAGCTATTATTGTATGCAAATTCTGCCAATGGTAAGAAATCCTCCCAACCACCCCTGAAGTCGATAACACAGCATCTCAACATATCTTCCAGTATCTAAATTACCCTCTCTGACTGACCATCAGTCTGTGGATGAAACACCATGCTGAAATCTAGTCTTGTACCTAATGTTTAATGTAACGCCTTCTAGAATCGCGATGTAAACCTAGGGTCTCTGTCTAATATGATAGACACTGGTACCCCATGTAACATCACAATCTCTACTACATACAGCTTAGCTAACTTCTGCAATGAATAGTCGACACGAACGGGTATGAAGTGGGCGGACTTTGTCAACCGATCGACAATCACCCACACCGAATCTTTCTTAGTAGGCGTAAGAGGTAGCCCACTAACAAAATCCATCATTATCCTCTCCCACTTCCAAAGTAGAATCTTTACTGGCTGTAGCAACCCCGAAGGAAACTGATGCTCTGCCATCACCTGTTGACATGTCAAACATTTACTCACAAACTCGGTAACTTCTTGCTTCAGACCTGGCCACCAAAACTGTTCACACAAATCTCGATACATTTTACTCCCACCGGGATGCATAGCATATGGACTACTATGCGCCTCGCAGAATCCTCTATCTCAACTTAGAATCCTTTGACATACAAACTTTTCCACGAAAGCATAATACTCTATCACTGTCCAGACCAAAATCTTCTGTCTTACCACCTTCCACCTACTGAAGTCGAGAACTTAACAATTCATCTGACAACTGTTTCTCTTTGATCTGACTTACCCATGAAGGCTTCACTTGAAGTTCGGCTAACAAGCTTCCATCTTTATACAAACTGAGATGAGCAAACATCGCCCTCAACTCTGATATCACCTTACGGCTCAACGCATCCGCCACTACGTTAGCTTTACTTGGGTGATATAAAATTGTGCAATCATAGTCTTTCAACAATTCAATCCACCTCCGCTGCCTTAAATTCAACTCCTTCTGGGGAAGGAGATTTTTCAGGCTCTTATGGTTGGTGTAGATAATAGACTTCTCTCCATACAAGTAGTGTCTCCAAATCTTTAGAGCAAACACTACCGCAGCTAACTCCAAATCATGAGTGGGATAATTCACTTCATGTGGTCTTAATTACCGAGACGCATATGCTACTACCTGCCCTTCTTGCATTAATACACATCCTAACCCTGTGTGTGAAGATCACAATAGACGACAAACTCCTTCCCAGCCTCAGGCTGAATCAATACTGGTGCTTCAGTCAAGATCTTCTTTAGCTTCTTAAAGCTCTTTTGTTGTTTATCAGCCCAAACAAATGGTACCCCTTTCCGTAGCAACTTGGTTAACAATGCAGCAATCAACGAGAATCCTTCAATGAACCTTATGTAATACCCAGCTAACCTAAGAAAACTTCAAATTTCTGCTACCGACTTTGGTGGTTTCCAAACCAAAATATCCCCACTTTTTCGGGGATCAACTCTAATCCCCTCGACAGTTGCTAAATTCACACTTGCTAAATTTGGCATACAGTTGCTTCTCTCTCAAAATCTACAAAATAATCCGAAGATACGAATCATGCTCCTCTTCTGTCTTTGAATATACTAAGATATCATATATGAACACTACGAAAAATTGATCCAAGTAGGGTTGAAATACTCGGTTCATCATATCCATAAACACAACTGGTGCATTCGTCACCCCCAAAAGGCATCACTAAGAACTCGTAGTGACCATAACGAGTTTGAAAAGTCGTGTTATGAATATCTGCTTCCTTGACCTTAAGCTGATGATAACCTGACCTCAAGTCTATCTTTGAGAAAACTAAAGTGCCTCGCAGCTGATCGAACAGATCGTCAATCCTAGGCAACGGGCATTTGTTCTTAATCATCAACTTGTTTAGTTGCCTGTAATCAATGCACATCTGCATCGACTCGTCTTTTTTCTTAACGAACAACACCGGCGCTCCCCATAGAGACACACTTGGTCGGATAAAATGACGGTCCAACAACTCCTGAATCTGAGCTTTAAGTTCCACCAACTCCTTCGGTGCCATCCTATAAAGGGCAATGGACACCGGAGCTGTTCCCAGAAGTAAATCAATACCAAACTCCACCTCGCGATCCGAAGGTAACCCTGGAAGCTCTTCTGGGAAGACGTCTGAGAACTCTTTCACTATTCTAACATCCTTTATAGATAATTCTTTAGCTTTCAAAGCACTGATGAAAGCTAAGAACGACCCACATCCTTTTCGCACCATCCTTTCAGCCTTGAAAGCAGACACTACATTGGACAAGTAATTCCTTCTTTACCTATCACCAACACCTCCTTATCCTCGGGAGACTTCAAAATCATGCACTTAGTAGTACAATCCAAGTTTGCTCGATACTTAACTAACTAGTCCATGCGTAAAATCAAGTCAAACTCACCGAACGGTAATTCCATCAAATCAGCCAGGAAAATAACCCCTTGTACTTTTAAAGGAACACTTCTAAATAGTTTATCCACCACTACAGATTGTCCTAAAGGGCTAATCACTGTCATTTCTCTAGAAGTAATATCAGATTCTATATTCAAAGCTGTAAAAGGCACATCAAAAATAAAGAACGTACCAGTTATGAAGTCCGGTGTATCGCCATCCTCCCAACGTCTAGCTGCATAAGCCAACCCAGGCTGTCTTGCATCTATATTCCCAGTACCTCCGCCCGGTGCTCCATGTCCGTGACTAAAACCATTTCCTCCTCTGGCCAGACCACGACCTCTCGGTGGTTACTTTCCACCTCGTCCAGACTGAGCATATCCCTGACCTATTGGCCGTGCCCTATTTGGCTCTTATGGATAGTCCCTTACCAGATGATCTACAAACCCACACCTAAAGTATCCTTTGTTTCTTGCCTAACACTCCCCCGAATGAAAATTTCCACATCTGGCACACGGTTGAGACCGACCAACAGCAACAGGCTTCGTAACTCGACTCAGCCCATCAAACCTAGGCCTCTTCTAGAAACCCCCAACAGATCCTGACGGCCCAAAATTCCTCTTGTTCCTACCCCTATCCTTATCTCGATTCTGCTTCTCTGCCCGCTTCACCTCTTCAGCTATCTTTTCCTTCTCAACCAGATTAGTAAACTCTCTTTCCCGTTGCGAAGCTATCAGTACTCGTAACTCATCTCTCAGACCATCCTCAAATCGAACACAACTCTCGTAATCAGTTACGACAATACCCCGGGCATAATGGCTTTGACGCAGGAACTCTGCCTCATACTCAGCCACTAACTTATTCCCTGGACCAAATTCAGAAATGCCTTCCTCTAAGCATTCATATAACTCACCCCAACATACTGTCCCTGGAACACTGTCTTGAAGAAATCCCAGGTAATATGGTCTGCTGATGTACCATCCCTTACTGTGAGCCATCATTGGTACGCTTCATCTCGAAGGAGGGACACTACTCCTTTCAAATTTTCTTCTGTGGTACAATCAAGATCGTCCATGATTCGTTCCACTGCCCCCAGCCAATATTAAGCTATGTTATGAGCCACACCAGAAATACCCTTAAATATCTTGGCCCCATTAGCTCGAAGTCGCTCCGGAATAGATTTCTGAGCTACTGATCCTGTGCTAGCTCCAGCAACCCACACCAGAACATGCAGCATAGCTTGGGACAAAGCATCGTCCCCTCCAGATCTGTCTTGAGACCCCGCTTCTGCTACTGGTGATGTTGGCACTTCACCTTCCGGCCAATGTCCTGATTCCACGGGTTCAGCCTCAACACCCTGGCCTCTACCATAGCTGCGCATACCAAGCCCACGTCCTCTAGTGCTCATGACCATGGAATCGACTTAATCTGATTAAAACTTTATGAATTAGCATATCTTCCACTGTTTATTACCCGACAGTCTTATGAAAATAGAATTAGAAGTAAGTTTTTTCACAAGACATAATTCTAAAAGTCTTAATCTCTAAAGTTGAAGTTCTTAAAACTATCAATCACAATATAATCTTTCCATAAGAAATCAAACAATAATCAGAAAACTTACAGTGCGGATTGGTGCTGGAGACTCGGGTGCCATGCTTCCTGAAAACATGTATTTTTTCCCTAAACCATATTCCATACCAACTTTTGAAAACAGTTTTGAACCCATTTCCACAGCCGATTTTTTGAAACCTAAGCTCTGATACCACAATTGTAACACCCCAAACTCGACCTAAACTTTACGACCGAATCTGGTATGTCACATGAAATGATGGTTTTAATGAACTTTTGAAATAAAAGATAATTCGCGATGTGTTAGCATTTTCGACAATCAAATTCAGCTTTATGGCTTCCTTGTAAAAAAATTTTATAAATAATCTTAATAGTCGAAGACAGGTTTGTGATACGAAAATCGAAAACTATAGGTATTCTGAAACATGTCATTTTGAAAATAGAGTTTGTGGTTTTAAGTGGATTTCCGAATTTAATTATTAATCCGCATGTTATCCGCTTGTTAATATTTTAGAAATCGTTTAATTATATTTTTAGGAAGACTTTGTGTTTAGCATTTCAAAATATAATAATAACTGCATTAAAACAAAACCCAAATTAAAATTTTAGAGGCCTTATTACATTGCAAAATCTCATAAAAAAAAAGAAAAAGTTTAAATAAGAACCGAAAGTTTATGAGAAGATATTGCATGGCCACCTAAAAGTCCTCCTCGGCTCAAATTCGCGATCGAGGGATTACCTACAAAATTAAGCAGAGGGGTGAGTCACAGAGACACAGTGTGAATCCCCTTATACACAATCTAGGCCTTACACTCATAGATGCACATTGGGCCTTAGCCCACATAATATAGCATAAAAAATGTATGAAATGCAACCCAGCCTAACCTAGTTTTCCATCCTCTAGGTCACCTGAATTGGCCAAACACCCTTGGCATCACGCCACTGTGGTTCCAAACCACTGTGGTCCCAGACCACTTATGACAAAGTCACAGAATATATAAACATGGGGCCAACCTATTGAGGCCCAGACCACTGTGACAATCTTTGATAAGTATATGTGGGGCCAACCGACTGTGGTACCAAACCACTAAGATAAGTTACTAATAAATATATGTATATGTGGTTCCAAACCACTGTGGTCCCAAACCACTGTGACAGAAGTCACTGAATCACACTTCCCTTTTCAATCATATCCCAAAGCCCATGCAAACGTACTAATAGTATACAGCAGGTACATAATCATGTTATACGAAAGGCAATCATAGCGGTACTTACCTGGTATCTCCAACCTTACCCATAAGGGTATTTCAACTGTTTGTACAATCATTTTAGTTTTCAGCCAACACAGTTATTAATGCAAACAATAAAGAAAATGTGAGTATTACACTCCTGATTACGCGTAAGACTAGACTCTCTACGTTGGCACTCTCACTAGCAGGGATAACAGCGATTTGCCTATCCCAGGCAAACGTCAGCTCTCTACCACAGCTCGGCAGAAAGTCTCGAATCGCCGACATAGAACATCTTTTAAATTTAGGAGCAAAAATTATGGGTCCACTCCCCTCTTTAGTTTGGCTAGCACTTGCATCCATGAAGAGACTTTATTAGTACAATACTATAGTGAAACAACGATTTTCCCCAAGAAGGGGTTTGATTAAGACCAGGTAAACGAATAGAAGCTGATCACAAAGAAAAAAAGAGGGCTCCTTACCTTAAAACCCGAATGGAAATGTAAGATTCGACAATAAATAGACCTTTCGGCTTCAGACTTCAAACGTTCGGCCACCGGGTTTTCCTGAAGTAAACGTTCTAAAACAAGAGAAGAAGAAGAGATTAGCCGAAATATAAACACCTAGAATAAAATAGCCATTCGGCTATGACAACACAGAACCGAAAGAAATAAAGAAAGAAATGAAAGAGTCTCCCCTTACCTTAACCAACTAAAACCGATTGAAGAGACTTCCTGCGGCCAAAGATTCCTAGCACCTTGCTTCTCAATGTTCGGCTAACAGAAAAAGAGTGTAATAATAGATTTAGTGTGGTGTCAAAGGAGGTTCAGCTGTGGTGAACAGGTGTAGAAATGAAACACACAAGACAAAAGAGTGAGAAGTATGTTTTGGCTAGAGAAGAAAAGAGTGTAGAAAAGAAAATATGAAGAAGACTATTTCGGCTTTAGAGTAAAACAAAAGGAAACCAAAGAGAAGAGAAAAGCAAATGGAAACTGAGATTCAACTATGAGAGGGTAGAAGAGAAAATCATTAGAGAAAAAGAATGAAAGGAAAAAGAAATGTTTGAGTGGTCACCCTAATTTCGGCTAATTTCAAAGAAGCAGAAAGAGATGAAGAGAAGAAAGCTAAAAGTTTCGACACAAAGAGAAGTAAAAAACTGAATAAGAGAAAAAGAAAGAACTCCCTAAGACCCTTTCAAAAATTTGGCCCTCTCCCTATATGACCGAAAATGCCTAAATAAAAATGCCTACTACTCAAGAGAATTTTGGCACACTCACCTATCCTAGCAATTAAACCGAAATCCCCCTCCAAGCTGCCCACATTCGGCCAACACCTCCACCAACACCAAATCCCTTGATTTGCTCCACCAAATACTCCCCATAACTCATTCAAATTGGTTTGACCAATTCAAACTCCTCCAAGCTCTCTTGTCCATCCATTTGAATGCATTGACCCATTCAACCACAACCTTTGAAGAGCCCCTGCCGAAACCATCTCCTCTCCATCCTGGCGCTAAAAATAAAGCTTCATAATGAGGCTTATGGAATTTGAACTCCTCCCCTTCTGCTCCTACAAGTGACGCCACCTCCACTTGGGCACACGCTTCTTTTGTGCCAACAAGCACACTCAAATAAACTTAAGGCCTACTCCTACTAGCTCTTCCCCTTTAGATGCCCAAAATAGAAAATTTACCAAGGCTCTGGCTTGAACCCGAGCCTCACCAGGACCCCCAAGCACATTTAAATAACAACAGAACAATCCAAGCGCACAGAAAAGCCTAAAATACAGAACCCTTAATTCTAGGATGTTACACGGCCCTTCACAAAAGAGCACAAAAGGAGTTTTAGATTATAACAAGTGGTTAAGGTTCGGCCTACCCAAGCCAAGGAAGAAAGAACCAAAAAGAAACATGAACGTAAGAGAAAGAACCATTACCTTAGTATTAAGAATGAGCTGAAGGGAATAGTAAAATTTGGCACTAGCAGCAAGACCCAAGAACTCTTGATTTGGCTATTGAAAAAAAAAAGAGAGAAGCTGATTTAAAAGATTAAAAGAGAAACT
Organism: Gossypium rotundifolium; assembly: GCA_025506655.1. Lineage (NCBI taxonomy): Eukaryota > Viridiplantae > Streptophyta > Magnoliopsida > Malvales > Malvaceae > Gossypium > Gossypium rotundifolium. Next base: position 842,584 of record CP106730.1, on the reverse strand, counting down.
TAGTTGATGAAGAAAAGAGTAGAAGGAACACTGAAGAAGAAGAGGGAGTTTCGACTATGTTGTTAATGGTGTAGAAGAAGATGCAAAAAGGAGAATGATGGGGAGTGAGTTTCGACTAGAAGAAAGAAATGATAAAGAAGGAAAGAAGAGTAACGTTTTCAACCAATTGATATGTGTGAAAGTAACCCAAAATGCACTAAGCAAATAGCACACAATTGCACAAAATCTCAGAGAGAGAAAAAACAAGAAAACACTGAGAAAATTTCGGCACACAACCTCTCACAAGACCGAATATGCATCCCCCTACTCCCTAGCCGAATTTCACCTCCCAACACAACCTACAACCGGCCAGCTACTACCTCTCACTCCTCTCCCACAATTCTCTCCCCCATTTCCTCCAAAATCCATTCTCCATCACCCATTTGAAGAGCTTGACCAAGTCCCCTCTCTCTCTTGCAGAGTTTGAACTCTACTCAGCTTCCTCCCTTCCTGAGCACAAAAATATAACTCCTCTTATAGCATGTGGGATCCGAACCCCACTCCCCTTGCATGCATGTTGACGCCAACACCACTAATCCATATGCTCATTTGGTGATAACAAAATACACTTAATTAACCTTAAGTTCTGCTTTCACTAGCTCACCCCACCAAAGTGCTCAAAAACCAAACTTTCACCTGGGCCTAGGTTAGACCCCGAGCCTTTCCAAGACCCCCAAACACACCCAAATAACAAGCTTAGCAAGCCAAACACATAGAATAGCGTAAAATTCCAAACCCTTAATTTTAGGATGTTACAAAACGACACAAACCATCAATCTTTTTATTCATCATCTCTACTTGATTTAATAGCATGGTGACTACATTGAGATTGAAAACTCCACTGCTTTAGTTGGCTTTGTCCTCGTAACTTGCCACTAATAGTTATTCAGTGACATCTCCTCTATAAACTCATAAGCCACTTCAGGAGTTTTGTTATTAAGGGTTCTACCGGCTGCTGAGTCAATTAACTACTCGGGTTGAGGGGTTCACACTGTTGTAAAAAGTTTAGACCTGCAACCACAAAGGTAAACCATGGTGGGTACCTTCTCAACAAATCTTTGTATCTCTCCCATGCATCGTAAAATGTTTCTAAATCCATCTGCATAAAAAAAGAGATATCATTCCTTAATTTTGTCGTTTTGGCAAGTGGAAAATATTTTAGTAGAAATTTTTTGGTCATTTGGTCCCATGTAGTGATTGATCCTCGTGGAAGAGAATGTAACCACTGTTTGGCTTTATTCCTCAAAGAAAAGGGAAATAAACGAAGACGAATGGCATCATCAGAAATGCCATTTATTTTAAAGGTATCACAGAATTCTAGAAAATTAGCTAAATGAGTATTTGGGTCTTCGCCCTGCAAACCATCAAATTGAACAAACTATTGAATCATTTGTATAGTGTTAGGTTTTAATTCAAAATTATTAGCAGCTATAGCATGCCTAACAATACTCGATTTAGCTCCTGTTAAATTAGGTTTAGCATAATCATACATAGTTCAAAGAGCATGATGGTCGGCCATATCTTGATGTGGCAGATTATTCTCAGCCATCCTTTTGGTGGTATTGGTTTCATCCTCTTGCTCGTCTTGTATGTAATCTAACCCTCGCCTTACTTCTCTACGATTTCTGCGTGCGGTTCCTTCAATATCACTATTGTAACGTAGTGGTCATGTTGGGTTCCTTCTAGTCATAAACTAGAGGTACCTGCTAGGAAAAGAGAAAAAGAAAAAGAAAATTTAGAAAAGTAAAAAAAAAAATATTTAATTGTAAAAAAATAATAAAATATAATATGGCTAAAGTAATAAAAATTGAGTGTTCTTAATATTTCAGTTCCCTGACAACGGGGCCAAAAACTTGATCGTTTTTCTGTCGAGTCTTAAAAATTTATAAAAAGAATGATCAAACCTGGAAACTAACTAAGACAACGATGGAGGAAAGTGCACCTATCGAACAGTAGTATAGCTAGCGACAAGACCAACAAGTAGAACAAGTCAAACTCACTCAAATATGAAATGCAGAACCCCTAACTAGGGATGTTACAGTGTGCCAAGGCCGTGTACACTTAATTAGCTACTGACTTAGTTCCACGGTCACTAGGCATGCCTGTGTGCCACAGCCGTGTGGCAAAATAGGCCATTTGAAATGGCAATTTGCCACCCACATAGGCGTCAATCTCTACAAGCATATACAAGCATACTTATCCATACAAATTAAAACCAAAAACACATCAAATGAACATCATATTGTTCCATTCCATCTCATTTCTAAACATGCCAATTTCAATGTAAATCTAAGTATAAATCATCCATAACCTCACTAAATCACAAAGGCATCAATTCATCATTGAACTTACCATTCATAAAACTATTTCATTTCCATCAAGCTATATTAAGATATGCACCAACTACCAAACTCTCTCATGTACCCTACTAACACTTAACTAACCAAATCACATGGCTATTTACATCTCAAACATATACCAAGTGACTAGCCTATACATGCCATATTCTATTATATACATTCTTACAAAAGTACCAAAATAGATTTGCCGATAGTGTGATAGATACGTTGACGATTCTCGGATCCGAGCTAGCTTTACTGGCACTGTAAAACAAATAAACAAGTCACACAGTAAGCTTTTAAAGCTTAGTAAGTTCGAATTACAATACAATTATCTCATCAAATCAAACCAATGTATATATTAAACCATCACATAGATCAATTCTCTCATATTCATACCATATTATCCATAGGTAAAATACTCATTCATCCATTCATAGGTTTATCTATAAACTCATCAACCACAAAGGTTCAATACATACCTTAGCTAACACATAGTTATTCAACTTCCAAGTTACTCAATGCTCGATATTACATTTCGATCATCCTTTGATATTCGTTTAATTTAGTTGCACACTTGGTGCCATATACATAACTGAATCATATTCATCATCGCACACTTAGTGCCTATTCTTTTAACCGACTTATCTTGGTATCGCACACACAGTGCCAAGTCAATAAGCCAAAGCTTTCATAACATTGCACACACAGTGTTATTCATCTCTGTTTCGATTTCAATTTCGCACACTAGTGCCATCTAATTCAATTTTGCACATAGCATCTCAAATCTCATAATCATATACATATTCATTCCATAATGACAAAACATATCTTAATAACTTGTATTATGTTCGAACTTACCTCGGACGTCGAACTATTAAAATGGTCGATTAATCAAGCATTTTATCTTTGCCTCGATCTTGATCCGAAATTCTCCTCTCTTGGTCTATACACATTCAAATTCAGTCCATTCAATCACCAAATCATTCATTTTAGCCAAACATACATATTTAGGGCATTTTATAAAATAGCCCTCACATTTTCACATTTCAACACTTTAGTCCTTTATTCATAAAATCATCAAATACACATAAATATCTTGCACCTATTCCTAACCAAATTCTCACTATACTCATACAAGTCTACACACTTCATTTATTTCACATTTTAGTCCTTCAAAATGCTATTTTCTCAATTTTAGCCCTAATTATCTAAATTCATCAAAACTCCAAGGACAAAATATGTTCATTAAACATATATCTTTCATTTAACACCATCACTCATCACAAAGCTCACCATTTCATCAATGGCACATTTCATAACCATCATCAATTCACAAAATTTAAGCATGAGTTTTGTAGAGCACAAAGCAACAATTACAAAAACGTAGAAATTATCAAAAACTGGGCTCAAATATACCTTGAATTAAGCTAAGTAAGTGTCGAATATCATGGAAGCTTAAGCCCATTCTTTTTCTTTCTAAATTCGGTGGAACATGAAGAAGATGATAACTATTTCATGCTTTGTTTTGTTATAATGAACAAAATTATTAAATTATAAAACTAACCTTTAGCGTAAAATGCATATAACATATGATATAAGGTCATTCTTAACCATTGCCACCCACTTTCTTAATTAATGGGCTATTTGCAACATAAGGCCTCCTCTTTATAAAGACAACCACACTTAGGTACTTGAGAAACCGTAAAAGTAACATATTTTAATCCCACATTTAGCATAATTTTGGATGATTTATCCCTTGATTTATGTAAAAATGTGCTCTTAATCCTTTCTTTTTATGTTTTATATTCAGAAAAGCACCGAAGGATGTAAAGAACGAGAAACAGGCCTAAAACGGATCAAATTAGGCCAATGTGGAAATCGACACGGCCTAGGCCGATCTCGATTCATATGGCCGTGCCTCATTAAAAAAATTCGAACACGGCCTGACCACGACTCACACACGGGTGTGACATGGCAGTGTCCCTATGTGGTAAAGAGCAGTTTCAATCGGAAAAGGATACTTAGGGCCAAAGAAACACATTCCAAGAGCCTATATAAACACCCTAAGTGTAACCTGAAAAGGAGCGGTTAACTAGGCCAAGGAGCCAAGCCGAAAAGGTCAGATTTGTGGGAATCACTCGAAGATAGCCAATTGATCACTCTCAAGAAGTCAGAATTCTACTCAAGACGGTGAATCTCTCTTTTAATTCCTTCAGGGAGTTTTAAGGATTTCTTATATTTTGTTTTATCTTTTCTTCTGAGATGTTTTGTTTTATTGTTATGAACTAAACCCTTCAAATACCTGAAGGGGATGAAACCTAAGATGGATCTTGTTATTGTTTTCTGAACTATATGATAAATATTTGATTTATTCTTAATTATGTGTGCTTAATTCTTGTGTTAATATTTTCGGGATATTGATTCAAGTTGAATGTGTTTAGGTGGTGGAGCAAAAGTCCCTGTCAAAGAGTAGATCTAGCATAATTAAGCGGAGTTGATCGCGTGCCTAGAGATAGGGTGATGAGATTTTACTGGATTAGGGTGAAACCTAATATGGGAGTACATAGATTGAGTTAATGCGATCTTAGGGGTTTTAAATAGAAAGAGATTTTAATTAATCAACCAAGGGTTAGACGTTATTCGCCTCGAGAGAGGGCTTAATATAAATTAGGGAATCCTACGGATCAAGTCAAGTGAATAAATCGTCTGGTTCAGTGTTAGATAATAAGTGAAGTCTAGGTGGATTCTTCCTGAGGGTATCGTCTTAATCAACTGAGTTTTCTCAACAGTATTTCTCCAATTCATTCTTTTTGTCTTTGCTTCTTTAGCTTAGTAGTTAGTTAAATTTAGATTAAACAACGACTTCACTTATTTTAGGCTAGATAACAAAAAGAAAGTTAGCGTTAGTACTTTTAGTTCCTTTGGGTTCAACAATCCGGTCCTGCCTAAGCTATACTACTGTTCGATAGGTGCACTTGCCTCAATCATTGTCATAGTTAGTTTCCAGGTTCGATCATTCTCATTCATTATAAATTTAAAACTCTGACACACGATCAAGTTTTTAGCGTCGTTGCCAGGAAACTAAAATATGAAGAAAACTTAATTTTTATTACTTTAGCCTTTTTTTTTATTTTCCACAATTTACTTTTATTTTTAGTCTTGCTAAATTTTCTTTCTTTTCCTAGCAGGTACCTCTAGTTTATGACTAGAAGGAACCCGAAGGGACCACTAGTGTACGACAGTGATATTGAAGCTATCGCTCGCAGGAATCGCAGAGAAATTAGCCGAACCCTAAATTACACAGAAGAAGAGTGAGAAGGCAGATCCAATCCTACTGAAGGGACGGACGAGAATAATCCACCACCATAAGATGTGGCAAAAAACAATGCTCCGTGTACTATGTATGATTATGCTAAACCTCATTTAACAGGAGCAGAATCGAGTACTATTAGGCCTGCTATAGCTGCTAATAATTTTGAATTAAAGCCTAACACTATATAAATGATTCAACAATTTGTTCAATTTGATGGTTTGAAGGACGAAGACCCGAATACCCATATAGCTAATTTTTTAGAGTTCTGTGATACCTTCAAAATAAATTGTGTTTCTGATGATGCCATATGTCTTCGGTTATTTCCCTTTTCATTAATGCATAAAGCCAAGTAGTGGTTGAACTCGTTACTACGAGGTTTAATCACCACATGGGATCAAATGAGCAAAAACTTTTTATTAAAATATTTCCCACTGACCAAAACGGCCAAATTATGGAATGATATCTCTTATTTTGCGCAGATGGATTTAGAGACATTATACGATGCATGAGAGAGATACAAGGATCTCTTGAGAAGGTGTCCGCACCATGGTTTACCCTTATGGCTCCAAGTCCAAACTTTCTATAACGGTGTAAATCCCTCAACGAGGCAACTAATTGATTCAGCTGTCGATGGAACCCTGAACAACAGAACTCCTGAAGTAGCCTACGAGTTTTTTGAAGAGATGTCACTGAATAACTATCAGTGGCAGGTTACAAGGACAAAACCAACAAAATCAGTTGGAGTTTTCAACCTCGACGCACTAACCATGCTATCAATATAGGTAGAGATGATGAATAAAAAGCTTGATAGTTTGTGTTTTTCGCAGGTACTTCCAGCAATGCAGTGCAACGCAAGTGGAACTGTGGTGAATCTTGAGTACCCACCCTACCAACCGGGCACAGAAAGCGAATAGATGAACTATATAGGTAATAATTTTAGATCTAATAATAACCCTTATAGTAATACTTATAATCCAGGTTGGAGGAACCACCCAAATTTTTCATAGGGAGGTCAAGGAAATCAAAGACAACAACCTCCTCAAAATTTCCAAAATTAGCCCTATTCATAGGAAAAAAGCCGAACCTCGAAGAGATGTTGACAAAATTCGTGGCAGCCATAGATACACGTCTCGAAAAAACTGAGACAACGCTCAATAATCAACAAGCATCGATCAAAGGGATCAAGAACCAAGTCGGGGAACTTTCTAAGTCAGTTGGACAACTTGCAAAGTTAATTTCCGAACGACCGCAAGGGCGTCTACCAAGCAACACTGAGATTAACCCAAAGGAGCAAATCCAAGCCATCACAGCTCATGATAATATAGGGTTAGATGAATCCAATTCAATACAAGAAAATGAGGTAGAAGAAGGTAAAGTTGAGGTAACACAAGAAAAGCCAAAATCGGTAATCAAAGAGTACCAAACCCCGCATACTGTATCTCGAAGCGATGAAGAGGAACGATACAGAGGAATAGTTCGGTAAGTTTCTTAAACTTTTAAAGAAATTACATATTAACTTACCTCTTCTTAAAGCCCTTTCACAAATGCCAGATTCGAGGAAATTTTTAAAACAACTCTTAACGAACAAGTGTAAGTTAGACGATGAGCCATATGTGGAATTAAACGCAGTATGCTCAACAATGTCATAGAATAGACTACCGTGAAAGCTAAAAGATCCAGGGAGTTTTACAATTCCATGTTTAATTGGTAGTTTTACTATTGATAATGCTTTAGCTGATTTAGGGGCAAGTATAAATGTCATGCCTTAGAAAATGTTTAAATAGCTAGGTTTAGGGAAACCCAAACAAACTAGGATGAGTATTCAATTAGCTGATAAAATTATTAGAATTCTTAGGGGTATTATCGAAGATGTTCTTGTAAAATTTAATAAATTCATTTTCCCAGTAGATTTTATTGTCTTAGACATGGATGAGGATAATTTGATTCCCTTAATTTTAGGGAGACCCTTCTTAGCAATTGCTAGAACAAAATCTACAAGCTCTTGACTCGACCAGGACAACGAATGATGAAGGTGAGAAAGTAAATTCAATTGATAATCAATTTGTTCAAACTTCACCACAGGAAACACCACAAGGTTACAAACCTGAGCCGAATCATGAACCCCATACCAACAAAGAAGAATTACATAAAGAATGAAGCCTTAAGATCGACAAATTATAAGAGTTGACAACACACTTTAAAGAAGAACCAGAACCACACGAAGTAAAACCGAAAAAGTCCCAGAAGAGCTCATAGGAACATCAAACCACTTCAAAATAGGAGACCAAGTACTGTTAGATAAAGCAGATCCTTGCATCATCACGTCAGACCTGAAAGCAAAAGAAGAAATCTCTCTTGAGGTACACAATATCTTCCCATACGGAACAGTCGAGGTAAGCAATCAAACATTTGGCACTTTTAAAGTAAACGCTTCTCGACTTAAACTGACAGCATGAAGGTAGATGTTCAAACTTTCAAACCACTATAATCATACGAGAAAAAGGAAAGTCTAGCTTAAGACTTTAAACGAGCACTTCTCGGGAGGCAACCCGAGCACTAACCATATCTCAAATTCACAATTATTTTTATGCTCTTCTTCTTTCTGAACACCTAGTTGTAAACTAACTAAAAGCGCAGATTACCAGACCACACGGCCGTGGCTGTGGCTATGTGGAAGTACAGAATCTCCGTACTGACAATGACAAAAGAGGTACAAGTCAGAAAGAATCAAATCTTTGAGTCACGGGCTCCAACCACCACCCCATGGGCACTGACAAAATGTCACGGCCGTGCAATGCGGCCATGGACGACACTGACTTATCACCAACTGACGTGGAAATCTATAAAATGGGCGTGGGTGAATCAACATGCCTAGACACACGGCCGAGTGACACAGCCGTGTGAATCAACACGCCCACAGTCCACGAGCGTGGGGAGCGTTAAACCCCAAAACTCTATTTAAACTCAACCTCCATTTCCCCTTTTTCTCACCAACTCCCCACCTTTTTTTTCTTCCTCCCCTTTGTTAGAGTTCTCCCATCCTTATCAATTCTCTATACTCTTGAGCTACACCAAAACCATGTCAAAGAAGAGAAAAAAGTCATGTGCAGTCTCCTCAAAGGAGACCGATCTACATAAGTTCATGCTGGCCGCTTCAGCTACTCGACAAGCTAAGGGTCTTTGAGACCATTAATTTTTTCTTCTATTCTTCTATTCTCCTTTATTTTCCTTATTGTTACTTCTCTTCTGCTTAATTTAGTTTATCTTATTTTAATTTCTTAATTTTAGGTTCTAAAGGCTGCTTGGGAATCACGCACCACGGCCTTAGAAATCACACCCACCTCACGAACCATCCATCAATAAGGACTTCTCAGTCCATTAATATTTTCTTTTAATTTTATTTTCCTTATTAGTCTCTTTCTCTTTATCTTTCTTGTCTTTAAATACATAATTAGTTTATTTTAAATGTTTCTTCAGATTTCTTGGCTAATTCTTCACAGGCTTTCCAATTTCTTCATCTATTACAGAGATTGTTGATAGCCACCGCACCATGACTATAACCAACACCACCACCGCCTCCTCCAACTTATCTTTCACCTCTAACTCAAGGAATCCATCCAAAAATTTAGGAAGTGTCACTTCTCCCCTTCTCTTTTGATTTTTGTGTAACATGATTATTTATCTATCTTTGTACATTGAGGGCAATGTACATCTTAAGTGTGGGGGGTAAAAGTGCCTAACTTTTTGCATTATTCTCAAAACCCTGAATTATATCTTGTTCTTAAGAAATTTTCTCATATTACTAATTAGGAAGAAATTTTTTATGGTTTATGATTCTTATTGATATGTTTTTGAGTAAGTAATAGTTAATTGTGCATTGATGATTTAAATTTTAAGATACTAGAGAATCAAGAATAATAAGTCTGTTTTTCAGAATTAAAATTTTTGGTAGGTTGTTGAACTGAATCTGAACATTACTTTGAAATTTAAAATTTATGAGGTTGATGTCAAAAACACCTATAATTTTTGTGAGATTTTGAGCCTTGTAGAGCATTTATTCTTTTTCATGCTCACTTTTAATTATGAGTGTGTCAACATTGAACTGTTATTATAGAACTTGCCTCGATTATACATGCTGAGACCACACCTTTGATTTGATATACAGAGATGATTAAGGCACTTAGGTTTTAACACACTTACTCCATAAAAAGCCTACCTTCATTATTAACCCATAGTGAACCCCGTTGATACTAACAACCCTTTTTTATTGACTCACCAGCTAATAATTAACCCAAAACCCTTTGTATTTGTTATCACCATTCCTTTTGACTACCCTTATATCGAGATTTGATTTGATTAGTTACCTAATTATATTATTTCAGTAGTTGAATTTACTTGTAAATATTTGATTTGTTCTTAAAAAAAATTAAAGTATAATCAGTATTAGAATTATAAAAAGTGAGCTTATACAGAAAGCCTATCTATCGAAAGAAAAGCTTGTATTATTAGGGTTATTACTTTTTACTTGATGTAATTATTTATTATCATATCAGTATTTCTAGATAGGTAACTTATCAATTCAATCTTGATTCTAACCTTCTATTTCAACCTTTATCCACACCTTTAACCCTAGCCCCGTTACAACCCTATTAAAGACCTTTTGATCTGTTTATCATCTCATTTTACAGTGGTGGAGATTTGACTTTCAGGCAAGCCTATGGGATTAACTTTTCAGGTTTGACTTATGTGTACTCTTTTCCTGAACCTTAAACACTTCGAGTGATTTGCGTGAATCTTCTGTGAGGATGTCAATCCTTGTCAGTTTTGAATTAAAGGTAATCATTTAGGTAAGGGGAGACACCTACGTTTTCGTGATACAAATGTATGACTTATATTGTTTGAATCTTTAGGACTCTTTGAGTTAAATTATCCATGTATAAATTATCTATGAATTATGATGAGACATCGTTGATTGGAATTATGACTTTTGGAAAGTTTGTTTTAACTGTAAGTAGAGAATTTTTCTTGAGGACAAGCAAAAGCTTAAGTGTGGGGGTATGTGATAAACCGTAAAACTAACATATTTTAATCCCACATTGAGCATACTTTTGGATGATTTATCCCTTGATTTATGTAAAAAGGTGCTCTTAATCATTTCTTTTCATGTTTTATATTCAGGAAAGCACCGGGGAATGGAAAGAACGACAAATAGGCCTAAAATGGATCAAATTAGGCCAAAGTGGAAATCGACACGGCCTGGGCCCAAGACCACACGGCTGTGCCTCGTTAAATTACTAGAACACGGCCTGATCCCGATTCACACAGCCGTGCCTCATTAAAGAAATTCAAACACGGCCTGACCATGACTTATACAGGCGTGTGACATGGCCGTGTCCCTGTCGTGGCAATGAGAAATTTCAATTGAAAAAGGATACTAAGGGAGAAAGAAACACATTCCAAGAGCCTATATAAACACCCTAAGTGTAACCTGAAAGGGGGCGGTTAACTAGGTAAAGGAGCCAAGCCGAAAAGGTTAGATTTGTGGGAATCACTCGAAGATAGCCAGTTGATCCATCTCAAGAAGCTGGAATTCTACTCAAGACGGCGAATCTCTCATTTAATTCCTTTAGGGAGTTTTAGGGAATTCTTATGTTTTTTTTTTATCTTTTCTTCTGAGATGTTTTCTTTTATTGTTATGAACTAAACACTTCAGATACCTGAAGGGGATGAAACCTAAGATGGATCTTGTTATTATTTTCTGAACTATATGATAAATATTTGATTTGTTCTTAATTATGTGTGCTTAATTCTTGTGTTAATATTTTGGGATATTGATTCAAGTTGAATGTGTTTAGGTGGTGGAGCAAAAGTCCCTGTCTAAGAGTAGATCTAACATAATTAAGCGAAGTTGATTGCGCGCCTAGAGATAGGGTGACGAGATTTTGCCGGATTAGTGTGAAACCTAATATGGGAGTCCATAGATCGAGTTAATATGATTCTAGTGGTTTTAATTAGAAAGAGATTTCAATTAATCAACCTAGGGTTAGATGTTATTCGCCTTGAGAGAGGGTTTAATATAAATTAGGGAATCCTACGGATCAAGTCAAGTGAATAAATCGTCTAGTTCAGTGTTAGATAACAAGTGAAGTCTAGGTGGATTCTTCCTGAGGGTATCGTCTTAATCAACTGAGTTTTCTCAATAGTATTTCCCCAATTCATTCTTTTTGTCTTTACGTCTTTAGCTTAGTATTTTGTTAAATTTATATTAAACAAAAACTTCACTTATTTTAGGCTAGATAATAAAAAGAAAGTTAGTATTAGTACATTTAGTTCTTTTGGGTTCGACAATCCGGTCTTGCCTAAGCTATACTACTATTTGATAGGTGAACTTGCCTCAATCATTGTCATAGTTAGTTTCCAGGTTCGATCATTCTCATTCATTATAAATTTAAAACTCTGACACATGATCAATACTTATAAATCAACACATAGCTTTTACTCTTTATGCGATTAAGTCATTTCTCTTAATTCGGCACACAATTGATAAAATTATCACACAGAATTTTCACACAAACTATGTCACATAAAATCAACACCAAAGATAACATTAAAATATTATTCCAACCTCAGATTTGTGGCATCGAAACCACTCTTCTGACTAGGGTCTAAACCGGGCTATTACAACTCTCCCCCTTAGGGATTTTTGTCCCCGAAAATCTTACAAGTTAATAGGTGCGGATATTGCTCTCTTTTAACGTTCTCAGGCTCCCACGTAGCCTCTTCAACTCTGTGTTTATGCCACAACACTTTAACTAAGGAAATTCTTTTTTTTTTCTCAACTTTTTGATCTCTCATGCCAAAATTTGGATCGGTTCTTCACTATACGACAAGTCCGACTGGATCTCAACCTCAGTAGGAGTAATTACATGAGATCGGTTTGATCTGTACCGTCGAAGCATTGACATATGAAACACATTATGAATCTTTTCTAACTTAGATGGAAACAAAAATCTATACGCAACTGGTCTAACACACTCGATGATCTCATACGGTCTGATAAACCTCGGACTCAACTTGCCTTTTCTACCAAATCAAGTATTTTCTTCCACGAAGATACTTTCAAAAACACTTTGTCACCAACTTCAAACTCAATATCCTTCCATTTTAAATCTGCATAAGACTTCTAACAATCTGAGGTCAATTTCAAGCTGTCATGAATTACTTTCACTTTCTGTTTAGTTTCTTTAATAAGATCAACCCCGTGAATCTTATTCTCACTTAGCTCGATCCAATACAATGGAGTTTGATAATTTCGACAGTAAAGAGCCTCATATGGCGCCATTTTGATACTAGATTGAAAACTATTTTTGTACACAAACTCAATCAACAGTAAATGCTTTTCCCACACACTTCCGAATTCAAGAATACGGCATCTCAACATATCTTCAAGAACCTGAATCACCTGCTTGGACTGACCATCCGTTTGTAGATGAAACGCAGTACTAAAATGTAATTTTGTGCCTAAAACCTCTTGCAATTTCTTCCAAAATTGTAAGGTAAATCTCGGATCTCTATCAGATATAATAGATAACGGCACTCCGTGCAATCTCACAATCTCGACAATATACCATTCAGCCAATCTATCGAGTGAATAATCTATTCTCACCGGAATTAAATGGGCTAATTTTGTCAATTTATCAACTATCACCCAGATCGCATCTTTCTTTCCCGGAGATAAAGGCAATCCCGATACAAAGTCCATCATGATTCTTTCCCATTTCCACTCAGGAATCATAATCGACTGTAACAAACCAGACGGAACTTGATGTTCAGCTTTAACTTGCTAACAAACTAGACACTTTGACACAAAGTCAAATATATATCGTTTCATACCTTGCCACTAATAAAATTGTTTCAGATCATTATTCATTTTCGTACTCCCAGGATGAATAGTCAATCAACTATTATGAGCTTCATTCAAAATCGTTTGAATCAACTCTGAATTTCTCGGAACACTAATCCGATCTCTAAATTTCAAACAATCATCACTACCAACTCGAAATTCTGAATTAACATTCGATTCACATTGAGTTCGTTTAGCCATCATTTCAACATCACTTTTTTGGGCATCACAAATCTGATGTACAAACATCGGCTTAACATTAAACTTAGCTATAACCGCACTATCATCACATAGATCGATCTGAGTACTCATAGCTCGCAAGGCATATAACGATTTTGACTCAAGGCATCAGCTACAACATTAGCTTTACCCGGGTGATAGTGTATCACAAGTTCGTAGTTTTTCAAAAATTCTAACCATCTCCTCTGTATCAAATTCAATTCTTTCTAAGTCATTAAATACTTAAAACTCTTATGATCAGTATAAATATAACATTTCTCACCAAATAAGTAGTGACGCCAAAATTTTAACGCAAACATAATCGCAGCTAACTCAAGGTCGTGCGTCGGATAATCTTTTTGTTCAGTTTTAACTACCTTGAAGCATAAGCAATGACTTTACCTTCTTACATCAGCACACAGCCCAAGCCATTTAACAATACATCACTATAAACTATTAATTCTTTGCCCGACTCAGGTTGAACTAACACTGGCGCCTCTGTCAGCAATACTTTCAACTGTTCAAAACTCTGTTGTCACTTTTCTGACCACTCAAATTTAACATATTTATGTAGTAACTTTGTCAATGGAGTCACAATCATCGAGAAGCCTTTCACAAACCGTCTATAATATCCCGCTAGTCCCAGAAAACTATGGACTTCAGACACATTTCTCAGAGGCTTCCATTCTAAAATAGTAAAGATTTTACTTGGATCAACTCGTATCCCCGCAGCTAACACAATATGGCCGAGAAAACCAACCTCACTTAACCGAAATTCAAATTTGCTAAACTTTGCATACAATTGTTTCTCACGCAGAGTTTGTGGTACAATTCTCAAATGCTCGGCATGCTGTGTCTCATCACATGCGTAGATCAAAATATCATCAATGAATACTACAATGAAACGATCCAAATATGGTCTAAATATCCGATTCATCATATCCATAAACACTGCAGGAGCATTTGTTAGTCCAAAAGGCATCACTAAGAATTTGTAATGTCCGTACCTTGTTCTGAAAGTAGTTTTTGGTACATCAGATTCTTTAACTCTCAACTGATAGTAGCCTGATCTCAAATTTATCTTGGAAAACACTTTATCTCCTCTCAGCTGATCAAACAAATCATCAATACGAGGCAACGGATATTTGCTCTTTATCGTCACCTTATTCAACTATCGATAATCAATACACATTCTCATAGTACCATCTTTCTTTTTTGCAAATAACACAAGAGCTTCCCAAGGTGAAAAACTCGGTCATGCAAATCCTCTATCAGTCAACTCTTGCAACTGAGATTTCAACTCTTTCAACTCGGTTGGTGCCATTCAATATGGAGCTATTGAGATTGGAGTAGTCCCCGGAACTAACTTAATTCCAAATTCAACTTCCCTAAGCGGAGGTAATCCCGGTAGTTCTTCAGGAAACACATCTGGAAACTCACTAACCACATGCACAGATTCAATTTTCTTTTCTAACACTTTTGTATCAATCACATATGCCAAATAGGCTTCGCAACCCTTTCTCACATAGTTCAAAGCTTTCATCGCGGATACAACAGCTGATAACCCTTTCATATCACTGGATTCAATTCAAACTATCTCACAATTATGACTTCTCAATACAATAATCTTCCTTTTACAATTCACAATGGCATTATGCAGAGTGAGCCAATCCATACCCATAATTATATCGAATTCATTAAACGGTAACAACATCAAATTAGCCGGAAAACATAAATCACAGAACATCAATGGGCAATTCTTGCACACCTTATCCACCAAGACACACTTGCCTAAGGGGTTCGATACTCTAACCACAAATTCAGTAGACTCAACAGGTAGAGTATTATTCAATACAATATTCACACACACATAGGAATAAGTTGAACCCGGATCTATTAATGCAATCACATCTGTATCGAATAGAGTAAAAGTACCAGTTATGACGCCCTGTAACCGAGCCCATACGTCATTACCGGATATGGTATGCTACAGGTTAAATCTTAAAAACTTTGCTTCGATGGGTTTTGGAAAGTCTCAATTTTGTTTTCATTAATCGTGATATTTGTGAAAAAGTTTGAAGAACTTATCATTGGCATCGGTTTAGTTTCAAAAGCCTATTTATCATTTTATTTTATTAATAAGACTTGGGAAAAACATAAGTTTATAAGCATGTGACATATTAAAGGAAAAAAAAATAAAGCGAGTAACCCATAAATTGGAAACCTAAACTATGGGGCCTTATTACAAAAATATTCCCAAAAACTTTATATTTTAAACGAAAAGGAAAAGATAGTCTAAAATAATAATAGTAGTCTTGATGGCCCCTTGAGTCCGCCTTGGCTCCGATGTCCACGGTCTACTGCTCATTTGTAGAGTGGGAAAAACATAAATGGGTGAGTCACAAAGACTCAGTGTGCAAAACTTGAAATCACATAAAAACCTAGGGCCCACAAAAACATTATGGCCCTTGGCCCATATACAATGGTAACAAAATATGTCATGCAACATGGCCCATCCCAAACCTAAGAGTCCATCCTCTACACACCCCCATACCAACCATCACACTATAGGGATTTCTACAATCAACCCTCCATCCGCTACACACCACGTCGACAGCTATGCAGCCTGTCATAAAGACCGATCGCTAATACGAACCTTAGAAAATACATTTAGTATTTCGACAAGCATGCTACCTGTCATAAAGACCGATCGCTAATGCGAACCTTTGTGGCAAAGCCACCAATCGCCCCGCGACCTGCTCCCCTTCCATAAAATGATCCATCAATCCCATCCCATGCATACACATACAAGAATCAAAACATCAAGCCATCTAATAGATCTCATACTTTTGCATGCTTTGATACACATAGAAAAGTTTCTATGATTACGTACCTGGCATCCCTTGCCTACCCCTTTTGGGTAACACGACTGTTCATACAGCTTTTTTTTTTTGCTTTTAGCCCATAGCATACATATAATATAACAAAGTTTATGTGTCAAGAATCTACACACCTTATTTTTATTAAGACGACACCCTCTATGTTGACACTATCAGAAGCCGATACGACTACTATCTGCCTAAGATGCTGTTTAGAAGTCGATCCATAGCCCGATAGCCAATCTCGAATAGCAGACACTGCTCGTTTCTTAAACTTTGGGATTGGGTTTACGGGCCCGATCCTCTCCTTTGCTTGATCCATATTTGATTCCATCCAAAAAGTCCTTGTCAGAATTACTATAGTGAAATAGGGTTGTTAAACCTTATATGAGTTAAGATGTCAAATATGATGGCAAATCTAATAGGAATCTAAAGGAAACCCCTTACCATGAAAATCCAACATCGATAGGACACTTAAAGATTAACGGCTTTTGGCTTTTTGAGATCTGGATGATCCAATCTACTATGATTTCCCGAAGTGCCGCCCAACAAAACATGTGATTAGGGAAAAAGTTAAACTAAGGATGACCTAGCCATTCGGCTGAAGTCTCAAAACTGAAAGAGAGGGAAAAGAGAACAGAAGAGAATCGACACCTACCTTTACAGGGAATTCGGCAACTTCTAAGAGATTTCAGCTTTATAGAGAAATCAGCACAAGAGAAAGGAATGGAAAAAGAAAGTGAAGTGAGAGGTTTCGACTTTTGAAGAAAGTGAAGATGAGAGAAATAATTGAGGGGTTTCGACTTTTGGAAAAGAAGAGAGAACAAAAATTGCAAAGAAAGACTGAGAATTTCGGCACAGAGAATGAGATAAAAGAATAAGGTTCAAATGCCAGAATTGAAGAGATACTACCCCTTTTTATAGAGAATTTTCAGCATACTAATCAAATCTCAAACGTGCCCTTCCTAATAACTAATAATCAATCAAATAATAGGGGAAAATTTGGCACCCCTATAACGTGAAGAAACTGATTCCTCCCCCCTCTAGGAGATGGAATTTTGGCCAACTCTACTCTTTGTAGATATCTCCTATCTTTTCTCCTTTATCTTAATCTATTTACTCATCCACAGTGTCCTAGATGACACCACCTCTTCCTTCCTTTATCAACATGTTATCTACCTTATTATCACATTAAATAATCCCCTATCTTTAAGCCTTTCTGCCGTTCCACTCTGCTCCTCCTTTAAGTGCCGAATATAGCCCAAATACATAGGCTCCAAGTGGCCAAAACTTGGGCCTCTTCACCTGCTAATGTTAACACCTCCTTGCTCTCTAAGTGGCACCATTTTGACCACTGGGCCTTAAGCCCACTTGTGCTTTAATTCATAGATAATATCTTTTAAGCCCTATCCTAACTGGTTTCCCACTAGAGTGTCCTAACAGAAAATTTGATTAAGGCCTCAGCCCAATCCCTGAGCCCATTTTTGTGTCCTCTCTTTTCTTAATCTGCTTATGAGGCCTCATGCCTGAGACTAGGGTCCACTAAGTAGGAAAAATAAATTTTCCCTATGGTCTCCCCTAACTCTAAGGCTTTAAATAATCCCGATAATACCTTAATATTATTAGTCTAAGTGCTACACATACATATTAACTCACATGCATAGAAATTAAAATTTTCAAGATTTTTGGGGCGTTACAACCTAATAGGCCCAAATCTACTAGGCCCAAATCTACTAGGCCCAAATTCAAGATGTTACAGTTCCACCCTCCTTAAAGAAATTTCGTCCTCAAAATTTTCAATTAACTATCAATTGTACTTCCCAAGTCTTACCACTACACTTTCGCTGCGCACTCCAATTCTAAAAATAAACACTAGTATACTACGGTAGGGTACGCACCATTATTCACATCTAGAGCGTCTTTGTCCCTTTGGCGATGTGCTGCATAGACCAAAGTTAGCTGCCTTGCCTCAGTATAACCTACACCTCAGCCTGGTGCTCCATAGCCTCGACCGAAACCATTACCACCTCTGGCTGGACCACGACCTCTCTACGGCTTCTGATCTCCTCTACCTGGCTGAGTATTTTCCTGCCCTGTGGGTCTTACATCACTCCGTGGCTATGGACAGTCTTTAATCTGATGGTCCAAAGATCCACACCTAAAGCACTTTCCACTGCCTGCCCAACACTCACCTACATGAAATTTGTCACATCGGGCACACCTCCGTCCTTGGTTAGCAGTAGGTCTTTCAGCCCATCTCGGTCCATCCGACCTAGGTCTCTTCTGAGTACGCACGGCTATCCCTATCGATCCAAAATTTCTCTTACCTCTGCCCCTATCTCTATCCTGGTTCAACTTTTCTTTCCCTTTCACCTCCTCATCTATTTTATCCTTCTCCACAAGCACAGCAAATTCCCGCTCTCTTTGTAGAGCTATCAACACACGTAGGTCATCCTTCAGGCCATCCTTAAAATGAACACATCTCTCATGCTCTGTGGCCACAATCTCTCGAGTATAACGGCTAAGGCATAAGAATTCCGGTTCATACGCCGTTACCAACCTACTTCCTTGAACCAGATTCAAGAATGCTCTGCGCTACGCATCCACGTAGCTCGTCCCAATGTACTTACTTTGGAACGTCGTTCTGAAGTGATCCCAAGTGATATGGTCAATACGGTACCTTCCTTAACTGTAAGCCACCATTGATACACTTCATCCTGGAGAAGAGACACCACTCCCTTCAGCTTTTCTTCATCCATAAAGTCGAGATCATCCATTATCCGCTCCATTGCTTCCAACCAGTGCTCTATTGTACTAGGAGCTACACCAGAAATTCCCTTAAACACTTTCGCCCCATTGGTATTCAGTCGCTCTGGCACAGACTTCCGAGCTCCTGTGCCCATGCCTACCCTAGCAACCCTCTCTAAAACCCTTAACATAGCCTGAGATACAGCATCATCTCTAGTTGTCTGATCTTGAAATACTACCTCTACAGCTGGTGGCACTGTTACCTCATTCCCTGACTTGTGACTAGACCCTACGGGTTCTGACACAGCAATCCTGCCTCTACCTTAGCCACGCACACCACGTCCTCTAGTGCTCATTCTACCGTTCACGATTTATCTGATTAAAAATTTTATGAATTACTAACTCTTTCTTCCAATGATTAATAACAGATAGTCTTATGAAAAGTAGTTTTAACAGTAATTCTTTCGAATTCGAATTCTATCTACAAGTTCTATTCTCAAGTCGATATTTCCTAGTTCTAGAGTTCTCATACATACAACATCCAACAGAGCACCACATACATGCATCAAACACACAAGTAAACATCCATGATCTTACATTCATCACCTATGGGTATTTTCATCAGTTCACTACCCAAGGGTACTTTCGTAATTTTACCTACAGGGGTATTTTCGTAATTTTCTAAAATTAGGTTTCTTGGTGATTTTGCAAAATAGGGGTATTTTGGTAATTTTACAATTCAGGGGTATTTTGGTAATTTTTGTAAATTAGGGGTAATTCAGTAATTTCTCAAACAATGGTACTTTGGTAATTTTTCAAATAAGGGTATTTTGGTCATTTTGCAAAATCAAGGGTGTCTCGGTAAAGTTTCTCAACCTAGGGTACTGCGGATAATTTTATAAAATCAAGGACATACAAGTTATTTTACAAAAATAGGGTACTAGTTCCTTCCGAGTTTTAGTTATAAATTTTGGCCCGTCAACAAGTCCTCTCGGTTAGAGTGAACAAACACTACGCACCAGGTAGGATTCCAGAAAAGAGGAGGTGAGTCACTAAGACTGCTTAAATACCAAGCTCTTCCTGGATCCAATCCTAGACATGCGTATGCCTGTTACCACACCTTAACCCTATGACTAGTTCAGAGACATGTTTAATTAGGGAAATTAAGTCTTATGAAGTTTGAAGTATCGTTTAATCTAAGCCTAAGGTCCATTATCGCTATCATACTAGTCTACGTTCATAAGGCTCATCAAACCCATCATACATATCACATCAAAGGTTAGAATACTTACTTGGGTGGATCGGGTGCCGGTAGACTCCAAGGCCATATCTTCTAAAACTTTTTTCAACTTACTTTCATAAATTTCTACTGGACCCATTTCACAGCCTGAGTTTTGAACTAGGCTCTGATACCAAAAATGTAACACCCTAAATCCGAGCCATACGTCATTACCGGATCTGGTATGCTACAGGTTAAATCGTAAAAACTTTGCTTCGATGGGTTTTGGAAAGTCTCAGTTTTTTTCATTAACCGTGATATTTGTGAAAAAGTTTGAAGAACTTATCATTGGAGTCAGTTTAGTTTGAAAAGCCCATTTATCATTTCATTTTATTAATAAGACTTGGGAAAAACATAAGCTTTTAAGCATGTGACATATTAAAGGTAAAAATTAAATAGAGCGAGTAACCCATAAATTGGAAACCTAAGCTATGGGGCCTTATTACAAAAATATTCCCAAAAACTTTATATTTTAAACAAAAAGGCAAAGATAGTCTAAAATAATAATAGTTGTCTTGATGGCCCCTCCAGTCCGCCTCGGCTCCCATGTCCACGGCCTACTGCTCATCTGTAGAGTGGGAAAAACATAAATGGGTGAGTCACAAAGACTCAGTGTGCAAAACTTGAAAATACATAAAAGCCTAGGGCCCACAAACACATTATGGCCCTTGGCCCATATACAATGGTAACAAAATATGTCATGCAACATGGCCCATCCCAAACCTAAGAGTCCATCCTCTACACACCCTCGTACCAACCATCACACTATAGGGATTTCTACAATCAACTCTCCATCCGCTACACACCACATCGACAGCTGTGCTGCCTGTCATAAAGACCGATCGCTAATGGGAACCTCAAAAAATACATTTAGTATTTTGACAGCTATGCTGCCTATCATAAAGACCGATCACTAATGTGAACTTTTGTAGCAAAACCACCGATCGCCCCGCGACCTGTTCCCCTTCCATAAAATGATCCATCAATCCCATCCCATGCATACACACATACAAGAATCAAAACATCAAGCCATCTAACAGATCTCATACTTTTGCATGGTTCGATACACATAGAAAAGTTTCTATGATTACGTACCTGGCATCCCTTGCCTATCCCTTCTGGGTAACACGACTGTTCATACAGCCTCTCTTTTCGGATTTTAGCCCATATCATACATATAATATAACAAAGTTCATGTGTCAAGAATCTACACACCTTATTATTATAAAGACGACACCCTCTATGTTGACACTGTCAGAAGTCGATACAACTGCTATCTGCCTAAGATGATGTTCAAAAGTCAGTCCACAGCCCGACAGCCAATCTCGAACAGCGGACACTACTAGTTTCTTAAACTTAGGGATTGGGTTTACAGGCCCAATCCTCTCCTTTGCCTGATCCATATTTGATTCCATCCAAAAAGTCCTTGTCAGAATTACTATAGCGAAATAGGGTTGTTAAACATTATATGAGTTAAGATCTCAAATATGATAGCGAATCTAATAGGAATCTAAAGGAAACCCCTTACCTTGAAATCCCAAAATCGATAGGACACTTAAAGATTAACTGCTTCCAGCTTTTTCAGATCTGGATGATCCGATCTACTATGATTTCCCGAAGTGCCTCCCAACAAAACATGTGATTAGGGACAAAGTTAAACTAAGGATGACCTAGCCATTCGGCTAAAGTCTCAAAACAGAAAGTGAGGGAAAAAGAGAACGGAAGAGAATCGGCACCTACCTTTATAGGGAATTTGGCAACTTCCAAGAGATTCTGGCTTCATGGAGAAATTGGCACAAGAGAAAGGAATGGAAAAAGAAAGTGAAGTGAGAGGTTTCGGCTTTTGAAGAAAATGAAGATGAGAGAAAGAATTGAGGGGTTTCGGCTTTTGGAAAAGAAGAGAGAACAGAAATTGCAAAAAAAGACTGAGAATTTCGACAAAGAGAATAAGAAAAAAGAATAAGGTTCAAATGCCGAAATTGAAGAGATACAACCCCTTTTTATAGAGAATTTTCGGCATACTAATCAAATCTCGAAAGTACCCTTCCTGATAACTAGTAATCAATCAAATAATAGGGGAAAATTTGGCACCCCTATAACATGAAGAAACCGATTCCTCCCCCTAGGAGATGGAATTTCGGCCAATTCTGCTCTCAGAAGATAACTCCTATCTTTCCTCCTTTATCTTAATCTATTTACTCATCCACAGTGTCCTGGATGACACCACCTCTTCCTTCCTTTATCAACACATTATCTACCTTATTATCACATTAAATAATCCCCTATCTTTAAGCCTTTCTATCTCCCCACTCTGCTCCTCCTTTAAGTGTCGAATATGGCCCAAATATATGGGCTCCAAGCGGCCAAAACTTGGGCCTCTTCATCTGCTAATGTCACCACCTCCTTGCTCTCTAAGTGGTGCCATTTTGACCACTGGGTCTCAAGCCCACTTGTGCTTTAATTCACAAATAATATCTTTTAAGCCATATCCTAATTGGTTTCCCACTAGAGTATCCTAACAGAAAATTTGATTAAGGCCTCGGCCCAATCCCTGAGCCCATTTTTTTGTCCTCTCTTTGCTCAATCTACTTATGAGGCCTTATGCCTGAGATTAGGGTCCACTAAGTAGGAAAAATAAATTTTCCCTATGGTCTCCCCTAACTCTAAGGCTTTAAATAATCCCAATAATACCTTAATATTATTAGTCTAAGTGCTACACATACATATTAACTCCCATGCACAGAAATTAAAAGTTTCGAGATTTTTGGGGCATTACAACCTAATAGGCCCAAATCTACTAGGCCCAAATTTGGGATGTTACACGTCTGGAGATGATGCCTCCTCTCGTGCTCGTATAACATAAGCTTGGGTAGGTGCTCTCGCCTCTAACCTCACAGCTGTGTCAGTAATTCCTCTTTGACTTCAACTTACATTCCCAGCATTTCTGGGTGGTCTACCACTAATCGATACATTACTTGATCTCACATTCTGAACATTTTCCTCTTTGACCATCTTTGGGCAATGTCGAATAAAATGATCTCGAGATCCACATTTATAACAAACTCTATTGTTGTACTTGCCCCAGCATTCTTCCACATGTCGTCTTCCATACTTTCTGCACTCAAATTTGTTACTTTTAGCACTGTCAACACTTGATTCAATTGGAGCTTGATTTCTTGAACCAATACTTTGTCTTGTACTATCTATACTCGGATGTCCAAATGAAGTATTTGATCTATTGCTTGTATCTCTAAGTCTCTTCGTAGAAGGTTCATAAAACTTACCCATCGATCTTTTTCTTTCATCACGAGCTTCAGAATCAGTTTTCTTCTTTTCTTTACTAAGCTCATCGGCTTTGCATACTCTTTCGACTAACACAACAAATTCATTTATATCAAGTATCCCAACCAACAATTTAATGTCTTAATTCTATCCTCTATGAAGCATTTGCACACAGTAGCTTCAGTCGAAACACATTCTCTCACGTATTGACTTAATCTTACAAAATCCCGCTCGTACTCAGTAATGGACAAACGGCCCTGTTTTAGCTCTAAAAACTCTTTACGTTTCTGATCAATGAAATGTTGACTGATATACTTCTTTCTGTATTCGGCTTGAAAGAAATCCAAGGTGAATCTCTCTCTTGAAACCACAGATATCAATGTTTTCCACTAGTTATATGCAGTATCCCTCAACAATGAAACAACACATTTTATACATTTATCAGGTGTCAATGACATCTCATTGAATACTCGGATTGTATTCTCAAGCCAAAACTTAGCTCGCTTATCATCATCAGTTGTGGCCCTAAATTTTTTAGCCCCGTACTTACAAATCTTATCCACAGGAGGTTTATTCAATCTGATTAGATCTACAACTTGTGGCATAACAGGTACTTGTGGGGTGGAGGTTGTGGAGCAGCCGGATTCGTTCAAACAAACTCTGTAAACCACTCGCTCATCATTCGAAAGAAGGCTTGCTTAGCCTCTCCTCCCTCACCACTATCATTCGGCCTAGATGTGGCCAGCGTTGTCCCTTGAACCGAAGCAGGTGCATTAATCTCTATGTAATTTCATAACACTATTGTAATTTCATATATGGCATGTATAGCTAGACTCTCACACGCTACGTTAGTCTGAGAATCGGGTAATTGTAGCTCTGATACCAATAAAATATAACACCCCTAATTCGAGACCTCACCGAAATAAGGTTAAGAGGCATTACCAAACATTCAGAACATTTCACTACCATTTCATAACACAAAGTCAAACATCAATCAAACATATTCAATCACAAGTATGTAATCCCTTATTGAGGTCTTCGAGACCTTAAACACGTGTTAAAAAGAGGTCGGGACTAAACCAAAACACATACAGAAATTCTCAAAAATTTAAAACTTTTTGAAGTTTCAGGGGTTACACGTCCGTGTGGACAAGTCGTGTGCCTCCCACAGCTGCTAGACACACCCATGTGTCTTACCCGTGGTCGAATCTGATTTAATTCCAAGGCCACCATGCACACCCGTGTACCTTGGCCGTGGTCGATCCTAACTTGGCTCCACGGCTACCAGGCACGTCCGTGTGCCAAGGCCATGTACACTTAATTAGCTACTGACTTCGTCCCACAATCACTAGGCACGCCCGTGTGCCACAATCGTGTGGCAAAATAGGCCATTTGAAATGGCAATTTGCCACCCACATAAGGGTCAATCTCTACAAGCATATACAAGCATACTTATCCATACAAATGACAACCAAAAACACATCAAATGAACATCATATTATTCCATTCCATCTCATTTCTAAACATGCCAATTTCAATGTAAATCTAAGTATAAATCATCCATAACCTCACTAAATCACAAAGGCATCAATTCATCATTGAACTTACCATTCATAAAACTATTTCATTTCCATCAAGCTATATAAATATATACACCAAATACCATACTCTCTCATGTTCCCTACTAACACTTAACTAGCCAAATCACATGGCTATTTATATCTCAAACATATACCAAGTGACTAGCCTATACATGCCATATTCTATTATATACATTCTTACAAAAGAACCAAAATAGATTTGCCGATAGTGTGATAGATACGCTGACGATTCTCAGATTAGAGCTAGATTTACTGACATTGTAAAACAGATAAACAAGTCACACAGTAAGCTTTTAAAGCTTAGTAAGTTTGAATTACAATATAATTATCTCATCAAATCAAACTAATGTATATATTAAACCATCACATAGATCAATTCTCTCATATTCATACCTTATCATCCATAGCTAAAATACTCATTCATCCATTCATGGGTTTATCTGTAAACTCATCAACCGCAAAGGTTCAATACATACCTTAGCTAACACATAGTTATTCAACTTCCAAGCTACTCAATGCTCGATATTACATTTTGATTATCCTCTGATATGAGTTTAATTTAGTTGCACACTTAGTGCCATATACATAACCGAAGCATATTCATCATCATACACTTAGTGCCTATTCTTTTAACTGACTTATCTTGGTATCGCACACAAAATGCCAAGTCAATAAGCCAAAGCTTTCATAACATCGCACACACAGTGCTATTCATCTCTGTTTCAATTTCAATTTCGCACACTTAGTGCCATCTAATTCAATTTTGCACATAACATCTCAAATCTCATAATCATATACATATTCATTCCATAATGATAAAACATATCTTAACTGTATTATATCCGAACTTACCTCGGACGTCGAACTATCGAAACGGTCGATTAATCGAGCACTTTATCTTTGCCTCGATCTGAACTTCTCCTCTTTGGTCTATACACATTCAAATTCAGTCCATTCACTCACCAAATCATTCATTTTAGTCCAAACATACATTTTTAGGGCATTTTATAAAATAGCCCCCACATTTTCACATTTCGACACTTTAGTCCTTTATTCATAAAATCATCAAATACACATAATTATCTTGCACCCATGCCTAACCGAATTCTCACTATACTCATAAAAGTCCACACATCTCATTTATTTCACATTTTAGTCCATCAAAATGCTATTTTCTCAATTTTAGCCCTAATTAGCTAAATTCATCAAAACTCCAAGGACAAAACATGTTCTTTAAACATATATCTTTCATTTAACACCAACACTCATCACAAAGCTCACCATTTCATCAATGGCACATTTCATAACCATCATCAATTCACAAAATTTAAGCATGGGTTTTTTAGAGTACAAAGCAACGAGTACAAAAACGTAGAAATTATCAAAAATCGAGCTGAAACATACCTTGAATTAAGCTGAGTAAGTGCCAAATATCATGAAAGCTTAAACCCTTTCTTTTTCTTTCTAAATTCGGTGGAACATGAAGAAGATGATAACTATTTCATGCTTTTTTTTGTTATAATGAACAAATTTATTATGTTACAAAACTAACCTTTAGCGTAAAATGCATATAACATATGATATAAGGTCATTCTTGACCATTGCCACCCACTTTCTTAATTAATGGGCTATTTGTAACATAAGGCCTCCTCTTTATAAAGACAACCACACTTAGGGACTTATAAATCAGCACATAGCCTTTACTCTTTATGCGATTAAGTCATTTCTCTTAATTCGGCACACAATCGATAAAAATATCACACAAAATTTTCACACAGACTATGTCACATCAAATCAACACCGAAGATAACATTAATATATTATTTCGGCCTCAGATTTGTGATCTCAAAACCACTGTTCTGACTAGGGTCTAAACTGGGCTATTACAGCTCTCCCCCTTAGGGATTTTTATCCCCGAAAATCTTACTAGTGAATAGGTGTGGATATTGCTCTCTCATAATGTTCTCAGGCTTCCACGTAGCCTCTTCAACTTCATGTTTATGCCACAACTCTTTAACTAAGGAAATTCTTTAGTTTCTCAACTCTTTGATCTCTCGTGCCAAAATTTGGATCGGTTCTTCACTATACAACAAGTTTAACTGGATCTCTTCCTTAGTAGGAGCAATTAAATGAGACGGGTTTGATCTGTACAGTCGAAGCATTGACACATGAAACACGTTATGAATATTTTCTAACTCAGATGGAAACAACAATCTACACGTAACTGGTCCAACACGCTTGATGATCTCATACGGTCCAATAAACCTCGAACTCAACTTACCTTTTCGACCAAATCGAAGTATTTTCTTCCACGGATATACTTTCAAAAACATTTTGTCACCAACTTCAAACTCAATATCCTTCCGTTTTAAGTCTGCATAAGACTTTTGACAATCTGAGGCCACTTTTAAGCTGTCACGAATTACTTTCACTTTCTATTTAGTTTCTTTAATAAGATCAACCCCGTGAATCTTATTCTCACTCAGCTCGATCTAATACAATGGAGTTCAATGCTTTCAACTGTAAAGAACCTCATATGGCACCATTTTGATACTAGATTGAAAATTATTTTTGTACGCAAATTCAATCAACAGTAAATACTTTTCCCATGCATTTTCAAATTCAAGAATACAACATCTCAACATATCTTCAATAACCTGAATGGCCCGCTGTAACATCTTGAATCAAGGGGACTATAAGTGTAGTGTGTGGTTATGTGTAATGTGTTAATTAGAGTGTTAGGGGTCCAAATTGGGCTCAGGTTCGGGCCAAGGCCTTAATCAAATTTCCTGATTGAACACTTTAATGGAAAGCCTGGTAGGATAGAGCTTAAAGGAGGTTATCTGCATTTTAGAACACAAGTTGGCTTGTGGCCCAGTGGCAAAATGGTGCCACTAGGAGATCAAGGAGGTGGCGTCAACTGAAGAGGCCCAAACTCAAGTTGCATGAAGCCCAATTCTTTTAAATTGAAGTTAGCTAAATTTTGGCATTTAGGTGGGTAAGGTTGGACGACAACAAGGATTGGAAATAGGGGGATTAAATGACTTGGATAATATGGATAATATGCTGATAAAGGGAGGAAGAGGTGGTGTTATCTCTGCCTCTTTTGGAGGTGTGCTTAGATAAAGATAAGGGAGGAGGTTTAGGAATTATCTGCTGGCCACAGTGATGGCCGAAATTCCAACTCTGAGGGGAGGAGGAATCGATTTTTATGGGGCATAAGGGGTGCCAAAATTCCCCATTTATAGTTGTCTAGTTTTAGTTTTAAAAAAAGGGCATTTTTATTTTTAGATGTTAAGTGCCGAAATTTTAAGTAGTCAAGGGAGGACTCTTCTTTATTTTTTGCTTTTAAGGTTTCCATCTTCTCTTTTTCTTATTTTCTGAATAAGAGCCGAAAACTCCCTTAAGCAATCTTTTTTCCCCACACTTTTCTGTCACAGCCGACTTTGCCCTAGATTTGTCAAAATTCTTCTTTTTCCTATACTGTTTCTATCACTTCTTTATGTTTGATATTGTTCATCCCTCTTAAATAGTCCTCTCTAAAAAAACCAAAATCATAAACCCTATTTGATTTCTTTATAAAGACTGAATCTCTCTAGATCCCTGTGCACCATCTTTCTTTTGATTATCGCGGAAAGCAAAATCTTCTAGGAGTTGCCGAATTCTCTGAAAAGGTAGGTGCCAATTTCTTCTGCTCGTTTTCTTCTCATTTGGTTTTTGGAGGACAAAGCCAAAAGGCTTATAGGCATGGTAAGGTTATCTTTTGAGTAACATTTAGATTGTTCTTGTGTTCACATCTTGGGTCGGCACTTTGGGAAATAGGAGTAGATTGAATCATCCAGATTTCAAAAGCCAAAAACTGTTAATCTCTAAGTATCCTATCTATTTTGGGATTTTAAGGTAAGGGGTTTTCTTTAGATTCCTGTTAGATTCGCTATCATATTTGAGATCCTCAAATCATATGATATGGTTTAACAACCTTATTTCGTTATAGTAGTTCTAACAAGGACTTTTGATGGAATCAAATATGGATCAGGCAAAAGAGAGGATTGGGACCATAAACCCAATCCCTAAGTTTAAGAAACGAGCGGTGTCTGCTATTCGAGATTGGCCACCAGGTTGTAGACCGGCTTCAGAACAAAATCTTAGACTGTTAGCAGTCGTAGCGACTATTGATAGTGTCGACATAGAAAGTACTATCCTGTCGATAATCAGGTGTGTAGATCTCTATCACACTCATTAATTTGTATTATATGTATGTTGTGGGCTAAATACCGAAAAGAGAGGCTGTGTGAATAGTCGTATTACCCAGAAGGGGTAGGCAAGGGATGCCAGGTACGTAATTATAGAAACTTCTTTATGTGTATCGAAGTATGTGAAAGTCTGAGATCTATTTAGATGGCTTAATGTTTTTTATTTTTGCATGTATGTATGCATGGGGTGGGATTGATTGATATGAGGAAGGGGAGTAGGTCGCGAGGCGATCGGTGGCTTTGCCACATAGGTCACATAGTGATCGATCTTTATGACAGGCAACATAGTTGTCGAAATACTATAATGTATTACTGAGTCGCATAGCGAACGGTGGCTTTGCTATATAGGTCATATAGTGATCGGTCTTTATGACAGGCAGCACAGCTGTCGATATGGTGTGTAACGGATGGAGGGTTGATTGTAGAAATCCTCACGGTGTGTTAGTTGGTACGAGGGTGTGTAGAGGATGGACTATTAGGTTTGGGCTGGGCCATGTTGCATGAAATATTCTGTTGACATTGTGTGGGCCAAGGCCCATAATGTGTTTGTGGGCCCAAGGCTTTTATGTGTTTTTGGGATTTACACACTGAGTCTTGGTGACTGACCCTATTATTTTTCCCCAACTTTTCAGGTGAGTAGTAGATTGTGGACATGGGGCCGAGGCAGACTCGAGGGGCCATCAAGATTATTATCTACATAGACTGTTTTTGGATTTTCATTTGAATTTCAATTTTCGGGAATATTTTTGTAATAAGGCTTCCACAACTTAGGTTTTCGATTTATTTTTTTTGTCTGTTAAGTTTTTATAAACTTATGTTTTTTTTAAAAGCCTTAATTATAAAATGGAATGATAAATGGGCTTTTCAAACACAATCAACGTGAATGCTTAAAGTTGTTTCAAAAACTTCACAATTTTTTTGATTAAACGACTATAATAAACTAAGATTTTCAAAACCCTTCAAGGCAAAGTTTTCAAGTTTCAACCCGTAGCATACCAGATCCGGTCATGACGTATGGACCAGGTTTGGGGTGTTACATTTTGGTATCAGAGCCCAGTTCAAAACTCAGGCTGTGAAATGGGTCCAGTAGTAGTTTGTAAAATTGAAATGTACTTGAGAAAAGTTACAGTTGAGATATGGCCTTCGAGTCTACCGGCACCCGATCCACGCAGGTAAGTATCCTAAACTCATTGTATGATATACATGTTAGGCTTGTTGGGCTCTATAGGGACGTAGGCTAGTATGATTAGAGCTTGATGGACTTTAGGTTTAGTATAAACAATTCTTCAAATCTCATAAAACTTAATTTCTAATAAAACATGTCTCGTGAACAAGTCACGGTGGTTGGGGTGTGGTAACAGCATACGCATGTCAAGGATTGGATCCAGGAGAGCTTGGTATTTAAGTGCCCTAGCGGCTCACCTCCTCTTCTTGGAATCTTACAGTGCGTAGTATTTGCTCACCTTAGCCATGTGGACTTGTTGACGGGCCAAACTTTATAACTAAAACTCGAAAGAGACCATCACCCTGTCTTTATAAAATTGCTTATATACCCTTAATTTTGTAAATTACCCAGAATACCCTAAGTTTGAAGAAATTACCTAAATACCCTTAATTTGTGAAAATTTCCCAAAATACCCCTGGTTTGTAAAATTATCAAAATACCCCCAAATTTCAAAATTACCAAAATACCCCTATTTTGTAAAATCACCAAGATACCCTATTTTAGAAGATTACAAAAATACCTCTGTAGGAAAAAATTATGAAAATACCCCTAGGTAATGAAATGACGAAAATACCCCTAGGTGATGAATGTAAGTTCATGGATGCTACTTGTATGTTGATGTGTGATGGCTGTTGATTGAATGAGTATTCTAGAAATTAGGAAATACAGACCTGAGAACTGAACCTCGTAGATAAAATTTGAATTCGAAAGAACTACTGTTAAAACTACTTTCCATAAGACTATCTGTTATTAATCAGTAGAAAAGAGTATTAATAATTCATAAAATTTCTAATCAGATAAATCGCGAACGGTAGTATGAGAACTAGGGGACATAGTGTGCGTGGTCGAGGTAGAGGCAGGATTACTGTGTCAGAACCCGTAGGGTCTAGTCACGAGTCAGGGAATGAGGTACCAGTGCCACCAGCTGTGAAGGCAAAATTTCAAGATCAGACAGCCGGAGATGATGCTGTATCTCAGGCAATGTTATGAGTTTTAGAGAGAGTTGTGGGAGCAGGCATGGGCACAGGAGCCCGAAAGTCGGTGCTGGAGCGACTTAGAGCCAATGGGACAGAGGTGTTTAAGGGAATTTCTGGTGTAGCTCCTAGCACAGTAGAGTATTGGTTGGAAGAAATGGAGCGTATAATGGATGATCTTGACTTCACAGAAGAGGAGAAGCTGAAGGGAGTGGTGTATCTTCTCCGGGATGAAGCTTATCAATGATGGCTTATGGTTAAGGATGGTATAGTGGCTGACCATATCACCTGGGATTACTTTAGAATGGCGTTCCAAAGTAAATACATTGGGATGAGCTATGTGGATGCGCAGTGCAGAGCATTCCTGAATCTGGTTCAGGGAAATAGGTCGGTGGTGGCTTATGAAGCGGAATTCTTACACCTTAGTCGTTATGCTCGAGGGATAGTGGCCACAGAACATGAACGATGTGTTCATTTTGAGGATGGCCTGAAGGATGATCTACGTGTGTTGATAACTCCACAGTGAGAGCGGAAATTTTCTGTGCTTGTGGAGAAAGCTAAGATAGTTGAGGAGGTGAAACGGACGAAAAAATTGAACCGAGATAGAAATAGGGGTAGAGGTAAGAGAAATTTTAGATCATCAGGGACAGCCATGCGTACTCAGAAAAGACTTAGGTCGGATGGACCGAGACAGGCTGAGAGACCTGTTACTGCTAGCCAAACACGGAAGTGTGCTCGATGTGGTAAGTTCCATGTAGGTGAGTGTTGGGCAGGTAGTGGGAAGTGCTTTAGGTGTGGATCTATGGATCATCAGATAAGAGACTATCCTCAACCACGGGATGAGGTAGGACTCACAGGGTAGGGAAATGCTCAGTCGGGTGGAGGAGGTCGAATGCAGAGGGTCGTGGTCCAGCGGAGGTGGTGCAGATTTGGTCGAGGCCGAGGAGCACCAGGCCGAGGGGTAGGAAACACTGAGGCAAGGCAGCCGGGGTTGGTCTATGCTGCCAGACATCGAGAGGAGGCAGACGCACTAGATGTTATAATCGGTACGTTTTTAATATTTGGTTTACCTTACACTGCATTGATTGACATCAGGTCAACACATTCATATGTTGCTAGTAGTGTGTCTGGAACTTTAAGTTTAGATTTCGAGATTACCCGTAGGGCGATGACTGTAATTAGCCCATTAGGACAATCTGCAGTAGTAGATAAACTTTATCGGAAGGTACCCTTAGAAGTTCAAGGAATAGTTTTTCAGACGGATCTGATGGAATTACCGTTCGGGGAGTTTGACTTAATATTAGGCATGGACTGGCTGATGAAGTACCAAGCTAACTTAGA
The DNA here is from genome assembly GCA_025506655.1 of Gossypium rotundifolium. Lineage (NCBI taxonomy): Eukaryota > Viridiplantae > Streptophyta > Magnoliopsida > Malvales > Malvaceae > Gossypium > Gossypium rotundifolium. The sequence goes on along the minus strand of CP106730.1, from coordinate 809,186 downwards.
TTGTGCAGCCAAGCGTATGGTGTTAAGAACCCCCGAGGGAGGTGAAGTGTTGGTGATAGGAGAAAGGGGGAATTGTCTGTCGAATGTGGAGACTGCCCTAAGAGCGAAAAGAATGGTGAGAAAAAGATGCGAGGCAATTTTAATGTTTGTACGGGCTTTGGAAGCCAAGGACCTAACTGTTGGGGATGTTAGAACAGTGAAGGAATTTCCTGATGCTTTTCCAAAAGAGCTTCCGGGATTACCTCCGGATCGAGAAGTGGAGTTTGGAATCGATCTTCTTCCAGGAACAGTACCGGTATCTATTGCTCCATATAGAATGGCGCCAAAAGAGTTGGTGGGATTGAAAGCACAAATCCAGGAGTTGTTGGATAGAGGGTTTATTCGACCAAGTGTGTCGCCTTGGGGAGCACCGGTTTTATTTGTTAAGAAGAAGGATGGTTCAATGTGTATGTGCATTGACTATCGCCAATTAAATAAGCTAACAATTAAGAACAAGCCCGTTGCCAAGGATCAATGATTTGTTCAATTAGTTGAAGGGGGCCTCAGTCTTTTCAAAGATAGTTCTGAGGTCAGGGTATCATCAGCTTAAGGTCAAGTAGGCTGATATTCATAAGACGGCCTTTAGAACTCGCTATGGACATTACGAGTTCATGGTGATGCCATTTGGGTTGACTAACGCACCAGCAGCATTTATGGATATGATGAACCGAGTGTTCCAACCCTACTTAGATCGATTTGCCGTGATATTTATTGATGACATCTTGGTTTACTCAAGATCGGAGAGGAGCATGATTCACATCTGCGAGTGGTTTTTCAGATTCTGAGAAGAAGCAGTTGTATGCCAAATTCAGTAAGTGCAAATTGTGGCTAAGTGAAGTTACGTTTTTAGGCCACATTGTATCGGCAAAGGGGATTAGGGTTGACCCTCGAAAAATTGAAGCGGTGTTGGATTGGAAGCTGCCTAGGTCGGTGGTGGAAATTCAGAGTTTTCTTGGTCTAGCCAAATATTACAGAAGGTTTGTTAAAGGATTGTCTTCAATTGCAGCACCATTGACTAAGTTATTACGGAAAGGAGTTCCGTTTATTTGGTCCAGTAAGTAACAAGAGAGTTTCGAGAAGTTAAAAAGGATTTTGACGGAGGCTCCTATATTGATTCAACCAGAGGCTGAAAAGGAATTCGTAATTTATTGTGATGCGTTACACATGGACTAGGATGCGTGTTGATGCAGGATGGAAAGGTTGTTGCGTATGCATCTCGGCAGTTAAGACCGCACGAAGCAAATTATCCCACCCATGATTTGGAGTTGGCGGCGGTGGTTTTTACCTTAAAGATTTGGAGACACTATCTGACGGGGAGTAATCGATTATTTATCCAGATCATAAAAGCCTAAAATACCTTTTGACCCAAAAAGAGTTGAATTTAAGACAGAGAAGGTGGATCGAGTTATTAAAGGATTATGATTGCTCGATCGAGTATCATCCGGGTAAGGCTAATGTGGTGGCGGATGCTCTAAGTCGTAAGGTAATCACTAACTTGAGAGCAATGTTTACTCACCTTAGTTTGTACGATGATAGGAGTTTATTGGCAGAACTTCAAGTGAAACCCTCATGGGTCAGTCAGGTTAAGGAGAAGCAGCGGACTGATGAGTTGCTAAAGGAGAAGTTTCATGTAGGAACAAGTGATGGATCGATGGACTTCAGTGTGGATGAGGAAGGACTATTATGTTATCGAGGAAGAGTATGCATGCCAAAAGACCCTGAATTAAGGCATAAGATTTTGCAAGAAGCGCATGGTAGTCCATACGCTATGCACCCTGGAGGGAGTAAGATGTATCGAGATTTACGAGAACAGTTTTGGTGGTCGGGCTTAAGATGAGAGGTGACCAAATTGGTGGGGAAGTGTTTGACCTGTCAGTAGGTAAAAGCAGAACATCAGTTACCACCAGGGTTGTTGCAGCCGGTAAAGATTCCACAATGGAAGTGGGAAAGGATCACAATAGACTTTGTTAGTAGGCTACCTCTCACACCTACTAAGAAAGATTTGGTTTGGATGATAGTTGATCGCTTGACAAAGTCTACTCATTTCATACCGGTATGAGTTGGTTACTCTTTACAGGAATTGGCTAAGCTATACATAGCGGAGGTAGTGAGGTTGCATGGAGTACCGATATCGATCATATCAGACAGAGACCCTAGGTTCACATCACGATTTTGGAAAGCGTTGCACCAAACATTGGGTACGAAGTTTGATTTTAGTATGGCGTTCCATCCTCAGACTGATGGTTAGTCTGAGTGAGTAATTCAGTTCTTAGAGGACATGTTAAGAGGTTGTGTCATTGATTTCAGGGGTAGTTGGGAAGAGTTTTTACCGTTGGCAGAGTTTGCGTACAATAATAGTTACCAGTCTAGTATTCAGATGGTGCTTTACGAAGCATTGTACAGGCGGAGGTGTCGTACTCCTACTTGTTGGACGAAATTAGGGGAACGTTAGATTTTGGGACCGGAGTTGGTTACCGAGACAGAGGAGAAGGTTAAGTTAATAAGGACTCGATTAAAAGAAGCATCGGATAGATAGAAGTCCTATGCTGATTTGAAGCGTAAGGACATAGAGTTTGCAGTGGGTGACAAGGTGTTCTTAAAGGTATCGCCATGGAAGAAAGTATTGAGGTTCGGACGGAAGGGTAAATTAAGTCCCAGATTTATCGGACATTATCGGGTGTTGAAACGAGTTGGACTAGTAGCATATCAGCTAGAGCTACCTTCTGAGCTAAGCCAGATTCACAATGTGTTTCATGTCTCTATGTTGAGATGATATCGTTCGGATCCATCTTATGTGGTACCTGTGGAGGAAATCGAGGTAAGACCTGACCTATCCTTTGAAGAGGAACCAGTGGAAATCTTGGATCGTGATGTCAAAGTGCTATGAAGGAAGACGGTTCCGTTGGTTAAGGTTCTATGGCAGAATCACAGTTCTGAGGAGGCTACTTGGGAACCAGAAGAGATGATGCAACAGCAGTACCCCTATCTATTTTGATCAGGTAATTTCGAGGCCGAAATTTCTTTAAGGGGGTAGAACTGTAACATCCTGAATTAAAGGGCCTATAAGTGTAGTGTGTGGTTATGTGTAATGTGTTAATTAGAGTGTTAAAGGTCTAGATTGGGCTCAGGTTCGAGCTGAGGCCTTAATCGAATTTCCTGATTGAACACTTTAGTGGAAAGCCTGGTAGGATAGGGCTTAAAAGAGGTTATTTGCGTTTTAGAACACAAGTGGGCTTGTGGCCCAGAGGCAAAATGGCGCCACTAGGAGAGCAAGGAGGTGGCGTCAACTGAGGAGGCCCAAACTCAAGTTGCATGAAGCCCAATTCTTTTAAATTGAAGTTAGCTAAATTTCAGCATTTAGGTGGGTAAGGTTGGATAGCAACAAGGCTTGAAAATAGGGGGATTAAATGACTTGGATAATGTGGATAATATGCCGATAAAGGAAGGAAGAGATGGTGTTATCTATGCCTTTTTTGGAGGTGTGCTTGGATAAAGATAAGGGAGGAGGTTTAAGAATTATCTGCTGGCCACAGTGATGGTCAAAATTCCAACTCTGAGGGGAGGAGGAATTGGTTTTGATGGGGCATAAGGGGTGCCAAAATTCCCCATGTATAGTAGTCTAGTTTTAGTTTTAAAAAAAGGGCATTTTCAGTTTTTAGATGTTAAGTGCCAAAATTTTAAGTAGTCAAGGGAGGGCTCTCTTCTTTATTTTCGACTTTTAAGGTTTCCATCTTCTCTATTTCTTCTTTTTTGAATAAGAGCCGAAAACTCCCTTAAGCAATCTTTTTCCCCACACTTTTCTGTTATAGCCGACTCTTCCCTAGATTTGCCAAAATTCTTCTTTTTCCTATACTGTTTCAATTACTTCTTTACGTTTGATATTGTTCATCCCTCTCAATTAGTCCTCTCTAAAAAAATTGAAATCATAAACCCCATTTGATTTCTTCATAAAGACCGAATCTCCCTAGATCTCTGTGCACCATCTTTCTTTTGATTATCGCGGAAGACGGAATCTTCTAGGAGTTGTCGAATTCTCTGAAAAGGTAGGTGCCAATTTCTTCTGCTTATTTTCTTCTCATTCAGTTTCTAGAGGCCAAAGCCGAAAGGCTTATAGGCATGGCGAGGTTATCTTTTGAGTAACGTTTAGATTGTTCTTGTGTTCACATCTTGGGTCGGCACTTCGAGAAATAGGAGTAGATCGAATCATCCAGATTTCAAAAGCCGAAAATTGTTAATCTCTAAGTATCCTATATATTTTGGGATTTCAAGGTAAGGGGTTTTCTTTAAATTCCTGTTAGATTCGCTATCATATTTGAGATCCTAAAATCATATGATATGGTTTAACAACCCAATTTCGTTATAGTAGTTCTGACAAGGACTTTTGATGAAATCAAATATGGATTAGGCAAAGGAGAGGATTGGGTCCGTAAACCCAATCCCTAAGTTTAAGAAACGAGCAGTGTCTGCTGTTCGAGATTGGCCACCAGGTTGTGGACCGGCTTCAGAACAAAATCTTAGACTGTTAGCAGTCGTAGCGGCTACTGATAGTGTCGACATAGAAAGTATTGTCCTGTCAGTAATCAGGTGGTAGATCTCTATCACACTCATTAATTTGTATTATATGTATGTTGTGGGCTAAATACCGGAAAGAGAGGCTGTGTGAATAGTCGCATTACCCAGAAGGGGTAGGCAAGGAATGCCAGGTACGTAATCATAGAAACTTCTTTATGTGTATCGAAGTATGTGAAAGTCTGAGATCTATTTAGATGGCTTAATGTTTTGATTTTTGCATGTATGTATGCATGGGGTGGGATTGATTGATATGAGGAAGGGGAGCAGGTCGCGAGGCGATCGGTGGCTTTGCCACATAGGTCACATAGTGATGAGTCTTTATGACAGGCAGCATAGCTGTCGAAATACTATAATGTATTACTGAGGTCACATAGCAATTGGTGGCTTTGCCACCTAGGTCACATAGTGATAGGTCTTTATGACAGACAGCACAGCTGTCTATATGGTGTGTTGCGGATGGAGGGTTGATTGTAGAAATCAACACGGTGTGTTGGTTGGTACGAGGGTGTGTAGAGGATGGACTCTTAGGTTTGGATGGGCCATGTTGTATGAAATATTCTGTTGCCATTGTGTGGGCCAAGGCCCATAATGTGTTTGTGGGCCCAAGGCTTTTATGTGTTTTCGAGATTTACACACTGAGTCTTGGTGACTCACCCTATTATTTTTCCCCAACTTTTCAGATGAGCAGTAGATTGTGGACATGGGAGCCGAGGCGGACTCGAGGGGCCATCAAGATTATTATCTACATAGACTGTTTTTGGATTTTCATTTGAATTTTAATTTTCGGGAATATTTTTGTAATAAGGTTTCCACAACTTAGTTTTTGATATTTTTTTTGTGTGTTAAGTTTTTATAAACTTATGTTTTTTTTTTAAAAGTCTTAATTATAAAATGGAATGAGAATTGGGCTTTTCAAACACAATCAACGCGAATGCTTAAAATTGTTTCAAAAACTTCACAATTTTTTTAATTAAACGGCTATAATAAACTAGGATTTTCAAAACCCTTCAAGGCAAAGTTTTCAAGTTTCAACCCGTAGCATACCAAATCAGGTCATGACGTATGGGTCGGGTTTGAGGTGTTACACTCGCTCGGACTGACCATCTGTTTGTAGATGAAACGCAGTACTGAAATGTAATTTTGTGCCTAAAGCCTCTTGCAATTTCTTTCAAAATCGCGAGGTAAATCTCAGATCTCCATCAGATATAATAGATAATGGCACTCCATGCAATCTCACAATCTCGACAATATACAATCCAGCCAATTTATCGAGTGAATAATCTGTTCTCCCTAGAATGAAATGGGCTGATTTTGTCAATTTATCAACTATCACCCAGATCGCATCTTTCTTTCCCAGAGATAAAGGCAATCTTGACTCAAAGTCCATCGTGATTCTTTCCCATTTCCACTCAGGAATCATAATCGACTGTAACAAACCAGATGTAACTTGATGTTCAGCTTTAACTTGTTGACAAATTATACACTTCGACACAAAGTTAGATATATCTCATTTCATACCTTACAACCAATAAAATTGTTTCAGATCATTATACATTTTCGTACCCCCATGATGAACAGTCAATCGACTATTATGAGCTTCGTTCAAAATAGTTTAAATCAACTCTGAATTTCTTGGAACACAAATCTGATCTCTAAATAATTACCTAAATAATTTTCGTACTCCCAGGTGTTTTCCCTTACCTAAATAACTACCTCTGATTCAAAACTGACAAGGATTGACATCCTCACTAAGGATTCACTCAAACCACTGAAAGTGTTTAAGGTACAAGATAAGCACTCATAAGTCAAATATGAAAAGTTAAACCCATAGGCTTGCATGAAAATCAAATCTCCACCACTAAAAAATGAGATGATACACAAATCAAAAGGCCTTTAAAGGGTTGTAATGGGGCTTGGGTTAAAGGTGTGGATATGGGCTGAATTAGAATGTTAGAATCGAGATTGAATTGACAAATTACCTAACTAGAAACAATCAAATGATGATGAATAATTACATCAATAACACGAGCTTCTTTTAAAGATGTGAATTTAACTGTTTAAGCTCATAGAACATAGAACTAATGATGAATAGATTTTCTAACATTTTTTTTAAGCACAAGTTCATAACAAAAGATGAATTCAACTATTATAATTAGGCAACCGATCAAATCAAATCTCAATAAAAGGGGAGTCAAGAAAATGGGATAAATAAGTTAATAATGGGGTTTCAGGTTAATATTAGTGGTAAATCAAGAAACGGTTGATTAGGCTAAAGAGTGGTTCACTAGGGGTTAATTACGGAGGTAGGCTTTCTGTGGAGTGGGTAGGTTAAATCCTAGGTGCCTTTATCATCTCAGTATATCAAATCAAAGGTGTGGTCTCGACCTGTATAATCGAAGCAAGTTCTAAAATAACAAAACAATATTGACACACTCATAATCAATAAAGTGAACACGAAAAGATATATGCTCTAAAGGCTCAAAATCCCACAAAAATTATGGTTTTCAATGTCAACCTTGTAAATTTCGAACTTCAAAGTAATATTTAGGTTTAGGGAAAAAACCTAGAAAATTTAATTCTGAAAACAGACTTATCATGCTTGATTCTCTAATATCTTAAAGTTTAAATCATCAATGCACAATTAATTATGACTTAATCCAAAACATATCAATAAAAATCATAAATCAATAGAAGTTTCATTCTAATTAGTAATATGAGAAAATTACTTAAGACAAGATATCATTTAGGGATTTCAGAATAATGTAAAAAGTTAGGAAATTTTGAAATTCACCCCCCACACTTAAGATGTACATTACCCTCAATGTAACACCCTAAAAATCCGAGTAAATAAATTGCATGAATTGGAGTTTAGAAAAATCTCTTATTTTTATTTCATTGCTTATTGAAGTCCTAGAGGGGGGTAAAACATAAATTGAAGAAGGAATAAAATTTATTAAGTGAGAATTTATTGAAGTGAAACAAAGGTGATTAAGACTTAAGCTAAATTATGTGCTAAAAGTGTCATAAAATGAGCATATGGCATGGTGGAGATTGGCGCATGGGTTCAAGTAAGAGGAAGAGGTTGAATCCTTGTATAGCACCTAGATAAAATTTTTGTTTTAATTTTACGCTCATGGCTATGAAGTGTCGGCAAGGGACATATAAGGAAGGTGTTGACCATGTATTTTTGGTTAGTGTATCAATGGATTAAGGTAACAACTAACATATGGTATGGAATCAAAAGTTTAAGGAAAGATAGGGGGACATAAGGCACTTATCTAGGGAAAATTTGGAAAGAAATAATGGCCAATTGACCATATGCTGGGCGGCAATATTGGTAGGGAGGAGAGCCAAAATTTTGTTAGTTTGGCAAAATCTCATTCTTTTCTCTTTGGTTAACCTTTGCACTTTGTGCAGAATTTTATTCCTCTCCTTTCAATATCCCTTTTTGGCGAATTTTGCATTTGGTTAAGCCAATATCTCTTGACCATTTGGTCACTTCTATTCATTTTGTTAACTTTCTTTGTATTCTCCTTGTCTGAAATCACCTATACCAAAATCAATCTCTTTCTTTTTTTTCTTTGCCATGGCGAATATACCGACACCTAAGTTCATATTTTCTTTTCTTTTCTTCTAATCTCCTTGAAATCAAAACATCATCACCATCATCCTTTCGTTCTTATGCTATTTCTTTTCAATCGAAAATTTTCTCCATATTCACTCTCTTGGCCGAATGTTATTGTGCCTATAAGCCAAAAATTATTTTTCCATTCTTAATCATTTATAGCCGAATCTTCCATCAATTAAACATCATTCTTAATCTTTCTTTTCGACCGTGGGAAGTAGGTAAGGTTCCTCTCTATTTTCGATTAATTGATTAGTGATTTTATGGCCGAATATCATTGGTTAATTGAGGGTCTTTTGGATTGAAATAACGTTCATTCTAATAACGTTCTTTTCGTTATTATTATTTAGTGCAATAACGGAGATCGGAACTCAAGAGATCGGGAGAAACGTTGGAGACGTTTTGTTTTGGTAAGGAAATCCTACTCTTTAAATCTCTAGTATTATTGATATTATTTTAGATCTAACTAAATTCTTTTGGATCTTGAAGATGTCAAGATAGGGAAGAAAAGGCGGTGTTTAGTTATCGTAAGAGGGTGGATCTGTAAATCCCCATTCAAACGAAGAGCGGTTTCGCGATCGGGATTTTCCACCGGGTTGTGGGCCATCTTAGAAAGGAGTCCATTATTTGAAGTAGTACGAACCTCGGAGCCGTTATTCGTTGGTGGATTCTCGTGACAAGTGAATCGATAAGCGAGGCTAAACCGAAAATCAAGTGATTCAAAATCAAGAGGGTAAGATTTTGGATCCATTATCGATTAAGATTTATTTTACGAGTTAGTTGACTAACGAATCAAAATATATTTTAGGTGTCAAGAGCGAGAAGGGTTAATACTCACGGTATCGAGGTGTGTAATTTTCACACTCATTATTTTGGTTGGATGTCAAATTTCGGTATGGAAGTAAATCGTAAAAAGCGATTAGATCGGTAAAAGCGTAAAAAATTGATATTATGACGAAAATACGTAAAAGCGACAAATCGTGAAAATTACGAAAATGCCCTCGAGTTATTAATTGTTATTATGAAAATTGGATATTTCGTGAAAATGGGCCGTAATTACTCTAGTTCGTGAAAATGGGCGTAATTACTCTAGTTCGTGAAAATGGGCCGTAATTACTCTAGTTCGTGAAAATGGGCCGTAATTACTCTAGTTCGTGAAAATGGTAAGTAATTACTCTAGTTCGTGAAAATGGGCCGTAAATACTCTAGTTCGTGAAAATGGGCGTAAATACTCTAGTTCGATAAATTGGGCCAAAACACTCTAGTTCGTTAAAATTTAGCCAAAACGCTCTAGTTTGGTAAATGGGCCAAAGCCCACTAAATTGCTAAATGGATAAATTGCTATAATTATGGGCCAAATGAAATGTCATTTATAAACCCACCATGTTATGTATTGATAATAAATTTTATATTTTAAAGTATATGTATAATTGCATGGGTGGGATATATGAAGAGAAGAATGGCCATTGCCACAATATCGGCTTATTGCCTCTAGTTGGTGGTTTCGCACAATATCGACTTATTGCCTCTAGTTGGTGGTTTCGCCACAATATCGGCTTATTGCCTCTAGTTCGGTGGCTATGCCACAATTATAAAAAGGCTTAATGCCTACGATTGGTGTGATGGCGGGGTGGGTTGACTTGATCCCACGGTGTGATGGTTGGTGCAGGGGTGTTAGCGGATGGATATTAGGTTTGGGTTGGGAATTACATGTTTTTTTTATGCATTATTAATTATTTTAAATTCATGATATATTATTGAATTCGAATTGGGCTCAAGCCCAAAGATAATATCTTGACAACTTTGGCCCAATAATGGTGGTAAGTGAGTTACACATTGAGTTCTAAGTAACTCACCCTTTAATTTCTTTCCATCTCGTAATGGAAGCCGATGTGGACTTCAGGTGAGGATGACTTTGTGGAGGCCATCTTTGCTATATATGGGTTATTTAAAACTCGAACTTTTAATAATTATTTTACTATGTTGGGATGTTGTAATAAATGGCCTCTATAAATAACTTATGGATTTTATGTGTGTTTGGGATTTAAACTTTATTTTGGGCTTTCAAAACATGGGGTGTGATTTATGATGCTTTACTTAAATAAATTTGGGTTTTCAAAGTATATGGAATTCTTTTATAAAAATTTCTTTTATTGTTAACTCTTTAACAAATCTCCTAACGATTTTTGATAATACAATGATTTTCAACTAATGTTTTTAAATATTTATCAAAATCTAATACTCTTCAAATTTTAAACTCAGTAAACAATATTGTAGTTTTCAACTCGTTAAAGAATCAAGAATAGTTCGAATCATGTAACAAACCAAATCTAGTCTCAACGCATAGACCGGGTTTGGGGTGTTACATTTAGTGGTATCGAGCCCGTTTCAAAAAACTCTACGTGGTTTGGGTTCAAAAATAATTTACGTATGAAAATGCTCAATGATATTTTAAAGATCAAGATGGCACCACAAGCATCCCATGACAAGTCAAGTAAGTATTATTGCTTAATGATTACTATGATAAGATCATAGGAACACTCTAGAACTTCTAGTTTTAGATGTGAAAAGCGTAGAGATTGAGACTATAGGACACGCTATAAAAACAACTTTATATCTCAAATCTCATAAAATATCGTTAATAAACACCAAACAAAAAAAAATTTCGATTCATAAAACTTGTAATCGATAAACGAACAAGCAATCATGAGTACAAGAGGACGTGGTCGTGACGCCGTAGACGTGGCGTGGTAGAGGCCGAGGTGCTACTTTGAAGCACCAAATCATATGCGAAGTGGACGCACTGCGTCAATAGAAAGTGAGACCGGATCACGCGATCACATGGAAGAAGATCATGCATTGACTCAAGCAATGCTACGAAGTCTTGGAAAGGGTCATTGGAGCTAGAATTGGGCCAACAACTCGTGGGTCAATTTGAGGCGACTTAAGGCAAATAATGCGAAGTTTTCGGAGGAGTCTCGGTGTAGCTCGAATGTGGCGAATCTTGGCTCGAAGTCGTGGAACGGATTATGGATGATATGGAATGCGGTGAGCAAAACCGAGAGGAGGCAGTATCCTTATTGAGAGATGAGGCGATCGGTGGTGGCTCATCGCTCGAGAAGGCATCAAGCCGCATCGATTAATCGGGAATTCTTTAAAGCGCCTTCCAAGGAAAATCGCGGAACGAGCTATGTAGATGCTCGAAGGAAGGAATTTGAATCTTGTCCAAGGAAGTAAGACCGTGGCAAGATATGAAGTTTGAGTTTCTACGTCTCGAGCCGTTATGCGGACAATTGTAGCAGATCATGAGCGTTGTGTACGCTTTGAGGATGGACTTAATGATGAGTGAGGGTTACGATTGCTCATGACAAGTTAGAAATTTTTCGACTCTTGTGGAGAAGGCCAAAATAGCCAAGAGGCTAAGAACTCGAACGCAGAACGAGAGAGAGATCCCAAACAAGAGAGACACACAATCTGGTTCTTCCAAGAGATTCGGAAGAAACCCCGAAATGATGAATCGTTCAAGGCGAACCCCGTAGCAAATAATCAAGTCGAGATTGCACCGAGTGTGGGAAAAGGCATTTTGGGGAATGTTGGAGGAAAGCAGGTGCATGCTACAAATGCGTTCAATGGAACATCATTACAAAAGTTGTCCTCCGAATGGATACGACTCAAGAAGTCCGTAATAATGATGCATGTTAGGCCAAGGGTAATCAAATGACCACCGAGAGGTCGTGGACCGTGTCGTGGTGGTAATGGGGCTGGTCGTGGTCAAGGTGCACCGGTCGAGGAAATGGTAATAGAGAAATCTGGATGCAAGACAACTGATCGGTCTATGCAGGATTAACGCCATGAGGATGGCAATGCACGGATGTGATAACAGAGACGTTCTTCATTTTTGATGTACTGTTATTGCCTTAATAGATATTGGCTCTACTCATTCATATGTATCTAGTGCCATATCTGAAATCAATTTAGAGTCCTAAATTATGAAAATGAGATGATGATGAATCAGTCCTTTAGATACGATCGAATTATTAATAAAATATTTAAAGACGTGCCCTTAAAATCCAAGAGGAAGTATTCTTAGCAAATTTGATGGAACTACCTTTCGTGAGTTCGATCTCATTACAGGCATGGATTTGGTTGGTTAACCATCGGCGCAATTGGATTGTGCTGAAAACGAATGTCGAAGGACCGGATGATAAGGAAATCATAATGATTGGTGAACGAAAGAACTATCGGCAAATGTGGTATCGCATTAAAAGCGGAGAAGTTGGTGCGGAAAGTGCACGGGCATTCCTAGCCTTTATACGTGCTTTGGATGCCAAGGAATTATCCGTGAATGATGTGAGGACGGTGAAGGAATTTCCGATGTATTTCCGAAGAACTTCCGGTATACCTCGGATCGGGAAGTAGAATTTGGCATTGAGCTTTTGCAGGACGGCTCCGGTGTCCATTGCTCCCTATAGAATGGCACAGAAGGAGTTGGTGAGCTCAAAGCTCAAATTCAAGAATTGCTTGGATCGGGATTCATTCGACCAAGTGTGTCTCCGTGGGAGCACCGGTCTTGTTCGTCAAGAAGAAGGATGGATCGATGCGTATGTGCATTGACTACAGACAGTTGAATAAATTGACGATCAAGAATCGATATCCTCTCGCCGAGAATTGACGACTGTTTGATCAATTGAAGGGAGCTTGATTTTCTCAAAATTGATTTAAGGTCGGGTTATCATCGACTTAAAGTGAAAAAGCGGACATTTATAAGACGGCATTTTGGACACGTTACGGACACTATGAGTTTGTAGTGATGCGTTTGGATTAACCAATGCACCAGTTTGCATTTATGGACATGATGAACCGAGTCTTTCAACCATATTTAGACCGGTTTGTGGTAGTGTTCATAGATGATATATTGGTTTATTCGAGAAGTGAGGAGGAACATGACCGACATTTGCGGATAGTATTACTGACTACTTCGTGATAAGCAATTGTATGCCAAATTTGGTAAATCGAATTTTGGCTAAAGGAGGTGACTTTCCTTGGTCATGTAGTATCAGTAGAAGGAATAAGGGTGGATCCTCGAAAATTGAGGCTATTACGGATTGGAAGCCACCAACATCGATGATGAAATTCGGAGTTTCTTAGGCTTGGTGGATACTATAGGCGCTTTGTAGGGTTTTCATTGATTGTTGCACTCCTAACTAAAGCTGTTGCGAAAGGAGCTCCGTATATCCTGACTGAAAAGCAAGAAAGTTTTGAGAAATTGAAGAAGATCTGATGAAGCTCAGGTTTGATTCAACTAGAAAGGTGGAAAAGAATTCTTCATTTATTGTGATGCGTCTCACACGCAGTGCAGGTTGTGTGTTGATGCAAAATGGAAAGGTGGTGGCCTATGCTTCTCGTCAATTGAGACCACATGAAGTAAACTACCCTACTCATGATTTAGAGTTAGGCCGTTGTCTTTGCTCTAAAGATTTGGAGGCACTATCTCTATGGTGAGAAGTCCATAATCTTCACGGATCACAAGAGTCTTAAATACCTCCTTACCCGAAGGAGTTGAATTTAAGACAAAGAAGATGGGTAGAATTGTTAAAGATTATGATTTCTCCATCGAGTACCATCTGGAAAGGCTAACGTGGTAGCCGACGCGTTAAGTCGTAAGCGGTATCTGAATTAAGAGCTCTGTTTGCCCATTTGAGTGCAGACGAGGATGGCGGTTTGTTAGCGAACTTGGTGAAGCCGCTATGGTGGAACAAATCAAGGAAAAATGTACATCGGATGAGAAGTTGGGACCTTTACTTGACAAGTTGAAAATGGTGAAAATGAGGATTTTGGATTAAACACGGAGGTGTGTTGTGCTTCGAGGAGAGTATGCATGCCTAAGGATCTAGATTTGAGGCAACCGATTCTCTGGAGGCGATAGTAGCCACTTATGCTATGCATCCGGAGGAAATAAGATGTATCGAGATCTCCGTGAACAGTATTGGTGGCCAGGGTTGAAGCGTGAGATTACAGAGTTTGTGGGAAAATGTTTGACTTGTCAGCAAGTGAAGGCAGAACACCAATTACCGTCTGGATTGTTACAACCGATAAAGATTCCTCTTTGGAAATGGGAGCGGATAACTATGGATTTTGTTAGTGGGTTACCTTTAACGCCTACTAAGAAAAATTCCGTTTGGGTAATTGTTGATCGGTTGTGAAGACCGCTCATTTCTTGCCGGTTAAACGGATTATTCTTTGCAGGAGTTGGCGAAACTTTACGTATCCGAAATTGTGAGGTTACATGGGGTACCAGTATCTATTATATCGGATAGGGACCCTAGGTTTACATCACGATTCTGGAAAGCGCTGCATGAAGCCTTGGGGACAAAGTTGAATTTCGATCGGCTTTTCATCCTCGATCGATGGTCGATCGGAAAGAGTAATTCAGATATTGGAAGATATGTTAAGAGGATGTAATCGACTTGAGGGTAGTTGGGAGGATTATCTACCATGGCGTAATTTGCGTATAACAACGACTATCGATCTAGCATTCAGATGGCACCTTACGAAGCATTGTATGGTCGTAAGTGTCGCTCTCCTATTGTTGGTGAGTTAGGCGAAAAGCAGATGTTAGGTCCGAGATGATATCCGAGACCGAGGATAAGGTAAAAGTTATTCGAGCACGGTTGAAAGAAGCCTCGAGATGAGGTAAGTCGACGCAGATCTGAAGCGGAGGGACATCGAGTATAGTGTGGAGATCGGGTTTTCTTGAAGGTATCTCCTTGGAAAAGATCTTGATTTGGAAGGAAGGGCAAGCTAAGTCCTAGATATATTGGACCTTATCGTGTCAAGCGTGTTGGTCGATGGCATATCGAGTTGAGTTACCTCGGAGTTAGATCAAATTCATAATGTCTTTCATGTTTCCATGTTGAGGCGTTATAGATCGGATCCTTTGCACATTATACCGGTAGAAGAATTGGGTGAATTGATTTGTCTTTTGAAGAAGAACCGATTGGAAATCCTAGACCGAGATGTCAAGGTATTGAGGAAGAAAAGCGTGCTTGTTGGTCAAAGTCCTATGGCGTAACCACGGAGTGGAAGAAGCTACGTGGGAGCAGAGGATGCAATTAAGCAACAATACCCTCACCTTTTTCAACTGTAAATTTCGAGGACGAAATTTTCTTTAAGGAAGGTAGAGTTGTAACACCCAAAAATCCGAGTAAATAAATTGCATGAATTGGAGTTTAGAAAAATCTCTTATTTTTATTTCATTGCTTATTGAAGTCCTAGAGGGGTAAAACATAAATTGAAGAAGGAATAAAATTTATTAAGTGAGAATTTATTGAAGTGAAACAAAGGTGATTAAGACTTAAGCTAAATTATGTGCTAAAAGTGTCATAAAATGAGCATATGGCATGGTGGAGATTGGCGCATGGGTTCAAGTAAGAGGAAGAGGTTGAATCCCTTGTATAGCACCTAGATAAAATTTTTGTTTTAATTTTACGCTCATGGCTATGAAGTGTCGGCAGGGGACATATAAGGAAGGTGTTGACCATGTATTTTTGGTTAGTGTATCAATGGATTAAGGTAACAACTAACATATGGTATGGAATCAAAAGTTTAAGGAAAGATAGGGGGACATAAGGCACTTATCTAGGGAAAATTTGGAAAGAAATAATGGCCAATTGACCATATCTTTGGCGGCAATATTGGTAGGGGAGGAGAGCCAAAATTTTGTTAGTTTGGCAAAAATCTCATTCTTTTCTCTTTGGTTAACCTTTGCACTTTGTGCAGAATTTTTATTCCTCTCCTTTCAATATCCCTTTTTGGCCGAATTTTGCATTTGGTTAAGCCAATATCTCTTGACCATTTGGTCACTTTTATTCATTTTGTTAACTTTCTTTTGTATTCTCCTTGTGCCGAAATCACCTATACCAAAATCAATCTCTTTCTTTTTTTCTTTGCCATGGCCGAATATACCAGCACCTAAGTTCATATTTTTCTTTTCTTTTTCTTCTAATCTCCTTGAAATCAAAACATCATCACCATCATCCTTTCGTTCTTATGCTATTTCTTTTTCAATCGAAAATTTTCTCCATATTCACTCTCTTGGCGAATGTTATTGTGCCTATAAGCCAAAAATTATTTTTCCATTCTTAATCATTTATAGCCGAATCTTCCATCAATTAAACATCATTCTTAATCTTTCTTTTCGACCGTGGGAAGTAGGTAAGGGTTCCTCTCTATTTTCGATTAATTGATTAGTGATTTTATGGCCGAATATCATTGGTTAATTGAGGGTCTTTTGGATTGAAATAACGTTCATTCTAATAACGTTCTTTTCGTTATTATTATTTAGTGCAATAACGGAGATCGGAACTCAAGAGATCGGGAGAAAGCGTTGGAGACGTTTTGTTTTGGTAAGGAAATCCTACTCTTTAAATCTCTAGTATTATTGATATTATTTTAGATCTAACTAAATTCTTTTGGATCTTGAAGTATCAAGATAGGGAAGAAAAGGCGGTGTTTAGTTATCGTAAGAGGGTGGATCTGTAAATCCCCATTCAAGCGAAGAGCGGTTTCGCGGTCGGGATTTTCCACGGGTTGTGGGCCATCTTAGAAGGAGTCCATTATTTGAAGTAGTACGAACCTCGGAGCCGTTATTCGTTGGTGGATTCTCGTGACAAGTGAATCGATAAGCGAGGCCAAACCGAAAATCAAGTGATTCAAAATCAAGAGGGTAAGATTTTGGATCCATTATCGATTAAGATTTATTTTACGAAAGTTAGTTGACTAACGAATCAAAATATATTTTAGGTGCCAAGAGCGAGAAGGGTTAATACTCACGGTATCGAGGTGTGTAATTTTCACACTCATTATTTTGGTTGGATGTCAAATTTAGGTATGGAAGTAAATCGTAAAAGCGATTAGATCGGTAAAAGCGTAAAAAATTGATATTATGATGAAAATACGTAAAAGCGACAAATCGTGAAAATTACGAAAATGCCTCGAGTTATTAATTGTTATTATGAAAATTGGATATTTCGTGAAAATGGGCGTAATTACTCTAGTTAAGTGAAAATGGGCGTAATTACTCTAGTTCGTGAAAATGGGCCGTAATTACTCTAGTTCGTGAAAATGGGCGTAATTACTCTAGTTCGTGAAAATGGGCGTAATTACTCTAGTTCGTGAAAATGGGCCGTAAATACTCTAGTTCGTGAAAATGGGCGTAAATACTCTAGTTCGATAAATTGGGCCAAAACACTCTAGTTCGTTAAAATTTAGCCAAAACGCTCTAGTTTGGTAAATGGGCCAAAGCCCACTAAATTGCTAAATGGATAAATTGCTATAATTATGGGCCAAATGAAATGTCATTTATAAACCCACCATGTTATGTATTGATAATAAATTTTATATTTTAAAGTATATGTATAATTGCATGGGTGGGATATATGAAGAGAAGAATGGCGATTGCCACAATATAAACTTATTGCCTCTAGTTAAGTGGCTTCGCCACAATATCGACTTATTGCCTCTAGTTCGGTGGTTTCGCCACAATATAAACTTATTGCCTCTAGTTACACTCAATGTACAAAGATAGATATTCACAATATAGTAAGAAAATCATAAGGTAGAGAGAGACGTGAAACTTCCTGAATTTTGGATCGAGTTAATGAAGAGAAACCGGATAGGATTGAGCAGAGGTGTGGGGGAGCGCCTCGAACCATTTGAAATTGAATCCTCAAAGTAGCTGGTCTGATTTTATTGTATCCTAAGCTAAATTTAAATGGCATAAATAATAAGAAGAAAATAATAAAAAATAAAAATAAATAATGAAAAATGAAAAAAAAAAAAGAAAACGGGAAAAGCAAAGGAAGAAAGGGGTTTAAATAGAATACATCCACGCCCATGTGCTCAGGACGTGTTAGGTCACACGGTCGAGTCACACGGCCGTGTAGATTTCTCAGTGTCGACCACGACAGAATCTCATGGCCGTGGCATTTTATCACAGCCCATGTTGGGGAAAGTTTTCCTCCTTAGTCTGCATGGGTCCTGCCACGCTCATGTTCTTATCCGTGGTGTCCACACGGCCACGCCCGTGTGTAAGGCCGTGTGGTTAGGTAATCATACGCCTAAAAATCTGGTTAGTTCTTAGTTAGATGCTAAAATTCAAAAATATGCAAATTAATGGGGTTAGTGCTCGAGTTACCTCCCGAGAAGCGCTCGTGTAAAGTCTTAAGCTAGACTTACCTCTCATTTACATAATCATGGTGGTTTGATGAGTTGAAAATCCTTTCTCATGCTATCAGTTCTACTATCAGTATATAGTTCGAGTCGAGTAGTGTTTACATTAAAAGTGTCGAATTCAGGATTAGTTACCTCGACTGTTCCATAAGGGTCAATATTCAGTACCTCAAAGGGGATTTCTTTATTTGTATCAAGGTCTGAAGTGGTGATCTGAGGGTCTGTTTTGTTCAACAATACCTGATCCCAGATCTTAAACTGGGTTTCCCCATCTTTAAGTTTGACATGGTTTTGCTTTGATTCTGCTTTGTATGTTTTTAGTTTCTCCTTGAAATGTATCTTCCACTCTTCTAGTTCATCGATCCGAAGCCTTCGTTCCTCATGAGTTATTTCCTTATTGGCATAAGGTCTAGGATCTAGCTCAGTTGTGTAGTTCTGTGGTGCTTCCTAGAAAGAAGGTTTAACTAAATGGTTATTAATAGAATCTATGTTCTCACCTTTATTACTTGATGTCCTGGCTGAGTTAAGAGCTTGAAGAGTGATCATTTTGTCACCTACACGAAGTATAAGTTCTCCTGTACCAACATCAATTTTAGTTCTAGCAGTTGCTAAAAAGGGTCTTCCTAAAATTAAAGGAACATTGTTGTCCTCATCCATGTCTAAAACAATAAAGTCTACTGGGAATATGAATTTGTCAATTTTCACTAGTACGTCTTCAATTATACCCCTAGGAATTCTAATAGTTTTATCAGCTAATTGAATGCTCATCCTAGTTTGTTTAGGTTTCCCTAGACCTAGCTGCTTAAACATTTTATAAGGTATAACATTTATGCTTGCCCCTAAATCAGTTAAAGTAATATCAACAGATAAACTACCAGTTAAGCACGGAATTGTAAAACTCCCTAGATCTTTTAATTTTCATGGTAGCTTATTTTTCACAATTGTCGAGCACACTGCGTTTAGCTCTATATGCGACGCCTTGTCTAACTTTCGTTTGTTTGTCAAGAGCTCCTTTAAAAATTTCCTTGAATCTGGCATCTGAGAAAGAGCTTCAAGAAACGGTAAGTTAATGTGTAATTTCTTTAGGAGTTTAAGAAATTTATCGAATTGTTTTTCTATGTTATCTTCATTGTATTGGGGTATGGCACGTGAGGTTGGTACACTGTGATTACCGGTTTTGGTTTATCATGGCTTATCTCAACCTTACCTTCCTCTACCATTTTCTCTTGCCTTAATTCTGGTTTATCTAACCCTTCACTATCGTGAGTGGTAATGGCATGAATTTCTCCTTGGGGTTAGTTTCAGTGTTGCTTGGCAAGTTGGCTTGTGGACGTTCAGATATGAGTTTAGCAAGTTGTCCCAATTGGTTCTCGATCCCTTGAATTGATGCTTGCTGATTTTTTAGTGTTGTTTCGGTGTTTTGGAAACGAGTTTCTGACATCGCGATAAATTTTGTAACCATCTTCTCAAGGTTCAACTTTTTCTCTTATAGGTAGGGTTGCTGTTGAAAGCTTGGGAGGGGTTGTTGTCTCTGATTCCCTTGGCCACCCCATGAAAATTTTGTATAGTTCCTCCAACCTGGATTGTAAGTGTTACTATAAGGGTTATTTTGGGGTCTAGAATTATTACCCATATAGTTCATCTGTTCATATCTATGCCAGAGTTGTAGGGTGGGTATTCCATAACCCTATTCTGGCATTGAATACGGGTGAGGGGTGATGGAAGCTCGAAACAACTATTATTTTGACAAAGGCAAGCGCACCTATCAAACAGTAGTATAGTTGTGGTGAGTTCGGAATATCGTATCCTCAAGGACTAAGAGTACTTAGTAATAACTATCTTTTTATTATCTAGCCTAATAATTAAAGGGGATTTATTTTTAATCTAAAATTTAACTTACTAATTTAACTAACTTATGAACTTGACAGGGAGTCAACTGGAAAAATACTTTGGAGAACTTATATGAGATGGACGACACCTAAGGAAGAATCCACCTAGACTTCACTTATTACTTTTGATTCATGCGATTTATTCACTTGACTTAATCCGTAGAAATCCCTGAATTATATTAATACATATTTCGAGGCTACTAACAACTGACTCTAGGTTGATTAATTGAAATCTCTTTCTAATTAAAACCCCTATTCTCTCATTAATTCAATCTATGGATTCCCATATTAGGTTTGACCCTAATCTGATAGATTTTTGTCGCCCTATTTCTAGGGTTTCAATCAACTCCGCTTAATTGTGTTGATCTACTCTTAAACAGGGACTTTTACTCCACTGAATAAGCACATTCGACTTAAATCAACAACCTGAATTATCAAAACAAGAATAAAACTCACAATTAAGAATAAGCACAAGTATTTATATCATAAATCAAATATAATAAGATCTGTCATAGGTTTCATCCCCTTAGGTATTTAAGGGATTTAGTTCATACTAGAAGAGGAAAACGCAATAAAAGAGGAAAAACAACAAAACATAAGAAAACCCAAAAACTTCTAAAGAACTTGATGGGAGATCCTCAGTCTTGATGGAGATCCTTCTCCTAAGCTGTTCCTAACAGCTGTCTTGGAGTATTTTCTCCTTTTGACGTCCTGTCGAACTCCCTGTTTAAGCTGCCTCCTAAGGTGTTTATATAGGCTTTGAGATGCATTTCTTGGCCCGAAAGTATCCTAATCCGAATAAAATTTTTCTTTACTATGACAGGGACATGCCCGTGTGACACGCCCGTATGAATCAAGCCTAGGCCGTGTTTGAGTCTACTAAAGTGACACGACAATGTGGTGAATTCCAGGTCGTGTTGATTTCTCACTTTGGCCCAATTTTTTCATTTTTTGGCCCGTTTCTCGTTCTTTTCATCTTCCTATGCTCTCTTGAGTATAAAACATGAAATTAAGAGATTAAGAGCATCGAATTCATCAAATATAATGAACATTCATCCAAAATTAAGCCAAGCATGGGGTTGAAATATGTGTAAATTATGATTTATCAAGGGGTGTTACACCAAAAGATTTTTTATTAGTTAAAAAGAATGTTGACGAGAGCTCCAAGTTTAACACAACCTGAGCCTGGAAAAGAATTTTTTATTTACAGTGATGCTTTGTTTTATGGATTGGGATGTGTACTGATGCAAGTTGGAAAAGTAATAGCTTAGACTTCTCGTCAGTTGAAACCTCATGAGAGGAATTACTCGATGCATGATTTAGAGTTGGTCACCATTATTTTTACTCTAAAAATTTGGTGCCATTACCTCTATAGTGAAAAGTGTCATAGTTTTACAAGTCATAAGAGTCTAAAGTATTTAATGGTGCAGAAGGAACTGAATCTAAGACAGTGACGGTGGTTAGAGCTATTGCAAGATCACCTTGTGATTGATTACCATCTTAGGAAGGCAAAATTAGTTTCAAATGCTTTAAGTCGTAAATCATTGTTTTCTGTAAAGGCAGTGAATGCACATTTATCCTTGAAGGGTGATGGCTCTATTATAGTTGAGCTCAGGGCTAGACAGTTATTTCTTTAGCGAATTCGAGAATTGTAACATGATGACCCAAAGTTAGTAGCCAACCAAGAGCTGATTCAGAGTGATTGGACTGCGAGATTCACTGTAAGTGATAATGGTATGATGTATTTTCGTAATCGGGTGTGTGTTCCAAATAGTTTTGAGTTAAAATGAGATATTTTATTGGAAGCTCATAGCAACACATACTCCATTCATCCGAGTAACACGAAGATGTTTAATGACCTAAAGAAAATGTATTGCTTGCCAGGTATGAAACGTGACATTTCTGAATTTGTGACTAAATATCTAGTTTGCCAATAGGTAAAAGCTAAATATCAAGCACCATCAGGATTGTTACAGCCTGTCACAATTCCTAAATAGAAATGGGAGAGGATTACAATGGATTTTGTATCAAGTTTGCCTGTGACACCGAGGAGAAAGAACTTTATCTGGGTTATTTTTGACAGACTAACGAATTCTAGTACGTATTGATCACTTGAGAAGTTAGCAGAGTTGTATGTATCTAAGATTGTCATATTGCACGGATTGTCATCGTCAATCATTTCTTGACAGAGATCCGAGATTCAACTCAAGATTTTGGGGTAAGCTTCACGAGGCTCTTGGCACTAAACTTAATTTCGGTATAGCGTATCACCCGTAGACAGATGGGCAATCAGAACGGGTAATTCAAATTATAGAAGATATGTTACGTTGTTATGTTCTTGAGTTCGAAGGTAGCTGGGAGAGGTATTTACCGCTGGTAGAATTTGCATATAATTATAGATATCAATCTAGTATTAAAATGGCATCGTTTGAGACCTTATACAGAAAAAATGTAAAACATCATTGTATAGGTCAAAGTTGAATGAATCCAAACTAGTTGGTGCAGACTTGATTCGTGAGACTAAAAAGAAAGTCCGTGTAATACAAGATTATTTAAAGGCAGCTTTGAACGTCAGAAGTCATATGCTGACCTTAAATGCAAAGATACAGAGTTTGTTGTTGGGATCAAGTATTCTTAAAAATCTCATCATGGAAGAAGGTGCTTCGATTTGGAAAAAAGGGAAAGTTTAGCCCGAGGTTTATCGGGCCGTATGAAATCATTGAAAGAGTTGATCTTGTAGCTTATAGATTAGCTCTACCCCCGAAACTTGAAAATATTCATAATGTTTTTGATGTTTCAGTGTTGAGTTGATATAGATCAGATCCTTCACATATAATTTCTCCTTGTGAGGTGGAGATTCAACCTGATTTGTCATACCGATCAAGATTTTAGCACGTGAGGTAAAAAAACTCGAAACAAAAGAGTACTGTTGGTTAAAGTCTAGTGAAATTGTCATGAAGTTGAATAGGCTACGTGGGAGACAGAAGAATTGATGAGTTCATAGTATCCGAATCTATTCCCTGGTAAGAAATTTTGGGGTCGAAATTTCTTGAAGGGGGAGAGTTGTAACAGTACGTTTTTAGTGGTGTCAAAAATAGTAGTTTTGGGACCACAATTCTGATGAGTGATTTATTATTCTAATATTTATTTAATGTCTACAGGATTATATTAAGGTCATATTAAAGTTTCGTTAAGAAATTTTGATATTTAAATGGTTAATTAAGTGAAACGGACTAAATCATAGAAGGTGTAAAAGTTGAGTTTTAATAGTTAAAGGGGTCAAATGGTTATGAAACCTTAAACTAATGGACTAAGATAGTAAATATACCATTATTAATATTAATGTACAATTCTGGGTAAGATTTAGTTAATTTTTAAGTTAATAACCAAGGTTAAAATGGTATTTTAGTAAGTAAATTCAAACAAAACAAAATAAAACATGTTTCATATTTTTATTTTGGTCTTTAACCAATTATAAACAGGAGGGGGACTCCATTGATAAGTGTTTGGTTCGGCTAAGCTCATTTTAGTGCATGGTATGTGTATTTCAACTCGTTTTTTTATGATTTTTATGTTTTTGAGTTTGTTTTAGCTTAATCTAGCTAGCCCGGGGGTTAATTTGCAAAACTGTTAAAGATTGAGGGACTTTCCATGGATTTTTTTGAATTTTTTTAAAGTTATTTGATAGATTAGTAATATTGGTTGTTAAATAAACATGTTTTGTTAAATGGTTTTTGATGAATTTTAAAATAAGAATTAAATTGTTAAAAGTATAGACCCATGGGTTTGTTGTGAAATGGTGGTAATAATGGGTTGTTTCAAGGTCCCTTGTAACATTGGTTAAATTGGATTTTAGTTAAAATGGTTAAATTTCAAGTTATGATCTTAAGGACTAAATTATGAAAGTTAAAATGTTACGGGCAATTTCATAATTTTTCATAAATATGATTTGTGGATTAAATTGAATTCTTGAAGTACTTAATTGAATGAAACTATTGTTTTAGATCACGAGCGTGTTGACGATCATGTAAAAGAAAAGATTTCGGAGTAGTTCCTGTGTTTTACGATTACTGCAAACTAGTCCTGTAAGTTCGTTTTATATATATATATATATATATATATATATATATATGCATGGTTATAATTAATTCCTTGTTAATGATTTAATCTTTTAGTTCTATTTTGTATTGTTATTTAAATGTTGAATCGTACTGTATATTCAAATGGGGTATTATTCAGCCTTAATGCCTAACACGCTTAGTGCCAGTGTTAATCAGGGTTAGTGCATAGCATGATTAGTACAAATGTTATTCAGGCTTTGTGCCTAGGAAGCCTGATGCCAGTGTTAATCAGGCTTAGTTCCTAGCAAGCTTTGAGCCGGTGTAGTAAGTGTAGTAAATGTTAACGTCCCTTGTAAATTAGGTAATTGATAGTAAATGAGTTGAGTCATCGAACTTACTAAGCTTCTTTGTGCTTACTCGTTTAAATTTGATTTTCTAGGACTCTTGGAATCATATCATCGATTGGATCAACTTGGAAGCTCACACACTATCATCTATACATTGGTAGTCATTTTGTGATTTTTTTGATGTTGGTTAAAAGTGGCATGTAATAAGATGAGTCTTGTAGTACTATAATATTTTGTGGTGGAATTAGATGTTATAAATGGTCACTTTGATGTTTGTATGGTAGGTTTGATATTTTGGTGTTTATGATTGTAAATATGATAAGTGATGCATATATATAATATTTGAACTAGTTAGGATTTTGATTGTGTTGGTGTTTAGGTTAGTTGATGAAAATAGGTTGTAAATGTGTGATTTTTTTTTTTTTTACAATAATGTTTCATACAATTGTGGTGCCCTTGAATGGCATATTGGTTAGATGAATTAGGATGTTTGAAATGGAATGTTTAGGTATGTTTGAATGATGTTTAGATCAATTGAATGTATGCCCAAATGGTATGAATGCTTCGGTATGAATTTAACTTCAAATGGCTTGAATTTATGGTCAAATTATGTATCACACGGCCTGGGACACGGGCTGTCACACGACCGTGTGTCATTTGAAATTTTCTTAGTGTTTCAAGTCAGGGAGTTACACGACCTGTGACACAGTCGTGTGACCTTCCTCAGTGAGTTACACGGGTGAGGACACAGCCGTGTGTCCCTTTTTTCGAATGTTACACGGCCTGGACTATGTCACACGGCCGTGGGACCCCTGTTTTCCAATTTTTTCTAACTTTTTTCCAAGTCTTCTATTTTGTTTCAAATCAATCCTGAACTGCTTCTAAGCTATTTTTTGGGCCTCGAAAGCTTAATTTTGGGACAAAATGCTTATGTTGGATTGTATTTTAATGTGATTTACTTAAGTAATGTTTAATTATTATATTTAGATATATTAAGGTTCTATGTTTACTGAAAGGTACGGAAATGCTCCGTAATCCTAATCTTGCGATGGAGACGGGTTAGGGGTGTTACAAACACTGCTCTATGTCTAGAGTTTACTACAAGTATCTATCGAGTACTTTCTCATATCATTCAACCAAGGTCTAATTAATCTAACCTTTTCAGACTTTAGATTAATTTAAGGGTATGCTGCATAGTCAACTATGTCTAGAGTTTACTACAAGTATCTATGTCTAGAGCTTACTACAAGTATCTATCGAGTACTTTCTTATATCATTCAACCACGGTCTAACTAATCTAACCTTTTCAGACTTTAGATTAATTTAAGGGTATGCTGCACAGTCGACTATGTCTAGAGATTGCTCATATGCATTTTAAAGAATAAAACAATTGAATGAAACAGTAAAAATAATTTAGATTTATAATGTAGCCATTAAAACCAGTTAAAGTTTCATCAAAGCGATCCCAACCCTATGAGATTTAACTCATAGGTTGGCAAATAATATTCAACTCAAACATTGTTTTCATCACTGTAATTTACGAAGGAGCAGATTAGAAATAATGGAAGAACATCGGGAAGATAGCGTTCGCTTGTCTAATCCCCACTCCAGCTGCACAGTATCCTAAGGTGGCTGAGAAGGGTTGCCTGTGTAATAGTTCAATTTAGGGCCTAGTCAAAATAGTGGTTGTGAGACCACAAATTCGAAGTAGAGATATGTGTTTTATGACTTTTGTGAGGTCTATGACTTGTTTGCATGATTTTGTGAAAATTTCATAAAGAAATTTTATTATTTAGTGATCAATTTATTCATTAGGACTAAATTGCAAAGATTAAAAATATGAGATTCTAGAAGATTCAAGCATGAGATAGCATTAGAAAATTTATTAGAGGTCCTTATCTAGCAATTAGATCGTTATATCTTATGATGGACAAAAATAGACATGGGAAGGAAAAATCTCAAGAAAGGGGCCTTAAGGGCATTTTGGTCATTTGGTTACTAAGTTAATTAAAAGGGAAAATAAGTCAAAAATCTTGTCCATCTTCTTCATGCTTGGCCAAAAATTTCAAGAACACCATAGCTAGGGTTTCTTCAACTTTCAAGCTTGATTGTAAGTACCTCCTAGTCCCGTTTTTAATGTTCTTCATATTTTTGAGATCCTTGTAGCTCGATTTAGTTATTTCTACCATCATTTTGAGATAGGATTCATGTTCAAAAATTTACCCATGTATTACATGCATGTATTTTGATGTTTAATGGAGGAATATGAAAGTTTGATATATGATAAACATCTTTTTCTAAGTGATTTTCATGGAAAATTCATAAAAAGGACCCAGTTATAAAAGTGATAAAATGTGTAGTAAAAATCAGATTTGAAGGAAAGTGTGAGCTGTTATAAGCTCAATAAATGTTCAGCTAGGCTTGGGTGACCAAGGAAATGAATACATTTCATTATACGAGCCTCGAGACCATTTTGTAAATATGTGAAAGTTTAGAGGCAAAATTATAATTTTGCCAAAGTATAATTCATGGGTTGTTTTAGTCAATGTGATCATTAAATAGGTGAAATTGTCATTATAGATCAAGAAACACGAATTCTGAACCTAAATCGAGGAAAGAACAAGGTGATGGACTAAATTGAACAACTACATATATTTTGGTACCGAGGTAAGTTTATGTGTAATAAATCAACGTAATGTTATTATGTTTTAATATGCTTGATATCATGAGAAATTTATATTATCTCTATGAAATTGATTAATGAGGTCTCGATGAAAGTATGATGAAATTATATTATGTGAAAGTCCCGGTTGAACCTTAGAAATAGAAAGGATACCATTGTCACGACATCAGACTATTAGGGTCCCGTATAAGACCATGTCTGGGACATGGCCTTGGCACCGAATTAAGATCCCGTGTAAGACCATATCTGGGATATGGCATCGGTATCGAATAGAGATTCTGTGTAAGACCACGTCTGGGACCTAGCTTCGGTATGAAATCATGTAAGACCATGTCTAGGACATGGCATCGACATACAATCTCGTGTAAGACCATATCTGGGATATGGCATCGACATCTATATGAGATCCCGTGTAAGACCATATCTGGGATATGGCATTGGCATCGAGATGTGATCCAATGTAAGACCATATCTAGGATATGGCATTGGCATCGTATTACGTGTGTGACGATTCCTGTGTATCCTTTAATATTCCAAGTGGTTCAACAGGATAAAGAGCTAAGTCTATGCTCAATATGGTAAAAGTGCTAAAGTTATGTGATGAAGTGATACAGGTACATATGAGTAACTTACGAGAAATGAGTCTGATATGTGATATGTGATTGGTAAGAGTAAGCATGTGTAAGTTAGGTAGATGTGCTTGAGAACTTGTGCTATTACTCAATGTAACGTATAGATGTATCGTAAGATTTTATGTTGTTATTTATTACATGAAAACTTACTAAGCATTACGGTTACTCTCTCTCTCTCTTTTCCCTTTTCTTTGTAGTATTGCCAAGTTAGCTCAGGGATCGAAAGACGTCAGAGTTTTGTTCACACTATCAAGCTATTCTTTTGGTATAGTAAAGTTTGATTATTTTGGGTATGGCATGTATATGAATTTGGTCATTTTGTGATATGTCATATTTGTTAGCCAATCTGTTGGCTATTAATGTTACTCATTTCATTTTGTAAATAGCCGTTAGAATTGGCAAAAAGCTAGTTAAGTTATATATATATTCAATGATGATGAATTTCATGAAGTGCAAGTTTATGCAGTTGAGGTAATAATGTTTGAAGTATATTCATTATGAAGTAGAGTGAAAATTTAGGGTGTGGATGTCTCAATAGTAGTTATTCGAAGTACATAATTGTCTTCATAAGTGGTACTTGAAATGAAATAAATATGGTTGCTTTTCAGGGTAGCAAATGGCTTGGTAAATAGCATTGTATTTGTCCACATGGATAGGTACACGGGCGTGTGTCTAGACTGTGTGTGACACGCAGTCAGCCCTATGGGTGTGTTGCCAGGCCATGTGTTCCCCTGCATCCAAAATTAGCAAAACAGAATGCTTAGTAGAAGCACACGGGCAGAGACACAGCCGTGTGTCCCAGCCGTGTGAAAGCTACGACCTCAGGACATAGGCTTGTGCCAGACCGTGTGAAGTCTGCACATAATTTGTGAAAAATTCAATTCGTCACACGGCCTAGCACACGGACGTGTGACTTGGCCGTGTGGCCCTAAAGGTCTACTGACATCATAAACAGAATGTCAAGGTTTTCACGCACGAGCTAAGACACGGGCGTATGCCAGGCCGTGTGAAAACCCCTGCAGGTTTGAAATGAAAAATAAAATCCACACGGACTAGGAACATGGGCGTGTGAGATCACACGGCTCGCCCACATGGTCGTGTTCCTTTCCACAGGGGCGTGCGGCCCTGTTTTGAGTAAAAATTTCCTAAGTGTTCATAAGCTTCCGGTTCAGTCTCAATTCACTCTATTTGTATGTTTTGGGTCTCGTATGCCAGTAATAGGGACTATATGATTAAGGATGAAAAGTTTTAAAGTTTGAATGAAATTTATGATCGATTTGGCATGATTTAAGTAAGTTAATTCCGATAATGCCTCGTACCGATTTCGACATTGAATACGGGTAAGCGATGTTACATTTAGTAGTATCAGAGCAACGATTTAGTTAATTCTCAAACTAATGTAGCGTATGCATGAATTTAGCTATACATGCGATACGAAAGAGTATTTACATAATGATAGTGCGATAATTCCTGACGATTTAAATTATGTTTTCACATAGTAAATGGATCCCGACAGTGCAGTGGCAAATGATGTAGAAAGTAGCGGGCCGGCTCCCGCTCAAGGGATGGTGCCAACTGAAAAATGAGAATAGACCAATGACTGTGAGTTAGAGAGGAGGAGAGGAGGCTAGGGAAGAATTTCTCCGCATGATGAATGCCTAGTATACAGAGTTCGTTCGAATGAACCCGAACGCGCATCCCCCTCCACCCACACCTATTCTTCAGCCTACCCTAGTAGCTCCCGAAGTTGTAGAAGTGGTAAGAAGAGAAAAGCCCCTGGTTTATAGAATCCGAAAATAAAGACCTGAGGAATTTCGAGCTAACAAAGATGATGACCCGGAGAGGGCAGAATTCTTGCTTGAAAATACCATCAGGGTATTTGATGAATTGTCCTGCACACCCGAAGAGTGCATGAAATGTGTTGTGTCTCTCTTAAAAGATTCAGCTTACCAGTGGTGGAACACCTTTGTGTCGGTTGTACCAAGGGAGAAGGTTAATTGGGAATTTTTCCAAGAAGAGTTTTGAAAGAAGTATATTAGCCAAAGATTCATCGACCAGAAAAGAAAGGAATTTCTTGAACTAAAACAAGGCATAATGATAGTAACCAAATATGAACGTAAGTTTATAAGGCTCAGTAAATACGTTTGAGAGTGTGTATCCACTGAAGCCATCATGTGTAAAAGGTTTGAGGACGGGTTAAATGAAGATATCTGATTGTTTGGTGGTATTCTAAAACTAAAGGAACTTGTTGTGCTAGTAGATAGAGCTTGTAAGGCTGAGGAATTGGCTAAAGAGAAAAGAAAGGCTGAGATTGAGTCTCTTGACTCAAGGAAGAGACAATTGGGTAAGTCATTTCAACCCTCATCCAAGAAATTGAGAGAGTTCACTACTCGATCAACTGCTTCAGTTGGGTTCTCAAACAAAAGTAAAAGTAAACAGTACTCAGGTTTTAAAGCTCAGACCACTTCTATTACTAGTGTTAGTAATGCCCGAACAAGTAAACCGAAATGTTCACAGTGTGGCAGATGTCACCCCGGTGAGTGCTGAGCAAATGAGAGGGCTTGTTTCAAGTGTGGTTCCCAAGATCACTTCATTAGAGATTGTCCCAAGATGGTTGAAAAAGAGAAAATTCATAGTGTAAGATCGGGAAGTACTACTAGACGGAGGACACAGAGAAATTCGGGAAATGGAACGAGTAACAAGAATACACCTAGAGAATAGACTGCAAGATCTGAGGGTAGAGTGCCTGTGAAAACTTACGCCATTCGCGCTCGCGAAGAGGCGTCCTCCCCTTATGTGATTACAGGTATATTTCCTCTCTATGTGTAACACCGCAAACCCAGCCCATACATCATTACCGGATCTGGTATGCTACAGGTTAAATCTTGAAAACTTTACTCTGAAGGGTTTTGGAAAAACTTAGTTTATTTTAACTGAATAGTCCATTAAAGGTGAGGTTTTGTAAATAACTTTAATACTTGTGTTGATTGGGTTTGAAAAGCCCATTTATCATTTCATTTTATATTTAAGACTTTTAAAAAAAACATAAGTATGTAAAAACCCAACATAACAAAATAATAAATCGAAATCTAAGTTATGGAGGCCTTATTACACAAAAATATTCCCAAAAATTAAAACTTAAATGAAAAGTAAAACCAAAAATAGTCTATGAAAATAGTAATAGTCTTGATGGCCCCTCGAGTCCACCTCGGCTCCCATGTCCACGGTCTACTGCTCATCTGTAGAGTGGGAAAAACATAAATGGGTGAGTCACAAAGACTCAGTGTGCAAAACTTGAAAGCATATAAAAGCCTAGGGCCTACAAACATATTATGGGCCTTGGCCCACATACAATGGTAACAAAATATGCCATGCAACATGGCCCATCCCAAAACCTAAGAGTCCATCCTCTATACACCCCCATACCAACCATCACACCGTGGGGATTTCTACAATCAACCCTCCATCCGCTACACACCACGTCGACAGCTGTGCTGCCTGTCATAAAGACCGATCCTAATGCGAACCTCAAAAAATACATTTAGTATTTCGACAGCTATGATGCCTGTCATAAAGACCGATCGCTAATGCGAACCTTTGTGGCAAAGCCACCGATCGCCCATAACTGCTCCCCTTCCATAAAACGATCCATCAATCCCATCCCATGCATACACACATACAAGAATCAAAAAATCAAGCCATCTAACAGATCTCATACTTTCACATGCTTCGATACACATAGAAAATTTTCTATAATTACGTACCTGGCATCCCTTGCCTACCCACACAATTGTTCATACAGCCTCTCTTTCTGGCTTTTAGCCCATAGCATACATATAATATAACAAAGCCTATGTGTCAAGAATCTACACACCTTATTACTGTTAAGACGACACCCTCTATATAGACTTCGTCGAGGCCGTACGATCGCTATCCGCCTAAGATCTTTGTTGTAAGTCGGTCCATAACCTGGCAACCAATCTCGAGCAGCGAACACTGCTTGTTTCTTAAACTTAGGGATTGGGTTTACGGTCCCAATCCTCTCCTTTGCCTGATCCATATTTGATTCCATCCAAAAAGTCCTTGCTAGAATTACTATAGCGAAATAGGGTTGTTAAACCATATATGAGTTAAGATCTCAAATAGGATAGCAAACCTAATAGGAATCTAAAGGAAACCCCTTACCTTAAAATCCCAAAATCGATAGGATACTTAGAGATTAACGGCTTCCAGCTTTTTGAGATCTGGATGATTCAATCTACTATGATTTTCCGAAGTGCCGCCCAAAAGAACATATGATTAGAGAAAAAGTTAAACTAAAAATGACCTATCAATCAACTAGCCATTCGACTATAGTCTCCAAATCGAAAGAGAAGGGAAAAAGAACAGAAGAAAATCGGCACCTACTTTTACAGGGAATTTCGACAGCTTTCAGGAGATTTCAACTTTTAGAGAAATCAACACAAGAGAAAGGAATGGAAAAAGAAAGTGAACTGAGAGGTTTCGGCTTTTGAAGAAAGTGAAGATGAGAGAAAGAATGGAGAGGTTTCGGCTTTTGGGAAAGAAAAGAGAACATAAATTACAGAGAAAGACTGAAAATTTTGGCACCCCTTTACCATGAATAAACCGATTCCTCCCCCTCTAGGAGATGGAATTTTGGCCAAATCCGCTCTCAGTAGATAACTCCTATCTTTCCTCCTTTATCTTAATCTATTTACTCATCCACAGTGTCCTGGATGGCACCACCTCTTCCTTCCTTTATCAACACATTATCCACCTTATTATCACATTAAATAATCCCCTATCTTTAAGCCTTTCTGCCGTCCCACTCTGCTCCTCCTTTAAGTGCTGAATATGGCCCAAATACATGGGCTCCAAGCGGCCAAACTTGGGCCTCTTCACCTGCTAATGTCGCCACCTCCTTGCTTTCAAAGTGGCACCACTTTGACCACTGGGCCTCAAGCGCACTTGTGTTTTAATTTACAGATAATATCTTTTAAGCCCGGACCTATCTAGCTTTCCACTAAAGTGCCTAAATAGAAAACTTAATTAGGGCCTCAACCCAATTCCTGAGCCTATTTTTGTATCCTCTCTTCTCTTAATCTGCTTATGAGGCCTCATACCTGAGACTAGGGTCCACTAAGTAGGAAAAATAAATTTTCCTATGGTCTCCCCTAACTCTAAGGCTTTAAATAATCCCGATAATACATTAATATTATTAGTCTAAGTGCTACACATACATATTAACTCCCATGCACAAAAATTAAAAGTTTCGAGATTTTTGGGGCGTTACAACCTAATAGGCCCAAATCTACTAGGCCCGAATTCGGGATGTTACACTATGATACTCATGTTGTTGCTTTAATTGATCCAGTATCTACCCATTCGTATGTATGTATGAAATTAGTATCTAGTATGAACATGCCTGTAGAGTTTACAGAATTCGTGATAAAAGCGTCAAATCCCCTAGGCAAATGTGTGTTAGTTGACAAAGTATAGAAAGATTGCCCTTTGATAATTTGAGATCATTACTTTTCGGTTAATCTCATGTTATTGCCGTTTGATGAGTTCGATGTAATTCTTGGTATGGATTGGTTAACTGCTCATGTGATAGTAAATTATGGAAAGAAATATATTGAATTGAAATGTGAAAATGGGGATACTCTTCATGTTGAATTAAATGAACAGGACAGATTGCCTGTAATAATTTCTTTCATATCTGCTCAGAAATACATAAGAAAGGGATATAAAGCTTATCTTGCTTTTGTGATGAATTCTAAAGAATCAGAGTTAAGAAATGAATCAGTGCCCATAGTATGTAAGTGTACAAATGTATTTTCAGAAGAATTTCCAGGGTTGCCTCCGGTTAAAGAGATTGAATTTGGCATTGAGGTAACCCCTGGTACTGCCCCTATTTCAATTGCTCCATACAGGATGGCTCCAATCAAGTTGAAAGAATTGAAGGTACAATTACAAGAGTTGACGGATAAAGGTTTCGTAAGATTAAGTTATTCTCCGTGGGGTGCTCCCGTATTATTTGTGAAAAAGAAAGATGGTTCTATGAGGTTATGTATAGATTATCGACAACTTAACAAGGTAATCGTAAAGAACAAGTACCCATTGCCAAGGATCGATGATTTGTTTGACCAATTGAAAGGAGCCACTGTATTTTCCAAGATAGACTTAAGGTTCGATTATTACCAGATGATAGTCAAAGACTCAGACGTGCCGAAAATTGCATTTCGGACAAGGTATGTTCACTATGAATTTTTAGTGATGCCTTTTGGTTTAACAAATGCCGCTGTTGTGTTTATGGATTTAATGAATCGCATCTTTCGGCCATATTTGGATAAATTTGTTGTAGTCTTCATTGATGATATATTGATTTACTCTAGTGATGAAAACGAGCGTGCTGAGCATTTGAGGACAGTCTTACAAATTTTGTGAGATAATCAGTTATATGCCAAGTTTAGTAAAAATGAATTTTGGCCCAAAGAAGTCAGATTTTTGGGGCACATCATTTCGGGTGATGGCATTAGAGTTGACTCAAGTAAGATTTCAGCAATTATTGACTGGAAACCGCCAATGAACTTATCCGAGATTAGAAGGTTTCTAGGCCTAGCTGGTTATAACAGACGGTTTGTCAAGGGATTTTCTATGATAGCTACTTCGATGACTAGGCTATTATAAAAAGATGTAAAGTTTGAATGGAGAGAAAAGTGCCAACAGAGTTTTGAGAAACTAAAGGCATTGTTGACTGAGGCTCCAGTTTTAGTCCAACCTGAACTGGGAAAGGATTTGTGGTCTATAGTGATGCATCCTTAAATGGATTGGGTTCTGTACTTATACAAGAGGGCAAGGTGATAGCCTATGCTTCTAGACAACTAAATTCGCACAAGAAGAATTAGCCGACAAATGATTTGGAGTTAGCTTCCATTGTGTTTGTGTTGAAGATTTGGAGACACCATTTATATGGCGAGAAATGTTGAGTATTCACTGATCCTAAAAGTTTAAAGTACTTGATGACCCAAAATGAATTGAATCTAAGGCAACGAAGATGGTTAGAGTTGCTAAAGGATTACGAGCTAGTGATTGACTACCACTCGAGAAAGGCGAACGTGGTCGCCAATGCTTTGAGTAGGAAATCTCAGTTTGCATTAAGGGCTATGAATAAGCGGTTAGCTTTATCGAATGATGGTTCTATTCTAGCTGAGTTGAGAGCTAGACCGATGTTTCTTCAAGATATTTGTGAAGCTCAGAAAGGCGACAGTGAGTTGCAAGCCAAAAGAGTTCAGTGTGAGTCGGGTGTTGAGTCAGACTTTCGTATTAATTTGGATGGATGTTTGATGTCTTGAGATAGGGCCTATGTACCAAGAGATGATGAACTTATTCGAAAATTTTTGCACGAAGCATATAACGGATGTTTATCTATACATCCAGATAGTACAAAAATGTATAATCACTTGAAGAAATGGTATTGGTGGCCAAGTATGAAGAAAGATGATCGTATCAAACAGTCGAGTTTTAATATTTATAAAGACTAACTATGACAACGATTGAGGCAAGTGCACCTATTGAACAATAGTATAGTTTAGGCAAGATTATTTTGTAGAACCCAAAGGAACCTAAAAGTACTACTACTAATTCATGACTTCTTTACTTAGCTCGATCTATAACATCCCTAAATTTCTACTATTTAGCCTAAAATATGAAATTTTATTAATTTCATGCAATTGCCTATTAGGACTTGTTTGCAAAAGTTGCTAAATAGGGGTTCTAATTTATAGAGTACTTGATTGAAATGGGGGTCTGAAATAGGAGTCCTTAAATGGTAATTAGACCATTATATTTTCATGGACAAAATGGACATATATAGATGGAAAGAACCAAAGTTTTTAATGAAGGGTAATTTAGTCATTTGGTAATAAAATGAATTAAAAGGAAAAATATGAGAAAATATGCTCATCTTCTTCATTAGAACGAAATTACAAGGGTTCTCCATAGCTAGGGTTTGTTTCAAGCTTCCAATCTCCATAGTAAGTGATTCCAAGCCCGCTTTTAATGTTCTTTACATTTTGAAGCCCTGTAGCTCGATTTAGCTTATTCTATCAATGATTCATGCTAGGGTTCATATTTGGAAAAATACCCATAGGTGAAATGTGTTTATTTTGGTGTTTTATGATAGAATATGAAGTCTGAAATTATGTTAAACAACTTTTGCTAAGTGATTTTAAGTGAAAACGAGTAAAACGGCTTAATCGGTAAAAATACCTAATGTTCATAAGTACAAGTTAGAGTGAGAATTTGATGTTTCCATAGAATGGAAAAATGATCAGCATGTCATAAAACATAATAATAAGGGATAAAGCTTAATTTCCGAGCTTTGGGGCAAATGTGTAAATATGTAAAAGTTTAGGGGCAAAATTGAAATTTTGCCAAAGTTAAGAGTTAAGGACTGTTTTGATGAACGTGAATATTAAATAAGCTAAATTTGCTATTATAGATCAAGAAGAACGAAATCTAGAGTTAGATCGAGGAAAGAAAAAGATAGAGGACTAAATCGATATAGTTGATCGTATTTTGTTTCGAGGTAAGTTTACGGTAAATAAATACAATATTCTATTATTTTATATTTAATAATGTTAAATTCCAGCATTTACATATTTATTCTATAAATGTATTATTTAAAGACTCAAGCATGAATTGACGGAAAAGCTATCCCAGGAAGTTCCGGTTGAACCTTAGGAATGTATAGGATACAAATGTCATGACATTAGGGTTTAAGGAAATCATGTAAGACCATGTCAAGACATGGCATTGATATGTTACTATAAGGCAAAGGTCCCATGTAAGACCATGCCAAGGCATGGCATTGGTGAGTTCATAAGGCAAGGATACCACGTAAGACCATGTCAAGACATGGCAATGGTTAAGTTTCATAAGGAAAGGTACCCGCGTATCCTTAGTATTCCAAGTGGTTCAACTGGAAAATTCAAGGAGTATTCCAAAGTAAAGGTAACACAAGTTCAAGCTAAAAAGGTAAGGTAAGATAAATTCATGTTAAAAGGTAAGGCAAGTATACAAGTTTTAAGTATATTGAGTTAAAAGTTTAAGTGATCTTGATAAGAAAAACATAAGCTAATTCATTAAGAATGTTGCTATTTATTTACATGTAAACTTACTAAGCTTTATGCTTACTCCCATTCTTTAATTTTTTTTATAGTATTACAAGCCAACTCGGGAATCACAAAGACGTCGGAGATCGTTACGCACTATCAAAGGATTATACTGGTATTTTGTAACTCGACGTTTTAAGCTATGGCATGTATAGGAACTTAGCCATCTTGTGTGTATAACCTTATGATATGGCTTAAGATTGGCTTTTAAATGTTTGGTAATGATTAGCTATTAAAATGGCTAATTAAGAGCATGTTTTGGACATTATGAAATGCCTAGTTGGTAATTATTAGAAAGAAATTATGTAAGTATCTGCAGGGGAACAGTTTGTACAGCAGCAGTGATGTGATTTTGAAAAATCACCAAAAATAGTATAAATGTAATTTGGTTGTGCATGAGATATAGAATTAAATCTTATTGAGTCTATTTTTATATGAAAGAAATGGTGTAGGAAAAATAGTTGTATATTATGAGATAATTTATTTTTGGTGAAGAGAGGTCAGAACTGTCAAACTGTGTAACAGGGGAGACTTTAACTAATAAACTGTACTAATTGCCCACACCAAAAATTCTGGAAAAATTATAGTAAGAATATATATGAGTCTAGTTTCAGGGAAAATTTACGGATCTAGATTTCAAGTTTTGTAACTCGAGTTATAATTGATTTAGTGAACATGACGCAGATGGACAGTTTTAAACTTTTATGCCCCGAACTAGTAAGTCTAGTAATGCCTCGTACTCGACTCCGGAAACGGTCTCGGGTAAGGGGTGTTACACGATCCGTGAGACTCCTTAACCTATATTAAACCCTCTCTCGAGGCAAATAACGTCTAACCTTAGGTTAATTAGTGGAACTCTCGTTCTCTTATAATAACCCCCTAAGAAAACAGTAAATCGATCAATGGATTCCCATATTAGTTTCACCCTAATCCGGCAAAATCTCGTCACCCTATCTCTAGGCATGCGATCAACTCCGCTTAATTATGCTAGATCTACTCTTAGGCAGGGTCTATTCCTCCTCCACCTAAGCACATCAGATTAAATTAAGCAACATAATTAAGAACAAACTAAGTACTTATCATATAATTTAGAAATCAAATAACAAAATCTATCATAGGTTTCATCCCCTTCAGGTATCTGAAGGGTTTAGTTCATAACAAAATAAAAAAACATCTCAAGAGAATAGATAAAACAAAACATAAGAAATCCCTAAAACCCCCTGAAGAAATTGAAGAGGAGATCTTTTATCTTGTGTAGAACTCCGGCTTCTTGAGATGGATCAACTGGCAATCTTTTTGTAATTCCCTGAATAAAAGCTCCGGCAGAAAACTCTGCCTAAAACTTCGTCCTTAGAATGGCTGCCTTGGGTTGTTTATATAGGCTCTTTAGATGCTTTACTTGCCTCCTAAGTACCTCCTTCAAGTAGAATTACTATTAAGGTGTTTAAGTAGACTTAGGAGTATGTTTCTTTGGCTTCAAGCATCCAAGTCTGAGTGAAATTGCTCATTCCCGTGGCAGGGGCATGCCCATGGCACACGCTCGTGTAAGTCGTCTTCAGGCCGTGTCTCAATTCTGTCGATTGGGGCACAGCCGTGTAAATCGTGGCATGGCCGTGTAAAGTAATTTGACGAGGCACGGCCGTGTGGCTTGAAGTCCAGGCTGTGTCGATTTCCCCTTTGGCCTAAATTGGCCCGTTTTAAGCTCATTTTACGTTCTTTTTATCCTTAGGTGCTTTCCTGAGTATAAGACATGAAAAGAAATGATTAAGAGCACCTTTTTACATAAATTAGGGATAAATCATCCAAAAGCATACTAAATGTGGGATTAAAATATGTTACTTTTACGGTTTATCAAATACCCCCACACTTAAGCTTTTGCTTGTCCTCAAGCAAAATTCTCAACTTACAATTAAAACGAACTTTCCATAATTCATAATTCCTAGCAAAAATGTATCATCATACATAGATAATTTATACATTGATAATTCAACTCAAAGAGTCCTAAAGATTTAATCACGATAAGTCATACCTTTGTAGTACGAAAACATAGGTGTCTCCCCTTATCTGAATAATTACCTTTAATTCAAATCCGACAAGGATTGACATCCTCACTAAAGGTTCACTCAAATCACTCAAAGTGTTTAAGGTTCAAGAATAAGCACTCATAAGTGGAACCTGAAATGTTAATCCCATAGCCTGGCCTGAAAATCAAATCTCCACCATCAGATATGAGATGATACACGGATCAAAAGGTGCATGTCGAGGGTTGTAACGGGGCTAAGGTTAAGGGTGTGGATACAGGCTGAATTAAAGGGTTAGAATCGAGACTGACTTGACAAATTACCTAACTAGAAACAATGAACTAAATATTTACATCGAATGAAAACTAATAATACCACTATTGATAATTACTCTATAATAAAGAGTATTTTCATCACTTAAAATTTGATAATACTTTAATACGATCTTTTTCTTTAACAATTGGAATTTAAATGCTCTAAGTTTTTTTTTATATACTACTAATATTGAATATACTTGGGTTTTTTTTTAAGAACAAACTAAAATATTACACCATAAATGATAAATGTAACTACTGAACTAATATAATTCGGTAACTTAATCAAATCAAACCTCGATTAAAGGGTAGTCAAAAGAAAGGGTGATGACAAATACAAAGGGGTTTTGGGTTAATATTAGTGGGTGAGTCAACAAAAAGGTTGTTAGGATTCAACGGGGTTCACTAGGGGTTAATTTGTGAAGGTAGGCTTTTTATGGAGTAATTGGGTTAAATCCTAGATGCCTTTATCATCTCTGTATATCAAATCAAAAGTGTGGTCTCGACATGTATAAACGAGGCAAGTTCTAGAATAACAGTTCAAAGTCGACACACTCATAATCAACAAAGTAAGCATGAAAAAGAATATATGCTCTATAAGGCTCAAAATCTCACAAAAATTATGGGTGTTTTTGACATCAATCCCTGTAAATTTAAAACTTCAAAGTAATACTCAAATTCAGTTCAACGACCTATTAATTTTTAATTTTTAGAAAGTAGACTTATCATGCTCGATTCTCTAGTATTCTTCAAATTTAATCATCAATGCACAATTAACTATGACTTACTCTGAATCATATCAATACAAATCATAAATCAACTGAAATTTCATCCTAATTAGTAATATGAGAAAAATACTTGAAAATAAGACTAAATTTAGGATTTGAGAATAATGCAAAAAGTCAGGTACTTTTACCCCCTACACTTAAGATGTGCATTGCCCTCAATGTACAAAGATAGATAAACAATTATGTAATAATAAAATCAAAAGAGAAGGGGAGAAGTAACACTTCCTAAAATTTTGGATGAAGTCTATGAAAAGAAACCAGATAAGATTGGAGGAGAATGTGGGGAAGCGTCTCGAAACCTGTTTGAAATTGAATCCTCGAAGTAGCTGGCTTGGTTTTATTGTATCCTAAGATAAATCTAAATGCCATTGAGAAAAAGGAGAAAATAATAAAGGAAGTAAAAATAAAAATAAAAATAAAAATAAAAATAAAAATAAAAATAAAAGTAAATAATTAAATAGAGATAAGGTCCACGCTCATGTGCCTAGTCGTGGTGTCCACACGGCCACGGCCACGGCCGTGTGCAAGGCCGTGTGGGTATGGAAACTTATGCCTAAATACAAAAAGAAATAAAACCAAACTAATTAGTACGGTTAGTACTCGGGTTGCCTCCCGAGAAGCGCTCGTTTAAAGTCTTGAGCTAGACTTACCTATTGTACGCACAATCATGGTGGTTTGAGGAGGTGGAAATCCTTTCTCATGCGATCAACTCGGTTGTGGATATAAAGTTTAAGTCGAGTAATGTTTACCTCAAAAGTTTTGAATTTAGGATTGCTTACCTCAACTGTGCCATATAAGAAGACATTAAGTACCTCAAAAGTGATTTCTTCATTTGCCTTGAGTTCTGAATTGGTGATTCGAGGGTCTTCCTTATTCAACAATACCTGATACTCTATTTTGATGTGATTTGTTGTTCCTATCAGCTCGTCTAGGCTTCCTTCGATTTTACTTCGTATGGTTCTGGTTCTTCTTTAAATTGTGTTTTCCACTCTTTTAGTTTGTCGACCCTAAGGCTTCGTTCCTCATATAATTCTTCTTTATTGGCACGAGGTCTAAGATTTAGTTCAGCTAGGTGATTTCGTGATGTTTCCTGTAAAGAAGTTTGAACCAAATGGTTATCAATAGAATTAACGTTCATACCTTTATTACTCGATGTCCTAGCTGAGTAAAGAGCTTGAAGAGTGACTATCTTGTTGCCTACACGAAGTATGAGCTCTCTTGCATAGATATCAATTTTAGCTCTGACAGTTGCTAAAAAGGGTCTTCCTAAAATTAAGGGGATCGTGTTGTCCTCATCCATTTCTAAAATGACAAAGTCTACTGGGAATACGAATTTATCAATTTTGATTAGAACATTTTCTATTATACCCTTAGGAATTCTTATAGTTTTATCAGTTAATTGAATACTCATCCTAGTTTATCTGGGTTTCCCTAGACCTAGTTGTTTAAACATTTTGTAAGGCATAACATTGATGCTTGCCCCTAAATCCTCTAATGCATTATCAATAGATAAACTACCAATTAAACATGGAATTGTAAAACTCCCTAGATCTTTTAATTTTCGTGGCAGTTCATTTTGTAGAATTGCTGAGCACATTGTGTTTAGCTCCAAGTAGTGCTCTTCGTCTAATTTGCGTTTGTTGGTCAAGAGCTGTCTTAAAAATTTACTCGAGTCTGGTATCTGAAAAAGAGCTTCAAGAAGAGGTAAGTTAATATGTAATTTCTTTAAGAGTTTAAGAAACTTACCGAACTGTTCCTCTGAATCGTCTCTTTTCATTGCTTCGGGATAACGTATGCACGGTTGGTACTCCTTGATTACCAGTTTGGCTTTTCTTTTGTTACCTCTACCTTACCTTCGTCTACCTTGGCTTTTTGTATTGGATTAGGTTCATCTAACCCCTTACTGGCATGGGCTGAGATGGCTTGAATTTTCTCCTTCGGTTTAATCTCGGTGTTACTTGGTAGACGTCCTTGCGGTCGTTCTGACATTAGCTTTGCGAGTTGTTCGACTACATTAGTGGCTGCCTTGACTGACTTAGTAAGTTCCTCGAATCGGTTCTCATTTCTTTTAAGTGTTTTCTCAGTTTCTTGGAAACGATTTTCTATGTTTTCTATGAATTTCGTCAGCATCTCTTTAAGATTCGGCTCCTCTTCTTGTTGGTGAGGTGGTTGTTGAAAATCTGGAGGAAGTTTCGATCTTTGGCTATTTTGATCATCCCATGAGAAATTGGGATGGTACTTCCAACCTGCATTATAAGTGTCACTATAAAAATTATTTTGATATCTAGAATAGTTACTTGTATAATGAGCTTGCTCGTTTTCCATGCCATATCCGTAGGGTGGGTACTCAGGATTTGCCACGCCTCCTAGATTCAAATCATATTGTATTTCTGGATGTACCTGCGAGGGACTATACCAATCATCAATCTTTTTATTCATCATCTCTAACTGATTAGATAACCTGGTGACCACGTCGAGGTTGAAGACACTGGCTATTTTAGAAGGAATTGTCCTCACGACTTGCCACTGATAATTATTCAGTGCCATCTTTTCCATAGACTAAAATTTTCTGCCAAAAGCAAAATAGAGGAAAAATTATCAAAGTTAAAAAATAATAATAATTAATAATAATTAATTATAATAAATTGTAATAAAAAATTGGCTAAAGTAATAGAAATAGAGCTTTCTTAATATTTTAGTGTTCCCTGGCAACGGCGCCAAAAACTTGATCATGTCAAACAGTCGAGTTTTAATATTTATAAAGAATGATCAAACTATAGACTAACTATGACAACGATTGAGGCAAGTGCACCTATCGAACAATAGTATAGTTTAGGCAAGATTATTTTATCGAACCCAAAGGAACCTAAAAATACTACTACTCACTTTCTTTTTATTATTTAGCCTGAAATATGGAGTGATTGGTTTATTAAACTAATGAAAAACTAAACTAGATGCAAAGACAAAAGAATGAAACTTTGGGAAAAGACTGTGGAAAAACTCAGTTGATTTTAGACGGTACCCTCAGGAAGAATCCACCTATGACTTCTTCTGTTATCTAACCTTTAATTCATATGACTTCTTTACTTAGCTCGATCCGTTAGACTCCCTAACCTATATTAAGCCCTTTCTCGAGGCGAATAACATCTAACCTTAGGTTAATTAGTGGAACTCTCGTTCTCTTATAATAACCCCCTAAGGAAGCAGTAAATCGATCAATGGATTCTTATATTAGGTTTCACCCTAATCCGACAAAATCTCGTCACCCTATCTCTAGGCGTGCGATCAACTCCGCTTAATTATGCTAGATCTACTCTTAGAAGGGTCTATTCCTCCTCCACCTAAGCACATCAGATTAAATTAAGCAACATAATTAAGAATAAACTAAGAACTTATCATATAATTTAGAAATCAAATAACAAAATCCATCATAGGTTTCATCCCCTTCAGGTATCTAAAGGGTTTAGTTCATAACAAAATAAGAAAACATCTCAAGAGAATAGATAAAACAAAACATAAGAAATCCTTAAAAACCCCTAAAGGAATTGAAGAGGAGATCCTCTGTCTTGAGTAGAACTCCGGCTTCTTGAGATGGATGAACTGGCTATCTTCGAGTAATTCCCTGAATAAAAGCTCCGGTAGAAAACTCTGCCTAAAACTTCCTCCTTAGAACGGCTTCCTTGGGTTGTTTCTATAGGCTCTTTAGATGTTTTACTTGGCTCCTAAGTGCCTCCTTCAAGTAGAATTACTATTAAGGTGTTTAAGTAGACTTAGGAGTATGTTTCTTTGGCTTCAAGCATCTAAATCCGAGTGAAATTACTCATTCCCGTGGTAGAGGCACGCCCATGGCACACGCCCGTGTAAGTCGTCTACAGGACGTGTCTCGATTCTATCGATTGGGGCACGGTTGTGTAAATCGTGTCATGGCCATGTAAAGTAATTTGACGAGGCACGGCCGTGTAGCTTGAAGTTCAGGCCATGTCGATTTCCTCTTTGGCCCAAATTGTCCCGTTTTAAGCCCGTTTTATGTTCTTTTTATCCTTAGGTGCTTTTCTGAGTATAAGACATAAATAGAAAGGATTAAGAGCACATTTTCACATAAATCAGGGATAAATCATCCAAAAGCATACTAAATGTGGGATTAAAATATGTTACTTTTACGGTTTATCAAAAGATATTTCTGAGTTTGTATCGAGATGCTTGATTTGTCAGCTAGTGAAAGCTGAACACCAAGTACCTTCGAGTTTACTTCAGCCTATTATGGTTCCCGAGTGGAAATGGGACCATATTACCATGGATTTTGTGACGGGTTTGCCTTTGACACCCAAAAAAAGGATGCCATGTGGGTTGTGGTTGATGGACTTACAAAGTCAGCCCATTTTATACCGGTACGCATTGATTATTCGCATGATAAATTAGCCGAGTTATATATTTCTAAAATTGTGAGATTGCAATGAATG
Source organism: Gossypium rotundifolium (assembly GCA_025506655.1). Classification (NCBI taxonomy): domain Eukaryota; kingdom Viridiplantae; phylum Streptophyta; class Magnoliopsida; order Malvales; family Malvaceae; genus Gossypium; species Gossypium rotundifolium. The sequence continues at coordinate 764,349 of CP106730.1, read as the reverse complement.
CCTTTGTTGATTATATCGGATAGAGATCCGAGATTCACATCACGATTTTGGAAAAAGTTGCAAGAAGCCTTGGGCAAAAAGTTGAATTTTTGTACAGCTTTCCATCCACAAACCGACGGACAGTCAGAGTGGACAATACAGATACTTGAAGACATGTTCCGATGCTTTGTTTTGGAATTTCATGGTAATTGGGAAAAGTACTTACCGTTAGTGGAATTTGCCTACAATAACAGTTTTCAGTCGATTTTGAAAATGGTGCCTTATGAGGTATTGTATGGGCAAAACTGCCAAACACCCTTGTATTGGACTGAACTTAGAGAGAATCAAATTCACGGGGTCGATTTGTTCAGAGAAACCGATGAGAAAGTAAAAGTGATTCGTGATTGTTTAAAAGCTTCTTTGGACAAATAAAAGTCTTATGAGGATTTGAAATGGAAAGAGATTGAGTTTCAAGTTGGTGATAAGGTGTTTCTGAAAGTATCACCATGGAAGAAAGTTCTCAGGTTTGGCCGAAAAGGCAAATTGAGTCCGCGCTTTGTCAGACAGTATGAGATTACCGAGAGGATAGGGCCGATAGCCAATCATTTGGCTTTGCCATCTGAGTTGGAAAAGATTCATGATGTATTTCACGTGTCTATGTTGCGACATTACCGATTAGATCCTTCGCATGTGATTGTACCGACAGAGGTTGAAATTCAACCCGATATGACTTATGGCAAAGATTCGGTTAAGATTTTCGGGGATGAAAATCCCTAAGGGGGAATTGTAACAGCTCAATCTAGGGCCTAGTTGGAATATTGGTTGTGAGACCACAAATTGAAGTAGAAATATGTGTTTTATGACTTTTGTGAGATCTATGACTTGTTTGCATGATTTTGTGAAAATGTAATGCCTCTTACCCATATTCAACACCTATACTGGGTACGAGGCATTATCGTACTTAACTTGTTCAATTATATAACATCGATCCATAAAATTTCATTTCAAATTAAAAATTTTCATTTGAGACCTTAATGTCCTTATTATAGGTCTACGAGACCCTAAACTTGCACCCGGAATGATTCGAGACCAAGCCGAAAACTTTTGAACACTTAAAAATTTTGACACAAAACAGGGCCACACGACCGTGTGAAGAAAAGGACATGCCCGTGTGGAACTTAACATGCCTGTGTTCCACACTCGTGTTGATTTATTTCTCATTTCAAACCTACAGGGGTTTCCACACGACCTGACACACACCCGCGTCCATAGCCCGTGTCCCTCACACAGCCATGACACATCCGTGTCTTCACCCGTGTGTGAAAACCTTGATATTCTATTTATGACGTCATTATCCCATTTAGGTCACATGGCCAAGGCACACGCTCGTGTCCTTAGACCGTGTGTTGAATTAAATTCCTAATTTCATGTGCAGACTTCACACGGCCCGAGCACATGCCCGTGTCTTAGGTCGTGTCTACCATACGGTTGAGACGCACGGCCATGTCTCAGCCCGTGTGTTTACCGCTGAGTATTCTGACTTGCCAACCTAGCATGCATGGGGACACACAGCCCATCAACACGCCCATGGGGCTGATCGTGTGTCACACATGGCCTAGACACAAGCCCGTATGTCACACATGGCCTAGACACACGCCCGTGTGTCTACCCGTGTGGACAATTGTAAGGCTATCTACCAAGCCAATTGCCACCCTACAAGGCAACCACACTTATACCAATTCAATTCAAGATATATCATGACCATAAGGCACTTTTAAGAACCCAAAATTAAGACATCCACATGAGCATACACTTCATGAATTTCATCATTATTGAATATATAAACTTGTCAAGTATTGGCCAATTTCCAATGGCCATTTACAAAATGAATTGAATAACATTAATAGCCACACATTGGCGAACAATTATGACATAACACAAAATAACCAAGTTCTTATACATGCCATACTCAAAAATAATCAAACTATGATATACTAAGAAAAGTTGATAATGTGATTCCGAACTCCGATGTCCCATGATCCCCGAGTTAGCTTGGCGATACTACAAGGAAAAAGGAAATGAGAGAGGTAAGCATAAAGCTTAGTAAGTTTGCATGAAATAAATAGCAACATAAAGGCTCATAATATCATCCATCCATTGCATTGAATAAGAACACAAAGTCTTAAGCACATTGCCATAACTTACTCATGCTTACTCTTACCGATTACATGTAATGTCACATATCATAAACATTTCTCGTGAGTTACTCACATGCACCTGTATCACTTCATCATATAGCTTTAGCACTAATTTCATTTCTATTATAAGCTTAACTATTTATCTCAATGAATCACTTGGAATATCTGAGGATACACAATCATCATCTTACACATATACACGATGCCAACGCCATATCCCAGATATGGTCTTACATGGGGTCACATCTCGATACTGATGACATATCCTAGATATGGTCTTATACGGGATCTCATTTCGATGTCGATGCCATATCCCAGATATGGTCTTATACGATTTTCATATTCGATGGCGATGCCATATCCCAGATATGGTCTTGTACAAGATCTCAATTCGGTGCTGAGGCCATGTCCCAGACATGGTCTAACATAGAACCTAACCAATCTCATGTCTCGATGATGATATCCTCTCACTTCTTAAAGTCTAACGGGAGTTCAACATCATGAATTTTCATCATTTTCTCATTCAACATCATTACTCAATTTCATAGAAATAATATACATCATCACTAATATCAAACATTTTAAAACTTAATAACATGATGTTGAATTTATTACACAAAAACTTACTTCGATACCAAAATAGGCCAATTTGTCGATCTAGTCCGAAACCTTGCATTTTCCTCAGTCAAGGTTAATTCCTTGTTCTTCTTGATCTATAATAGCAAATTAGCTCATTTAATTACCACATTAATCAATACATTTCAATAATCATACTTTGGCAAAATTACCATTTTGCCGTTAGATTTTCACAAAATGACGATTTTACCCCTAGGCTCGTAAATCAATTCTAATCAAATTTCTTCCTTTATCGAGCCTATGTGAACATTTATTACTCTTATAACAACTCTCAATACTCATTATTTCACAAATTTAACACCTATTTACAACCTTTACAAAAAGGTCCTTTTTAGGTGTTTTTATGGAAACACTTTTCACAAAAGTTGTTTATCTAACAACTAAGACTCATTTTCTTCCATAAAAATGCAGAAAACAACATAAATGATCACATGGAAAACCCTAAACTTTAAACCATTTTGTAAAATAGTCCTCTCTTTCGCTAGCTTAAGCTTTAGGGGTTCCAAAAGTACAAATATTATCAAGAAAGACCACTAAAATCACTTACTTGTAAGAGGATAGCTTGGCTGAAAGTTTGAGCTTCAAAAACTCCTATTTCTTGCTGAAAATTTTGGTGGAGGAAGAGGATGATAAAAAAAATGTGATAGCTTTCTTGTTTTTGTTTAATTTTATTCATTAATCACCTAACACCACCCAACAATGACTACATTAAGCCTCTTATCCCCCCTATGGCCGGCTATGAACTTTAAAAAGGCCTAATTTCAAATTGAGGGCCTCTAATTAAAATTCTATAGCTATTTGGCACCTCTAGCTTGTAAAATAGAACTTTCACACTTTATGCGATTTAGTCCATTTTCGCAATTAAGCATGCAATCACTAAAATTAAAGCACTAAAATTTTCATGCACCCATATAATCATGCTATAACACCTAAAATAATATTAAAATAATTTTCTTCAACCTCAAATTAGTGGTTCTAAAATCGCTGTTCCCCTTAAATCGGGCTGTTACAGAAAATTTCATGAAGAAATTTTATTATTTAGTGATCAATTTATTCATTAGGACTAAATTTCAAATTGAAAAATATGAGATTCTAGAAGATTCAAGTATGAGATACCATTAGAAAATTTATTACAGGTCCTTATTTAGCAAATAGACCGTTATATCTTATGATGGACAAAAATAGACATGGGAAGGAAAAATCTCAAGAAATAGGCCTTAAGGGCATTTTGTTTATTTGGTTACTAAGTTAATTAAAAGGGAAAATAAGTCAAAAATCTTGTCCATCTTCTCCATGCTTGGCTGAAAATTTCAAGAACACCATAGCTAGGGTTTCTTCAACTTTCAAGCTTGACTGTAAGTACCTTCTAGACCCGTTTTTAATGTTCTTCATATTTTTGAGATCCTCGTAGCTCGATTTAGCTATTTCTACCATTATTTTAAGCTAGGGTTCATGTTTAGAAATTTACCCATGTATAACATGCATGTATTTTGATGTTTACTGGAGGAATATGAAAGTTTGATTATGATAAACAACTTTTTCTAAGTGGTTTTTATGAAAAATTCATAAAAAAGACCTAGTTGTTAAAGTGATAAAATGTGTAGTAAAAATCAGTTTTGAAAGAAAGTGTGAGCTGTTATAAGCTCAATAAATGTTCGGCTAGGCTTGGGTAACCAAGGAAATGAATACATTTCATTATACGAGCCTAGGGATCATTTTGTAAATATGTGAAAGTTTAGGGGAAAATTTATAATTTTGCCAAAGTATAATTCATGGGCTTTTTTAGTCAATGTGATCATTAAATAAGTGAAATTGTCATTATAGATCAAGAAACATGAAGTCCAGACCTAAATCGAGGAAAGAACAATGTGGTGGACTAAATTGAACAATTACATATATTTTGGTACCGAGGTAAGTTTGTGTTTAATAAATCAACGTAATGTTATTATGTTTTAAGATGCTTGATATCATAGAAATGTATATTATCTCTATGAAATTGATTAATGAAGTCTCGATGAAAGTATGATGAAATTATATTATGTGAAAGTCCCAGTTGAACCTTAGGAATAGAAAGGATACCATTGTCACAACATGAGACTATTAGGGTCCCGTATAAGACCATGTCTAGGACATGACCTCGACACCGAATTGATATCTCGTGTAAGACCATATCTGGGATATGGCATCGGCATCGAATAGAGATTCCGTGCAAGACCACGTCTGGGACCTAGCTTCAGTATGAAATCTTGTATGACCATGTCTGGGACATGGCATCGATATAGATCTCGTGTAAGACCATATCTGGGATATGGAATTGACATCGATATGAGATCCCATGTAAGACCATATCTGGTGTATGGCATCGGCATCGAGATGTGATCCCATGTAAGACCATATATGGGATATGGCATTGGTATCGTATTACGTGTGTGACGATTCCTGTGTATCCTTTAAAATTACAAGTGGTTCAACGGGATAAAGAGCTAAGTCTATGGTCAAGATGGTAAAAGTGCTAAAGTTATGTGGTGAAGTGATACAGGTACATATGAGTAACGTACGAGAAATGAGTCTGATATGTGATATGTGATTGGTAAGAGTAAGCATGAGTAAGTTATGTAGATGTGCTTGAGAACTTGTGTTATTACTCAATGTAACGTATGGATGTATCATAAGATTTATGTTGTTATTTATTACATGCAAACTTACTAAGCTTTATGCTTACTCCCTCTCTTTTCCCTTTTCCTTGTAGTAACACCAAGTTAGCTCGAGGATCGAAGGACGTCGGAGTTCGGTTCACACTATCAAGCTATTCTTTTGGTATAGTAAAGTTTGATTATTTTGGGTATGGAATGTATAGGAATTTGGTCATTTTGTGATATGTCATATTTGTTAGCCAATGTGTTGGCTATAAACGTTACTCATTTCATTTTGTAAATGGCCGTTAGAATCAGCAAAAAGCTAGTTAAGTTATATCTATTCAATGATGATGAATTTCATGAAGTGCAAGTTTATGCAGTTGAGTGAATAATGTTTGAAGTATTTGCATGATGAAGTGGAGTGAAAATTTAGGGTGTGATGTCTCGATAGTAGATATTCAAAGTACATTATTGTCTTGCTAAGTGGTACTTGAAATGAAATAAATGTCGTTCCTTTTCAGGGTAGCAAATGGCTTGGTAAATAGCATTGTATTTGTCCACACGGATAGGCACACGGGTGTGTGTCTAGACCGTGTGTGACACGCGGTCAGCCCTATGGGTGTGTTGACAGGCCGTGTGATCCTCTGCATCCAAAATTAGCAAAATAGAATACTTAGTAGTAAGCACATGGGCAGAGACACGGCCGTGTGCCTCAACTGTGTAAAGGCCACGGCCTCAGGACATGGGCGTGTGCCAGACCTTGTGAAGTCTGCACATAATTTGTGAAAAATTTAGTTTGTTACACAGGCTAGCACACAGGCGTGTGACTTGGCCGTGTGGCCCTAAAGGTCTACTGACGTCATAAACAGAATGTCAAGGTTTTCACGCACGAGCTAAGACACGGGCATGTCACGGCCGTGTGAGAGACACGGTCCATAGACACGGGCGTGTGCCAGACTGTGTGAAAAGCCCTGTAGGTTCAAAATTAAAAATAAAATCCACAAGAACTAGGAACATGAGCGTGTGAGATCACACGGCCCGCCCACACGGGCGTGTTCCTGTTCACGGGCGTTTGGTCCTATTTTGAGTAAAAATTTCTTAAGTGTTCATAAGCTTCCGGTTCAGTCTTGATTTGCTCTATTTGTTTGTTTTGGGTCTCGTAGGTCCGTAATAGGGACTATATGATTAGGGATAAAAAATTTTAAAGTTTGAATGAAATTTATGATAGATTTGGCATGATTTAAATAAGTTAAGTCCGGTAATGCCTCATACCCAATTCCGACATTGAATACGAGTAAGGGATGTTACAACCTGCATCTTTCCTCTTCCTGTCTCTATTCAGTCTCTACCTTCTAATTTTCATAAGGATCTCTATTTGCAATTTTTCCCTTAGGGTTTCCTCATTTGCTTCTTTGTAAATTGCTTATTTTTTTTCAAGATAATTCCAAAAGCCCCAAGATTTATCTTCTCCTCTTTTCTAGGCAGATTTATCTGGTACAAGTAGAGTTGGGATGAAACTGATATGCATTGAAAGCTGATTGGACACCTTCGCGGCACTGCCATGGCACATGAGCTGGCAATCTGACCACACTTTTGACCCAGCAAAACTTCACTCATTTATTTCTTGTTCCTCATCCTACACCTACCAATACAACAAAACACAGCCTTTCCATGAGCAATTAAAAGCACTTAATATTTAAACACAGCCCAAGTTCTAATGTAATGCTAAAAATACTAATGAAACATCCTAAAATGCAACTAGATATACTTAAGTACAAGAAATTGACTAGGTCCAAAGGCATAAAATATAACTCTTTTCAAGAGTTATCACCCACATGACGCCATAGTCCCAGCCTAGGTCTTACACTATGTGGTCTCCGTATTCCCATAGGATGTCATGCCAAACAGCCAGGCCTTACACTATATGGTCTTCATTTTCCATATGATGCCATAGTAAATGGCTAGGCCTTACACAATATGGTCTACTTACCATGGCAAGAGTTCGTGTTTACTATCCCGACAGACTCACATACAAGTAGACTCTTTATGTAGACTCACTCTTTCAGACATACAAAAACAGTCTTGTTTCAAGCACACTCATGCATGCACCTACTTATCTTTTAGAATAGAAGCTTAAGCATACTTCTTTCACAGACTAGCCATTTGAAACGGAGGAGAATAACACACAAACATACCAAAAGAGTCAGTTCATAGACTCACCTGTTAGCCTCAAGGGCAGCTTAAACCTTAGATTCTTTGCCTAGCCAGACATTGTAGCCTCCTTTTTCCCTCGATAGACAAAAACATTTCATTAAAACTCATTCGGGTAATCCTTGTCATCACTTTTAACCTCAGGTTCTTTGCCTAGCTAAACACTACAGCCTCCTTTTTCCCTTGATAGACAGAAACATTTCATTAAAACTCATTCGGGTAATCCTTGTCATCACTTTTACCCCAGACATAGCTTCATTTCTTTGTGCATACTCACAAATTTGTGTTTTTAACAAGCAAAATTGGTAAACTTACCTTAACAGAGGTGACTTCTCAACAAAACCAAAGCTTTCAAACTTGGCTTCCAGACTTCCTTAAACCTCAGATTTAAAGAGGAAGGAAACCCTTTCTGTAACACCCCAAACCCGGCCCAACATTATGACCGAATTTGGTATGCCACAGAAAAAAAACATTTTGGAAACCATTTTAAGACCGATTTTGATATTTGTTGAAATGCCATTCAATTTAAATGTCTTTGTTTAAAACCATGCTAAATTTTATTTAAGAATATTTGTTAAATCATTTTGTTTACAATTTCAAGTGTGCAGATGGCACAATAAAACATTTTACGTATTAATTTATAAAACATGTAACCATTTTTCTTAAGTCATTAAGTTGTTAACAGATTATCCAAAACAGATAAATAACCAAAATATAATTCTAGGAGGCCTTATTACAAAATAAATCAAACCCATAATAAAATAAAAGCAGTCCAAAATCCACCTAGTCCTTATTTTTAATCGCATGGCCACCTCGAGTTCATCCGACTCCTTATCCGCAGACTCTGAATCACTGAAAATGTTAAAGGAAAAGGTGAGTCATCAAGACCCAATGTGTAACCTTTTTCCGGTTTAATTCAACAACATACACAATTTATAACAATTTAACATGCATTAAAATATGCACCCAACCTAGCCAACCAAACACCTTTCTCTACCCGTGTGGTACCAAACCACTGGTGGTGCCAAACCACTGGTGACATATAGTCACAAATGTGATACCAAATCACTTTGGTGTCCAAGACACGATTGTGTTACCAAAACAACGGTGACCAAGTCACAAATCAAGTGATGGGGCCAACCCATCGTGTGATACCAAATCACCGGCGAGACAATCCCATATCTCAAAGTGGGGCCAACCCACGGTGGTGTAAACCACGGGGACAAGTCGCTATGAGGTACCAAACCTCTGGAGGTACCAAACCTCCGGTGACCGTAGTCACATTGTGTTACCAAAACACTTTGGTGTAAAATCGACACAATTATCACGCCCTCCTCTCATCAACCCATACCAATCATTCATATGCATATACAAAATCATGTTGATTGATTTATTTAACAAGATCCAATCGATTATCATAGGCCATAAATCAAATAATACACATACCAAATGTGTCATGCTTCCCAAAAGCATCAAATAATAATTTTCATAGCAATAAAGACTTACCCAGTCCTTGCTAATATCATAAAGGTATTACATCCATGTCTACACAAATTGATTAGACATAAAATAACACATAGCATATTAAAAGTTATAAGGTGTGTATGTACACACCGCACCAACAAGAGTTCTAAATCCGAATAAACAAATCGGCCACACAAGAATTCTTGTCCCTATATTCTACCAAGAATGAATATTAGAACCATGGCCTATTCGGCCAAACCAAAATAATTGAGAAGGGTTCCTTGTGAACCTAAAATCTTACCCAAAAGCCTTCAACACTAGCCACACTCCTAAAAGAATCGGCCTCACCTTCCTACAATCAACCATCATCATCAAGGTTATTAGCCTTGACTAAACGAAAACTTAAAAAAATAAACCTTTGAAATAAACCCTTACCACCTTACCAAAACCGATTGCTAAAGAAGTTCCAAGGAAAACTATCTTACCTTCAATATTCGCCAAAGTTGATCAAGTTAGAAGAAGAATATTTTTGGCAAAGCAAAGAGGTATATTCGGCTATATGTCAAAAAGAAAATAATGGGAAAAGAAATATAGTTTTGAAGGAGAAGTGTATAGGAGGTTTTTGATGTCTAAGCAAAATAAATGGGAGAACAAAAAGGTTAAATGCAAGTTTTGGTTTTGAGAGATTGAGATGGAGAAAATAGAAATTGAACATAAAATGACCAAATGGTCAAAAAGAGTTTAGGCTTACCACAAAGTAGAATTCGGCCAAAGAGAAAAGTTTTTGAGAGAAAATTTGTTTTGCAACTTTTTGCACCAAATGAAAGAAATGACCAAAAATTTTCCTAAGCCTTACCAACACTAGCATATTCGGCCAAAACTCCCCTCCTTAGCCACAATGCCGTCCAAGTTCATGGCATAAAGGCATAGGATTTCTTTCCAAAACGTTTTCCTTGATACTAGCCCCATGTCTCCATATTTTCTTTAATTACTTGATTCCCTTCCATTAGTTAATACTTGCCTTAAACCTATAGTCTACTAACCAAAATAACAAGGTCAACCTTTACCTTAATTATCCTTGGCCGACACTTACCATACCAAAGCAAAATAAAAGTTGTCCCAATGCTATTTAAGGATTCGAACCTCTCCCTCAAGCTAATCTCCATGCGCCTTACCATCTTGCCATGCACTTAACTTATGTTACTTATTGCTACTTAATTTAACTTAAGTGCTAAGCTCACATGATCCCTTCATCAATTAAGCCAAACTAAAAATTATCCTACTAAACCGAGCTTACTCAAGACCCCTAATTAAGTCTTATAACACCACAAATAATATCACATAAATTTAAACACAAGCAAAATAATTCAATCACGAATAACCCTATTTTTGGGATGTTACGCTCTACCCCTTAAAAAAATTTCGACCTCGAAATTACACGATCGAAAAAGGTGGGGTATTGTCGTCAGATCACATTCTCGGTTCCCACGTAGCTTCTTCTCGCACCATGGTTTCGCCATAAAACTTTCACCAAAGGTACCGATTTCTCACGCAGAACTTTAACATCTCGATCTAAGATCCGAATCGGCTCCTCCTCAAAAGATAAGTCCGAATTCACCTCAATCTCGCCACGGTACAATGTGTGATGGATCCGACCGATATCGTCTAAGCATCGACACATGAAAGACGTTATGAATATGATTCAATTCAGCCACACTGAAATGATAAGCTACCGGTCCCACTCGCTTTAACATCAGATATGGTCTAGATGAACCTAGGGCTTAGCTTCCCTTTTTCCCAAATCGTAACACCTTCTTCCAAGGTGACACCTTGTAAATACTTTATCTCCCACAAGATATTCTATTTCTTTGCGCTTGAGATCGGCATAGGACTTACGCCTATCCGACGCCTCCTTGAGAGCGAGCCCGAATTACCTTAACTTTATCCTCGGTTTAATCACCAACTCCGGACCCAAAACTTGTCGTTCACCCGGCTCCGTCCAACAAGTAGGAGTTCGGCATTTCGTCCATATAGTGCTTCATATGGAGCCATCTCAATGCTCGCTGATAACTATTGTTATAAGCGACCGCCAACTAGATATTCTTCCCACTACCACCAAATCCGAACACAACCTCTCAAAGATATCTTCTAAGATCGAATCACTCTCTCCGATTGTCCGTCGGTTTGCGGATGAAAAGTCATCTTTGAAGTCCAATCTCGTTCCCAAGGCTTGATGCAAAGCTCTCCAAAACCTTGACGTAAACCTCGGGTCCCTATCCGAGATAATCGACATCGCACACCATGCAATCTCACTATCTCGGCTACATATAACTTTGCTAACCTCAGGCGAATAATCTACCCTTAGGAATGAAATGCGCTGACTTAGTCAGACGATCTACAATCACCCAAACTGAATCCTTCTTACTAGGCGTAAGAGGTAATCCACTGACAAAGTCCATGGTGATCCTCTCCCACTTCCACTGAGGAATCTTCACCGGCTGAAGTAACCCTGATGGCAACTGATGTTCAGCTTTGACTTGCTGACACGTCAGACACTTACCCACGAACTCAGTCACTTCACGCTTCAACCCCGGCCACCAAAACTGTCTTCGCAAATCTCCGTACATTTTACTACCTCCAGGATGCATAGCGTATGGGCTGCTATGAGCATCTTGGAGAATTCTCTATCTCGCCCACATCCTTCGCATATGGGGCCGTCCTTGAAAACATAGCACACCATCATCAGTCAAATTATATCCTTCCAACCCACCATCTTGCACTTGTACCCTCTTTGCATTTAATTCCTCATCGACAATGCTTATCTTTAATCTCCTTGATCCAAGTTGGCCTAACTTGCAGCTCCGCTAAAAGACTTCCATCGTCAGATAGACTCAAATTAACAAACATCGCTCTTAAGTCCGCCACGACCTTCCGACTTAACGCGTCACCACCACATTAGCTTTGCCGGATGGTACTCAATTGAACAAATCGAGTCCTTTAATAGTTCAATCCACCGCCTTTGCCTCAAGTTTAAGTCCTTCCGAGTCAAGAGATACCTTAAACTCTTGTGATCCGTGTAGACTACCGACTTCTCCCCATACAAGTAATGCCTCCATATTTTCAAGGCGAAGACTCTGCCGCTAACTCCAAGTCGTGAGTTGGGTAGTTAACCTCATGCGGTCTTAGTTGCCGGGACGATAGGCTACTACCTTCCCTTCGTGATCAATACACATCCCAACCCCAGATGGGACGCATCACAAGAACTCAGAATAACTTTCCGCCTCGGGTTGTACTGTAACCGAGCTTCATTAGAATCTTCCTCGACTTATCAAAACTTTCTTGTTGCCTTTCCGACCAAACAAAAGGTACTCCTTCCTTAATAGTTTAGTTAATGGTGCAAGAATTAACGAGAATCCTTCCACAAACCTTCGATAGTACCGGCTAGACCCGTAAAACTTGAATTTACGCCACCGTCCTAGGTGGTTTCCACTCCAACACCGCTTCAATCTTATGGGATCCACTCTAATCCTTCCACGACACCACGTGACCTAAGAAAGCCACCTCCCTTAGCCAAAATTCGCACTTCTTGAATTTGGCATATAACCGCTTTCTCCTCAAGACTTGTAGAACTATTCGCAAATGCTTGTCATGCTCCTCCTCCGACTTTGAGTAAACCAATATGTCGCCTATAAACACTACGACAAATTGGTCCAAGTCATCTGAAATACTCATTCATTAAGTCCATGAATGCCGCGTGCATTGGTCAACCCGAATGGCATCACTAGGAACTCGTAATGCCCATACCGAAGTTCGAATGCCGTCTTGTGCACATCAACCTCCTTCACCTTTAATTGATGATAACCCGACCTAAGGTCAATCTTGAAAATACCGACGCACCCTTCAGCTTGGTCAAACAAGTCATCAATCCGAGGTAACGGATACCGTTTAATCGTCAATTTGTTCAATTGGCGGTAGTCGATACACATCCGCATTGAACCGTCCTTCTTTTGACAAACAAAGACAGTGCTCCCCACGGAGATATACTTGGTCGGATAAATCCTTGATCCAAGAGCTCCACGAATTTGAGCCTTCAGGCCCACCAATTCCTTTGGTGCCATTGATCGGTGCTATGGACACGTGTGCCGTTCGTGTAGCAAGTCTATACCGAATTCAACTTCCGATCTGGAGGCAAACCCGAAGTTCTTCAGAAATACGTCAAGATACTCCTTCTGATTCGAACATTTCCTCAGAAACTCTTTAGCTTCCAAAGCATACACTGAACAACGAACGCCTCACGACCCTTCCCGACCATCTTTACGACTTTCAACATAGATACCACATTGGATAGATAATCTCTCCTATTACCTATCATGACCACTTCTTCACCTTCAACCGTCTTCAAAACCATGCGTTTAGCGGCGCAATCCAACCTTGCTCGACACTTAACCAACGGTCCATTCCAAGGATCAAATCGAACTCCCCAACCGGCGGTTCCATCGATCGACCACGAACACGACCCCTTGGAGTTCTAGGGTACATCCTAAAAAGCTTGTTCACAATTACAGAATGGCCTAAAGGGCTAATTACGCCATCTCCTAGCAAAGCAATCTCGAGTCTAGGTTCAAAGTCTCTACCACACTACTCACTACGTATGAATGCGTAGAACCCACATCAATTAATGCAACATAAGGAAGACCGAAAATTAGAAACGCATCTGGGTTATGACATCCGGCAGGCCACCCTCCTCACGACGCCGCAAAGATATACCAAACCAGTCGCCTAGCCTCCGTGTTGCTTGCACCTCGCTCGATGATCCGCGACCCGACCGTAACCATTACCTCCTCTACCATTACCACGACCTCTCTGCGGTCTTTGGTCCTTCCTTTCTCGAATTGAGCCGACCTTGACCTTGGACCGATTCCTTGCTTGCTTACGTGGACAATCCTCACACGGTGGTCCAAATGAACCACACTCGAAACGACCTTTTCCTCCGGTCCAACATTCGCCCCAATGAAATTTCTCACATCGATTACACTGCTTTGGTCTTTGATTAGCGAGAATGCACCTCCTGCATCGATTCGGCTCATTTTGCCTAGCCCTCTTACTCAACATTGCCGGTGACCCGGATGATCCATATCCTCTCTTATGCTTATTCCGGTCATAGTTCGCCTTCCGATTCCTTTATTCTTTCGGCTATCTTAGCCTTTTCAACTAGAGTAGCAAACTCTCGCTCGATGTGGAGCAATCAACAATCTCACTCGTCCTTCAACCCGTCTTGAATCGAACACATCGATCGTGTTCAAGCCACAATCCCTTCAAAGATATTGGCTCAATCTTAAGAACTCAGCCTCATACTCGACGTCTGATTTACTCCTTGGACCAAACTCAGAATGCCTTACGTTGCGATCGATGTAACTAGATCCAATATATTTCTTTTGATATCTTCGCTTAAAGAAGTCCCAAGTGAGATCTTCGCTTTCTGACACCATTCAACTGCGTGATCCACCAACGATATGATTCATCCTTGAGAAGTGACACCGCCTTTCGTTTCTCCTCATTTGTCAAATCTATCTCATCCATGATTCTTTCGGTCGATTCTAGCCAATACTGCCAGATTTGGTGCTACCCAGATACACCTCGGAAAAATTCAGCACCATTAGCTCAAGTCTTTCAGTACCGATTTTGAGCTCCTCCACCTCCACCCATTCCAGCTACCCTTTCCGAACCCGCAAAGATCGCCAGACCTGCGTCATCACCCATCCGATCCTCGTTCTTCATTTCGAAAAGTTGGGGTGGTGGTAGTGGTATGTCGTTCTCGGATCCTTGACCGACTGGCTGTGTTCGACATCATCATCCTACCCTTCCAGCGGCCCACGACGGCCACGCCCTCTAAAACTCATTCTAACTATCGTTCTTTAATCGATTAGAAAATTTTATGAATTAGAACATGTTTCACTTGATTATCCGCAAGGAAATTTTTATGAAAAGAATTTAATAGATATTCTTTCGATCAAACAAAGCTTTTAAGTCTTCTATCTAGTTCACGTAAAAGTTCATCCATTCCCTAATACCTTTCATACTTATGCACTCTTGGGCATTTCGTCTGCTTCTAACCGGGGTATTTTCGCTTTTTCCTATAGGTATTTTTGTAATAAACCAAGGAAATTTTGAAAACTTTAATAAATCAAATCATTTTGTAATTTCAACAAAATTGAGGAGTATTTTGAAAATTCTTCAATTTAAAGGTATGGCAAAATTTTGAAACCAGGGGTATTTTGGTAATTTTGTAAATCAGGGGTAATTTTGTAAATTCCAAAAGTCAGTGTATATATTTTGAAATACAAGTTTTTGGCTACTTTTGTAAAGTAAGAAGATTTTATTGAAATTGGGGTAATTTGGTGATTCTAAAACCAAGGGTATTTTCGTAATTTTGCCACTAGGGCATTTTGGTAATTTTGATGAACCTGAAATATTTGATTTTTTTTTTTTTGAAAATGAATTTGTCCTACTATCTAAAAGAGATAATTTAGTGATTTTAAACTGAAGTTTTCCTTAAAACATGACTAGTCCCTTTCGGGTTTTATTTAGGGTTTTGCCTATGTCGAGTCCTCTTGGTTAGGGTGAGCCAAAGCTACGCACTGTAGGAATCCCTTGAAGAGGAGGTGAGTCACGAGGACCGCTTAAATACCAAGCTCTTCCGGATCCAATCCTAGACATGCGTATTAAGGTTACCACACCCTAACTCGGCGACTTAGTCACGGGTTGGTTTTAATTAGGTCATTAAAGTCTTATGTCATTGTTTGAGGTAAACTAGTCCTAATACTTATCACTATCTACGTCCCATGCTTCCTACCCTTCTATAGAAAATATATCATACAGAAGTTAGGAGTACTTACCTGGGCGGATAGGTGCCGGAGACTCGATGCCATGCTTACTCAAAACCAAAATATTTCAATTAGACCTACTAAAACATTTTTGGGCCTTGGGCCCCCACAGCCGAGCTTTGAACTGGGCTCTGATACCAATTTGTAACACCCCAAACCCGGCCCAACATTATGACCGAATTTGGTATGCCACAGAAAAAAAACATTTTGGAAACCATTTTAAGACCGATTTTGATATTTGTTGAAATGCCATTCAATTTAAATGTCTTTGTTTAAAACCATGCTAAATTTTATTTAAGAATATTTGTTAAATCATTTTGTTTACAATTTCAAGTGTACCCGATGGCACAATAAAACATTTTACGATTAATTTATAAAACATGTAACCATTTTTCTTAAGTCATTGTTGTTAAGCAGATTATCCAAAACAGATAAATAACCAAAATATAATTCTAGAGGCCTTATTACAAAATAAATCAAACCCATAATAAAATAAAAGCAGTCCAAAATCCACCTAGTCCTTATTTTTAATCGCATGGCCACCTCGAGTTCATCCGACTCCTTATCCATGACTACGAATCACTGAAAATGTTAAAGGAAAAGGTGAGTCATCAAGACCCAATGTGTAACCCTTTTTCGGTTTAATTCAACAACATACACAATTTATAACAATTTAACATGCATTAAAATATGCACCCAACCTAGCCAACCAAACACCTTTCTCTACCCGTGTGGTACCAAACCACCGGTGGTGCCAAACCACTGGTGACATATAGTCACAAATGTGATACCAAATCACTGGTGTCCAAGACACGATTGTGTTACTAAAACACCGGTGACCAAGTCACAAATCAAGTGATGGGGCCAACCCATCGTGTGATACCAAATCACCGCGACAATCCCATATCTCAAAGTGGGGCCAACCCACGGTGGTGTAAACCATGTGGACAAGTCGCTATGAGGTACCAAACCTCTGGAGGTACCAAACCTCCGGTGACCGTAGTCACATTGTGTTACCAAAACACTTGGTGTCCGTCGACACAATTATCAACCCCTCCTCTCATCAACCCATACCAATCATTCATATGCATATACAAAATCATGTTGATTGATTTATTTAACAAGATCCAATCGATTATCATAGGCCATAAATCAAATAATACACATACCAAATGTGTCATGCTTCCCAAAAGCATCAAATAATAATTTTCATAGCAATAAAGACTTACCCGAGTCCTTGCTAATATCATAAAGGTATTACATCCATGTCTACACAAATTGATTAGACATAAAATAACACATAGCATATTAAAAAGTTATAAGGTGTGTATGTACACACCGCACCAACAAGAGTTCTAAATCCGAATAAACAAATCGGCCACACAAGAATTCTTGTCCCTATATTCGACCAAGAATGAATATTAGAACCATGGCCTATTCTACCAAACCAAAATAATTGAGAAGGGTTCCTTGTGAACCTAAAATCTTACCCAAAAGCCTTGAACACTAGCCACACTCCTAAAAGAATCGGCCTCACCTTCCTACAATCAACCATCATCATCAAGGTTATTAGCCTTGACTTAAACGAAAACTTAAAAAAATAAACCTTTGAAATAAACCCTTACCACCTTACCAAAACCGATTGCTAAAGAAGTCCCAAGGAAAACTATCTTACCTTCAATATTCGCCAAAGTTGATCAAGTTAGAAGAAGAATATTTTGGCACAAAGAAAGAGGTATATTCGGCTATATGTCAAAAAGAAAATAATGGGAAAAGAAATATAGTTTTGCAAGGAGAAGTGTATAGGAGGTTTTGATGTCTAAGCAAAATAAATGGGAGAACAAAAGGTTAAATGCAAGTTTTGGTTTGAGAGATTGAGATGGAGAAAATAGAAATTGAACATAAAATGACCAAATGGTCAAAAGAGTTTAGGCTTACCACAAAGTAGAATTGACCAAAGAGAAAAGTTTTTGAGAGAAAATTTGTTTTGCAACTTTTGCACCAAATGAAAGAAATGACCAAAAATTTTCCTAAGCCTTACCAACACTAGCATATTCGCCAAAACTCCCTCCTTAGCCACAATGCCGTCCAAGTTCATGGCATAAAGGCATAGGATTTCTTTCCAAAATGTTTTCCTTGATACTAGCCCCATGTCTCCATATTTTCTTTAATTACTTGATTCCTCCATTAGTTAATACTTGCCTTAAACCTATAGTCTACTAACCTAAGTCTTTACCTTAATTATCCTTGGCCGACACTTACCATACCAAAGCAAAAATAAAAGTTGTCCCAATGCAACCTCTCCCTCAAGCTAATCTCCATGCGCCCTTACCATCTTGCCATGCACTTAACTTATGTTAACCATTGTTTACCACTTTCCAGAATTTACTAAGCTATCTCTTAGCCTTCAACTTTCCTAGTTCTCATTTATTTAATTCCAAACCTAAGTATTCTTTAACTTCTATCTTCTTTGGAATCGGGCAACCATCACATATATTGACCATTGCATAAGGACCACTTATGTTTATTCTATATCTTCTATATGGGCATAGGACCACTTATGTTTAGCCATTCTTTTCTTTCTCTCATAGCTACTAGTCAAATTTCACTCATCGCTGTAACCTGACTAAGAACTTGTGTCCACTCATTTATATTGGAGTTCACCCAATCTTATACAACCAAAAGAGTACACCTATGCGACTACCATGTCGCCAGTTGTATTTCACCTCATCCTTATTATAATCCTTAACTTGTCCTATTACAGAAGGCCTTACAGACAAAACACTCTTGGTTCTCCTATTCTAAACTCCAAGATGAACTATTGGGTGCACACTACTTTGCCAATCATACTTACTTATAGCCATGCACCTTATTACATATATTTACTTATATGTTACTCTTTCTTAATCCATTACACTTACATTTCTTAAATGTTGGCTTTTGTTCATTTAGAGAGTCTTACACACTATTCGTACTAGTGTTCATTTCCTTTAGTCCAGAGTTCGCCAAGCTAGAAGCTCTTAGAAAATAACTTATACTTAATCAAATCTCATGTTAGGCACCAAAACTAATTCCTTAAACCTTATACACGTACTCAGAACTTGCTCATTGTGCCTTGCTTTTACGAACATCTTTCTATCACTCGGACTTCATTGGGCGAGATGTTACAACTTATTTTATGTGTTTAGATTAGGATTTTAATTTATATTGGCTTAATTTTTAACTCAATAGGTCATATTTTTTAAATTTATGAGAAAATTTGATAATTTTGTAAGTATTTTGGGGTTTGTTCAATGATATCATGATACCCAATGGAGGATACCGCGATTTCACATATAGCTTCATTTGGGGGGCCAAAAAATTTTCTCAAAATCATGATCGAGTGACTCTTCCAACGGTAATGAAGCCATAGAGGATAAGCAAGAAGGAGAAGAACAAAATGAGGAGGATGATGAGGCTATAGAAGATGATGACTTCGAGCCTTATCATGATGAATTTGAGGATTTGTTTGCATACGAGCAACCATCCAAAGGAGTGACCTAGCGTCAAATGTAGTTGTTATTTTAGGTCATTTCCACACTTGCCAAGCTCATTTTCTAGCACTTTTGTAAATAATTATTACATTTTTAGTATTAGTAGGTTAGGAATAAAATATTAATAAAATAAGCATTTTTAATCATTTTCTACTATTTCGATGACCTATAAGGCCGGCTCGAGCCTCAAGAGTGACTAAATGGATAAAGAAGTGTGTAGGATACCAATTTAGGTCCAAGAATACAAGGAAGGATTATTGGGCCATGAGACAAGGAGCCTGATAAGCCAACCAAGCTGCCAAGGCCTCGCCATGGAAGAAAGTCCTAAGATTTGGATAGAAGGGAAAACTAAGTCTGCAGTTCATCGGTCCTTATGAGGTGGTTGAAAGGATTGGTCCAGTAGCCTATCAACTTAAGTTGCCACATGAACTAGAGAGAATCCATAATTTTTTTATGTGTCCATGTTAAGGAAGTATCACACGGACCTTCCCATGTTGTTTCAATAGATAAAATTAAGGTTCAACCTGATCTGACATATGAAGAAGAACCAATAGAAATCATAGCATGCGAGGACAAAGTCTTGCTAAACAAGAAGATACCTCTAGTGAAAATGTTATGAAGAAACCACAAAACCTGTGAAACCACTTGGGAAATAGAGGAAGCCACGAGACGTCAATATCCATACCTATTCTAACATAGTTAATTTTGAGGATGAAATTTCTTAAGAGAGGAGAGTTTTGATATCCTAACATAAGGCCTATGAGTGTGGAGCCTAGTGAGATGGGTTCTCTAAAGAAATTGGTGAACTGGTGATCACCTAAGAGAGAGTGGAGAGTAGGTATTCGTCACTAGGGTCAGTGAATAGGGGTTAGCCAGAAGAAATGAAAAACATGTATCCACCAATAGAATTGACAATTTGGTGTATGCCAGAAAGTTAGCGAACATGTTTCTCCAGGAGGCTTGGCAAGTTGGTGTTCGCTAAGAAGATCTAGCGAGCAAAGGTCACCAGTAGGGTTGGTGAACTGGGATTGCCAATTCTGGCCACGTGTGAAAAGAACAGTTATACTACAATTAGGAAGGCAGTTTACTTTTCTCTCTGTAATACCATTTATGCACGTAACTTCTTTCCTACTTTTATTAGGATTGAAGTATCCTAAGAACATTAGGACACTTAGTGCCTATAAATTAAGCCCTTGCCATTAGAAAATTTCATATCCTATTATTGGGAAAAATTTCCTTAAAATCGTCATCAATTATTAAATTGTCAAGTTTTAAGAACCCAGCACCTAGCCCTTAAAAATCAAGGTAATATCCTATTCTCCATTAATGTTAGAAGAGTTCACAACAAGGGAAACTAGGCTCGCTAAAAAGTGCAGCATGTGTAGACCTAGGATAACTTATGTTTATATATGTGCTTGAATGTTGTAACACCCTATATAGCTGGCTGGATCATAGAGCCCATTTAACAGGATTCCACATCACACATCACAACTTCACACATTGCACACTGTTTCATTTGCATACAAACATCTCACATATAATCATTTGTAGGTTTTTTAAGTTTAAAATACCCTAGACAACATTACAATTTACCAGACATATAATAAACAACCTTGTATCAAGTTAAAAACAAGCTTAAAGACCACTCAACAAAATTGTCCACAAAGTTACATAAGGATCAATACATACTCACTAGTATTGATATTTCTCATTATAGGTATCGATACCATTTAGAAAATCATTGCCTTTTTAGTATTCTGTTTCTTTGCAAAATACAAAACCAAACATTCTATCAATACATAGTGAAAGTGTCTATATTTTTCACCCTGAGTATTGATACTTGATATTTGGTATCGATACCAAAATGAGCTGCTTTTTCGTGTACATTCGTTTTAACAAGGAGGTATTGATAAATATGCACCGAATATTGATACCTCTGTACAAGTAGTAAAAACTACAGCAAAATAGGGCATTTAACACAACCAAACATTTACCAGTTCAACATGCTTCTACAACTTCAATATTCAAAATCAACAATATCCATAATTGCATTTCAAAGCATCATCAATATTTTCAAGCCAAAACATCCCAATATCATAATATTAATTCCTAAGAGCCTAAGATCATTTCAACTATTTAAGACATAATAGTAATCAACCAAAAATGTCTACTACATTGCTTTATTCCCATAGTTCAAAGAATAATATGAGTTCACCTACTCAAAATCTAAAGCCTAACTTGGATCACTTCCTTGAAATTTCATACCGTTCACACTGTAACGCTAATTATCTGCAATGGTTTAGAATGGAGTGTGTGAGCTTAAACAAGGTCAGTAAATAATCAGAAAACCACTGATAAACATGATATCATACATTAAATGAAAGCAACTAGAACATATTCACACACATATTCAATCATGGTGACATACTAAAATATCAATGCATCAACTATCGACTCATTTAACTTTATAATCATCTAATTAGTCATACAACAAATTTCATAATATTTCATTTAATGATAAATTGGCACTTGAGCTATGAAACATAAAAGTGGGCTCTATCACCACATATTGAATACACGGATCTCCAACACACCAATGACTTAAAGAGTTGAACATATCCCAAAAGCGTAGCATTTAGCTAACACTCTCCAACACACCAACATATCCTGGTGAATGGAGCTTAGCTCACATTTCCTTATCTCTCCAAACTATCTCGGACCTTAGTGCCCCAAAATCACAACACAAGGGTGAGTACTCACAAATCCAATAGCATGCCCACTATATCCAATGCTTTCAAAAGGTCACAAAGACAAAATACCCACAGTAAAACACATATATATACTTACCATTTTGTGCACACTTTCACATCACATTTACATTGTTAACACAACATCATCACTTCCATTCGACAAGTTTAACATGCCCACAATTAACATATTCCATAATAGTCATCTCAAACATATTTTTCATATCACATTTACCGATCATAATACACAATCCACATCGCATAATCACATATCACACAAAAGTAAAGAGAGAATAAGAAAGCTTATGCTCAAAACTTAGGATAGGGGTTTAGACTACTCCTAAGCTCCCATTTAATACTATGAATCATGCCTACAAGTAGCGATTCCAAACATTCACTGTTCGTACTTTCGCCTAGTCGCCGAAAGCCTAAACTAGCTTTTCCTTTCCTTTTGTCTTGCTTGTCGAAGGCTCCAACAATTTCGAATCTTCACCAAAATTAACCACACAACAAACATAATTAATTTAAAGCTATAAACACACCCAAACAATCAAAAAACACAGGTCTCAGGTTTCTTCCTCTTAGAATTAAAATTTTAGACTTGCAAATTTGAAACCCAAATATCTTAATCTTAACTCATTTTCTTTGCCTAAAATAAATTCCAATCATCTAATTATTTATCTAAAAATGATTCTCAACCTTCAAACCACTCTAAACTACTCAGAATCATGGTTCCAAAATTTTGATGTATAATGGCTATTTTTCATGAAAACTTAACAAAACCTTAAAAACTTTTAATGAAACTTTAAAAACAATATAGAGACCTTCCAATCACATCAAAAAAAATTGAAATATACATAGAAACTGTAGTTTCGTCTACAATCCTAAATTTCACCATTAACAATTCTAATTACGGTTAACATGGAAAATTCTCAATTCAATTGATTAAAACTTGATTTAAAAGACTAGACTACATCAAAAACTATTAGGAAAATGAAACATTACCTTGATTGAGGGGAACATGAGTGTTTGATTGAAAATCTAAAAAACCCACAAGTTTAATGACAAGGAAATTAAGGGTTTTTTTGTGCTTTTCTTGCTTTTCAAATGGGGTTTTAATGTTAGGAAGATGATAGAAAATAAGGGATTAAAGTTTTGAGAACCAAAATCAATGAATGGGGTTTTAGGGACCAATTGACGATAAGAATGGAAAGCTATCTCTCTTTTTTTCACATCAATATTAAGGTGAAATGTGCTAAATTGCATTGATTTTAAAACTTGATATATTTTCTTTAAAACTACTCTTAAATTAATTATTTCACAAAATAGTCCTCTTTTTAAATTGTTTGCTTTAAAACTACTCTTAAATTAATCATTTCACAAAATAGTCCTCTTTTTAAATTGGAAGTATTTTCTACATTATTTTCATAAATTGATTTAATTTCCAAAAAGCCATAGTCGAATATATTTTCGGGTTACCATACTTCTGAATTTTTGAACTCATTTTGAGCCTAAATCCCTATTACCCTTGAAACTTCTAGACCCAATTTCGAGAAGTAACAAATGTATTGTTTATGACTTGTGTATGTTTGTTGCGAGCTCAATAGAATCACCCTCGAGCAAAGTCAAAGGAAAAGCGAAGCTTGTCTAAGTTTTCAAGCAAATTAGTGAGTGTATAGGGATCGCCACTTGTATGTGTGAACCGTAATGTTAACTAGGAGCTTAGGGTTTTGACTTAAGTTTTGAGAGTAAGTTTTTTCTATTACTTTGTTATGTGAATGTATTTAATAATGTGTTTTTATTAACAGTGGTACTCGAGCTTTATTGGTGAACTCTATATGTTTTGTGAGCTCCTTATGATTTGAAAGCTCTAGATTAAGTAAATGTTTTAACAAAATAACCTTCTAGATATGTTGGATATAATGGAATGCCATAGGATTGTGAGTACTCACCTATATGTTTTATGATTTGGGCGTTGAGGCCCTTGGATAGGTTGGAGAGATGAGGGAATGTCGAGCTGAGCTCCATTCAGTGAGACATGTTGGTGTGTTGGAGAGTGTTTAGCATTGTGCTATACTTAATGGGACATGTTAAGGACTCATTAAATCATTCTAAGGCTTTATAAGGAGATTCAATTATTCAACAGGAATGAACATGCGATTAAGAATGTGTTTTTCTTAAATATTATGTTTGTACTATTTTCAAGCTTTCTGAAAAGTACCCGCAAACTAGAGTTCGCGCAAGTAAGGCTAACCTAGTTTGCCAGTTTAGTAACCATGCATATAATTTTTTTCAACTTATGTTTTGTACTTACTATGTGTAGTTTCACTGAGTTCACAATGACTCACACACTCTTTTCGAAGCATCGTAGATAAGTAGAGCATAAGGTGAGCAATAGCAAGGCAAGTGATCTAGGCGAAGCATACATGCTCGAAAGGTAGTGCAAGCGAACCTTGGATAATTAAGGCAATATCGGATAACCTATTTTGGGTTTAAAGATATGGATACGATGACCTCGCCAAATGATTTAGAACAACAAAATTCCTTATATTTCCTTGTGTTATCTTTAAGTTTAATTTGTGAATCGTAACGTTTGATAAAAACATCTGATATTTAAAGATTTCATTATAATCCTAGTCTGTTTTGATGTTTCCTTAATTCGCATGCCTTCATGACTTTTCTCATGCTTTAATTTGTGAACCTATGTCATTTTAAGCAACAACATGTAAGAATCTATTGATTATCTTATTAGAGTTCGCCAAGAAGTTACATTTGTTGGTGACAGGGTGCAAACCCTAAAGTAATGGAAAACTACTTCCAGTGGACCCTTAAGGAGTTTCCATAAAATAGTATAGCAAAAAACTTTGTGAATCGAGTTCACAGAATTTGAGTATTTAAGGGGAGTTCGCGAACCTTACCCTGTTTAAAGACCTTGTTATGTTGCAAGCCTTGTTCGCAAAAATTTAACCCTGTTTAGAAATACTTATAAATCCTCAAGTATGAAAACACTTAGCAAAACCATTACGCGAACCCCAGACAAGCAAACCCTTAGTAGACAGTAGGCGGACCTTTATGTGAAACTTTGCTTGTGTATAAGCGAACTCTTACTTATTATACATGTGAACCCTTATTTGTTTGTGAACTGTGACTAAATGAGATTTGGTTAAGTGCTTTGAAATAAGTAGCTATATGATATTTCGCTGCATGAAAATATCTTAAACATATATTACATGTTTTATATTGAGGTGTGATGGAGGACAAGTTTGGTGTTAATAGAGAGTCACTTTAGTGACTAATGTGACGTTCCATAGCTCAAACTCGATGATCAGATGGGTATGGGGTGTTACAATAATCCTAATAATATATTATTTATTTTATAATTTTATTTTGATACTTTCACTACGGAATCCAAACTCATTTAGAGAGTTAATAATAGTATAAGTAGATATCAAAAAAAAATTAGTTGTAAATTATTAATACTATTATTTCTATTAAAAATTAGATTATGGCACACATACATTATGGGTGAAAGCATTAATGTAACAAATTTATAAAAAAATTGATATAAAAAATAAATGTGATTTTGATTGAAATGGTAAAGTTAAGCTAGTGAAGATTATGATGTTTTGAGTTCAAATCTCATAATTCTTATTGTTTTTATTTATTTTTCTAGATTTATCAAAATATAAATAGCCAAATATCCTCAAAATAATGTTAGTTGATTTGCAAGAGGAATAACCTTTTGACCATTTCATTCTAAGTTGGGACTAGGTTGATAGGTGACACAAACTTAATCGAAATGTTAATATATAACTAGATTATAGTGCACCCACATTGTGGGTGAAAAACAAATTTATGTAAAGTATAAATGTTGAAAACTATAGACATTTGGGTTCAAATATTATTTTGTATGTATATTTTTCTATTTTCAATAAAAGATATAAAATGACAAAAGTATCCTCAAAATAATATAAATTACTTCGTAAAATAAAGATGTTTTCATCATTATCCAACACAATTGGATGCCCGTTTGACTCATGGCATCAACTTAGTCTATTACATAATATAAGTATAGAAAGATAGTAAAAGAAAAGGTTAATATATATATATATATATATGTGTGTGTGTGTGTGTGTGTATGGAGGTACCTGAACTTTACCTAAACTTGTTTTTGGACTTAACTCATACGTAAACTTGGAAACCGTAACTCAACTTGGTACTTTTTTTTAGGTACCCGACTAACACTACTAAAATGTGTTGGCGTGGCACTAATAACCAATAGCATGGTGACACATGGCAACCTCACATTTTGACAGGTGATTAAAACATAGTACCAAGTTGGCTTATAGTTTTCAAGTTTAGGTACCTATTAGGTCCAAAAAATATTCAAGTACCAAATAGGTACAATTTGCTAAGTTCAGATACATCCGTATATATTAACCCTAAAACAAAATATTTTCCACCCGAGAGAATATTTGATGCACTGTCGGTGCTTAAATTTAATGCACCATCGTTGAATAATAACACAACTCTTCATCATTAAATAAAATAAAAAATAGTGGAGATTTAAGTCATATATGTTTTACTAGTCTGCTACCCTAGCACGTCTCTCTCTGCTCTCTCTGGCAAGTCTTTAGGTTTATTTTTGTCTAAGTCTTCTTTGTTCGGAGGCTACCATCTACATAATCTTCTTAAAGGTTTAAAATCAGTCTTCATTGTTTATCGATTTTCTTCCTACATCCATGGAATTAGAATTCACCGATCTAACTCTTGATGAAGAAGAAGAAGCAATTCTACAAGTACAAGTAGATCCAAATTCGGTAAGGGAAGAAGGAGTTCTTAATCTGGTTAGATGCTTTCTTACAGCCAATATTATTCACTTTCCAGCAATGAAAAGTACTATGGCTAATTTATGGCATCCTATTAGGGGTGTTCAAATTAGAGATCTGGGGGAAAAAGGTATTTATTTCAATTTTTTCATATTATGGATATGGAAAGAGTGACGTTTAATAATCATCTTTTGATATTGCATAAGTTACAATGGGGGAGGATCCATTAAGAATTCCTTTAATCTTAACACCTTTCTGGGTACAAGTTTATGATGTTCCCATAGGTTATTATTCTGAAAATTTGGCTCTGCAATTGGGAAATTTTCTAGGAAATTTTATGGAGTATGAAGGCTCAAGCTTGGGGAAAGAGAATAGGATTTTTTTGCGAATAAGAGTTCAAATGGATATTCGTTGTCCTCTTAAAAGGAAGAAACAAGTCATGTTTAGTATTAAATGCTCTTATGTCAGCTTCAAGTATGAAAGACTGACTCTTTTTTGCTTTTATTTTGGCCGTCTAGGTCATAGTGATTCCTTTTGTGAAGCTAAGATGGAGTTAGGGGTAGAAATTGCTAAGATGGGTTGGGATTTGGCTTTGTGCACAATCAATAAGAGCCCAAGCAATGAGTAGTGTCTGGTTAAGGGAGGAAGGAGGAGTTGTGGGTGACATCAGTATAGGTGATAATTCTAGAGGAAATAGTGGATGGGGAGGTGTCAAAAGATTTGGATGTGATAAAGTTATTGATCCTGTTTTAGGATTCAACCTGGAAGGAAAAAGGGCTCCCTCATGACTAGAGAAAGATAGCACATTAATTGGTCAAATTCAAATGGCAATGGATCATGATCTGGAGAACGATGTGGTTATAGGGAAAGAGGGGAAACAGAGAGCTAGAGGGGACATTGAAGAAAGCAGTACACATAGTCTGAAATATGTCGTTTCATATCGTGCCACCAATAATGCTGTCTCAAGTCGTTATACATCTTCGTACTACTCGGGTGAATTGACAATCTACTATTATGAGCTTTATCACAAATCCTTCGAATCAACTCAAGATTCTTAGGCACACATATTCGGTTTCTGAACCGTAGACATCCCTCAATGTCAATCTAAAACTCTGAATCAGTACTCGAATCACAATGATTCTTTTTTGCTAGTAAGTCATTATCAACCTTTCGAGCTTCGCAAATTTGTTGAATAAATAATGGTCTTGCTTTCAATTCTGCCAGAATCGCACCATCATCAATCATAGCTCTAACCGCATTCATTGCACGTAGAGCAAATAGTGATTTTTGGCTTAGTACATCAGCAACCACATTAGCTTCCCCCGGGTGATAATCAATCACAAGCTTCTAGTCTTTTACCAGTTCCAACAATCATCACTGTCTCAAATTCAGATCCTTCTGAGTCATTAAATATTTTAGACTCTTGTGATCCGAATAGACATGACATTTTTCACCGAATAGATAGTGACGCCATATTTTCAAAGAAAAAACTATGGCAACCAACTCGATATTATGTGTCGGATAGTTCTTTTCGTGCGGCTTTAACTGTCTCGATGTATAGGCTACAACTTTACCCTCTTGCATCAAAACACAGCCCAAACCATTTAAGGATGCATCACTGAAAATAACGAACTCTTTACCCGACTCTGGCTAAACAAGTACTGGAGCTTCCGTTAGCAAGGTTTTTAGCTGATCAAAACTCTTCTGGCACCTCTCTGGCCACTCGACCTTAACATCTTTCTGTAATAGCTTTGTCATCGGAGCTGCAATCATAGAAAACCCTTTCACAAAGCGTCTATAGTACCGGCAAGTCCCAGAAAACTCTGAACTTCAAAAACATTTCGCAGAGGTTTCTAATCAAGTATAGCCGAGATTTTACTCGGGTCAACCTGAATGCCTGATGCTGAAACAACATGTCTCAGGAAACTAACTTCATTCAACCAAAACTCATATTTACTGAATTTCGCATACAACTGCTTATCACACAAAATCTGTAACACAAGTCTCAAGTGTTCAGCATGCTCAGTTTCGTCACGCGAATAGATCAGAATATCATCTATAAATACAACCACAAACCGATCTAGATATGGTCTGAATACTCGATTCATCAGATCTATGAAAATAACAGGGACGACATCACTAAAAACTCGTAATGACCGTATCTCATCTGAAAAGCAGTCTTAGGTACATCTAAGACTCTAACTCGCAATGATAATAACCTGATCTAAGATCGATTTTCGAGAATACCGAAGCTCCCTTTAGCTGATCAAATAAATCATCAATACGTGGCAATGGATATTTATTCTTTACGGTCACTTTATTGAGTTGTCGGTATTCGATGCACATTCTCAAAGTTTCATCCTTCTTTTTTACAAATAGAACTGGCGCACCCTAGGGAGAGAAACTCGGTCGAGCAAAACCTCTATCTGTCAATTCTTGCAATTGAGCCTTCAACTCTTTTAATTCGATTGGTGCCATTCTATACGGAGCTATAGAAATTAGAGTCGTCCCTGACTCTAACTCAATTCCAAACTCTACCTCCCGAACAGGTGGCAATCCTGGCAATTCCTCCGGGAATATATCTGGATACTCACAAACAACCGGTACAGATTCAATCTTCTTTTGGCTACTTTACTATCAATTACATAAGAAAAGTAAGCTTCGTAACCCTTTCTCAAATACTTTCGAGCCATGTAACATCCCGAATTTGGGCCTAGTAGATTTGGGCCTATTAGGTAATAACGCCCTAAAAATCTCAAAACTTTTAATTTCTGTGCAAGGGAGTTAATATGTATGTGTAGCACTTAGACTAATAATATTAAGGTATTATCGAGATTATTTGAAGCCTTAGAGTTAGGGGAGACCATAGGGAAAATTTCTTTTTCCTACTTAGTGGACCTAGTCTCAGGCATGAGGCCTCATAAGCAGATTAAGAGAAGAGAGGACACAGAAATGGGCTTAGGGATTGGGCTGAGGCCTTAATTGAATTTCTGTTTAGACACTCCAGTGGGAAACCAGTTAGGATAGGGCTTAAAGGATGTTATCTGTGTTTAAAAACACAAATGGGCTTGTGGCCCAGTGGCAAAATGGCACCACTTGGAGAGCAAGGAGGTGGCGTCAACTGAGAGGCCCACATTCAAGTTACATGAAGCCCAATTCTTTTAATTAAAGTTAGCTAAATTTTGATAATTAATTAGGTGGAGTTGGACGGCAACACGGCTTGAAAATAGGAGGATAATAACATATGGATAATTTGCTGATAAAGGGAGGAAGAGGTGGTGCTATCTAGGCCTTTTTTGAAGGAGTGATCGGATAAAGATAAGGGAGGAAGTTTGGGAGATATCTGCCAAGCACAGTGGTGGCCAAATTTCCAACTCTAGGGGGTGCCGAAATTCTCTTTAAATAGAGGGGATATCTCTTCAATTCCGGTATTTGGTCCCTAATTTCTTTTTCCATTCTCTCCTCCTCACTTTTATGCAAAAGCCAAAAGTCCATTATTCTGTTCTCTTTTCTTTTTCTTTTTCTTTCAAAAGTCGAAACCTCCCAATTGTTCTCAACATCTTTTCTTTCAAAAGCTGAAACTCTGAACTCTATTCTCATCCCCATAGCTGAATACCTCCTATTCCCTTTTGCCATTTCTTTACTAAAGTCGAATCTACATAGACTTCTTCCTATCATCTTTTCTTCTGATATTCTCAAAAGCCAGAATCTCTAAGAGGTAGTCGAATTCTTTGTGTTAAGGTGAGTGCTGATTTTCCTATCTCTTTACTTTCTCTTTCATTTTTAGAAGACAAAGCCGAAAAGTTAATGGTTTAATGGTTTTGTATAATTTCTTATTGGGCGACATTCGGGAATTTAGGTAGATCACCTAGATTTAAAAGCTGTAAATGCTAGTCTCGGAGTCTCAATCTCTTTTCGAGATTTCAAGGTAAGGGTTCAATTCTTCCTATGTTGTTTAATCGGGTTCTTTTTCATTATTCGTGCCTTAACCTAATGTTGCGTTAAGCAATCATCATAGTGTCTTCTGACCAAAGATCACTCATGGACTCGAATGTCAGCAAATCAAAGGAAGGGGTTGGATCTGTAGTTTTAGCCCTAAAGTTCAAGAAGCAGTGTGTCAGCAGTTCGAGATTGGTCGCCAGGTTGTGGACCGGCTTCGGAGCAAAACCTTAGGCAGTTAGCAGTCGTATCGACTTCTGATAGTGTCGACATAGAAAGTATTGTCCTGTCGGTAATCAGGTGTGTAGATCTCAATGAAACTAGTTAAACTGTACTATGTATATGTTATGGGCTAAAAGCCAAAAATTGAGGCTGTATGAACAGTCGTAATACCCAAAAAGGGTAGGCAAGGGATGCCAGGTATGTAATCATAGAAACTTCTCTATGTGCATCGAAGTATCGAAAGTATGTGATCTGTTTAGATGTTTTAATATTCTGATTCTTGCATGTATGTATGCATGGGATGGGATTGATATGATGAAGGAGAGCAGGTCACGAGGCGATCAGTGGCTTTGCCGTATAGGTCACATAGTGATCGGTCTTTATGACAGGCAGCGCAACTGTCGATACATTATCAAGATCACATAGCGATCGGTGGCTTTGCCATATAAGTCACATAGTGATCGATATGGTGTGTAGCGGATGGAGGGTTGATTGTAGAAATCCCCACGGTGTGATGGTTGGTACGGGGGTGTGTAGAGGATGGACTTTTAGGTTTGGGATGGGCCATGTTGCATGTAATATATTCTGTGCCATTGTTAATGGGCCTAGGCCCATAATGTGTTTTTGGGCCCAAGGCGTTTATGTGTTTTCGGGATTTGCACACGAGTCTTGGTGACTCACCCTTTTATTTTTTCTCAACTTTTCAGATGAGCAGTAGATCGTGGACATGGGAGCCGAGGCAGACTCGAGGGGCCATCAAGTCTTTTATTTTTATAGGCTATTTTTGGTTTTTCATTGAGTTTTAATTTTGGGTTTATTTTTGTAATAAGGCCCCCATAACTTAGGTTATCATTTTATGTTTTTTTTTCCTTTATTTATTCTATACGTCTTGCAAACTTATATTTCCAAAGTCTTAATTATAAAGTGAAATTAAAATGGGTTTCTCAAGCATGTTCAACGCAAAATTTTAAGGTTTCTTCAAAATATCACAATTAATGATTAATCGGTTAAAATAAACTGAGATTCTTCAAAACCCTACAAGCAAAGTTTTCAACATTCAACCCATAGCATACCAGATTCGATCATGACGTATGGCCGGGTTTGGGGTGTTACAAGCCAACATCGAGGATATCACTGCTGGTAGCCCATTCAAATCTGTAGATTTAATTCGAATTATCTCATTATTCTAACACCGCAGATCAATAGCCTTTCTTTTGCAATTCACTACCGCATCATGCACGGTTGGCCAATCCATACCGAGGATAATATCGAACATATCAAATGGTAGCAACATCAAATCAGCCGGAAAACATGAGTCTCGAATCATTAAAGGGCAATTCTTGCAAACTCTATCAACTAACATACACCGGCCCAGGGGGTTCGAAACCCAAATCACAAACTCAGTAGACTCAACAGGTAAAGTCTTGCTGGATACTAATGTTTCACACACATAAGAATGGGTTGAACCAGGATCAATCAGAGCAATTACACTAGTATCAAAGAGAGTGAATATACCGGTGATGACATCTGGAGATGAAGCCTCCTCTCTAGCACGAATGGCATATGCTCTAGCTAGCACACGGGCCTCTGATCGAATAGTCGCATCCGAAGTCCCTCCCTGAGTGCCGCTCCTACCTCCCACATTACGAGGTATTATACCTCTAGCTGCAGTACTGTTCGGTCTTGCACTCTGAGCATTATCCTTTCCATCTGTCTCCGGGCAATCCCAAATAAAATGATCCTTTGAACCACACTTGTAGCAAGTGCGATCGTTAGATTTACCCCAACATTCACCAAAATGCCGTCTACCACACTATTGACACTCGGGCTTATTCGGTCGAGTATTGCCAACACTAGCAATCGAAGTAGCTCGTGAACTCATTGGTGGTCGTTCTCGGATAGAGATCCCTGTGTTAGCTTTGGATCGGCAACTATCATTTTTTAACTTCTTTGATGACGTTTGAGGAAATTTACCCGCTGATCTCTTACGGAAGTCTCTAGCTTCAAACTTGGCTTTCCATTATGCTAAAGAAGGCTTGTTTAGCCCCCTCGTTAGGATTACTCGTAGCTGGTCGAGATTCATCCGGTGCGGTCTCTTGCGCGAGAGCAGGCGCCACACTCTCAACATCGTCAGCTATGGCTTGCTCGGGATTAGGATCCATTTACTATATGAAAGAAGAAAACACATTTCACTGTCAAAAGTCATCACACTATCACATTATAAATTATGGCATGTACAGCTAGACTCTCACGCGCTACGTTAGTCTGAGAACTGACTAATTCGTAGCTCTGATACCAATCGAATGTAACACCCCTAACCCGTATCCGTCACTGAATTAAGGTTACGAGGCATTACTCAACTAACCACAATTCAACACAATCATATGAATCTTATTACATTAATTAATGCATATCAATTAATGATATCACAATCAAGCAAGTTACCACAACTTATCATCATTAACATCATTTAAAAACTAATCCCATTCAAATAAGAAAAACACTATTCATTTGGTCATTTAAATACTATAGCCGAATATGTATGTTTATCCTTTTTCAATTTATACCAATCAATTAACTAGATTTATTCAATCACATGCACACCATGACTAGTTGTTCACAACCATAATTTAATATATCTCAAAATCGAGTGCTTATGTACCATTTATCCATCTCGAACAAGCTCAAAGGTTAATGATCACATCTCATTTCTATAATTTCATAAACAAGAACAACTTACCTCTTTAGTACTAAGTTATGCAACTATCATGCATCGCTTACCTATGTATCACCTCTCGTTTATCTCCATTCATTAGTTTATGTCTTTGAAGGATCCGTACACCCGCACACATAGTGCAATTCATGTAACGTATCGCACACTTAGTGCCGTTACTTGAGAAAGAACACACATAACGCCATTTACTAGTAATGTATCGCACACTTAGTGCCATTACTTGTTTTTCCGCACACATAGTGCCAAACAACCTATTTCGCACACACAGTGCTCGGTATATAAGCTCGCACACATAATGCTCATTATCCCATCTTCTCCTCATTACTAAATACACATATGATTTCAACTTCATTCATATATAAACATATATTTAAAGGTTCAAAAACAACTCATTTCTCCTATCACATATCATCACATTCGGCAACACCAAATATACATATAAATATATCCACATATTCAATTACAAACATCACTATCATTTCATTTCACATTTAACTATCCCTTAATACTTGTACATATATTCGATCAACCCAATTAATCAAAGCATATATATATATGTATATATATACTAACCCCACATTCGGCTAAAACATAATATTTCCCATGCCACATTCGGCATTATGAAATTAAATCTATTTACTTCACTTTAACATATACATTTTAATATAGAATAAAATTTGATTCAATCCGATTGCTTAAAAACTTACCTCGAAAATCGGCAGATTAGGTTTGCCCGGCTATTCGTTCAACTTTGCTTTCCCCGATCCAATCCCGTTTCTTTTTTTTCTTGATCTAAATAATTTCAAATTAAGCTCATTCAAATACATTTTCATTCAATTTAATCCAAAAATACATAAGCATGTAAATTACCATTTTACCCCTGACATTTACAATTTTTACAATTTAGTCCCTATTACACAAAACACAAAATACACAAAATTTGAACCTACTCCTTTAGGGCCGAATATTCATAGCTCTTATACAAACTCATACATTTCATTTATTTCACATTTTGACCCTTCAAATTATAATTTTTACAATTTAACCCTTATTACTCACAATCATCAAAATTTCCAATACAAAACATGTTAATCTAAAACATATCCTTAATATTTTGCAATCAAACATTACAAAACACAAGCCTTCATCAATGGCCGAACACCAAACATGCATTAATATCAAAAATTCTAACATGGGTCGGATAGTATTCAAAACAACGATCTCAAAAACGTAAATATTAATAAAAACCGAAATCAATTAGTACCTAATCAAGCTTGCAAAGGGCCGAATATTTGAGAGCTTATGTTTCTCTTCTTCTTCTTTAGTTTCGGTCAAATGAAGGTAAAAAGATTAACATGCAACACCTTTTTTTTATGTTTTCATTATAATATGTTTATAATATAATTTATTTATTATTATTATAACTTAACATATAAAACCAATAATAAAATACATTGTAACACCCCAAACCCGGTCAATACACCACGACCGAATCTGGTATGTTACAGGGAAAAAGGTTTTTGAGAGGTTTGGGTTTGAGCATAAAAGTTGGAGAAAAACACTTCGCTAGGTTGTGCATTTGAAGAAAACTCGAGTAGGTTTGATCGAAATTGGATGATGTGTTTGAAAACCCAAAAATTTTTAAAACTTACTCCGATGGGTAGGCAAAAGCAGTTATGTCGTTAAGAAGTTTGAGTTGTTTTCTCATTGTTACAAAAACATTTGTCTTAGTAGAAAATCGTGATTAAGTTAGAACACATTTGAGTTCTCTTTTATTCCAATCTTAGTATGATACCCGATGGTATAGTTTAAAAATGTCGCTTTTGTAGTTTTGAAATCGTTATCCTTCCAAATTTTAGCACATTTTAACCGAGTTAATTCGTTAAGGCATACTAAACATTTACTTTAAGCATAAATAAGCAAACCATAATTTTTAAAAGGCCTTTTACAACCCAAAATAAAACCACATAGAAATAAAACTGAAGTACCAAATTTCATAAAAATCCGAGCAATTCTTTATTTGAGCATGGCATGAGCACCTCGAGTCCATCCGGCTCCATGTCGCATCTATGTGTCACTGAAAAGTCAAAGGAGAGAGTGAGTCGCGAGACTCGGTGTATAATTCCTCTCCGGTATAACATGCCAACACCCATATCATAACGAGAATAATGCAAGTGATGCACCGATCCTAACCAACCATATCACCTTTTCTACCCGTGTGGTACCAAACCTTTGGTGGTGCCAAACCACTTGGTGACCCAAAGTCACGATATCCATCTTGTGGTACCAAACCCTTTGGTGACTCAAGTCACAAATAATCCAATGATGGGGCCAACCCATCGTGTGATACCAAATCACTAGCGACGATCCCATATCTCATAAGTGGGGCCAACCCACGGTGGTGCCAAACCACAGGGACGAGTCGCAATGAGGTGCCAAACCTCTAGTGTCCCAAAGACACAATGTGATACCAAATCGCGGTGGCCGTAGTCACAAATCGATGATGGGGCCAACCCATCGTGTGATACCAAATCACTAGCGTCAATCTTGTATAATCAAGCGTGGGGCCAACCCATCGTGGTACTAAGCCACTGGGACGAGATCTTTGAGGTGCCAAACCTCTGGTGACCCAAAGTCATAAAATATCATTGTGGTACCAAACCCTTTGGAGGTGCCAAACCTCGGTGTCCCAAAGACACAGTGTCCCAAAGACACGGATATCATATTCCCTCCTCTCATATCACCCAATCACATATCATACTAGATGCAAAATCGTGCAATCATGCTATCATGCTCACATGCTTAACATGGCATCTCAAAGTATCAAAAATCATGATATCATCATCATCACATAACTCATAGTGAAACGGACTTACCCGAATCCATATCCATACCTCAATGGGTATCGCAATAATCAATCACACTGTTCCATTTACACAACAGGTTATCACATTATTAAGTTAAGACAGTGTGTTGGTTTACACACCTGATATAGCGAAGATTAACTCCTAAGAACCGATCTAAAGCCCTCACTCCTCTTGCTCCTAAAACAATCGACCACCTATGGGTTAGTTCCTTAAACCATTCGACCATAACCAAATAAATCAAAGGGTATATCGGTTTACCCTTACCTTAAAGCGGATTTGGTTTCCTACCAAACCGAACCCAACGATGGTTCTTTCAAGAATCGGCTTCACCCTAGAAAGAAAGTGGTTAATCCCTCTGAAACTTTGGCTTATAGCATTCTAAAAGAATAGACTATCAAGATAATCCCTTACCACTACTTACCACTTGGTTTCTCCAATCGGCCGCTCCGAAATCTAAAGGCCCTATATGGAAACAGTTGCCAAAATTGAATGTTACTCCTTTTTAACAGATACCGAAATCGGCTCTCAAATACCAAAGATTGACAAAGCATAAGAAAAGGGAGAAATGGCCATTCGGCCTAGCACTTACCCTTTACAAGACCGATTGGAACAAGAATCTAACAGGAGAAATAGATTCGGCTACCACCCTTGAATCAAGGTGGAAAGGAGGTTCGGCCTAAGTGTTTAACACGCCCCTATGCTCGGTTTGATGAGAATAGAAATGGAGGAAAAAGCTTTGGCTTCACACCAAGGTTTCGGCTAAAGTGACTTTGGAAAAAGAAAATAGAATGATGGATACTTTCGGTTTTGAATGAAAAGAAACAAAGAAAAGGGTTTAGGGAGTGGAGTTTCAGCTTACACAAAAAGAAGAGGGAAGTAGGAGAGGAGAGAACTTTCGGCTACCAAGGTTTCAAAAGAGAAAGAAAAGATGAAAGCAAAAGTGGAGAAGAAATGTTGTAGTTTCGGCAAGTGTAGGTGATTTGAAGTTTCGGTTTAACAAAATTGAAAAAGAAAAGAAGGTGGGAGAGGCATTCGGCTAACAAAGTTTCCAAAAGAGAGAAAAAGATGGTAATGGGATGTTAGGTTCGGCTACAACAAAGAGAAAGAAGCAAAACCACAAAAGAAAGACAAATAATGCTTAAGAGTTCAAGAGGACATTCGGCTACTACTAAAAAAATGGTGACGACAAGCAAATTCGGCAAAGATGGGAGCACTTGGGTTCGGTTTCCAAAATGAAAAGAAGAACAAAAAGATTCAGCTTAGGCTATTTGCAAGTGACCGAAAAACACACATGCCAAAAGGCAATTTCGACACCCTCCAAACACCAACCGGCCACACATTCCCTTCCCCCAAACTCTCACCAAATCCGGCCAAATCTCCCCCATTTACTCTCACACCACCAATTCAAATACCATGACCAAGTCTCCCTCCTACAATTGCTTTCCATCCACCGTTTGAATGAGTTGACAAGGTCCAAGCTAGAGTTCAAATTTGCCACAACTCTTCCCTCCATACCGTCAAAATGGGAGCCAAAATGGGGTATTATGCAACTCGAACACAAGACCTCTCCCCCCCTTGCATTTGACACCAAGCACATGCTCCTAGTGGCGCCTTGCTTGCCACTTTGCTAGCTCTTCATTTGTGTTAAAAATTCACCTAATTAATTATAAACCCCAGCACCCTCAGCTCCTATCCCCTAAAGCCCAAAGACTAAAATTTCACCACCTACTCAGGCTCACTCCTAGCCTACAACCAAACCCCAAAAACACACAAACAACAACATAGCACGCCATTAATCATGCAAACAATGCCAAAAATAAAATAGCCCTTAACCCGGATATTACAGTTCTATCCCCTTAAAATAATTTCGACCTCGAAATTACCTGGTCAGAAGAGTTGCGGGTATTGCTGTCTCATCATATCCTCGGGTTCCCACGTCGTTTCTTCCACGCCAAGATTCCGCCATAGAACCTTAACCAAAGGCACAGACTTCTTACGCAGAACCTTCACATCCCGATCTAAAATCTGTACAGGCTCTTCCTCCATGGTCATATCCGGGTTTACCTCAATTTCTTCCACTGTCACCACGTGCGATGGATCTGAGCGATAACGCCGAAGCATCGAAATGTGGAACACATCGTGAATTTGACTTAGCTCTGCTGGTAACTCGAGCTGATATGCAACTGGTCCCACTCGTATCAGTACCTTATACGGCCCAATAAACCTCGGACTTAGCTTACCTTTCCTCCCGAACCTCAACACTTTCTTTCACGGTGAGACCTTCAGGAAAACCCGATCTCCTACAGCAAATTCAATATCTCTTCGCTTAAGATCGGCATAGGACTTCTGCCGATCCGAAGCTTCCTTCAATCGAGCCTGAATCAGTTTAACCTTGTCTTGATCAAGACAACTAACTCTGGTCCCAACAAGCGGCGTTCACTTAACTCATCCAACAAGTAGGTGAACGACACTTCCTACC
This sequence comes from Gossypium rotundifolium, assembly GCA_025506655.1. Classification (NCBI taxonomy): domain Eukaryota; kingdom Viridiplantae; phylum Streptophyta; class Magnoliopsida; order Malvales; family Malvaceae; genus Gossypium; species Gossypium rotundifolium. Next base: position 724,991 of record CP106730.1, on the reverse strand, counting down.
GCGTCTAACGCCTCATAAGGTGCCATCTTGATGCTCACTTGGTAATTGTTGTTGTGGCGAACTCACCAACGGTAGATACTCCTCCCAACTACCCTTGAAGTCCAAAACACACCTCGTAGCATATCCTCCATGATCTCATAACCCTTTCCGATTCGCCGTCGATCTGCGGATGAAATGTGTCTTTGAAATCTAACCGTGTACCCGAGCCCGATGCAACGCCTCAAAACCTTGACGTGAATCTCGGATACCTATACGAGATGATCGATCTTCGCACCCGTGCGATCTCACGATCTCGACACATACGACCGCCAACCTCGAAGTGAGTAGTCCACCCTCACCGGAATAAAGTGAGTGATTTAGTCGGTAGATCCACAATTACCAGGATGAATCCTTCTTGCACGGTGTAGCGGTAATCCACCGACGAAATCCATAGTTATTCTTTCCCACTTCCATTGTGGAATCTTCACCGGTCAAGCAACCAGACGGTAGGCGATGCTCACCTTGACCACCGACAAGTCGACACTTACCCACAAATTCGGTCACCTCCTTTTTCGGACTTACCACGTAATTCTTCTCGAGATCCCTATACATTTTGCTACCTCCGGGATGCATAGCGTGAAATTGCTATGCGCATCCTCAAGAATCTTTGCCTTAACTCGTAATCTCTCGGATACAAGCCTTCCCCGAAAGCACAAAGACCCCATCTTTGGACAAGTCGTAACCCTTCAAACCATCACTCTGCACTTGTGTCCTCTGCGACTCGAGTCTCATCCAACAACTGTTTCTCTCGATCCGCTCAACCCAAGTAGGCTTAAACTGCAGCTCTGCGAGAATACTCCGTCGTCATACAAACTCAGAGTGGGCAAACAACGCTCTCAAATCCAAACAACCTTACGGCTCAACGCGTACGCCACAATGTTAGCCTTGCGGATGATACTCAATTGAACAATCGTAGTCTTTCGTGACTCAATCCATCTGCGCGCCTCGATTCAGTCTTTCGAGTGGAAGGTACTTCAGACTCTTATGGTCCGTGTAGACTATCGATCTTTCTCCGTACAAGTAATGCCTCCATATCTTTAAGGCAAATACTACAGCCGCTAACTCCAGATCATGCGTTGGATAATTCACCTCATGTGGCCTCAATCGCCGAGATCATAAGCCACAACCTTCCTTCTTGCATCAAGACACAACCCAATCCCGTATGTGATGCATCGCAGTACACTGTGAATTCCTTACTAGCCTCAGGTTGAATCAGAACCGGTGCTTCAGTCAGAATCTTCTTCAACTTATCGAAGCTCTCCTGCCGCTTCACCCAAATAAACGGAACCCTTTTCTCAATAATTTAGTCATCGGTCGCAATCAATGAGAAACCTCTACAAATCTTGGTAGTATCACGCCAAGCCCGAAAACTCGAATCTCGACTCTCGACTTAGGCGGCTTCCAATCCAAAACGGCCTCTATCTTATGGGGTCCACTCTAATCCCTCGGTGATACTACATGACCCAAGAACGTCACCTCCCTAAGCCAGAACTCGCATTTACTGAACTTCGCATAGAGCTGTTTCTCCCTTAGAATCTGCAATACCACCCGTAAATGTGCATCATGTTCCTCCTCAGTCCTTGAATATACCAAGATGTCGTCGATAAAAACCACTACGAACTGGTCTAGATACTGTTGGAACACCCTATTCATCAGATCCATGAAAGCTGCCGGTGCGTTAGTCAACCCGAACGGCATAACCAAGAACTCAAAGTGCCCATACCGAGTACGAAATGCCGTCTTACAGATATCCGCCTCCTTCACCCTCAACTGGTGATACCCAGACCTTAAGTCGATCTTCGAGAAAACCGACGCACCCTTCAGCTGATCAAACAAGTCATCTATCCGAGGTAGTGGATACTTGTTTTTGATCGTCAGCTTATTCAGTTGGCGGTAGTCTATACACATCCGCATGGTACCGTCTTTCTTCTTTACAAAGAGTACCGGCGCTCCCCATGGTGAAATACTTGGCCTGATAAAGCCTCGATCCAATAACTCCTGGATCTGAGCCTTAAGCTCCACTAGCTCTTTAGGTGCCATCCTGTACGGAGCTATGGACACTGGTGCGATTCCGCAATGATCTATCCCGAACTCTACCTCCCGATCTGGTGGCAAACCCGAAGCTCCTCAGGAAACACATCCACAAATTTCCTAACTGTCCGAACCGTCTCCACAGCAGACTCCTTAACCTCCAAGGCATACACATGAACCACATACGCTTCACAGCCCTTTCTGACCATCTTCTCGGCTTTCAGAGCAGATACCACATTGGACAGATAGTTCCTCCTATTACCGATCAGAACTACCTCATCACCCTCAGCTGTTTTCAAAACCATGCGCTTAGCCGCGCAATCCAACTTTGCCTGGTACTTAACCAGCCAGTCCATCCCCAGAATCAGATCGAACTCCCCAAACGGCAGTTCCATCAGATTAGCCTCAAATACTACCCCTTGGAGTTCTAGAGGTACGTCTCTATACAGTTTATCTACCACTACAGAGTGACCTAGAGGGCTTATTACGGTCATCTGCCTAGAAGATATTTCAGAGTCTAAATCCATGGTCATCACTATGTTCCTTGCAACATACGAGTGTGTTGACCCCACATCAATTAAAGCAGTAAATGGAGAACCAAAGATTAAAAACGTACCGGTAATGACGTCCGGTGCATCACCCTCCTCTCGGCGCCTCGCAGCATACACCAACCCCGACTGTCTGGCCTCGGAACTACCTGCACCTTTGCCCGGTGCTCCACGGCCCCGACCAGAACTATTACCTCATCTGCCATTACCCCGTCCCCTCTGCGGTGGTCCATTATTTCAGTCTTGATTACATTACGATTCTCTGATGAATCCTAGCTAACTTGCGCGGATAGTCCTCACACAGTGGTCCGGTGAGCCACACTCAAAAGCGACCTCTACCATCGGTCCAAAGATCCTCCCCAATGAGCCTTCCTACAGCGGTTACATCTGCGGCGGTCCACGCCTAGCAACAATAAACCTACCCGACTGATTCGGCCCACTCGATCTAGCCCTTTTCTGCTGATTACCCGACGACCCAGAAGACCCAGAACTCCTCTTATGTCGGTTCCTATCCATACCCTGCCTCACAGATTCCTTAATGCCCTCGGCTACCTTCGCCTTCTCAACCAGAACCGCAAATTCACGCTCCTGTTGGGGTGCAATTATCAACCTTAATTCGTCTCGCAGGCCATCCTCGAAACGAACACACCTCTCATGTTCAGTAGCCACCATACCCCTAGCATACCGACTCAGCCTCAAAAATTCTGCCTCGTACTCCGACACAGATTTGCTTCCCTAAACTAACCTCAAAAATGCTTTTCACGCTTCATTAATGTAATTAGCCCCACGTTTTTTTTACGATAGCGGCGGAAATAGTCCCATGTCAGATCTTCAGCTGTAGCGTTGTCCCGAACAGTGAGCCACCACTGGTATGACTCATCTCGGAGAAGTGATACGATCCCTTTAATTTCTCTTCAGATTAGGTCCAAATCGTCCATGATCCGTTCGTCGCTTCCACCAATACTCGGCGATCTTTGGAGCAACACCGAGACACCCAAAAGAATTGACCTCGTTTGTTCAAGTCGCCAGCACGATTTCCTAGCTCCCACGCCTCCACCTACTCCACCTACCCATTCTAAAACCTGCAGATCGCTTTGTGACCTGTGTCATCTCGATCGCTCTTGGAACTCACCACCTCCATTTGGTGGCGGGCAGTACCTCATTCTTCGAACCCCGACCGAACCTAGGGGCTCGAAGCTGTCATCCTACCGCGACCTCGCCCACGACCACGTCCACCTCGGTACTCATGACTAAATCTCATCGATTAAAGAATTTTATGTATCGATCATTATTCCCTTTGTTTAAAAGCAAAGTTTTATGGATATTGCTTATTAAAGAGGTTTCGTTTCATGAGTCCACGAGTCTTATCAGTTTCGGTCTCTAAAGTAGTCTTACTATCCATCCAATCATATCAATTAATATCACAACCAATAGTACAGGTACTTACGAGGTATGGATTGGTGCGGAGACTCGGTGCCATGCCTTTCAAACCATACTTTTAAAAGCGAATACTTGAAAACTATAATTTTAAAACATTTTTGGGCCTCGGGCCCACAGTGAGCTTTTAAACTTGGCTCTGATACCACAAATGTAACACCCCAAACCCGGTCAATACACCACGACCGAATCTGGTATGTTACAGGGAAAAAGGTTTTTGAGAGGTTTGGGTTTGAGCATAAAAGTTGGAGAAAAACACTTCGCTAGGTTGTGCATTTGAAGAAAACTCGAGTAGGTTTGATCGAAATTTGATGATGTGTTTGAAAACCCGAAAATTTTAAAAACTTACTCCGATGGGTAGGCAAAACAGGTTATGTCGTTAAGAAGTTTGAGTTGTTTTCTCATTGTTACAAAAACATTTGTCTTAGTAGAAAATCGTGATTAAGTTAGAACACATTTGAGTTCTCTTTTATTCCAATCTTAGTATGATACCCGATGGTATAGTTTAAAAATGTCGCTTTTGTAGTTTTGAAATCGTTATCCTTTCAAATTTTAGCACATTTTAACCGAGTTAATTCGTTAAGGCATACTAAACATTTACTTTAAGCATAAATAAGCAAACCATAATTTTTAAAAGGCCTTTTACAACCCAAAATAAAACCACATAGAAATAAAATTGAAGTACCAAATTTCATAAAAATCCGAGCAATTCTTTATTTGAGCATGGCATGAGCACCTCGAGTCCATCCCGGCTCCATGTCCGCATCTATGTGTCACCTGAAAAAGTCAAAGGAGAGAGTGAGTCGCGAGACTCAGTGTATAATTCCCTCTCCCGGTATAACATGCCAACACCCATATCATAACAGAATAATGCAAGTGATGCACCGATCCTAACCAACCATATCACCTTTTCTACCCGTGTGGTACCAAACCTTTGGTGGTGCCAAACCACCGGTGACCCAAAGTCACGATATCCATCTTGTGGTACCAAACCACTTTGGTGACTCAAGTCACAAATAATCCAATGATGGGGCCAACCCATCGTGTGATACCAAATCACTAGTGACGATCCCATATCTCATAAGTGGGGCCAACCCACGGTGGTGCCAAACCACGTGGACGAGTCGCAATGAGGTGCCAAACCTCCGTGTCCCAAAGACACAATGTGATACCAAATCACTTTGGTGACCGTAGTCACAAATCGATGATGGGGCCAACCCATCGTGTGATACCAAATCATGGCGTCAATCCGTATAATCAAGCGTGGGGCCAACCCTTTGTGGTACTAAGCCACTGGGCGAGACGCCGAGGTGCCAAACCTATGGTGACCCAAAGTCACAAAATATCATTGTGGTACAAAACCACTGGAGGTGCCAAACCTCCGGTGTCCCAAAGACACAAGTGTCCCAAAGACACGGATATCATATTCCCCTCCTCTCATATCACCCAATCACATATCATACTAGATGCAAAATCGTGCAATCATGCTATCATGCTCACATGCTTAACATGGCATCTCAAAGTATCAAAATCATGATATCATCATCATCACATAACTCATAGTGAAACGGACTTACCCGAATCCATATCCATACCTCAATGGGTATCGCAATAATCAATCACACTGTTCCATTTACACAACAGGTTATCACATTATTAAGTTAAGACAATGTGTTGGTTTACACACCTGATATAGCGAAGATTAACTCCTAAGAACCGATCTAAAGCCCTCACTCCTCTTGCTCCTAAAATAATCGACCACCTATGGGTTAGTTCCTTAAACCATTCGACCATAACCAAATAAATCAAAGGGTATATCGGTTTACCCTTACCTTAAACTGGATTTGGTTTCCTACCAAATCTGAACACAACAGTGGTTCTTTCAGCAATCGGCTTCACCCTAGAAAGAAAGTGGTTAATCCCTCTGAAACTTTGGCTTATAGCATTCTAAAAGAATAGACTATCAAGATAATCCCTTACCACTACTTACCACTTGGTTTCTCCAATTGGCCGCTCTGAAATCCAAAGGCCCTATATGGAAACAGTTGCCAAAATTGAATGTTACTCCTTTTTAACAGATGCCGAAATCAGCTCTCAAATACCAAAGATTGACAAAGCATAAGAAAAGGGAGAAATGGCCATTTGGCCTAGCACTTACCCTTTACAAGACCGATTGCAACAAGAATCTAACAGGAGAAATAGATTCAGCTACCACCCTTGAATCAAGGTGGAAAGGAGGTTCGGCCTAAGTGTTTAACACGCCCCTATGCTCGGTTTGAGAAGAAATAGAAATGGAGGAAAAAGCTTTGGCTTCACACCAAGGTTTCGGCTAAAGTGACTTTGGAAAAAAAAATAGAATGATGGATACTTTTGATTTTGAATGAAAAGAAACAAAGAAAAGGGTTTGGGGAGTGGAGTTTCAGCTTACACAAAAAGAAGAGGGAAGTAGGAGAGGAGAGAACTTTCGGCTACCAAGGTTTCAAAAGAGAAAGAAAAGATGAAAGCAAAAGTGGAGAAGAAATGTTGTAGTTTCGGCAAGTGTAGGTGCTTTGAAGTTTCGGTTTAACAAAATTGAAAAAGAAAAGAAGGTGGGAGAGGCATTCGGCTAACAAAGTTTCCAAAAGAGAGAAAAAGATGGTAATGGGATGTTAGGTTCGGCTACAACAAAGAGAAAGAAGCAAAACCACAAAAGAAAGACAAATAATGCTTAAGAGTTCAAGAGGACATTCGGCTACTACTAAAAAAAATGACTGAGCAGCAAGCAAATTCGGCAAAGATGGGAGCACTTGGGTTCGGTTTCCAAAATGAAAAGAAGAACAAAAAGATTCGGCTTTGGCTATTTGCAAGTGACCGAAAAACACACATGCCAAAAGGCAATTTCGGCACCCTCCAAACACCAACCGGCCACACATTCCCTTCCCCCAAACTCTCACCAAATCTGGCCAAATCTCCCCCATTTACTCTCACACCACCAATTCAAATACCATGACCAAGTCTCCCTCCTACAATTGCTCTCCATCCACCGTTTGAATGAGTTGACAAGGTCCAAGCTAGAGTTCAAATTTGCCACAACTCTTCCCTCCATGCCGTCAAAATGGGAGCCAAAATGGGGCATTATACAACTCGAACACAAGACCTCTCCCCCCTTGCATTTGACGCCAAGCACATGCTCCTAGTGGCGCCTTGCTTGCCACTTTGCTAGCTCTTCATTTGTGTTAAAAATTCACCTAATTAATTATAAACCCCAGCACCCTCAGCTCCTATCCCCTAAAGCCCAAAGACTAAAATTTCACCACCTACTCAGGCTCACTCCTAGCCTACAACCAAGCCCGAAAACACACAAACAACAACATAGCACGCCATTAATCATGCAAACAATGCCAAAAATAAAATAGCCCTTAACCCGGATATTACATACATAATGGAAGCATTTTGCCATCCACTAACATACCAAATGGCTAATTTGCAACTTAAGTCCACATATAAAAGAAGACAAGTCAATTTAACCACTCAATTTAATAAAAGGCTACTTTTACCACTTTTGTGATTTAATCCTTTCTCTTAAATTAAACACACAAACAGACAAATTAATTCACAAAATTTTAATACATGCTGAAACATAAACTATAGGCACCAAATATATTATAAAAATATTCTACTAACTTGGATTTGTGGTCCTGAAACCACTATTCCGATTAAGGTTAAAATCAGGCTGTTACAACTCTCCCCCCTTAAGGGATTTTCATCCCCGAAAATCTTACCAATGAATAAATGTGGGTAGCGTTCTTTCATTGAATCATCGAGTTCCCAGGTTGCTTCCTCAACCCCGTGCTTATGCCACATAACTTTAACCAACAAGATTTTCTCATTTCGTAACTCTTTCACTTCAAGAGCTAAGATACGAATTGGTTCTTCGTCATAAGTCAAGTCAGGCTGAATCTCAATCTCTGACGGGCTAATCACATGAGAAGGATCGGATCTGTATCGTCGAAGCATCGATACATGAAAAACATTATGAATCTTGTCTAACTCAGATGGCAACATCAGCCTATACGTAATCGCCCGATACGCTCAATAACTTCGTACGGCCCAATAAATCTCGGGCTCAGCTTTCCTTTACAACCGAATCTAAGTATCTTCTTCCGCGGTGAGACTTTAAAAAATACTCGGTCACCCACCTGAAACTCTATATCTTTACGTTTCAAGTCCGCATATGACTTTTGACGATCTGATGCGGCCTTTAAACTTTCTCGGATCACTTTTACTTTCTGTTCAGTCTCTTTAATTAAACCAACCCCATGTATCTTGCTTTCACTCAGCTCGATCCAATATAAAGGTGTACGACATTTACGACCGTACAAAGCTTCATAAGGTGCCATTTTGATACTCGATTGAAAGCTGTTATTGTACGTAAATTCAATCAAAGACAAGTATCGTTCCCATGCACCCTCAAACTCAAGAACACAACATCTCAACATATCCTCGAGTATTTGAATAACACGTTCGGATTGACCATCCGACTGAGGGTGGAAAGCAATACTGAAGTGCAATTTAGTACCTAGATCATCCTGCAGTTTCTTCCAAAATCGCAATGTAAACCTCGGACCTCTATCCAAAACAATAGAAATAGGCACTCTGTGCAATCGTACAATTTGAGAAATGTACAATTCAGCTAACTTATCAAGTGAGAAATCCATTCTACCGGAATAAAATGGGCCGATTTCGTCAATCTATCAACAATAACCCAAATTGAGTTTTTCTTGCTCAGTGTCAACGGCAACCCAGATACGAAATCCATCGTGACTCAGTCCCATTTTCACTCAGGTATCATAACCAGGTGAAGTAATCCCGATGGTACCTGATGCTCAGCTTTTACTTGTTGACATATTAAACACTTTAACACATAGTCTGAAATATCTCGTTTCATACCGTGCCACCAATAATGCTGTCTCAAGTCATTATACATCTTCGTACTACCTGGGTAAATTGACAATATACTATTATGAGCTTCATCACAAATCCTTTGAATCAACTCAGGATTCTTAGGCACACATATTCGGTTTCTGAATCGTAGACATCCCTCAGTGTCAATCTGAAACTCTGAATCAGTACTCGAACCACAATGATTTCTTTTTGCTAGTAAGTCATTATCAACCTTTTGAGCTTCGCAAATCTATTGAATGAATAATGATCTTGCTTTCAATTCTGCCATAATCGCACCATCATCAGTCATAGTTATAACCGCATTCATTGTACGTAGACCAAATAGTGATTTTTCGGCTTAGTGCATTAGCAACCACATTAGCTTTCTGCAAGTGAAAATCAATCACAAGCTCGTAGTCTTTTAACAGTTCCAATCATCGTCGCTGTCTCAAATTCAGATCCTTCTGAGTCGTTAAATATTTTAGACTCTTGTGATCTGAATAGACATGACATTTTTCACCAAATAGATAGTGACGCCATATTTTTAAAGCAAAACCTATGGCAGCCAACTCGAGATCGTGAGTCGGATAGTTCTTTTCGTGCGACTTTAAGTGTCTCGAGGCATAGGCTACAACTTTACCCTCCTGCATCAAAACATAGCCCAAACCATTTAAGGATGCATCACTGAAAATAACAAACTCTTTACCCGACTTTGCCTGAACAAGCACTGGAGCTTCCGTTAGCAAGGTTTTTAGCTGATCAAAACTCTTATGGCACTTCTCTGACTACTCGAACTTAACATCTTTCTATAACAGCTTTGTCATCGGAGCTGCAATCATAGAAAACCCTTTCACAAAACGTCTATAGTACCCGGCAAGTCCCAGAAAACTCTGAACTTCAGAAACATTTCGCGGAGGTTTCCAATCAAGTATAGCTGAGATTTTACTCGGGTCAACCCAAATGCCTGATGCTGAAACAACATGTCCCAGGAAACTAACTTCATTCAACCAAAACTCACATTTGTTGAATTTCGTGTATAACTACTTATCACACAAAATCTGTAACACAAGTCTCAAGTGTTTGGCATGCTCAGTTTCGTCACGAAAATAGATCAGAATGTCATCTATGAATACAACTACAAACCGATCTAGATATGGTATGAATACCCGATTCTTAAAATCTAGGAAAATAGCAGAGGAATTAGTGAGTCTGAACGGCATCACTAAAAACTCGTAATGGACATATCTCGTCCAAAAAGTAGTCTTAGGTACATCTGAGTCTCTAACTTGCAGTTGATAATAACCTGATCTCAGATCGATTTTCGAGAATACCGAAGCTCCATCTAGCTGATCAAATAAATCATCGATACATGGTAATGGATATTTATTCTTTACGGTCACTTTATTGAGTTGTCGATAGTCGATGCACATTCTCAAAGTTCCATCCTTCTTTTTCACAAATAGAACTGGCACACCCCAGGGAGAGAAACTTGGTCGAGCAAAACCTCTATCTATCAATTCTTGCAACTGAGCTTTCAACTCTTTTAATTCGGTCAGTGCCATTCTATACGGAGCTATCGAAATTGGAGTCATCCCTGGCACTAACTCAATACCAAACTCTACCTCCCGAACAGGTGGCAATCCCAGCAATTCCTCCGGGAATACATCCGGATACTCACAAACAATCGGTACAGATTTAATCTTCTTTTCAGTTACTTTACTATCAATTACATGAGCAAAGTAAGCTTCCCAACCCTTTCTCAAATACTTTTGAGCCAACATCGAGGATATTACTGCTGGTAGCCCATTCAAATTTGCAGATTCAATTCGAATTATCACATTATTCTAACACCGTAGATCAATAGTCTTTCGTCTGTAATTCACTACCGCATCATCCACGGTTAGCCAATCCATACCGAGGATAATATCGAACTCATCAAATGGTAGCAACATCAAATCAGCCGGAAAACATGAGTCTCGAATCATTAAAGGCAATTCTTGAACACTCTATCAACTAACACACACCGGCCTAGAGGGTTCGAAACCCGAATCACAAACTCAGTAGACTAAACAGGTAGAGTCTTACTGGATACTAATGTTTCACACAAATAAGAATGGGTTGAACCAGGATCAATCAGTGCAATTACACTAGTATCAAAGAGAGTGAATATACCGATGATGACATCTAGAGATGAAGCCTCCACTCTGGCACGAATGACATATGCTCTAACTGGCACACGGGCCTCTGATCGAATAGCCACATCCGAAGTCCCTCGCTGAGTGCCGTTCCTACCTCTCACATTACGAGGTAGTCTACCTCTAGCTGCAGTACTGCTCGGTCTTGCACTCTGAGCATTATCCTTTTCAGCTATCTCCGGGCAATCCCGAATAAAATGATCCTTTGAACCACACTTGTAGCAAGTGCGATTGTTAGATTTACTCCAACATTCACCAAAATTCCGTTTACCACACAGTTGACACTCGCGCTTATTCGGTTGAGTATTGCCAACACTAGTAATCGAGGTAGCTCGTGAACTCACTGGTGATCGTTCTCATATAGAGATCCCTGTGTTAGCTTTGGATCGGCTACTATCATTTTTGAACTTCTTTGATGACGTTTGAGGAAATTTACCCGCTGATCTCTTACGAAAGTCTCTAGCTTAAAACTAGACTTTCTATTTTTCTTTCCCCAACTTTTTGGCTTTACAAGCTTGCTCAACAAGTACCACGAACTCATTTATTTCAAGTATGCCAACCAGTAATTTTATATCTTCGTTTAACCCTTCTTCAAATCTTCGGCACATAGCAACCTCAGATGAAACACACTAACGACCGTAGCGGTTAAGTCTCACAAACTTGCGTACGTACTCAAATATGGTCATACGACCCTATTTAAGCTCGATAAATTCCTTGCATTTCGAATCTATGAATCGCTGGCTGATGTATTTCTTGTGAAACTCCGTCTGAAAGAAGTCTCAAGTAACTCGTTCCTTTGGAACAACCGACACGAGAGTGTTCCACCAATACTAGGCAGAATCTCGTAATAAAGTTTTGGCGCACTTCAGGCACTCATCAGGTGTGCAAGATAGTTCATCGAAAACACGAATTGTATTATTGAGCCAAAATTTAGCTCGTTCAGCATTATCATCATCTTCGGCTCTAAACTCTTGAGCCTCGTGTTTTTTAATTCTATCAACCAGAGGCTTATTTACTCTCTTAGGATTAACGATCAGGGGTACCACCGGTACTACAGGTGGAGTATTTAGATTCGGGGGTTGTTGAACAGTCAGATTTGTTCGGATATATTGGTTGAACCAATCATTCATTATGCTAAAGAAGGCTTGTTTAGCCCCCTCGTTAGGATTACTCGCAGCTGGTCGAGATTCATCTGGCTCGGTCCCTTGCGCAGGAGCAGGCGCCACATTCTCGACATCGCCAGCTATGGCTTGCTCGGGATCAAGATCCATTTACTATACGAAAGAAGAAAACACATTTCACTGTCAGAAGTCATCACACTATCACATTATAAATTATGGCATGTACAGCTAGACTCTCACGCACTACGTTAGTCCGAGAACCGACTAAATCGTAGCACTGATACCAATCGAATGTAACACCCCTAACTCGTATTCGTCGTTGAATTAGGGTTACGAGGCATTACTCATCTAACCACAAGTCAACACACTCATATGAATATTATTACATTAATTAATGCATATCAATTCATGATATCACAATCAAGCAAGTTACCACAACTTATCATCATTAACATCATTTAAAAACTAATTCCATTCAAATAGTAAAAATACTATTCATTTGGTCATTTAAATACTATAGCCGAATATGTTTGTTTATCCTTATTCAATTTATACCAATCAATTAACTAGATTTATTCAATCACATGCACACCATAACTAGTTGTTCACAACCATAATTTAATAGATCTCAAAACCTAGTGCTCATGTACCATTTATCCATCTCGAACAAGCTCAAAAATTAATGATCACATCTCATTTCTATAATTTCATAAACAAGAACAACTTACCTCTTTAGTACCAAGTTATTCAACTATCATGCATCGCTTACCTATATATCGCCTCTCGTTTATCTCCATTCATTAGTTTATGTCTTTGAAGGATCCGTAAACCCACACACATAGTGCAATTCATGTAACGTATCATACACTTAGTGCCGTTACTTGAGATAGAACACACATAATGCCATTTACTAGTAATGTATCGCACACTTAGTGCCATTACTTGTTTTTCCGCACACATAGTGCCAAACAACCGATTTCGCACACACAGTGCTCGGTATATAAGCTCAGACACATAATGCTCATTAACCCATCTTCTCCTCATTACTAAATACACATATGATCTTCATTCATATATACACATATATTTAAAGGTTCAAAAATAACTCATTTCTCCTATCACATATCATCACATTCGATAACACCCAATATACATATAAATATATCCACATATTCAATTACAAACATCACTCTCATTTCATTTTCACATTTAACTATCCCTTAATACTTGTACATATATTCGATCAACCCAATTAATCAAAGCTTATATATATGTATATATATATACTAACCCCACATTCGGCTAAAACATAATATTTCCCATGCCACATTCGACATTATGAAATTAAATCTATTTACTTCACTTTAACATATACATTTTAATATAGAATAAAATTTGATTCAATTCTATTGCTTAAAAACTTACCTCGGAAATCGACAGATTAGGTTTGCCCGGCTATTCGTTCAATTTTGCTTTTTCCCCGATCCAATCCCGTTTCTTTTTGTTCTTGATTTAAATAATTTCAAATTAAGCTCATTCAAATACATTTTCATTCAATTTAATCCAAAAACACATAATCATGCAAATTACCATTTTACCCCTGACATTTATAATTTTTACAATTTAGTCCCTATTGCACAAAACACAAAATACATAAAATTTGAACCTACTCCTTTAGGGCTGAATATTCATAGTTCTTATACAAACTCATACATTTTATTTATTTCACATTTTGACCTTTCAAATTACAATTTTTACAATTCAACCCTAATTACTCACAATAATCAAAATTTCCAATACAAAACATGTTAATCTAAAGTGTATCCTTAATATTTTGCCATCAAACATTACAAAACACAAGCCTTCATCAATGGCTGAACACCACACATGCATTAATATCAAAAATTCTAACATGGGTCAGATAGTATTCGAAACAACGATCTTAAAAACGTAAAAATTAACAAAAGTCGAACTCAATTACATACCTAATCAAGCTTGCAAAGGGCCGAATATTTGAGAGCTTAAGTTTCTTTTCTTCTTCTTTAGTTTCGGTCAAATGAAGGTAAAAAGATGAACATGCAACACCTTTTTTTTATGTTTTCATTATAATATGTTTATAATATAATTTATGTATTATTATTATAACTTAACATATAAAACTAATAATAAAATACATAATGGAAGCATTTTGTCGTCCACTAACATACCAAATGGCTAATTTTCAACTTAAGTCCACAGATAAAAGAAGACAAGTCAATTTAACCACTCAATTTAATAAAAGGCTACTTTTACCACTTTTGCGATTTAATCATTTCTCTTAAATTAAACACACAAACAGACAAATTAATTCACAAAATTTTAACACATGCTCAAACATAAACTATAGGCACCAAATATATTATAAAAATATTCTACTAACTCAGATTTGTGGTCCCGAAACCACTTTTTTGATTAAGGTCAAAATCGGGTTGTTACAATGGAAGCGTTTCGAAAGGTGTTAGAAGATTGTAGTTTGGTGGATGTGGGTTATTCAGGTAATTTGTTTACTTGGGAAAGTGGCAATTTGCCAAAAACATATATTCAAAAAAGGTTAGATAGGGGAGTAGCTACGGAAAAATGGAGCTCTTTATTCCCAGATTCCCTAATTCAACACCTTCCACATTCCTTTTCAGATCATTTTCCACTTCTTATTAATACAGAATATAGAGCTAGAAGGATGGTTAATAAAAATTTTATGTTTGAAGCTTGGTGGGATTCGGAGAAAATATTTCTTGTGGAAGTTAGGCGTATTTGGGAAAATTCCACAGGAGATCTTGTGAGCAAGCTGGAAAATATGAAAGGAGGTTTAGAGAGCTGGGCAAGCCAAATTCGACAGAGTAGGAAAATGAAAACAGAGGTTCTAACTTCAAAGTTGACAACGTTACTGGAATTTGATAGAAGTGATGAGAATTTGGCAGATCTTATTGATACAAATATCCATCTCAATTTGGAGATAGAAAAAGATTAATGCTACTGGGAACAGAGGGCCCAAATAAATTGGTTGAAACTTGGAGACAGAAACACAACATTTTTCATAAGTAAACGACACAAAAAAAGGAAGCGAAATCTAATCTACAAAATGCAGTTTGAAGATGGTAGGGAGACAAAGTAAATTAAGGAGATGGAGGAAATTGCCAGATCGTATCTTATGAAGTTATTTTCAGCAGGAAGACAAGATAAGTATGATAAAATCTTGTCAAGAATTGACTGGTGCATTTCTGAGGAAGATAATAATAAATTGAAGGCAAGACATACTAGGGAGGAGATACGGGAAGCTTTATCAGAAATGGGCCCTACAAAAGCACCAGGAGAGGATTGTTTTCCAGCTGTATTTTATCAAAAATGCTTGCCGATCATTGGGGAGGATGTCTCTAATTTTTGCCTCCAAAGATTAAACGACAGTATGAAATTATGTTTGATCAACAAAAAAAATATTGTGCTAATCCTAAAAATTTTGAATCCTTCCAATTGTACTCACTTTAGACCAATTAGCTTATGCAATGTGATTTATAAATTGATAGCTAAGGTCATTGCTAATCGGCTTCGGGTAGTGATTCATAAATTTACTGATTCAGCACAAAGTGCTTTTGTTCCAGGGATGTTACTAGATTATGAAATTCTGTATACTTTAAAACACAAGAAGATAGGGAAAAGGGGCTTATGGCTGTGAAACTGGACAGGAGTAAGGCATATAATAGGGTTGAATGGAATTTTATGGAGGAGGTAATGAAGAAAATGGGATTTGATCCAGGATGGGTTGATTCATTAATGAAATGTGTATCTACAGTATCATATTCTATGGTTTTCAATGGAAATATAGGAGAAAATTTTCTTCCATCTAGAGGCCTTAGACAAGGGGATCCTTTAAGTCCTTTTTTTTTTTTCATTTTGTGGGGAAGGGCTCTCGAATCTAATAAGGCTTGCAAAAGCAAGAAACATTCTTAAAGGAGTTAAAGCTAGTTGAAGTGGGCCAGCTATCTCTCACTTACTCTTTGCAGATGACTGTATCTTATTTGCAGAAGCTACTGAAAGAGGAGCACATTCATTAAAACATATATTGAAAGAGTATGAGATGAGTTCGGGCCAATGTGTGAATTATGATAAATCGACTGTTTTCTTCAGTACCAATACACAAGAGGGGGAAAGGATTGCAGTCTCACATATACTTGGAGTTAGAAGATTAACTGATCCAGAACGATATCTAGGGCTCCTTAATATGGTGGGAAGAAGGAAGAGATCGTCCTTTCAAAATTTGAATGACAGATTTAAACAACGAATTGACAACTGGAGTATAAGATATCTCTCCCAATGAGCGAAGGAAGTTTTTATTAAAGCTATACTCCAATCTATCCCAACTTACACGATGGCTTGTTTTCTACTTCCTAAGGCTCTTTGTACTAAATTGGAGGGTACAATAGCCAAATTTTGATGGCAAAAGAGTCGCAATAGGAAAGGTATTCATTTGTGTGCTTGGAAAGATCTATGCTTATTAAAAGAATATGGTGGCCTTGGTTTTCAAAATCTTGCAAAGTTTAATGTCGCGTTATTAGCAAAGTAAGGTGGCGTCTTTTTAATTACCCAAATTCATTATTAGTATCCTAATTCGAATTTCTACAAGGCACGGTTAGGAAATTTACCTTCGCTTACCTGGAAGAGTGCCTGGGCTGTGAGAGGGCTTCTAGAGAAAGGACTATGCTGGAGGGTTCGGAGGGGTGATAAAATATCCGTTTGGGATGATTTGTGGATTTCAGGAAATGAAGAAGATAGAGTATCGAATCAAGACAACAATGAAAATATTAAGTTAGTTTCGAATTTAATAGAAACCACTAATAGGAGCTAGAAAACAGAGGTCGTAAGGAATACCTTTCGAATGGATGTAGCGGAAAAAATCTTGCAGATTCCACTAGCAGAGACAGCACACAAAGATTTTCAAGTATGGAGAGGGGAGTTGACAGGGGAGTTCTCCGTTAGGAGTGCCTATAAATTATTACATGAGCCTAGCTTAGATCCTAATACTTTTATATTACATGTCGAAATTAAAAATTTCTATAAGAAACTATGGAAATTATACATCCCTTCAAAAATTCAAATTACAGTATAGAGAATCTCATGGAATTTTATCCCATCCCTTGTCAATCTCAAACTCAAGCGGGTTGTGGTGAAAGCTCAATGCCCTAGGTGTCGCTAAGAAAAAGAAGACAGCCGTCATATTTTTCAGTAGTGCCCTACAATAATTGAGGTTTGGAACCAGCTAAATCTTACATGGGTATTAAACCATAATAATCTGAATATGTGGGAATGGTTTACCTAGGTCTTCGATCAAGGGACTAATGAACAGATCTGGCTTTTTTGCTGTGGACTTTGGTTAATCTGGTTCAGCGAAAACTGTTTATTATATGAAAGAAGATTTACGACAAGAATAGAAATAGCAAGGCAAATTCGAAACTTATCGCAGAGTTGGATGCAACAAGAGAGAAAAAAACTTACTCTTCAATTCGTTGGAAATATTCAACAAGTATATAGAAGGGGAAAGGTCGTAGTTCATTTTGACGCAGCTTTTGACCGTCAATCGTCCAGATCGGCTACGGGCTTACTCGTACGGAATGAGGAGGGGGAGATCATTGCATCGGAGGCAGTCATTCACTCTGAGATAGCAACCCCGTTCACGGCAGAAGCATATGTAGGGTTACAGGCAGTAAAATTAGGGATTTTTATAGGATTAAATAAAGTGGAAATAGTGGGTGATTCAAAAACTGTCATTAAAAAATGCCGAAGTACTGATATAGATAAATCGGTCATTAGAGCAATTATTAGAGACATACAAAGACAAAAAGATAGACTCCAGGAGATCGAGTTTCATTTTGTCCCTGAAGCAGAGAATATCTACGCTCATGTTATCGTAAAGGAGGCACTAAAGAGAAGAGAAAGTTTTACCTGATGGGAGGAATCCCAAATTCGGTTTGTCAAGCGCTGGAGAATTTTCAACCAAAGCATCCGAACTGAGTGAAGGGAGAAAAAGGTAGCAGATAAGAATTCATTTCATTTTTTGAATACCTGCTATCATTAATGGTTGGGCCAGTTGATTTGAAAGGACGCAGGATTTGACTGGCAAGGATAAGATTTAGTTTTTGTTTTAGTTTAGTTGAATCCGGACGAGTTGGGCTAGTTTGGTTAGTTTTTAGGCCTGATTTCTTAGTAGACTTTGTTTTGTTTTGATTTCTTTTTATGCTTTTGGACTTCAACCCAAATCCTGCTTTTATGTTTTTTATTTATGTGAATAAATCCAGTCAAATTATTCAAAAAAAAATAGCGGAGATTTAGAAATAAATATTAATAGTTTTATTTGAACATAATTAAATAATAATTCATTATAAATAAATGCTAAAACTCTAAATTCTAAACCCAAAACCTAAAATTCTAAACTCTTTAAGTTTTAAACCTTAAACTTATGACCTTAAATTCGATAATTATTAATATTTATTTATAATAATTATAAATAATATTTAATTGTGTTTAACTAAAATTATTATTATTTAATTTTAGATTCTCTATTATATTTATTTAATTTAATAACGAAATATCATACCATTAGTTATTAATAATACATAAAATTTATACACTATTAATACATTAAAAAGTTGCTTTGTAATGAAGTACGATATCATAAAATCCAACAAATGTATGACAAGAGGCATTTGATGGTGCAGAGGAATCGAAGTTGCAAGTTACAAACAAAGCAAATTGTTTATTGTCTTATTATCCATCGGCATTCAACTTTTTTAGTCAGATATATACGAGAAGTCACATGCACTATCCAAAAGCTGCAGGCCCCAATGATATCAAACTCCTACTCTCATTGGTTCACTTTGATGTACAGAACTTTTTAAGTGCTTCCTTTCTAAGAAATCTCCCAACTTGTCCCTATCCTTACTAAATCCAATAAATTGATGACCAAAGCAACAAACTATTCACATTATAGTTGTTTCCTTAATCAAACCTTATGTTGTCAGCTGTAAAATACTATCCTTGGGTGCATTGAACCAAATCTCAAACATAGGTAAATTACGATTAAAATTACTAAATAAATTTTATTATTAAATTTCAAAATATTACAAAATAGTTAATAAATTATTCAAAAGTTTTTATTTAAGTTATTAAATATTTTTTCTTTTAAAGTCTAACTAGTGAACTTCAAGTGACAATTCGATTATCGATATCAATATCTATTTAAGAGTAGAAGAACATATCTTATATCTAAATTTGATTTGATGATCAACGTCAAAGATCGGAGAACAAAGCTATTTGGATTTTAATTTCCAGATTTTTAACGTTTAAAGATGTTTTATGAAAAAAAAATTGTAAAAGAGAACAAAAATTAGAGCTTTCAATTGGCGCAGGCGATGTGAACCAAGAAGGCTATACAGAAGTTATTTTAACAATCGAGTAACTTAGATGAAAATTTTTTTATAGTAAAGTGATCATTTTGTAACTTTTTGAAGTTCAATAACTAAAACATAAACTTTTTAATAGTCTAGTGACTTTGGGTGCAATTTACCCATCTCAACATTTAGTTCTAATAAATATCCCAACTTTGGCTGTCTCTAGTCTCATATACAATTAGTATTAATAGCCTGTCCCCAGACTGATATAGGGGAACTGCTTACTTTGTTTATTCGGCCGTGTCTGTACTACCTAGCAGTGGGAGTGCCACCTACATGGATTCAGGCAACCAAAATCCCGACACTTTCAACAACTTCTTCCAGCGCTGGTTGATGGAACAAAACCAACATCTTCGAGAACTGGTTGCTGCATCCCAGCAACAAAGCAGTGTCGATGAGCAGAGTCTACGGCGTCTCGTCCAAAGGGTATTGGACCATTATGAACATTACTATAAAGCCAAAGCCAAGTGGGGTAAACAGGATGTGTTAGCCATGTTATCACCTTCATGGACCAGCACGTTTGAAGATGCTTTTCTTTGGATCGGTGGGTGGCGACCCAGTATAGCTTTTCACTTGCTTTACTCAAAATCAGGGATGCAACTAGAAGACCAACTCGACGAGTTAATTCGAGGAATGGGAAGGGGTGATTTGGGTGATCTTTCACCAACTCAGCTGTCGAGGATCAACGAGTTACAGACCAGGACCATTAGGGAAGAGAAAGAGATAAGTGAAAAGATGGCAAAGCATCAAGAATCGGTAGCTGACTCGTCTATGGTTGAGTTATCTCATTTAGTGTCTGAAATGATGAGGAAAGGGGATGGAGATGGTGTTGATGTTGAAAAGGATAAAGTTGAGTCAGCCATGGAATCAAAAGAGGAAGGATTGAAGGAGATTTTACTAAGGGCTGATGATCTTAGATTCAGGACATTGAAAACCGTGATTCACATATTGAATCCCATCCAAAGTGTGCATTTTTTCATAGCTGCTGCTGAGCTGCATCTTAGGATTCATGAATGGGGCAAGCAGATAGACCATAAGCATCATCAACCATCCTAACGGGCTAATCCCCCAAAGTATTTTTGGGCCTGTTTTTTTTTTTTTTTTTAATAATGTTTAAAGATAATATGGAATTTTTATTATTTTTGGGTAAAACGTAATTCAATCATTTACTTATTTTTAAATTTATAAAATATAAAGAAACTAATATAATATTTTTCTGTTTTCCTGCACAAGTGCCAAAAATCAGACCTAGCTACCATCTTTTTCTTCTTCAATTGTTTTTACTATTCAAAACCACGACCATTTATTTGCTTACAATATACTTCTCTTGGTTATGTAACATTAATATTTGCTTTTCTCCCGTCTCCCATTTATTCTATATCTTATTTTTAAATTTATCTAAATCTACTTTTTGACTTCAATAAATTTCAACATTCGGTGATGTTAAAGTTGAATAGATAGATTAATTGAGTCGAAAATCCGTAGATATGATGGTTCGATCAATATTATATAATCGAAAACTGGGTAAATCTGTAAATAAAGCATATCAATTTGATTAAAATATTTGTTACAATTTAGTTGAAGTTAATGGCAAATATGAGCCGCAGGCACATGAAAAATTTTCTAACTTATTCCTTTTATGAATAAAATAAAATATAAATTAATATATAATGATCTAAAATAAAAAATTTCAATTCATTCCTTTTATAAATAAAGAAATTATAAATTAATATATAGTAAAGTCCCACTTTAACACTTAAAAATAAAAAAATTAACTCTATCAAAAATATAAAATTATAAATTAATACATAATAAATTTATATTTTTATTTATGAAAAAGTTATATTTAACTTCCAACCCTTCTAAAAGAATTTTTGAATTCTCCTTATTGAAGCTAATTTAAATATTTAATTTTATTGTTAAGATCGAATTTATATATTTTATTGATTGTTATCATATTTTTATTTTTTATTAATTTTTAGAATTTTTTAACTGAAAAATTGATTATGTAACCAGTTTTCATCAATCCAATTATTATAACATAAGTGAAATTTAATTCTTTAGATTCTTACCGAGCATTTATGAGTGGAGCTAGATTAAAGTTGGACAAACTTATGTACGGTAATAACGACATCCACACTTCCTCATTCTGTTCTTTTTTAGAATATCTGATTCTACTTTTTATTTATTTTTTAAACATTCAACGTCAAGTTTTGCATCAACCAACTGTGCGTCTCTGATTCGGTCAAATAACATTGGTTTGACTCTTAACCCTGCTAACAAGTTATCATCATTGCAAATTTTAAGTTGAGCAAATATAAATCGTAACTCAATTGCTGTTTTCCTACTCAGCATGTTAACTATAACATTAATTTTATCAGGATGGTAATTAATAATACAGTCATAATCTTTTAGAAACTCAACCCAACAATGTTGTCTTAAATTCAACTCCTTTTGAGTTAAAATGTATTTAAAACTTTTGTAATCAGTGACTATATGACACTTTTCACCGTACAAGTAGTGTATTCAAATCTTTAGAGCAAAAACTATAGCAGTTAGCTCTAAATCGTGCATTGGATAATTGCGTTTGTGTGTTTTTAACTGTCGGGACGCATACACAATCACCTTCCCTTCCTGCATCAAGATGCAGCATAAACCACTCAATGAGGCATCACTATAAACCACAAAGTCCTTTCTCGATTCCGGTAAGGCTAGAACTGGTGCCTCAGTTAACAACTGTTTCAATTTCTCAAAACTCTCTTGACATTACTCGTTCCAAACAAACTGTGTATTCTGTAACACACATAACCCGTACTTGTCGCCGGATTAAGGTTATGGCGTATAACCGTACAACCCAGAATAATCAATAACAAATACATCAAGTTGTCAATTTAATTAACAGAATTTCATAATAATTCAGATTGGAGTAATACATTCATTTATGGACCTTAAATCAAGCTTACGTGGCCTTAAAAATAATTTAGGAATAATTAGGGACTAATTCGAAGCAAATCAGCAAGTTCAGGGAAAAACTAAAAATTTTCAAAATAGGGATCACATGGCCGTGTGGCCAACCGTGTGACCGACCATGTACCCTTTGAAATAATTTCACACGGCCTTATGCTAGCCCGTATAGCATTCGAAATACCCTCACACAGTCGTGTCGCAGGCCGTGTGCTAGACCGTATTCAAAACTATTTTGAGACACACGGCCGTGTTGCAGGCCGTGTGTTAGCCCGTGTGAAACCTGCACCTAACACGTTCAGGGCACACACCTGTATGGGTTGCCTGTGTGTGACACACAGCCATGTGACAGCCTGTGTCCTAGGCCGTGTGTGCCCAAAAATGACCCAAAACATGCTTAATTTATATTCAAATGCTTAGGTACCTAAACCAACTTATAACACATTATCACAAGCCATCAGAACACATTTTAAAACACTCAAACTATGCCAAAAGAAACTAACTAAGTGCCTAACCAATGTGTCATCAATGACTCCACAAATCAACATTTACATTCACTCATTTAAAATAAATCCCAATTCACAAGTTTATAACCTAGTGATTAATAATCACCTAGAGTACCATACCAAAATTCAAGTCAAAACTTACCATTTCCTATTCACATTCAACCACATCTTTGTATCATGCATGCGCATATTCATTGACCATTTAGCTCAACAACATTATGAGCACAACAAGTTATACAATTTAAGTACTTATGAACATTACAAAACATAACCAAATGCTCCTATTACATGCCATATAAGCCAAATCGAATTCATAATCTACCAAGAAACTTTAAAATAGTGTGATTCTTCGAGTTGGTCCAAGCGTCCGATTTCTACAAAATAGTATTTACAAGGAAACAAAACAATAACACAAGTTAACTTCATATAGCTTAGCAAGTTTAACGATTTAACGATAAAGCTTACCAAATTAAACATAATAATTCAAATAACAAGATTAATGAAAAAAGTTCCTGTCAGCAGAGTTATTATCAGAATTTCTGTCAATCACAGCTCACAACAGGTGAGAAATGCTCAATAATAGTACAAATCAGTTTTCCATATTCCAATAACAATCAGTGATCAATAAATAATGCCCGATAAACGATATATGGATATGAGGACATGGTTATCCATCTAGAACATGCCAAATGCTCAAACGAGCCAATCCAATCGATAACATACCTTAGCACCAAGTGCCTAAGCTATAGGCTAACATCCCTCCTGTAACACGCCTTAGCTCCAAGTGCCAAGCCCAAAGGCTTTACATCCGTTCCGATAACAAGCCAGAAACACTGTAAATATAACACAATAGTCCGCAAAAAATGCTGGACTTTGGTATATTCAGTGGACAAGAAATACACAAGAATCATCATCTCGTCTCATACCAATCCCATATAGCGCGCACTATAACCTATCAGCATGTCAATCGTACTCTATCCTACGTTCATCGGTTCAGAGTATTTCAATCAGTAATCAATACCATATCAATTCATTATTTCCATTCTCAATTACATGCATCAATATTATCCATCATTCTACAATCAAGTTTATATAATATAAATTTAAGATATATTAAAATTATACGAACGAACTTACCAGACTAAACTGCAGCAACGACAAAGTACAGAGACTATTCTGCAATTTTCTCTTCCTCGATTTTCCACTCGTCCTTGATCTAAAACAATAATTTCATTCAAATCACTAATTCCATAGCAAAATCAACTCATTTTATGCAATTAAGTCTTTTTTGATATTTTTACAAAATTACCCCCAATATTTTACTTTTACGTAATTTAGTCCCTAAGCCCAAAATATGCAATTTAACCAATTTTAAACAAAACCAAGTTTAATCAAACTGTATAGGGCCTCTCTATAGACTATAATTGCAATTATATCACATCAAGTACAAGTAATTTTATTACTTTAACAATTTAGTCCTTAAACGTTAAAATCATCAAAAACTACTTTACAAAATAGTCTTATCTCGCAACCAAACTCAATAATTTTTCATAAAAATTTAAGAACATAAAAAACTCATCAATCGAATAACTCATAACATTTGAAAATTTTACAAATGAGTCCCTAGGTTAGCTAGATCAAGCTAACACAAGCTCGAAAACATAAAAAAATACTAAAAACGGGCAAGGTTTACCTACCCAATCAAGGAACCCTAAGTGACCGAAGCTTGCTTCCCCCTTGGCAATGGAGTTTCAGTGTTTAGATGAAAGAAATAAAGATGATGATGTCTTTTTTAATTTTGTTGTTCTTGAATTTTAACTTACCTTTTTACCTATTTACAAAATTAACCTTAAAAAACAATTGAGATTTCATGAATTCCATCACTTATACCATCCACTAATACCTCAATGGTAAATTTACCGTTCAAGGAGGGTTTAATTATACAATTGGTCCTTCAATTATATTAAATTCCAACTAAACAAGCTTAATTTCAATTTAACCCTAAACTAATTAGGACTAAATAAGCAAATAGCCTAAAAGTTAGTGGATTAATCTTATCCACCACCGCTTGGACTTTTGACCATGAATTAAATACCATTTTGGTCCATTTACTATTTTAAATCTATAGCGATTAACTTTTACCTGTTTTACAATTTAATCCTTTTACTTTCATTAAACAACCAATCATCAAAATTAATGGACCAAACTTCAATTCACCTATAATACGACTTTGTAAATATTTAATAAAAATATTCACGGCCTTAAATTACGAAAACAGAATCTCAATACCTCATTTTCAAAAACCACTTGACTTTTGAACTGAACCACTTATATTTATTTATTTCTTCAATTTATAAAAATAAAATATTAAGCCAAAACTCAATATAATATTATAATTGACTCAAAATATTAAATAATAATACAAACTTATTTGTCAAATTTGGGTCCGAAACCATTATTTTCGACAACACTAAAAAATGGGCTATTACATATTCTTTTGAAGAATTTTCGTTATTGGCATAGCTATCTTTGAGAACCCATTCACCAAACGTTGATAATAGCCAGCTAAACCAATGAAACTACGGATTTCTAACAAATTCCTCAATACTTTCCACTGAATAATTGCTTCAATCTTTTTCAGATGTACTCGAATCCCGTCAACTGATATCACATGCCCAAGAAATACCACTTCGGACAACCAAAATTCACACTTACTATGTTTCCTGTACAACTATTTTTCTCATAAAACTTGTAAAATGATACACAAAGGTTGTTCATGCTCAGCTTCCAATTTTGAATATATCAAAATATCATCAATAAAAACTACCACGAACTGATCAAGGCAAGGCTGAAAGATGCGGTTCATGAGATCCATAAATGTCACTGGAGCATTTATGAATCCAAAGGGCATCACCAAAAATTCGTAATGGCCATAACGTGTTCGGAAAGAAGTTTTCGGTACATCACTATCTTTCACTTTCAACCGATAGTAATCCGATCTTAAATCAATCTTAGAAAAGATAGAAACTCCTTTCAGTTGATCAAACAAGTCATTGATACGAGGAAGGGGTATCGATTCTTAATTGTCAACTTGTTTAATTGTCGGTAGTCAATACAAAGTCGCATTGAGACATCTTTCTTATGAACAAATAAAACTGGAGCTCCCGAGAGTGATATACTAGGGCATATAAAACCATGTTCCAACAAATCCTACAACTAAACTTTCAATTCCTTCAACTTTGTCGACGACATACGATAAGGAGATATGGACACCGGAGTTGTACCAGGGAATACTTTGATTGTGAATTCAACCTCCTGATTAGGTGGTAATCTCGGTAATTCCTCGGAAAACACATCATGGAATTCACAAACAGTTCAAATATTATTGATTTTACTATCCCCAATCTTCCAATTCATAAGATAAGTTAGAAAAGCTTAGCAACAACAGCTTATCAACATGAATCGACTAAATAATCCGAGTTGAACCACTCATTTTAACACCTTTAACTTCTATAATCTCACCATTCGAATCTTGAATCGAAAACTTTTTCTTTCGAAAATCGAGAACCATTTCGTGCTCAGTTAATCAGTCCATACCCAGAATTACATTAAAATAACAAAAAGGCATGATTAATAAATTTACTAGAAACGTCAAGTTTTGGATTTTCAGTGCACATTGCTTACAGACCTAATCAACTAACACTGTTTGACCCAACGAAGTTGACACAGACATAGCTACTCTTGACATCTTAGATATCATACTCTCAGATTGGACCAGATCAATATTAACATACGAATGAGAAGAACCAGGATCTATCAAGGTATAAACAGGTGTGGAAAATAACAGAAAAATACTTGCTACAACATCAATAGCATCACCCTCATCATGTGTCCGCACTATATAAGCACGAGCCGACACTTTGGCCTCAAGCTAATGAACAATTGTTTCGCTCCCCTTTTCTTGATCCAACCCTCAAAACTAATCCACCCCTGCTCTTCCTCAACCCCTAACTATTAAGGTGGCTCTCTGTGTAACATCAGATGTATCATTTTCGTTCTTCGGACACTCATAAGTGAAATGCTCTAACGATCTACATCAGAAACAACCCTTTGTCGACTTCCAACATTTTCCCCAGTGCTTCTTTCCACAATGTTCACAGCTTGACAGCTCCGAGGTTATATTCAACTTTTTCATACTGCCAACAAAAACTGTAGGTTGACGGTCTCATACTCTATTTGGTGTAGCTAATCTTACAACTGTCTTCCAATGTTCCCAAGACTCTTTGTTTCGTTTCGGTACTGAATGCGAACTATGAGTCCCAAAAAATTTTCTTGTAACACGAGAAGGTTCAAATGTCTTGTTTAAGTCTAGAGATTATTCCACTATTTTTGCATGTTTCGACAAATCCACAAATTCTTTAATCTTCAATGCAACTAACTGAGTTCTAAGTTCTGAGTTCTAATTCCATCTCGCATTCCACGTAGAAAATGTTTGCAGCTTACTTCTTCAGTAGGAACAAGTTCCATTGCATACTTGCTAAGTCGCATATACTCTCGTTCATAATCTACCACAGATAAATCTCCTTACTTCAACAAAATAAATTCTTGTTTTCTATCTTCAAGATATAGTTCCCTGACATACTTCTTTTAAAACTCTATTTGAAAGAACTTTAAATCTATAGCTTCTGCAGAGACGTGTCATGTAATAATTTGCCACCATGTATAGGCTTTCCCCTGTAGTAGTGAAACAACACAAATAACACTCTCTCAGAAAATGCATTCTAGCTGTCGAAGAACTCGAGTTGTTGATTCCAACCAAATTTCAACCGTTGACGGATCAACTCCTTTTAACCCAGCAATTTCGGTGGCACCAAACCTTCTCAATTCTTTAATGGGAGCTGGTTTAACCTCAGGTGTGGGCATCATTGGAGGAGTAACTCGTACTACTCTCTGAAGAGCTTCAACAATAATACGTAGTATGCTCATATCACCATGTCCTTCATTAATACCTCTATTAGCACTTGGCTATTGAACACCATCAGATTGAACACTCGATGTTGCCGATTTAGTTCCATCTAATCCTTCAGTAGAATCATCACCCGTATGAATCTCTTGATCAACCACATTATTAGATTCATTCGACATCTTTTAACTATAAAGCAGAAACAATTATAACCAGCATCAAAATCCCAAATCAGACTTGACTCAACTTTGGCATATACTTCTAGACTCGATTTCGAGCTTAATTTAGTCCAAAATTGACTAAACATGTAGCTCTAATACCACTAAATGTAATACCCTAAACCTATAACCATCACCAGATTGGGGTTATAGGACATTACTAATCAAATCGTAACAATTACTAAACTTAGAACTAATCAATCAATTTGATTTACAACAATTAACCCAACATATAGTCATGGCATAAACATAGCTATGAGCCCTAATTCGAGCATCCAATATCACAATTATAAGTTTGGAACATCCAGGGACCAAATTAATTAAGAAGTTTTAAAGAAAAATAAAAATTTTGAAACAGGGGTCACACGACCGTATGGTCAGCCCATATGACAGGGCCCAGACCGTGTGTAACATCCTGAATTAATGGGTCTACGCATTTAGTGTGAGGATATGTTTAAAATGTTAATTTAAGTAAAAGGGGTCTAAATTTGGGCTTAGAATTAGGCAAAGGCCCAGATTAAATTATTTTAAGATGGCATCATTAATAATTAAAAAGGAACAAGTTTTGGGTCGTAAGGAGCCCATGTTTTTAGGCCAATTTTTGGCACTTAAAATGAAGCAAGGTGTGACGCCACACACAAGGAGTAAGGGACCCAAATTTAAATTTCATGGAGCCCAATTCTTTTAATTTAAGTTAGCTAAATTTTGGGCATTAGGATTAGTGGAGTGGATGGCAACAAGGCTAAAATTTAGAGGTTTTACTGTTTAAAATATGTGGATAATAAGCAGATAAAGGCTATTATTTAGGAATTTATTTTATGTGGATAATAAGCAGATAAAGGCTAAGATTTAGGATTTTAATGATTAAAATATGTGGATAATATGTTGATAAAGGAGGAGGAGTTAGAGATAATTAAGTCTCTTTTAGATGAGCTAGTAGATTAAGATAAAGGAGAAAAGTTAGAATTTATCTACAAAGAGAGTGATGGCCAAGAATCCATCACCGAGAGGAATAAAGAAACCACTACTACATGGCAAAGGGTTGCCAATTTCCTATAAATAGAGGGGCTAGCTCTTTGTTTTCGACATTAAATCCTCTCCCTTTGTGCCGAAATTCCTAGCTTCTTTTCTCCAAATTTCTTTCTCTAATTTCTTTAAAAGCCAAAACTTTTCCCCACTTTCTTTTCCCTTGTGCGATTTCTCTAAAAAGCCGAAGCATCCATCATTTTTTTCTTTTATTCATCCTATTTGAAAAATTGTTCTACACTTTCGGCATTTAAATCTTCCATCGGCATTACCGAATCCTCTCCCTAGTGATAGCCGAATCTCCTAAGCTAAGGTAAGAGTCGAATTTTGATTAGTTCTCATAATCTATTTTTGAAAGGCAAAAGCCGAAAGCTAATAGTTAATGGTTTAATGATGGGCGGCAATTCGGGATTTGAAGGAGGCTTAGTCGACTAGATCTAAAAGTCAAAAATCATAAGTCTCCAATTTTAGGATTTTAAGGTAAGAAGATTATCCCTAGATTTTTATTAGATTCGTTCAATATATATATATGATCTTAACTCTAAAAGGAGGATTAACGATTAAATATTGTTATAGTAGCTCTGATAAGGATTTGATGGAATTAAATATGGATCAGGCAAAAGAAAGAATCCCTAAGTTTAAGAAACGAGCGAAGATTCATTGCTCGAGATTGGCCAATTGGTTGTGGACCGCTTCAACAACACCTTAGGAGATAGTAGTTGTGTCCACTAAGGATAGCGTCGATATAGAAAGCCTCGTTTTATCGGTAATCGTGTGTAGATCTCTAACACACTACCAATTAACCCGTATGTAAATCTATTTATGTATGTCATGGGCTAAAAGTCGAATAAGGTCAGATAAACAATGAATGGAACCTAAAAAGGCTAGGCAAGGATGCTGTGTATGTAAACATAGAACTCCCTATGTGTATCGAAAAATATATATGACTGCATGATATTTTCTTTATGTGTGTATGCATGGGATGGGATATTGATATGATGAAGGGGAAGTGCATGATAGGTCACGCAGTGATCGGTGGTAGAAAACCCACAAATATAAATGCTAGGTCACATTGTGATCGGTGGCTATGCCACGTTTAATGATTCCTACTTAATAGGAATAGGCAGTACGGCTGTCGTTTTGGTGTGTAGCGGATGGAGGGTTGATTGTAGAAATCCCCAATGTGTGACGGTTGGTACGGGTTGGTGTGTAGAGGATGGAAACCTAGGATGGGTTGGGATATTCATTCTTTATTGTTTATTATGTGATTATGATTGATGCCTTCCTGTATGGGCCAGGGCCCATAATGTGTTTATGGGCTCAGGTCGATGTGTGTTTTGAAATTTATACACTGAGTCTTTGTGACTCACGCTTTCCTTTTCTCTACTCTTTTAGATGAACAGTAGATCGTGGACATGGGAGCCGAGACGGACTCGATGGGCCATCAAGTTCTATTTCTACAAGTTAATTTCTTTTGGGATTTCTTAAAGTTTATTTTATTTCATTATTTTTTTCAAGAATATTTATGTAATAAGGCCCCTAGCTTTCATTCAACTCAGTAGTTATCAATGTTAAGCAACTTATGAATTTTGTGATAAGGTTTATTTATACTTAATAATAAAAATACAAAGAGGTTTATTTTCAAAAAGTCTCTCCTTTATTCAAAATTTAATTAATTTAACTTGTGTTTTCAAAATGCGATAAAATGTTATGTGTTCGATAACATGCCAGATCCGATCGGAACGCATGGGCGGGGTTTGGGATGTTACATTTTGGTATCAGAGCCCAGTTCAAAACTCAGGCTGTGAAATGGGTCTAGAAGTGTTTTTTTTTAAAATGAATTTAAGAAAAATATTTTGGTTTGAAGACATGGCCTTCGAGTCTACCGGCACCTGATCCACCCAGGTAAGTATTCTGAACTCCGATTGTGATATAAATATGGGCTTAATGGGCTTTATGGGACGTAGACTATTTAGATGAGAATTTGATGGACTCTAGGCTTAAGCAAACAACTCTTCAATTCCATAAGACTTAAATTCACTAAAACAAAACCTGTAAGCGAGTCACAAGACTAAGGTGTGGCAGCAAGCAAATGCATGTCTAGGAGTAGATCCGAAGAGCTTGGTATTTAAGCAGTCCAAGTGACTCATCTCCTCTTCACAGGAATCTTACCTGGTGCATAGTGACTGTTCACTTTAGCCATGATAGGGTGTGGCAATAGGCATACGCATGCCTAGGAGTGGATTCAGGGAGAGCTTAGTATTTAAGCAGTCCTAGTGACTCACCTCCTCTTCACAGGAATCTTACAGTGCGTAGTAGTGACTGCTCACTCTAGCTATAAGGACTTGTTCATGGGCTGAACCCATAATTAAAACCCGAAAGGGACCAACCACCCTCTTTTACAAACAAAACCCCTAAGTTTTGTACACTTCCGAAAAAAAATACATTTGATTTGAAAATGTTCGCAACTATGAAGAAAATTACCAAATTACCCTTGTTTTGCAAAATGACCAAAATAGCCCTGATTTGTAGAATTACCAAATTACCCTTATTTTGTAAAATTATCGAAATACCCCTAAATCACAAAATTACCAAAATACCCTCAAATCACAAAATTACCAAAATACGCGAAATTTCAAAATTACTGAAATGCCCTTAAATTTCAAAATTACCAAAATACCCTCAAATTTTAAAATTTTTGAAATGCCCCGAATTCTAAAATTACCAAAATATCCTCGATTTCCAAAATTACCAAAATACTCCCGGGAATACAAAATTACCAAAATACCCTTATTTTATAAAATCATCAAGGAACCTCATTTCGAAAAAAAATTACAAAAAATGCTCTGTAGGATAAAATTACGAAAATACCCTTGGGTAGTGAAAACAACAACCACCACAACAACAACACTTTTCTGTAATGAACATGAGTTCATGATTGAATGTATGGGTTTCTTAGAGGATATGAACTTGAGACTGTATGGTGAATGCGAATTCGAAATAATTACTCTTAAATCTATTATTCATAAGACTGTCCGTGGTTAAAAAAAAAAATGGAAGAAAACTAATAGTTCATAAAATTTCTAATCAGATAAACGCTAATTGGTAAAATGAGTACAAAGGGTCGTGGACGTCCGCCACGTGGTCGTGGTAGGGGTAGAATGACTGTATCAGAACCATTAGGATCTTGCCATGGATCTGGGAATGAGATGCCAGTTCCACCAACTGTGGAGGAGGAATTTCAAGATCAAACTATCAGAGATGGCGCGGTATCTCAGGCGATGTTAAGGGTTTTAGAGAGGATTGCTGGGGCAGGTATGGACACAGGAGCTCGAAAATCATGCTTGGAGTGGCTTAGGGCCAATGGGGCAGAAGTGTTTAGAGGAATTTCGGTGTAGCCCCAAGTTCAGCTGAGTATTGTTTGGAGGCGAGAACGATAATGGATGATTTGGACTTTCTGGAGAGGAGAAGTTAAAAGGATTGTATATCCCTTGCAGGATGAAGCCTACCAATGGTGGCTTACGGTTAAGGATGGTACAGTGGCTGACTGTATCACCTGGGATTACTTTAAAATGGCGTTTTAGAATAAATATATTGGATCGAGTTATGTGGATGCGCAGCGCAGAACGTTTCTAAATCTGGTGCAAAGGAGTAGGTCAGTGGCTGCGTATGAAGCTGAATTCTTACGCCTTAGCTGTTTTGCTCGTGAGATGGTAGCCACGGAGTATGAACGTTGTGTTAGGTTCAAAGATGGTCTGAGGGATGATTTGCGTGTTTTGATAGCCCCACAGCGAGAGAGGGAATTTGCTGTCCTAGTGGAAAAGGCTAAGAAAGTCGAGAAGGTAAAGCAGACCGAGAAGTTAAATCAGGATAGAGATATGGGTGGAAATAAGAGGAATTTTGGGTCGTTAGAGGCAGTCGGGCAAACTCAAAAAAGACCTAGGTTAGACGGGCCGAGACGGGATAAGAAACCTGCTACTGTTAACCAGACACCAAAGTGTGTTTGATGTGGAAAATTTCATGCCGGTGAATGTTGGACAGGCAGTGGGAAGTGTTATAGGTGTGGATCTATGGACCACCAAGTTAGAAACTGTTCCCAGCAATGGGACGGCGAAGAGACCATGGGTCGAGGGAATGCTCAGTCGGGAAGAGGAGGTCAACAACCACCAAGGGGCCGTGGTCAAGTTAATAGTGGCAATGGCACAGGACATGGTCGTGGAGGGGCAGGTTATGCTGAGGCGAGGCGGCCAGCCTTGGTCTATGCAGCACGTCGCCAAGGGGACGAGGACGCTCTAGATGTGAATCTTGGTGCGATTTCTACCATAGTATACTAAGTGTTTCTTTTGATTAGAGTGCGCAGAGAAAGCATAGTGGTGAGACTTGGGTAGTACGATTAATAGTTAGTTGGAAATTTCGAGGACGAAATTTCTTTAAGTAGGGTAGAACTGTAACATCTTGAATTAATGGGTCTACGCGTTTAGTGTGGGGATATGTTTAAAATGTTAATTTAAGTAAAAGGGGTCTAAATTTGGGCTTAGAATTAAGCAAAGGCCCAGATTAAATTATTTTAAGATGGCATCATTAATAATTAAAAGGAATAAGTTTTGGGTCGAAGGAGCCCATGTTTTAGGCCAATTTTGGCACTTAAAATGGAGCAAGGGTGACGCCACACACAAGGAGTAAGGGCCCAAATTTAAGTTTCATGGAGCCCAATTCTTTTAATTTAAGTTAGCTAAATTTTGGACATTAGGATTAGGTGGAGTGGATGGCAACAAGGCTAAAATTTAGAGGTTTTAATGTTTAAAATATGTGGATAATAAGCAGATAAAGGCTATTATTTAGGAATTTATTTTATGTGGATAATAAGGAGATAAAGGCTAAGATTTAGGGATTTTAATGATTAAAATATATGGATAATATGTTGATAAAGGAGGAGGAGTTAGAGATAATTAAGTCTCTTTTAGATGAGCTAGTAGATTAAGATAAAGGAGAAAAGTTAGAATTTATCTACAAAGAGAGTGATGGCCAAGAATCCATCACTGATAGGAGTAAAGAAACCAGCTACTACATGGCAAAGGTCGAATTTCCTATAAATAGAGGGGGCTAGATCCTTGTTTCTGACATTAAACCCTCTCCCTTTTGTGCCGAAATTCCCTAGCTTCTTTTCTCTAAATTTCTTTCTCTAATTTCTTTAAAAGCTGAAACTTTTCCCCACTTTCTTTTTTCTTGTGCCGATTTCTCTAAAAAGCCGAAGCATCCATCGTTTTTTTCTTTTATTCATCCTATTTGAGAAATTGTTCTACACTTCCGGCATTTAAATCTTCCATCGGCATTACCGAATCCTCTCCCTAGTGATAGTCGAATCTCCTAAGCTAAGGTAAGAGTCGAATTTTGATTAGTGCTCATAATCTATTTTTGAAAGGCAAAAGTCGAAAGCTAATAGTTAATGGTTTAATGATGGGCGGCAATTTGGGATTTGAAGGAGGCTTAGTCGACTAGATCTAAAAGTCAAAAATCATAAGTCTCCAATTTTAGGATTTTAAGGTAAGAAGATTATCCCTAGATTTTTATTAGATTCGTTCAATATATATATATGATCTTAACTCTAAAAGGAGGATTAACGATTAAATATTGTTATAGTACCTCTGATAAGGATTTGATGGAATTAAATATGGATCAGGCAAAAGAAAGAATCCCTAAGTTTAAGAAACGAGCAGTATTTGCTGTTCGAGATTGGCCAATTGGTTGTGGATCGGCTTCTGAACAACACCTTAGGCAGATAGCAGTTGTGTCGACTAAGGATAGCGTCGATATAGAAAGCCTCGTTTTATCGATAATCAGGTGTGTAGATCTCTAACACACTACCAATAAACCTGTATGTAAATCTATTTATGTATGTCATGGGCTAAAAGTCGAAATAAGGTCAGATAAACAATGAATGGAACCCTAAAAGGGCTAGGCAAGGATGCAGTGCACGTAAACATAGAACTCCCTATGTGTATCGAAAAATATATATGACCGCATGATATTTTCTTTATGTGTGTATGCATGGGATGGGATATTGATATGATGAAGGGAAGTGCATGATAGGTCATGCAGTTGATCGGTGGTAGAAAACCCACAAATATAAATGCTAGGTCACATTGTGATCGGTGGCTATGCCACGTTTAATGATTCCTACTTAATAGGAATAGGCAGTACGGCTGTCATTTTAGTGTGTAGCGGATGGAGGGTTGATTGTAGAAATCCCCAATGTGTGACGGTTGGTACGGGTTGGTGTGTAGAGGATGGAAACCTAGGATGGGTTGGGATATTTATTCTTTATTGTTTATTATGTGATTATGATTGATGCCTTCCTGTATGGGCCAGGGCCCATAATGTGTTTATGGGCTCAGGTCGATGTGTGTTTTGAAATTTATACAATGAGTCCTTGTGACTCACACTTTCCTTTTCTCTACTCTTCCAGATGAACAGTAGATCGTGGACATGGGAGCCGAGACGGACTCGAGGGGCCATCAAGTTCTATTTCTACAAGTTAATTTCTTTTGGGATTTCTTAAAGTTTATTTTATTTCATTGTTTTTTTCGAGAATATTTATGTAATAAGGCCCCTAGCTTTCATTCAACTCAGCAGTTATCAATGTTAAACAACTTATGAATTTTGTGATAAGGTTTATTTATACTTAATAATAAAAATACAAAGAGGTTTATTTTCAAAAAGTCTCTCCTTTATTCAAAATTTAATTAATTTAACTTGTGTTTTCAAAATGCGATAAAATGTTATGTGTTCGATAACATGCCAGATCCGGTCGAACGCATGGGTCGGGTTTGGGGTGTTACACCTTGTGGCTTAGAACATGGTCATGTACATAAGCCGTGTAACTCTCTGTGCCTGTGTGGACCAACCAACACTAAGAACAAATAAGACACGATCGTGCGGATAGACCATGTGTGACAAACGACCATGTGACAACCCGTGTCCCAAGCCGTGTGCAGTATAATTAACTCCTAAAACAAGCAATTTCATACCCAATCCTTGCACCACAAGTCATACCATGTCTAAATGAATCCTAGGTTCAAAATCATATTCAAATCATCAATTTCATGCAATAATTTCAACCATCCTAAGCCTAACCAATATGTCATTCAAAGGCACATCAACCAAAGACCATTCAATTAAATAACCAAACTAAGAAAATACATGATCTTAACCAACCATTTGCATTCAAACATCAATCAAAATGTCCAAATATATATACTCAATTCATTAAAATCACCATTATAGATGACATATACATATACATCACAAAACACTTATATACAAGCATTTTAATATCAACATCATTCCAAATGTTTACATGATAACATCCCTTGCAAGTAACCTTCACTAGATTCATCTATAGAAAAAAAGATTAAAACTCAAAACATTATCATCCTAAGTACATGCCAAGACACAAAAAGAAAACATCACCAACTTTGTGTTCGGGACTGTAGTTGGATGCTGAGTCATAAATCAAAAATAGGTACCTAACCTGCACACAAAAGAATGAATCAAATAATGAATAAATTCTTTAACTCAAAGAACTAAAATTACACTTAATAGCCATAATTTCATACTCTATGTCAAATAATGTTTACATCCACTTACTTTACCATAAAGCACAACATGAGCATTCCATACACCTTTCATAATAAACCTTATTTGCTAGTCTTCTCCAATGAATTAATTATACATTATCAATATGGGACAATCTGATGTTGGCACCCAATTTCTAACAGATAAATCGTAACAAAGTTTTGAGCCCAATGCTAGTCGGATAAACCGACGATAGGTGTGCCCTGCACTAGTCGGATAAATTGTAATAGCCCATTTTTTGTCAAATCAGAATAATGGTTTTGGGACCACAAATCCGAAGAAACATATTTATTTTATTATTATTTTAATTTCTACAGCATGATTGAGCATGTGTGTGAAAATTTCGGAAGAAATTTTATTGTTTGTTTGGTCAATTCGATAAAAAGGACTAAATCTCGTAAAGTGTAAAACTTGATTTCTAATAGCTAAAGGTGTTTAATGGCTATAGAACTTTAAATTGGAGGTCCTTAAGAGGTACTTAGACCATTAATGAGTTATTGGACAATTATGAGCTTGGTTTTATAGAAATTATTAAGATTTTTAAAGGTTATATTAGTAAATTAATTATTAAAGACTAATTAAATGAAATAAAAACAAATATCATCTTTTTAGTCTTCATCTTTAACCGATTCTAGGGCTTGAGAAGCCATTTTCATTCCTTTTCATTTGGCCAAGCTCATATATGCAATTGGTAAGTGATTTTTGTCCCATTTTAAATATTTCTATGTTTTTATGATCATTGCTTCGTATTCTAGCTAGCCTGTACCTTTAATTTCAAAATTGTTAAAGATTTTGAGAGTTTTCATTGTTGAATCTATGTGTTCTTTGATGTTTAATGTTGAAATATGAAAGCTTGATGATAGTTTTACATGTTTTGTTAAGTGGTTTTTGATGAAAATGCATAATAGGGATTAAATTGTGAAATGAGCAAATTGTGTGATTGAAATGTGAAATAAATGAAATTTTTGGACTGCTATGGACCTATATATAATTTGGCCAAGCATGGGTTTTTTTGAATTGTGTAAATTTTGTGTATTTGTGAAATAGGTACTAAATTGATTAAATGTGAAAGTTTAAGGGCTAATGTGTAAAATGCCCAAATGTGTATTTTTGGATTAATTGAATGAGTAGATGAATAAATAAGTTAATTTTGAATTCATATATTCGGATTTAGATCGGGGGGAAAGCAAGGTTATCGAGTAGTCGACCCGATCCGTCAATTCTTAATACGAGGTAAGTTCGTATGTGATGATTACATTATAAATGTATGTTAAAATAATTTAATATTGCATAAATTGTTAAAACAGGATTATGGATAATGTATGAATTATGAAAATGACTTTACGGATGCATTCGATGATAGAAACGAAAAGTGTGAAAGCCCGGTTGAACCTTAAGAATAGTTTTAGATACTATTGACATGTCAGTAAGTGATACGTTGAGTTGACTTCGAGCCATTATATTAGCACTTCAGGTGCGTATTTTACCGATTTGGCTTCAGGCCATGCATATCGGATGATTTGGCTTCTGGCCATGATAATAGTTCTTCAGATAAGTTACCTTGATTTGGCTACGGGTCATGGTATAGGTACTTATCGTACGAGACTCCTAAGTATCCGATTTCTATTCCGAATGGTTCAACAGGTAAACAAATGATGTGGTTGAGAAAGAGGTTAGTACGAGGCGATATAGGTGCGTACAGAACCTATTCGAGTATTAAATAGTGAAACTTTGATGAGTTTGTATTTGATCATGTTTTGAGACATGAGAAAGGTTTGTAGTTAATGTGTATATGGTTTTGTCATGTGTAATTGGTTGATTTTCATTTATTCGATAAAATAAGTTATTCACATATGAGCTTACTAAGCTATAAGCTTACTTCATGTTATTTTTCTATGTTTTATAGTGAATCAAGGCTAGCTCAAATCCGGGAGTCGTCGGGAACATCATTGCACTATCAAACATCTAAGTTGGTACTTTTTAATTATACATTTATGGTATATGGCATGTATAGGTTAGATGTAGTATTTTGGTTGTGATTATAGCCATGAGATATGGCTTGTAAATGTATATGTTTTGGTTTGTATATATAGCCATGTGTGATGGTTTATTTTGGTATGTTTGGTATGAATGTGGTTATGGTTTTATAGTTGCTCAAATGGTTAATTAATTTATGGAGTATAAATGCTTGAGAAATGCCTTGATGAGGTATGATTTTAGTTGTTGTGTTGGTTATTTATAGGGTAAGTTATGTATGTGTGAATTATGGTAAATGAACCATATTGTTTGATATTGTTTTTGCATGTATTTGGCTAAGTAAATGGTAGTGATTTGAGAATTGGAATAGATGAAATTATAATGGTATGAATTGTGCATTTGATTGATGATTTTGGCTACCTAATTGTATGATGAAATGGTACCATTTTGACTTGTGTAGGTACATTGAAGTTAGGGTGGCAAATTGGCCTTGCAAATGGCCTATTTTTGTCCACACGGGCAAAGACACGGGCGTGTGTCTCAGCCGTGTGTGACACATGGTCATGTTACACGGCAGTGTGTCCCCTGGTGTTGAAATTGAATTGAAGTCAGTATGCTCTACACGGTCTCACTCACGGGCATGTGATGGACATGTGGTACAAGTCAGTATACCCTCTAATTGGCACACGGCCTAGCACACGGGCGTGTGACTTGGCCGTGTTGCATAAGTCAGTATACCATATAGGTTTGGCACGGCCTAGCACACGGGCGTGTGTGGCCACTTCGAAGGGCACACGGGCTAGACACACGGGTGTGTGGTTGGCCATGTGACCCAAGTCAGTATGTATGCCCTGTTTCCACACGGCCTGAGACACAGGCGTGTCTGGAGCCATGTGAGGCACACGGGCGTGTGACCCCTGTATGGTTGAAATTTTTCTAAGTTTCCAAAAATTTTCGTATGTTATCGGTTTAGTCCCGAACCACTTGTAAAGCATGTTTAAGGCCTCATATGCCCTTATAAGGGACAATGTAATTGTGTTGAATGATTTATGAGAATGAATGCTTTATGTTTGATAAATGTATGCTATATGTTGTGAATTGATAGACGATACCTCCTAACCCTACTCTGGCGACGGATATGGGTTAGGGGTATTACATAAACCGACAATGTTTTGTGCCCAATGCTAGTCAGATAAACCGACAATATCAAATGTGTGTCCAGCACTAGTTGGATAAACCTACAATATCAAATGTGTGCCCATCACTAGTCGGATAAACCGACAACATCAAATATGTGCCCAGCAGTAGTCGAATAAACCGACAATTACATATGTAATTTCATAATTCACGTTTCCTCATTTCATAATTCAAGCATTTACAAACACACACACACACACACACACACACACACACACACACACACACACACACACACACACACACACACACACACACACACACATATATATATATATAGTTAAGATATCAAAGTAACAATTAAATTATTAAAAGTAATAAATAGTGTTCAAGTTCAAAGACAACGAACTTACCTTCGTAACAGCTACCAATATTCGATGATGATTATTCAACAGCTTTTCCCTTCCCACGATTATCAATCAATTTACTTGTTTCTCGATCTAATTATAACAATTCAACCATCTCAACCAAAATCTTTAACAATGTAATTTATATAATCAACTCATTAATACTATTTTACATATTAACATTAAACTTCTACTTTTATACACATTAGTCCCAAAAATTGATACTTCCAATTTAACATGAATTTACCCAACCATGCCTAACCGAATTTTCCTAGAGTCCCTATAGAACTTCCTATTTCTCAATTGAACCCCCAATTTCAAGTTTTTTTTAATTTAGTCCCTAATGCACAATTTCATGAATTGCCTCTACAAGGTAGTCTCATTTAACTTTCAACCTTAAAATCCATCAAAACAACACCAAAAATTTAAATTTCTCTATGATGGTAACTTCCATAATTTCAACAATTCTAAAAATTTCAACATGGGCAAGTTAACTTATGATCTTAAGGTTCTAAAACATAAAATTTACGTAAAAAGGACCAAAGTATACCAACCAATTTGAACTTCAAAGGTTAAAGATCAATGGCCGCAATATGCTTCTTCTCCTTTTCAAGCTCGGCATGCAAAGAAAATGAAGTTTAAATTTGTTTCTCTTCCCCACTAAGCTATTTGTTTCCTATATTTTATTATTTCATTTTCACTTTTATTTTAGCATGATTTACTAACTTAAATGTTATAATATGATTAACATATAATAAATAATATCAATCATAATCATCCACTATCAACAAGTTATATAAATAATGGTCTATTTATTTAATAAGTCCCTTACTCTAGTCCCACCATGTAACTTAATATTAATTACTATTTTTATCATTTACTTAATTTAGTCCATGTACTTAAATTAAAACCCTATTTCTACAAAACTACCAAATTGAATTCCAATTCACTTTCAAGGTAACTTTATAAATATTTGCTAAAGATATGTACGAGTCTAGTTTATAGAAATGAGGTCTTGAAACTACACTTTTTGACACCACTGACTTTTGAGTCATTACAACGGAAATATTATTTCATAATTAAAACAAGTTATATTATTTAAGGATATTTTAATATTTTAATTTTAACAAAAAACAAGAAAAATATACATATAATGAAATCTAAACCACACCAATTAAATTAGTAAAACATTAAATTCACCACACAATCATGTATCTGAATCCAAACATCAATAACAAATAAAGGCGATCCTCACCTAGCAGAATTTTTTGAAAGATGAGAAGATAATAAAGCTCCATGAACCACCCTCTATCATCCAAATCAGAATAAGAACCGCTTATCCCCAAATCCGAGATGGGATGCAAAATATTAGGTATAGTAGTGCACATAGGGTGGAAGTTCAGAATACAAGCAGTTAGGCAGAGGAGTGAAGTGCCTCCCATCCCGCTTCCTCCTTCAAGATTCAATGCAGCCAATCCGTCTTCCACAATACATAACACCCGACAAAACAAATAAAAGAAAGGTGGTATAGAAGCAAACCTTGAATCTCTTAATTGAAGTGATTTATTTTGGCCTGAATATTTTTATAAAAATTTAGTCGCTATATAAAATATTCATGAAAATGTCTGCCACAGCAATTAATTAGGCAGATGTAAGACAATGTATATATGATTTCATTAATGCCCAAAAAAGTAATTCAAATTCCAAAGATGACAAGTCTGTTGTTTCTTTATGGCAAGAAAATACAAATTGTGCAATGTTATAAATATTTTTGACAACTTGTGGGCAGAGTCCCGCCCACTAGTCTCTATTTTTTAATTACAAAATGCAATTGGCTGCGCATGATTTTTATTTTTCCTACTTTTTTACCCTAACCAAATAACAATTCCATATATATATATATATATATATATATATATATATATATATTAAATTCTACTGATCTAATTCTTAGTATTTTAATTTTATTTTTTATATTTTTGAATTTTAAAATTTTAATATTCAATAATTATTAAATCTATTAAGTTTTTTATTTTTAAAATTTGATACGACAAACATATTATTATGTGTAATGTCATTTTAGTTTTTCATTTCTAATATTACTCACTAAAATTTAATTAATAAATTAATAATTGTCATTTGTAACAAGACTGAAACTTTAAATTTTGAAAAATATATGGACTTAATGATAGATCCTTATCATAAGGTTATTTTGGGCTATATTTTACTTACATTTGCTTAATTTCTTAAGTATTCTTATATGTTTTGGATTCATTTTAGTTTATTTAACCTTTTATGTTTGTATTGTAAATGTAATGTATTTCACTGCTTTTATAAGTATTTGCGTGTTTTTCGTATTTAATTTCAATAAATTATTTTGTATAATATTTATAGGTAAATATTGGTTTGTAAAAAAGATATCAATACATAGGACCATGGGATTAAATACACTAAGCTTGAAGTTGATCCAAGATGATGAGTGATAGTCCAATGCTTAAAGTTTCAAAATTTGTAATTTGAACACATTCAAAATCTCCAACCCCAACACTTACTATTCCGATCATATCTCAAGGTCCAGCACTCCGTTTTGGATTACTTTATATCGTCGGAAAGAGAATTTGAAGCTCTATCCACATATTAAAACATCAATGTCAAAATGCATCCAGAAAAAACATCTAAAAGTAAAGAGAAAGTTACAAATTTTACATTGATGGAAAATTTTGACGTATTTTCGTATTAGAACCGTGTCTCTTAATATACTTAAAGTTTGGTGCTAAAATTTCTACAATGAATGTACAATATGCAAATCTTCAATCAACTATTTTGATATGGGCTAATAAGTTATTACTATCAAAACCTATTCGTTGTCATTTAGTTCTTCCTAAACATTTATAAATAGTCTTTAGTTTTTAGAATGAAAGGCATCTTGGATTCGAGATCAAGGTCATTTTCTTGTTAGAGTTTATTTTATGTTTATTTTTTTCTTCACTATGCTTGTAAAAATCTTATGTTCCTTTTAGAAAAAAGCTTATGTTCTTCATTTTCGATATTTCTACCCTTATTTCAAAATTAAGTAACAAATATTTGTTTTAGCATAATATTTGTAATATTGTAATGTAACGACTCAAAATTCAATGGTGATGAAAAAAGTGATTTTGGGACCCTGTTTTCATAAACTAGACTCGTAAATGTTTCTAGTAAATATTTATGAAGTATATTAGAAGTAAATTAAATTTTGATTAGGTAATTTTGTCAAATTAGTGATAAATTAGGGCTCATGGACTAAATCGTAAAAGTGTCAAAAATTCAAATTTTAAGAAATCTCTAATCAGGATTTAAAGTAAGGGCCTTGAATAGCAATCATACCATCATGGATATTTTAGTGGACGGTGGTGAGTTGGTGGACATCATAAAATTTTTGAAGTTAAAAAATTAAAATAAAATTTAAAGAATAAAAAAAAGGGTGATGTTGGAAAGAAAGAGAAATCAATATCTTTTATTTCTTTCAAGAAGTGACAACTAGGGTTTGAAATATTCAAAGCTTCAATTGGTTAGTTCAATTTAGTCCTTTTTCTAGTAATTTTTATGTTTTCGGAATCATAGGAGCTTAAGTTAGTTGACCCATGTAGTATTTTTCGGTACTGTTAAAGATTGAGGATGTTGTCATTGATGAATAGTTGAAGATTTTGGTGTTAATTTGATAGATTTAAAGTTTAGAGTTAAAAAAACTAAATTGTAAAGTCAATTGATGATTTTGTTCAATAGAGACTAAAATGAAAAAAATTTTAAAATTTATGGTAGAAATGAGAAATAGGAGGTTCAATTAGGACTAGAGTGAAATGGACAGGAAAATTTGAGGCTAAATTTGAAAGTTATGATAGTCCCGATTTTAGGGACTCAATTGAATAAAATAAAAAAGTTGCTTAAATTAACAATTGAATGTAAAATTGTTTGTGTATTGATGATTTGCTATAATTGTGTTAATCTCTAACTAACGTCGACCCGAATTCCTCGAAAAAGAAA
Source organism: Gossypium rotundifolium (assembly GCA_025506655.1). Lineage (NCBI taxonomy): Eukaryota > Viridiplantae > Streptophyta > Magnoliopsida > Malvales > Malvaceae > Gossypium > Gossypium rotundifolium. The sequence continues at coordinate 680,363 of CP106730.1, read as the reverse complement.
GGAAAAGACAAAGTCATCGACAAATAGCTCAGAGTTTACAGTTTGTGTTTCTATATCCAAACTATCTCAATTGTTGCATTTATGATTTGCATTGTATGGTAAGTTCTTAAGGTGAGTTATAATTGATTCAGTGAGATGAATTGAATTGATATGAATTCGTTGTATGTGAAAAGGACTGAATTGAATAGATTCAAAAATATTATTTGAAATATGGAATTGTACTAAGGTTACGATGAGCTATGTTGTTATATATAGGAATTATTGATTGGTTGATTAAGATTATTATATTGAAATTGAGAATTGGTTTAAAATGAATGTGAGAAATTTGTTACCCTATTAACTGTTCGAGCGGGGTCGGGTATAATTGGCATGCCATAGGATAGAAACAGTTTAAGGTTATACGACTACGTCTCGAGCAGTGTTGGGCACTCTGTTTTTCGGTTATACCGACCAGTGCTAGGCACATCTATCTATTGGTTATACCGACCAGCGTAAGGCGCAACTTATTATTCTCGGATTTATACGATAGGCACTGGGTGCCAAATTGGTGTGTTGGTTGGATCCGTGTATTCATCCAAGTCCAAATCAGGTTAATAGGGAAATTAAAATGAAAATCAAAATAATGATCCGTGAAATGAGTAGAAATAATTATGGTTATGTTCTTTGAATTAACATATGGAAAAATTGAGATGAAATGTGATACCTAATAATTGAGATTTTCAAATGGAATATGAAATGGAAATGTTTTGCCTTATACTAATGGCTTTTATTAGATTTGGGTTATGAGAACAAGAAATGGTAAAAGTTGACATGATAATTTGCATATCATCATTTATTCTTAACTTGTGCATTGAACGATTTATATTGTGATTTAATGTTTGGATTATAGAAACACCACTAAGTTATACTCAGAGTACAATTTTGTTTTTCGTGTGCAAGTAGGTTCTTTTGGTTCGATCATCAACTTCAATATCCAGCGGCAAGCCCGGACTCAAGTGTTGGTGATGTTTTTATTTTGGTCATGACATGTACCTAAAAAGGTTATATGGTTGTATATGTTATGCTTTGGATTAATTTGGTATTTTGAATGTTATGTGATTATGTGTATATATAAGTGTTGGAAATGATCTTTGTAGTTGATAACCTTGTTGAATTGTTTAGGTATGTATGTTTAATTGCTTACATAGTGATTAGGTAATATGTCTTGAAATAGGCTTAGTAAAATGAATGATATGCATATGCTAAGTTTGAAAGAATATGGTAAGGTTTGGTATATGTTTGTGTGGTTGACATTAATGCCATCTTAAGATTGTTTTGAATGATTAAATGATGTATGTCATGTAACGGCCCGGTTTTAATTAAATCAGAATAGTGGTTTTGAAACCACGAATCTAATGTCAAAAAAATTATTTTAATATTATTTTGTGTGTCTACAGCGATAGAATTATTGTGTGAAAGTTTCGTAAAGAAATTTTACTGTTTGAATGCTTAATTCGGTAAAAAGGACTAAATCGCATAAAATGTAAAATGTATTTTATATTAGTTATGTAACACCCCAAACCCGAATCTTTCGCCAGATTAAGGTTACGAGGCATCACAGTATAAAACACAGTTCAGTACAATTATTCATCACCTTTCATGCACCAAAGAATAACGACACATTTATATCATTATCAAACTTGAATATCCATAATTCAAGTATTTTAATAATTCAATTCAACATACATCAAAACTTAATTGAACATGTTCCAAATTTGAACCAAGACATAAACAACTTAATATCCAATCACATATATGACATTATCAACATTACCATATGGCCGTACATACCTTTGAAATCATTATATTATATGCATTTATCCTAAAAACTCTTTTCTATGTATCTTTACTCAATCAATAGTAACCTATTCCATTAATTTAGTCATGACTATATAATTTCACATGTTACGTATGTCCATCTATGTTAAACATCCACATGGAATAATAGGCATGCATATAAAATAAACATGAACAAGCATATCAACCAAAACAACCATACAATGATTCATTATTTGCCTTCATCAACCGTACTCCATATAACCAATCGCTCAAGCATAATAAAGGTGCATACATCGCCATTATAAACCAAATCGAATATCCTATACACATTCATACATATAATTATCCTTTTATCAACTTTCTAATCCGAATTATGGATAACTTTAGCTTCCAACATTCATAAACATACTTCATTATGTATATATATAAATATCACATAACCAAAATCATTTAAGCTTAATATTATTTATTCTTACTAAATGCATCAAGCATATATCATTTACCTTATTACCAAAACACATAATTGCCTATCATTAGCATAGCATATTGAACAAGTTACACATAAACTCACCTTAACCTAGATCATATACACAAACATAAGCATAGAAACCATGTTTTGCATATAATAAGTCAAAGGCAATTTGCTAAACCAAACATATCAAGCACTTAACCAAGTACACATAAAACGAACTTAAACATAGTGATCAAGCCATTTTAGCATGGCTATATATATATATATATATATACATGTTCCAAAATCAAACATTCCATCTATGCTATACATGCCATAAACCCAAATTCAACTTAGTAAAATACTAAAAAGCTGTCGATAGTGGGAGTAGTCTTCGACGATCCCTAACTCGTAACATATATCCAAATCTATAAATGTAAATAAACAAGAATACACACGAGTAAGCTATTTAAGCTTAGTAAGTCATAAGCAATTATATATTTATCAACTATTATTAATTAACACTAAGTTAGCAAAACCGAATATACATGTTCTCAAATACAAGGTTATCATATCATAGCACATATAGATTACCAAATCAATACAAATATCCTCACATAGCAAAACACTTATCTTTACCTACTTAAGAAGGTAATGCTTATCAATGTACATCAATGATTAAATATATTTATTCACATATATATACAACCGGATATCAATTTACCATGTACATATAAGAAAATCCCCATAATCGAATGTGTCCATGTATATATATATATACATCTATCAAGTAATATCATCTTCGCATATGAATAACATCTACTCAATATCATTTTATCCACATATCCAAGATGCCAAAATACAAACACATTATCTATCAACTTACTTATTCGATAAACATCACATATAACATGTACTTATGTAAATACATATCTTATGGTCAATCTCAAAGACACACCCAAAATCAAATTCCAATATATTATATTCATTATTTGTAAAATCGAATGCACACATTAAAATCGCATGTTTATAATCACGTAGATTCAACATTCATATCCATCACATTATCACACTAAAAATTCTACTATTTCTATATTCATACATGTCGATTACCATTTCAAATTCACATAACACCATTCTTAGCATAATATTTCAACTCAAGTAACATTAATCACAACTTACCTTACTTCGATGAATTCAATAGGATTTAAGCTTACCGAGTTTTAACTCAATAGTTTCACTATGTTACACCTCGATCAATTTATGGTTTCTTCTTTTAAAGTATCACCAAGCATTAAGCCCGCTAGGCACAAAGCCCTAATATATCACAGGCATTAAGCCCGCTAGGCACGGCTTCCGAATATATCACCGCACTAAGCACGCTAGGCACGAAGTCCGAATATATCATCGGCACTAAGCCTTCTAAGCACGGTTCGAATATGTCACTGCAAGACAAGGCTGCTAGGCACGAAGCCGAATATGTCACCTAAGACAAGGTCTGCTAGGCACGAAGCTTCGAATATGTCACCCAAGACAAGGCCTACTAGGCAATAAGCCCGAAATAATTCATAAACTAGTCCATCAAATTTCATTTCTTAACACTATCATCATTAACTAAACATATACACATTCACATTCACATATCACCACTAATGTACAAATTCTTATCATATATACAAAAACACATCTAATCCATCTTAAAGCCTTTACATTCGGCTAACACATATATTCCTACTCAAATTTATCAAATAATTTCATTAAACCTATTCATAAATAATTCTTTAACATACTTTAGCTTAAGGACTTACCTCAGATATCGTCGGACGACAAAAACTGAATATTCGATTATTTCCACTTTTCCCCGATCCAAGTCCGCTTTCTTTTGTTCTTGATCTAAACACGTTCAAATTAAGCTCATTCAAACACATTTCTATTCAATTTAGTCCTAAAACACATAAATGGGCAAATTACCATTTTGGCCCTAATATTTCACACTTTTACAATTTAGTCCCTATTGCACAAAACACAAAATACACAAAATTTCTCATTACCCATGCTTGGCCAAATATTTCCTATGTTCATACAAGTCCATAAATTTCATTTATTTCATATTTTAGTCCTTTAAAAATTTATTTTTGCAATTTAGTCCAAATTATTCAAATTCATCAAAAATTCAAAGACAAAACTTGTTAATCAAACACATATATTTCTTATTTCATCTTCAAACAACAAAAACCACAAGGTATCATCAATGGTAAAACACAAAATCATCATCAAAATCAAAAATTAAGACATGGGTTGGAAAGTACTCAAAGCAACGATATCAAAAACGTAAAAATTATCAAAAACCGAACAAAATCACTTACCCAATTAAACCTCCAAAGTGCCGAACCTTAGGTAACTTTTCTTCTTTTATTTCTCTCCTAGTTTCGGCAATTGGAAAAAAAATGAACATGCAAGCTCTTTTTTTCATGTTTTATTTAATATATTAACTTTATAATACTTTATTTATTTTTATAACTTTTATGTTTAATATATATATTAAAAAAAAAAACCACATAATGTAACCTTAGTGCCGTCCATTCAATAATTAAAGGGATATATTGCAACATAAAACCCTCATATTAAAAGAACAACCATTATTCAACCCCTTTGAATTTAACCACTAATTTTTCATTTTATGCGATGAAGCCCTTTTTATTTAATTAAGCACACAAACAATCAAATTTTCATACGAAACTTTCACACATACTAATTCACATATAATTAACACGGAAAATAATATTTAAATATATTTTTTGGACTCAAATTTGTGGTCCCAAAACCACTATTCCGATTAGAGTCAAAATTGGGTCATTATAACTCTCCTCTTAGGGATTTTCGCCTCGAAAATCTTAATAGAAAGTAGATTAAGGATTTGCTTCACACAATACATTTCAAATTCACACACTTGGATTTCAAATCTCTTTATTCGACTCAAAGTAAACTAGAACCGACATTTCGATTGATAATGTCTTCGTGCAAAAGAAAGCTTCAACATTCGAACTAACTTTAATTTACCACAACATTTCTCAGATATAATAGTTCCAATAGATATAACTCTATATTAAATCTTCAAGAATACAAATTCTTCTTCCATACTATCCTTCAATTCATACATGTACGTTCAAAATTTATTTCTAGTTCGTAGATAGATTCAAACACATATAACCTAATTTAACTTTTCAATCAAATAATTCAGATCATACTAAACCACTGAATTGGTCTTTTCGAAGAAATCTTTTCTTCTCGTTAAAAGGATAACCCTAGACATATCATTATACAGATTTATCTTAATCTTCTATCATTTTCACTTTTATCAATGTCGAACCTTCACGAGAACTAGAAAAGAGTTTATAATGAAGCTGTCTCTTATATTAATCATCGAAACTTTGAATTCTATTGAAATCACCTTAACCAAATAGAAATCATTGGGCCTTACTAGGAACGATGTCTCAACCCTATAATAAATATTATCCCAACTGTTAAGGAATAAATATTATCCCAACTGTTAAGGAAGTATTTGAACATAGAAAAGAATCAAATATGATTTTAGTAGCAACCATTGCAGAGACACAACTTCTATAACTCTGAGGACGGTACCATTACACTCTCACATTTCAAGCCAGAAGCTATAATCATAATAAACAAGGTCATCTCTGTCATATAGAGATCTCTTGTAGATAATCACATGGAATCATAAGAAAACTGAAAGAGTGAAATTTCAACATATGGAGCTATACAGGATATCTGAAAATTACAACCCGTATAGAATGATATCAATTCCGATGCTATCCCAGAAAAAGTCCAGTAAGAACAATGTCACTCATAAATACTAGAATCCCCAAGAACGGAAGCAATATAATCTTCACGATATTCAATGTAACAATAACTAGTAGAAATGAATATTAATTTCATACAGATTTTACCGTCGACTTTTATATCCACATAATGGAATAAATTATCGAGAAAGACATAACAATGTCGAACATAACCCAAATAGATCAACGATGCTTTCGCCTATTAATATGTTTAGCTAATGTTCTCTACACGATAAAACTTCCTTTTGAAATTAAAAAATACATATACTTCGAGGAAAATGTACACATAGAATGCCCGAAGGAATCGTAGTAACTACCCGATTATAACCATTGCATTCAACCATTAATACGATTCAATCCTTATTCATTTGTCTAATTCGCCATCGTAAATTTTCACATTATCCCTTCACTAATGTAAATCAATTCGTAAAAGCTTTCATTAATACTTTCTTTAAATAACATACCGGATAGGTCATTTAATCTGAGTTAACTTCTTCTATAATAGTGACTTTGCATAATCTGAATAGTCTTCTAACTATCCAATATCTCTTTTAGTACTATCTTCATTTGCTTATTTTCTTTTCTTTTCTAACCACATTACTAATCTTTCAAACATGGACTTCTGTAACTCCTCATTCATGAACTTATCCAATCCAAATCTTACTGATTTCAAAGATAACATTTTTACCGATAAGGAGTAAGGGTAGTAACGCCTCAAATTTAATTCGTACATAAATGCACATAACACATGCTATCACAAATAGCCGTTTATTTTAATTTCACATTCTCAAAACATTTAATAAACATTTGCTTATAATCACTTTTGTTCTTAACACATATTTCATAAGCCAACTCAAATCACTAATTCACAATCGAAATTCTCATATAGCATCATAACTCAAATGTCATAACTCATGTACTCATATAATTATGACATTTATCAATAACAAATATGTCATACACTTTGATTCATACCTTTACGAGTGTCAACTCATCACCAATATATTTTCACTCAAACATTTGAGTACACATTCCATACTATCAGAATTTAGCTCGGTTGGAAAGCTTATCTGTCTAATTAAAACAATTTTCGTCAGAGTTGGGAGTTATCACACTATCGCAGGTTAAATATGGCATGTATAGCTAGACACACATACACTATGGTAGTCCTAGAACCGACTAAACCATAGCTCTGATACCAATCAAATGTAACACCCCAAACCCGAATCTGTCGCCAGATTAAGGTTACGAGGCATCACAGTATAAAACACAGTTCAGCACAATTATTCATCACCTTTCATGCACCAAAGAATAACGACACATTTATATCATTATCAAACTTGAATATCCATAATTCAATTATTTTAATAATTCAATTCGAACATACATCAAAACTTAATTGAACATGTTCCAAATTTGAACCAAGACATAAACAACTTAATATCCAATCACATATATGACATTATCAACATTACCATATGGCCGTACATACCTTTGAAATCATTATATTATATGCATTTATCCTAAAAACTCTTTTCTATGTATCTTTATCAATCAATAGTAACCTATTCCATTAATTTAGTCATGACTATAAAATTTCACATGTTACGTATGTGTCATGTTAAACATCCACACGGAATAATAGGCATTCATATAAAATAAACATGAACAAGCATATCAACCAAAACAACCATACAATGATTCATTATTTGCCTTCATCAACCGTACTCCATATAACCAATCGCTCAAGCATAATAAAGGTGCATACATCGCCATTATAAACCGAATCGTAATATCCTATACACATTCATACATATAATTATCCTTTTATCAACTTTCTAATCCAATTATGGATAACTTTAGCTTCCAACATTCATAAACATACTTCATTATGTATATATATAAATATCACATAACCAAAATCATTTAAGCTTAATATTATTTATTCTTACTAAATGCATCAAGCATATATCATTTACCTTAAAACAAAAACCACATAATGTAACCTTAGTGCCGCCCATTCAATAGTTAAAGGAAATATTGCAACATAAAACCCTCATATTAAAAGAACAACCATTATTCAACCCTTTGAATTTAACCACTAATTTTTCATTTTATGCGATTAAGCCCTTTTATTTAATTAAGCACACAAACAATCAAATTTTCATACGAAACTTTCACACATACTAATTCACATATAATTAACACAGAAAATAATATTTAAATATATTTTTTTTGGACTCGGATTTGTGGTCCCAAAACCACTATTCCGATTAGAGTCAAAATTGGGTTGTTACAAGTTAAAGGTATCAAATAGCTTTGGCTTTCAATTATGGTGGCCTTAAATGGTAATTAAACCATTTGAAACCTTAGTGGACATATATGGACACATTTTATGTGTTTTAAATGATGTATAATTAAGGTTAAAATTGTAATTCAATAAATAAAGGTTAATAAAATAAAAACAAAATGAAATGGTGTCCATCTTTCTTTCCTTTAGCCAAAATTTTGCAAGAAGAAAGCCAAGGAATTAGGTTTTCCATTCAGTCACTTTGAAAAGGTATGGTTTTAGCTCGATTTTTGATGATTTTTACGTTTTTGAGATCGTTACTTCGTATACTAGCTAGCCTAGAGACTAATTTGCAAAAAAGTTAAAAGATTTTGAATGTTCCCATTGATGAATATGTATGATTTTTTATGTTTAATGATATATTATGAACATTTGATGTTAGTTAAACAAGTTTTGTTAAGTGATTTTGGTGAAATGCAAATTAGGGGATAAATTGTGAAATGTGAGAAATGTGTGGTTAAAATGTGAAATAAATTAGAAATATGGGCTAATATGGACACTAGTGAAATTCGACTATCATGAAATTGGATTAAATTGCATGATTTTTTATTTTATGCTACAAGGACTAAATTATGAAAAATGTGAAAGTTTAGGAGTAAAAGGGTAAATATGCCTTAAAGTATGTTTTAGACTAAATTGAATGAATAGATGATTGAATAAGTTAATTTTGAATATATTTAGATCAAGAAAAATAGAATTCGGATCAGGATCGGGGAAAAACGAAAGTTATCGACTAATAGACTCGATTCGTCGTTTTAGCATTCGAGGTAAGTTCGTACATGATAGATATTGTTACAATTATGCTTTTAATGCTTTTATATTGCATAAATTGTATATACGAGACTACGATCATGTTCGACGACAAATCGATTGTGTTTAGCACTTAGTGTGCGATTTGGAATAACTTCGGCTATATAAGGCACTTAGTGTGCGGGATTATAATAGCTTCGGCTACGCGATGGCACTTAGTGTGCGAAACATCAAGTAAGGCACTTAGTGTGTGGGATTATAATAGCTTCGGCTATGCGATGGCACTTAGTGTGCGAAACATCAAGTAAGGCACTTAGTGTGCGGGATTATAATAGCTTCGGCTATGTGATGGCACCTAGTGTGCGAAATATCGAGTATTCGATAGTGTTACAAAAATGTATGAGTTCATTATGAAATTGTACATGTATGTACATGTAAGTATGAAGTTCAAATAGAAAAGGTTATGACTTTGCATATAAGTATATAAACAAGTTTATGGAAGGTTTGTTATATTCATGAATTATACATTATCTAGTTCAAATTAATGATTTGTATTTTATGAATTGTTAAGTATATTTAGTACGAACTTACTAAGTTTTGTAGCTTACTTTGCTTATTTTTCCATGTCTTATAGTGATTTCAAAGCTAGCTCGAATTTGGGGATCGTCGGAGATTACGTCACAATATCCAACCATCTAATTGGTGGTACTTTTGAGTTGTGTATTTATGGTATATGGCATGTATAGGCTTGAGTCATTTTGGTTATGTTTTGAAAGTGAACATTGCCATTTGAGAAGACTTATAAATGGTTATGTTTTGTTTATATTTATAACCATGAGATTTGGCTTAATTTGGCCAGTTTGATTATGTATATATAAGTGTGCTTATGGCTTATATTATGAGGGTTGTGAAATTTGGATTATGCTTCGAAATGGAACAAATTGATGTATGTTTGGTAAATGTTTTTAGATATGAGCTAATGTAATTTTGTGAAGTGTTTAATGTTACTTGGAAATGGTTGACAAATTGATGATGATTGTGATTGAAGTTTAGGCTAAGAAATGTTAGATGTAATGGTAAGAATTATGGTTGATTTGGTTGTTATGGATTGCCTATTTTGCTTTATTTTTGTGCCATATGTGTAGGTGAAGGTGTGTATCAAATGGGGTTGCAAAATGGCTTGGTAAATAGCCTATTTTTGTCCACACAGGCAGAGACACGGGCGTGTGTCTCAGCCGTGTGTGACACATGGTCAAGTTACACGACCGTATATCCCCTAGTGTTGAAATTAAATTGAAGTCAATATGCTCCACACGGTCTCACACACGGGCATGTGACTGGCCGTGTGGTACAAGTTAGTATACCCCTAATTGGCACACGGCCTAGCACACAGGCGTGTGACTTGGCCGTGTTGCATAAGTCAATATACCCTATAGTTTTGACATACGGGCTAGACACACGAGCGTGTGGTTGTCCGTGTGACCCAAGTTAGTATGTATGCCCTGTTTCACATGGCCTGAGACACGGGCGTGTCTACTAGTCGTGTAAGGCACACGGTCTGTTCACACGGGCGTGTGACCCTTGTTTACATGAAAAATTTCTAAGTTTCCAGAATTTTTGTATGATATTGGTTTAGTCCCAAACCACTTCTAAAGCATGTTTAAGGCCTCATAGGCTCTTAATAGGGACAAATTGATTGAGATTGAATGATGAATGATTGATTTGAACAATCATATGTTAAATAGTTGTTTAATTGTTTCGTAAGTTTGGTAATGCTCCGAAACCCTATTCTAGCGTTGAATACGGGTGAGGGGTGTTACATGTCATGTTGATTGTATTGTGGCACTTGATGGTATAAGCATGCTTTAGTACCTATAATGCATTTTGATTGATGAAATTTAGTAATTGGGATTGATGTGATTTTGGTGAACAAATTGGTATGAAACTTTGGTATGTTTATAAATGAAGGGTTAGTGATGAATTGTTGAATTGATGTACTAATTGTGGCATATTGGTTAGGCACATAAAATGGTTGTTATAAGTGGTGTTTTGGAGCATGTTTTGATGCTTTTGAATAGGTTGAGAGTTGGTTTAAGGCTTGCTTGTGGCTTAAGTGAATTAAGGATTATAAAACTTGTTTTGGAAGGTTCCTTTAGGTACACACGGTTTGCCACAATGGCCGTGTGCCATACACGGGCATATGGCACGGTTGTGTGGTCTATATATTTTGGGTGATAATTGGTGCATATGGTCACAGTCTCTCACACGGTCCAGCCACACGACCGTATGAATGTTTGCAAGATTTTACAATTAGGTACACACACAGTCTCAGTTTGTTACACGGCCTAGCGACATTGCCGTGTCACTTTGTATTACATGATCTTACTTCTTTCACACGATTGGGCTACACAGCTATGTGTTTCAACCCCACACGACCTCAGCCTTTCACACGGTCAGGGGACACAACCGTGTGACCCCTGTTTACAAAATTTTCCTATTTTTTATAATTGTTTCAATTTGATCCCTAATTGATGTCGGGTTAATTTAAAGCTTTCATAAGCCCGATTTAAACCCCAAATTGTTTGTAATTCATGTTTATAATCGATCATAGGTGATAAATTGATATTGAATTGAGATTTTGAACTATGAATTGCATGTAAATGCTCCATATTTGTTTGTAGCACCTTATCGCTCGAGTCCGGCGGCCGGACTGGGTGTAGGGTGTTACATGTAAATTCTAATAAACTTTCCTGTGGATTGACCTTGGACTCCTAAGATTTTATTACTTGAACATAACTTGCACTTGGTTTTGCGAACATTGAAAGTGTTTGTCAAGTTTTTTTTTTTAACGACCCAGTTTTTAGTGGTCTTGAAAAATGCAATTTTGGGCCCCCATTTCAATAAATCAAGTCCGTAAATAGTAAATAGGTATATTTATGAAACAATTATATTGATTATATTTGAAAAAGTGATTGGATCAAACAAGATTATTTTTCAAGGATTTTAATGTGCTAAACTTACTTTATATATTGAGATATGCTATCACAAAAGATATGGGCCGACTTTATAAAGATTTATTTAAATCTCTTGTATCCTAAGTATAATTGGTTTGATGAGATTTGGACAGATAATTCTAGACTGAAGTTTGTTTAGTGAAGCTAGGTTCTTGCTCTAAATGTGGAAGCCTTGTTCATTATTGATACAAGTTTTTATTGTTGAGAAAATTATGTGAGCAGTGCCTCATGCAATGCCACCAGCAGTGCCCACTACACTTGGTATTGTTCGAATTACAAAACTTGCCTTATAAAGTTGTTAATCTTTTCAACCAAATCAGTTGGGTAATGAATTAGATAATTTCGTGGACATACATTGGCCCATATTTGAAGATCCATAATGTGGAACAACAAATCTTTAAAGATTGGATTGAATCAAATTGGATTAAGCAATCAAATTCTGGTTTAATGAGATTGGGTCAGATAACTTGAAACATATCTTGAGAATTCTTGACTTATCTTGAACTTTATGGAGATTCTCAATGTTGATTGTGCTGCTATTTTTGTAAGATTTTTTTTATTGTAATTTGTTTTTATCTTAGCAAACCTTATACTCTCATATATTAGAGGCTTGTGTAAGTTAAAAGGTGCAGATAGTTTTAACACTTATTATTCATTAGGAATTTATCTTTTGAGAGTACATTCTTGTAAATAAACAAGTGAGCCATTTGTTTTACCGTCCAAGTTTTCAAGAGGAAAACTTAGAAAAGAATGATCTAAATCTTTTTAAGTACAAAAGTGAGGCTCCTAAATTGATGCAGGTTAAGACTTAAATCACTTGTATGAAGTTGAAAGATAATGGCTGATCTCTCTAAATAAAGTCTCACAAATGTAAGGAAACCAAACTATGTAAACAATCATATTATGTTTATCTTTGTTCTTTAACAATCTCTAAAGCAGTTGGCACTACTCATAGCACAGCTGAAATATTCTTAACTTTGTTTTGCAATTAAGGACTATAGGTTCCAACATACCAAAAAAAAAAAAGCTGTGTTTGCTCCACAGCTGGACCATACTTTACAGAGGCTTGAGGGGGAAAAACTATAACGAAGACAATTTTAGCAAGAAAGGAAAAAAAGGAACCTATCAGCCAAGGGAAATATAAAGGGAGGACACAAATTATCCGGCGACAAGAGCACAATCAAGACAAATTGATTCTAGTAACTAAACTAGTTTGAATGGTCCTCATTTTAGGATTAGTTTTATAAATCTTTTTTACACCATGTTTTTGGAACAGTTTGGAACTTCAAATTTGAGATTTGTAGTGAATAAAGGCTTTGATGCTTCAAACTAAGCATTGAAATAATTTTTCAGTGAACTCCTCATAATGGAACTATCAAATGGTTATAACAATGCCCTGAACCTATTATGCAACAACATTTACATTTTCTTTTTCTAACTGGACATAGTATGTACAGAACTAATATAATAATTTTATAAGATAAAAATCGGTAAAAGTATCATGAAAACCATTATACTAGAAATCATATTGCATTTTGCTCCCTCTACTAAAAAAATAAGAAAATTAATCTTAATACCTTAGATCAAAAACAAATTAGTCATTCTATTAAAATTACATTCATTTTACGGTTCAAAACTAGTTTCTTACGTTAGCATGAAATTCATATAGTACGTTACACATAACTATCTAGTTATTTTTCATCTACAACAGTTTTTAACAATATAAATAGATAAAAATTTTAACAAAAAGGCTAGTTGGTTCTTTAATCCATCGTACAGGGATTAATTTACCTATTTTCTGAGTAAATGGAGCAAAATGCAATCTGACTCCTAGAACAAGAACCTCTATGGTATTTTTACCGACAATCTTTAAGAGAAACTATCAAGTTTAGAACTAAAAGAACCTAATATATCCTTTTCTACCACGACCAAGAATATTAAACCCAATTTACTATACTCCATAAACAAAAGGAAAGAAACTAAACCAGTAGACTGGTAGTAATAGTAGTAGCAGGCACATTTATTCAACCCAATTAATGTCTAAACCTTTTAGCTTCGTGAGCCACTTCTGTGTATTTTGCGAAACATATGGCTTTGATATTGGAGTCTTTTCTTCACTTTCTATGCCCCTACTTGCTGCTATATTGTCTACCTGTTTTTCCTTGGCACTAGTTTGCCCCTGTCTGCTAGGGTGCTTCTGTCTCACCTTGAGTGACAGTAGACGAGAAACTTCATGAAGGCCGCCCCATTTCTCCAATGCCCGTGCGATGTCATAGCGTCCTGTAAGTATAACAACAGAGTTCATAAAATTCATAAATAAAACTGAAGCTCCCTCTTGTTGGAATGACTTGAAACAATATCACAACTGAATATAACCTGCACGCTCAAACGACTTTCTGCTGGGCATAAATGATGGGTCCATTCCCCAGCTCCTCTGGAATCGATTAATCTGTAAGGTAAAACAGGCCGAATTAGATTGTTCCTCATTCTCAACTTGTACATATTATGATTCTGTATGACAATAACTTTCAACCATCTAACATGTTAATGAATTTCATTTGGCTTGAATTTAAAAGAACACTTAAAGGGTAACAAAAACAAATCACCTCCTCCTGCAGATTTTCAAGGTTGTCCCAATAGCCCTTCGGTTTACGTTGTTTGTATGCAAGGGAGAGATTCATTAAAGATGCAATCCTTCTAAATCCACCCATGCGTGTGATTGCTTTCTCGATATCCACTCTGCCATGCAAACGCAGTTGCTTTCTCATAGGCATAAATCCTTCCTGTCCATGTTCAGATATGAATTTCAGGAGCTCAGTTTTGAGGACTTCAATGTCCCTTTGCAAGCCTGGAACTCTTGGTCTTTGTCTAAGCGAATTAGCACTATTGGAACCCTCATCCTCCTCATCAGTATCACTATAGTCTGTTTCATTGCCATTGCTGGAGGAACTTTGTTGCCCAGAAAGCTGTCGATTTTCTTGTGTTTCCAAGGAAATTTTGGCCTCTCTTTTTTCAACATAATCTCGTATCGCACATAAATTGGACGGTAGATCTTCATATATAACCTACAAGGTCAGATGAGTAACACTTTATTATTTTGTTACCACAAGGATGCTTATCATCTTATCTTTTATTATTCCCACAAGGGTAGTGACTCCTTGGAAGGAGAACAGTTATCTTGCAACATATCTTGTAGGCTTACAAAATTAGTTTCAGAACAAACATGTATGACAAGAAAATGGGTAAGAGTACCATGGAGGCCCTTGTATTAAGAGTCAGAATACACTTTACTCCCTTTTACTCAAAAATGAACAAATTAGTCTCTATACGTTAGATCAAAGAGCAAACTAGTCCTTACTATTAAAAATTTCATCCATTTTTACCGTTAAAAATTGGCGTTGCTGATAGAATAACCAAACAGTTACATGTGGCGTGCCACATTGGCCTCATTCTAACATACAAGGACCAATTTTTAACAGAAGGACAAGTTTGCTCTTTACTCTAATATACAGAAGCTAATTTGCCAATTTTTTTAGTAGAGGAACAAATACAATCCGACTCTTAGTACAAGGGCCTCTATGGTACTTTTACACAAGAAAATGAAGGACAAATTACATTTTATCATGACGATTGAATTGCACATAACCATTGGCCCAAAAATAAAAAAGAGTAATGAATATTCAGTTAGAATTTTCACAACGGTTCGTACAAACTGTTGAAACATATAGGTGGAGATCCATCTGCAACTTTCCCATGCAAGGAGAATGTGTTATTTATAGTTTATGATTCATTGAAATCTAAGAAGTTTGAAGGTTAAGAAAGGCTGATATTTCGATAACATTTTACTCAGGTACCTAATATAGAGGTTCAAGTAAACATGCACCAAGTGACAAGAATTCTATAAAGAAAGGATATATTCAGTTCTTACCCAGAAACATTTGTATTTTTAAACTTATATCTTTAATGGATACATTAGCTGCAGATTAGGTACTACACAGTAGATGAGAAAATGAAAACGGAATGCAGTGAAGTGAATATTTGACATCCTTCAATGGATACATTACCTCTTCCATGAGAGCTTCAGAAAGAAGGGAATCTCGGTGCATTTTTGACTCCACAGAATACTTCAGTAGCGTGTGATGACTTCCAAGTTGCTCTAGAAGCCATCTCCCCTGAAATGAGTTAAAGTCCCCTTCGACCTGCTCGAAACTGATCTCTTTTTCAAGTTGTTCATGCAGATCTAAAACAACTCGTGCATGAAGCACCATATACAATAAGCCCTTGCATCCTTCCTGCAAAAGGAGCCAATTAAATCATAAAATAGGCCAGAGTAAACTTGCTTCATATTTTGTTGAGCTAACGAAGGTCTCCACAGGCCAAAAAAAATGAAGATCTCCAAATTTACTATGGTTCTTAAAAGCATCTTCTTTAAGAGGCCAAATGTGAAATGGTCCTAAATATATAACTACAACAAAAACATCACACTTAAGGTATGGTCCTTAAGCGCACACAAAGCATAATATAATCCATGTAGCTGATGCAACATTGAGAGGAAATACTTTTGTAGCGTTGTACTGTCCTGTAACCGAGTCTCGAAACAATTTGGCCCCTAAGATCTTCTTCCAGGATTTTACAAGTATGGTGCTTTTCTGCATGTCAAGGTTCCCTCCTTGATCCTATGGTCCCAAATTCTAAATCTCCAAGAACATCATAAATGATATTGAGAACATAGTTTTTGGAACCAAACTGGTAGCCGAACCAATCAAGCCACTGGTTCCCAATTCAACCATCAATTCAGTTTTAATAAAATAAATTATTAAAAATTTTAAAATTAAACAATTATTAAAAATTATAACTCAGTTCAACAGATTAAACAACCAGTTTAACCAGGTTTTTATCCCGGTTTTGAGGGGTTCATGGTCCAATCGATTCAAACCCTTTGTCTGGACAGATGTACCGGCCGGTCTGGTTTGGTTCCAACAACTATGACTGAGAATAACTACAAATCACTAATATAATACTCCCTCCATCTTAATAAATTTGTTACATTATGCCTCTTTTTTTTTTTTTAATTTATTATGGGTAAAATTTTGAAAAATATATTATAAGAGCTTTGAATGAAGTTGTTTTTAGATATATTTTTATAAATTTATTTAATTAAAATATTTAAAAATTGGGGTCAAAGTTTAAAAAGTTTGACCTCAAAAATATCAATTGTGACATTCTTATTAGGATAGAGTATATATATATTTGTAGGCAGCTCATCAATTTATTAATTTTCACCTGTTTGGGAGAGTGAACAAGATGGTAGATTTGGATTACTTTCACCTCGATTATGTAGAGATTGTACAGAAGCTCCAATTGTTCCTTTGTGAATTGTGGAAGCATCAGAGTATTCTATTGAACCTTATCATCTGCTGTTGTTTGCAATGCTTGGCCTGTCTGATTACTGTCATTCCCTTTCTTTTTCCAATTTGGAGGCTTCCCATGAATTTTCCAGTAAGTTTCCTTTGTGTTGTGCCATGGCTTAATGCAATGTTCACACTACGGTTTCCTTTTTTTATCTTCTTGAGACTCCCCTTGGGCTGATGCAAGTGCTGAAGCCTCAAGTGTTTTTGTTTCCAGGTCAGTATTTGGTTTCAACATTACCTTTCCCCTTAGCTCTTCCGTCCTTTTCCAAGAAGGCTTCCCTAAGAGTAGGTTCCCAAAGAAGTAGGACCTAACTTCATCAAAATCTTTGTTTACCCAGCCAAAAAATAAATAAACCCGATCATTCTCCTCTTTTTTCATACACCTAACACTATCGGTTGGACAGTCCCACTCATCATTATAACATAGGTCTAGTTCCTGCCAAAGGGACATCATCTCATTGAAAAAATCAGTAACCTCACGCTCCCCTTGCCTTGATTTCCATAACCTGTTTTTCAACTTAAAGGTTTGAGAGAAGTTTTCTACATCAGAGTAAGTTTTTTCCCTTATAGCCTCCCAAATATCTTTTGCTATAGGAAGGAAAAGATAGGGTTTGCCTACTGATGGCTCCATAGAATTAATCAGCCATGACACATCCTTTAATGGAAGGAAAAGATAGGGTTGATCTTTTAAATGGAAACATCCTTAAGTTACATTTGCTGCATGCATTGGCTATGATAGCTAATAATAGAAAATTTTAGTTAGATTAATTATCCAATACTGAGATGATTACAGGATAATCAAAAGATGAATTGGAATGCATAATCTATATGGACAAGTTCACATAAGACAAGAAAAAATTTATCGTTCATCCACTAAAAGCAACAGAATCTAAAAGCATTTACTATGGCATCCTAAGAGAGAAAATGATTCATAAATAAATCTTACTCGTACCTGAAGAATGCGAACTTTGTTGTTTTCGCGTGATAAGACTTTACTAATAGCTAAATTTGGAACAATCCTGCCAAAATGAAACTTATTGAGGAAAAAAACAGGAACACAAAAGAACGACTTGATTAGAAAGATAAATATTTGAATACTGTGGATTTATTTAATCTAAATTATTCCATTTTACTACAAATCTAGGAGCAATGGAGAATGTATGGTAACTACTAAGTTCTACATGGATTATATTATACTTACTCTGGAAGACTCTCGTATGCAGTTAAAACATTCCAAACTTCACGAACAGGGCTTTTACAGTTATGCTAGCAACAACGCAACGATGAACGCCTCCATTTTCCTTCAGCCCAAAAGCATTTTATCAGGAACAGCTAAAACAGAAGTCATTATATCAGCAATTGCTAAAACAAAAAGTGGCTTCCAGATAACATGAGACCCTATGAGAACAGACTAGAATCAATTAGTTACCAAGAAGCCGTCAAATCTCCGAAGATGAACTTCATCAACCACACAAGGCCTATCGATTCTGCTGACTTTTCCAAAAACACCCCAGCTACTGTTCAACTCACTTGAAGATGGTAGAGGCCCAGTTACAGGCGGTGGTTTATCCTTTCCCAAGAGTGCACCATTTGAGTCAATGCCAGGTGAAGAAAGAACAGGCAAAGATTTTCTAATCAAATCTTTTGCTATTAACATCTTTTGATTCCCATGAAAATTCTTTTCAGCTTGACAAGCCAAGGCTCTAAGATTCACAGGAAGATCAGATCTGATAATCCTCTCCAGGAATATGGCAGGGAAGTTAAATCTTGGAATTACATTAACTTCATATGATAAAATTGTAGTACCAGACCTACAACAAAGTCATAGAGAAAAAGTATTTTCCTTCATATGGTAAAAGCAAGAATCCGAAAAAATGTTGGCTGTGAAATGGAGAACATTGATGCTACCTTGTTCCAGATTTGACAGACCATTTCCCTTCAAACTTCTTAAAATCTCCATCAACCATGGAAAAGAGGAGTTCACGGCCGTTGGACTGAATCACAAGCAACAATATATAAAGCTTGTAGGTATTAAAGACTACAGAAAGGCATATGTCAAAATTAAAGCTACCAAGACAAGTGAAACAAGCTCAAATTTAGTTACGAAGAACTATCAATCCAAAGCAAATAAATCTGCATAAACCTCGTCCATACAGCATCTCACTTGCATAGCAGCTAAATACCTATCCATATGTTTTCATGAAAACCAACCTCCTCTTTCAGTTCAAAATCCTATTTTCTATTTCAAATAGTTCAGTTAATGGACCCACCTTGCTCAAAATTACAGGTTGAGCTTAGCCTAGCTTTGCCTTCATCAACATTCTCCATCCTTGACTATTCACTTAAAAGTCTATGCATGATCACATTTTCATATTATGACTTAAGAGGTGCTTGAAATAATTGATGGATCAATTTAGTATATCATATAAGAAGTCAATAAGAATCCATAGTTGGTATAGGAACTAAAGGGTTTTGTTAAACCTTTAAGCTTAAAGACTGCACAATATCAGTACATAGAGAATGGCAGAGACAAGCTCACTCTAGTTACTCCTATGCCAAGTAGATTGCAAATGTTTTCTCCAAAATTCAGATCCATTCCTTGCAGCCAGCTATTAACAGGAAAGGGAAAGAATACTAGTAAGATGATTAGCATTCCCCACTATGAAGCTAAAAGCTTTTTGAGATGTTAATCTTCCTAAATATTTGTTTCATTTATGCATTGAGACTTTATTTCAAACTCCAAAAGATATCACCTTTAAAATAGTTCATTCCAGACATTCCATCAACTACTTATTTTTGGCAAAGATAAGTGCTTTCCATTCATACTCTACCCAGGTAAAGCCCATGATTCTTAGTTGCAATTGCAATAAAAAGTCTTGTAGTTCATTAGAAATTGAATGTGAGCCCTCAAAATATTTTTGTCAAAGAAAAATGTGAAGCACCAAAGAATTAAGTTTCATGCATACCATATACAGCATGGACGCATTTAAAGTTATCATCTGATAATATTTCGGCAGTGACATCTGCTCATGGCACCGCTAAAGCTAAACATAATCATGATGATAGCAGCGAAGAAAAATCTATACTGAAATGGTTGCGGACTAGAGTTCTACTGATTTCACGTGCAAAACATGGACTTTTGAGGTAGCAGTATTCGTGGGAAGATGTTATACATATATAGCTTCTACCCGTTAATGTACCAACTTGAGAAGAACAAGGCTTTGTAGTCAATTACATATCCAAATTTGTTTAAAAAAAAGAACGTGAAACAACAGCCATTCGTAATGCTGCAAGGTTAAAAGACAATTACTAGTATCTATATCACAGTTCAACAGTATAACTATATGGGTTAGGATGCTTACCGAATTGGGAATTTCTTGGAGATCAAGAACAACACGTGCTTCAATATGCCAATATAATGCCCTTTGCAAACCTCTCTGCTCCAACCATATCCGTCCAGGATGCGGGCAAGGAATCCTTCCACTAACAAGCAGACAAAGTTCATAACTTAAGTGACGGAGAAGGGAGTAAGTTGAAACTGATACTAACTTCAAGTAACCCCAATTGCAGCCAAGTATTTTTGGGAAAATAATAATAGTAAGGTTAAATTCTGCTATTAGTCTACCTACTTCATGAAAGTTGTAGATTTAGTCTGTGCTTTTATTTGATCAATTTCAGTCCTATACTTTCCGAATCGGTCACTTTTAGTCTCTCTACTTTTCAAATTTTGAAATTTTAGTCCTGACTCAATCAAACATTAGCAATTAAATCCGTTTGGTTAAATTCAATTACTAATACCTACACAAATATAGATTTAGTCCATTCTCTTCTATCCTTATACATTTCGAATTTTGAAATTTCAATCTTTGACAAGGACGGTGAGTAATGAGTGGTGAAAATAATATGCTGATATGACATTATGCAAATAATAATATGTTTGACCCAACAGATTTTAGAGATAGTGTAACTCTACACAATAAATTATGTACTAAAAATGATCAAATAAAATTACACCTATTAAATCCACAACTTTTACAAAGTACAGGGACTAACACCAGAATCAGAATTTAACCTAATAATAAAAGGGAGAAAGGGGGAGGGAAAAGCAATACCTGCAAATAAGATTAGGGATAAAATCAGCAAGACGTTCATAATCAGTAAGCGCATTCCAAACAGAATCAATATCAGCAGAAACCAAAATCTCGGCTTTGATTCGTCTTTCCCTCCAAGAAATCACTTCGACTTCGCAATGCACTCTCTTATTCCTATATTCTTTTTCATTTTCATCATCTTTTCCACCGAAATCACCACCTCTTTTCACCAAACTAGTTGTTAGCAAACAAGTTTTGGCCTGGGTTTTAACAGTGTAAAAGGCAATGCGATATTTGGTGGAAAAACGAGGGGGGTTGTTGTTCAGTGGAAATGATAGTGGAGAGAGAGTTGCAGGAGTGAAACTCGAAGCCTTGCATACGCAATTTTTCATAGTGGTTTGAGAATTGAGAGAGCAGCAGCTGTGACGGTAGAGCTTGTGTTGTGTTTTTAATTAGTAGGAGATGGAAGAAGAAGAATAAAGTGGTCCATTCCATTTTAGTTTAAACGAGCTTTGGCTTTGGCTCTGGTTGGCTGGCTGGCTGGGAACCACCAGTTTCTTTCTCATACTCACCAGAATATGTGGTTCAACTACGTCCTTCCGTTGAAGAGGGCCTTTTAGTCTTTTTACACTAAACTACGTATAAAAGTTTATGGGCGAGATTCTTGTATTATAATTACTGGACCAAATTAGTATCTTTATTGTAAATGAATTAATTTAGTCTTTATATTATCAAAAAATTAAATAGATTAAAATTGTAACTTATTGCATAAAAATATATTAAATTTTAATTTTTAATTACAATTCAATTTCAAACAAGATATTTCATTTAATGAACTATAAAAACTTTATAATTATTAACTCTGTTAAATAATAAATTATATTTTAAATAATAAATACTAAAAATCTATTTATATTTGTTCTTATATATTCTTTTAAATAGTATAGTGTTTAAATTAATTTATTTAATAATAAATGAACTAATTTAATCAGATTCTTAGAAGAATCTCTAAGGTAAATTTACCAAATTTTATCTGACCGTTAGGCACTGAGTGAGTTAAGCATTTAAAATGCTTCTCAATAATGTCCTTGGGGAAAAGCTAAAAAATTTTACTTCTGAAAAAAAAATTGTTTTTGAGTCAATTTTTTCTTAGGAAAATCACTTTTTTCTCTCTTAATTTGTACTTATTACTTTTCTTATCTCATCAATACGTCAAAGACAAATGGGCACTGTCAAGTTCGATAATCTAAAAAAAGTAAAAGTTCATTGTACTATAAAATAGTTACCATCTTAATAATTATGAATAGTGAAACTACATCAAAATTATAGTTATTGTAATGACTCAAATTTTACGGTTATCGGAAAAGTGAGTTATAAGATTTTTGTATTAATGAATCGAGTTCGTAAATATTTATTAAGAATATTTGTGAGGTTAATTGTGTGTTTAATTAGGTTTTAATTAAGTGAATTTAACTTAATTAAGAGAAATTAAGAAAAAGACTAAATTAAATAAGGGATAAAGTTTAACTATAGATTAATAGAAAGAAGGAGGACCAAAATGAGAAATAAGCCATTCTTAATGATTGTGGCGGCAAACATATGAAAAATCTAAGATTTTTCTTAGATATTTACTTAAATTAATTAATTAGTTAATTTTATTATTATTTTATTGAATTATAAATTATATTAAAATTATTATTGTAAGGCCCAAATTTATGCCCAAGCCCAAGAAGAAATAGTCAAAAAAAAAATACAAGCCTAAACAGACCCAAACCAAAATTTCAACCATCAAAATCCAAATGTAATGAAAAGGAGAAGAAACCCTAACAGTTGATCGGCCAAGTATCCAAGATCCTCAACATCGTCTCCTCTCCACGTCACCACACTGCAGAAAAGGAGGACCAAGCAACAAAGACAATGTAAAGCAGATTGTGTTTTGATTTTATTTGTTTTATTTTTGAGATTTTGCGGATATAAAAGGGAAAGAATCGAATGTAAATGGGGGGATTTTTTTTTTTTGTACAGAGAATATACATTTTTTTTAGAGCAGAGAATCAAAGAGAACAAAACAAAGGTCTTTTATTCTTTTTTTCCCTCAAATCTGTTTGTCTTTTTTGTTTATTTTTTCCTTTGTTTAGAAGAATACAAAATCTTAAACATATAAAAGTTTTTGAAACTAAAAGAAGAGAGATCGGGAGGGCTTACCGTCGTTCCTCTGGCCGCCGTTGATGGTGAGCATGGGGGGACTTGCGGTGAAGGAGAAACTCAAGCCCTAATAGGCAAAACGAAAGGAAATTGGGGGGAGGGACTCCTGGTTTTGATTTTTGAAACAGGAGGCTGAAGGTAAAAATGAAAGGTTTTTTTTAGCCTTTAAAATAGGGGGCCCCGCGCATTTAGTGGCTTTTAAAGGTGGATATGCACAATTTCACCCTAAATGGGTAAATTCGTGATTAGCCCTCCTTATTGTGCCGTTGTTTCAATTGCATCCTCCTTCGCTTTTTCTATTTTTTAAGTTTGCCTCAAGTTTGTGCGCCACTTGATTTGGTCCGCATCCAGCACGATGTTTAGGGCTTGGAATAATTAGCTTTCAAATCCATATTAGTGGCACACATTGCAAATTCATCCTTTTTTACCCTTCATTAATTTTAATATTATTATTGTGACTATTATTACTGTTTTTTTAACTTTATTATTACTTGTATATTTTACTTTTATTATTATTTTATATTTTATTATTACGATTACCACTATTACTATTGTCTTATTTGCTATGTTATCATGACCATTTTATTATTATTCCTATTATTTTATTACTATCACTATTTTACTATAATATTATTATTTTTAATATTATTTGTTATTATTTTCTATTACCTCTATGTTATATATATTATTATCACTATGTTTAATATTTTATTATTACTATTAATATTATTAGTATCATTATTTTTATCCTCTTTACTTTTTATATACATTAATATTATACTGTATTTATCATTATGTTATTATTGTCTTTGTTTTATTATTTTTAATATTATTACTATTATCTTATTGTCAACACTATTTTTCATTTTGTTTCTAGTAGTATTATTATTTTTTTTACTTTTTAGTAATGTTTTATTATTATTTCTTTTCTATTTTTATTATCACTGTTTTTGTTACTCCTATATTTTCCCCTTCACCATTATTATTTATTCATTGATGTTTTATTACTATTACTATTGTTTTTATTTCATTAGCTTCAAATTATCATATAGTATTTATTCGCATGGATTCACCATTAGCCTCCTCGTTATTATGTTCTCATCATCTCTTTATTCTTGTTCTTGTTATTTTATGTAAATTAGTGATTTTGAAACGTATTTTTATTTTTGCTTTTATTTTTTTTTTTTGCCAAATTCATAAAGATTTTTTTTATAAAGGTAATATTTAGTGTTTGAAAGTTCGAGAGATTCGGTCCCAATCGGGCTGAGCTTCGATTTTTTTGTTCATCTGGATTACCAAATGTCCTTTAATGTTTTTTTGAAAATAAGGCAATGTTTCGTGTTTGGAGGTCCTAGAAATTCGTGCCCAATCGTGCTGGGTTTCGATTTTCTGTTCGTCCAAACAACTAAATATCCTTCAAGGATTTGTTTTTATTTCGAAGTCCGAAAAATCGTGCTCAATCGTGCTGGGCTTCGATTTTTCGTTCATCTGGATTACTAAACGTCCTTTAATGTTTTTGAAAATAAAGGCAATATTTCATGATTGGAAAATCAGGGAATCGTGCTCAATCGTGCTGGGTTTCGGTTTCTGGTTTGGCCAAATAGTGAAATATCCTTTTAAAAATTGCAAGACAAGAATGTTGGAAATCATGAAATGATCTTAGTATCAATAGTTTGAAATATCGTGTCCTATCGTCTTTGGATGTGGTATTTCAACTTTTGAAATAAGAGAGTTTCGATATCCAATCGAGTCATTCAAACAACTTTTGAAAGATTCATATTCTAAAATATTTTCTAATTTTCGATATTAAGGACATTAATCAATCGACACGGTACCAATTTTGGGCGCTATCGAGGTGCTAATCCTTCCTCGACGTAACCGATTCCCGAGCCCGTTTTCTTAAAATTCGTGGACCAAAACGCTTTCTAAAGTGGCCCAATCACACTTCAAAAAGATTGGTGGTGACTCGTTTTGTTTTTAAAGTCGGCCCGTTTTCAAAAAATGGTTTCGACGACTTGGCGACTCCACTGGGACCAATAAGAGAGTCAAGTCAGTAAAATTGGTTGATTAATGTTCTTTTTATCGAAAATATTTTTTTCTTTTCCTTTTTCCATTTGCATGAGTTTGTGTCGCGTCATATGTCTGCTTTGGTTTGAGACACATAGAATATTTTTGCATTCATATTGCATGACCGTTGTGGTCACACCCTTAAGTGGGAGCAAAATCTATGCCTTCGTGAGGTTTTCACCTCGCATGGGCTAGGGATCGCTTAGGGATACATCTGCATCTATGGTTCCGTGAGGTTTTCACCTCCGCATGGCCATAGGGAAATGTATCCCCCTGAACTGAACTCGATCCATATGAGCCTATAATGGGTGAGGATTGAGGAATCTGCTGGTTCAGGTACCCTTCCTTTAGAACTAAACCATATGTAGAAAACTTAAGGGCCTACCCTAGGTAGAACCATGTCAAACCCTAGTGATCACCCTGATAGGTTCTATGTTATTTATTTTTCTTGTATCTTGTTGGTTTTATTACATTTTGATTGCATTGCATTCACATCATAGAAAAGAGGTGTTGATTTCAAATTTGATTACTAAATAGAAAAGTTGGTCATAAGAAAATGGGTTTTTTGATAAAGTGGATTATAATACGGTTATCCGAATATAGTCCAAGTGAAAACAACGAGAGAAGACTGATAGTCCGTGAAGAAATACAAGACCTTATCACCCAGGGATTCAAGTTGACAAGACTATTCGAAGATTACTACGTCTTGGCATTCTTGAAGAAGCTAACAAGTGAACAGGAGTAGCGGTCCAAATCAAGCAAAAGGAGTTAGAGGAAGTATCTATTAGAATTTTACAAGACTTGACTTTTGCGAAGAAGGGATTCATGTTTTCACTTGGACTATGAGGACAAGGCCGTGTATGCAATCCGTTTTGTGTAAAGAAGTTTATTTTCTAGTAAAGTTTTTTTAATGTAACTGAATTCAGAGTCAATGCCTCTTATTTTTTGCATTCATTCATTTGCATTGCATTTCATGCATTTGCATTGCATCATATCATTTGCATTAAATATCATAAGAAAACCCTATTAACTAGAGGTCATATTGTAGTTATCCTGGAACACCGCTATTACACTCGAAAAAAGACGAGAGCAATGGATCAAAGGATGGAAAGGTTAGAACAAATGCAGAAAGAGATGCAAGACCAACTACAGGCTCAGATGCAAGAGCAGTTAGCCAAGGTCCAACAGGATATGAGGGATCAAATGCTGGAATCCCAGAGAAGCATGATGAGCCAGCTAACACAGTTGTTGACTGGAGGGCCTGGAAACAGAAAAAGGCCTATGGTCGATACTGGAGGAGATAATGAAAATTTTGCTTGTTCACGGCCTAGCTCCGACAAGTTCCCAAGTGCAACCACCAAGAGTATCGGTCAATATCAAACCTCAAGACCAATCCGGTGCTCGCACTGGAAACTTCCCATGAGCTCGAGCTCTAACCTCAAGTCAATTTGGTAAAACCAATAGTCCTGACTTGATGAGGTGGCGAAGGGAGAAAGTAAAAGCGAGCTTCCAAAAGAGTTTGAAGATCGATGCAAATGGTGGAGGAGAAGTTTCGAGCATTGGAAAGTCTTGATCACCAATGCGAAGTGGATGCTAAGAAGTCGAGTCTAGTCCCGATTTAGTACTTCCTCCAAAGTTCAAGATGCCGAGTTTGAAAAGTACAACGGACTAGTCATCCGAGGCCCATATTACGATGTTACATTGGAGAATGACAGGATATGTCAACAATGACCGATTGTTGATCCATTGCTTCGTGATAGTCTATTGAGTGCAGCAAAATGGTACAACCAGTTGAGTTGTACCCAAATCAAATCGTGGAGAGATTTGGCGCAGGCTTTCATCAAGCATTACGGCCATGTGACCGATATAGCACCTGACAGGATCACGTTGCAAAACATGGAGAAAAAGCCAAGTGAAAGCTTCAGGAAGTACGCCCAAAGATGGAGGGAGGTCGCTACGCAGGTCCAGCCACCATTACTAGAAAAGGAAATGACCATGCTCTTCATCAATACCCTGAAGGCACCGTTCATTAACCACATGTTGGGAGGCACGACTAAGAGTTTCACGGACATGGTGATGTCAAGCGAGATGATAGAGAACGCAATCAGGTGTGGGAAGATAGAGGCCGGAGAGAGTACAAGAAGAGCAATACCAAAAAAGAGAAGTGAAATAGGAAATGTAAGCTGGGTTATCCTAAACCCATTACTATTATCCAACCGAGAGTCAGAGTGTGGGCGCAAACTGACCAAGACAAGAGCCCAACACGAGGCAAAGGATCGAGAAATTCTAATTTACTCTATCTGGGTGGACGTATAAGGAGTTGTATAAAACTTTATTAGACGCACACGTAGTAGCCCCTGTCTACTCGAATCACGCAACCCCATATCCTAAATGGTACAATGCAAACACTCAATGTGAATACCATGCAGGATAGTGGGGCACCGATAGAGAATTGCTTTCCTTTCAAAAGCTAGTCGAGGCTCATCAAAATGGGCATTGTAGAGTTCAATGATCGCCTATTGTAGAAAATCCGTTACCCACCACATTGATAATGGGATGAATGCGATAATCGAGAGCGCAGAAAAAGAATCAAGTTGAACGTTGCGAAATAAGAACCCCGATGAGAGAGAGGTCCGGAGAAGAATGGTGGAAAGAGGTTTAATCGGACAAGGCGTAAGGGCAAATCGAGGATACGAGGAACTATTGTGAGTTCCATAACAAGGAAGGCCATGAGATCCAACAAAGGCAAATAATTCAGGGCCCTAGTACAAGGTTAATGGATAATAAAGATTGGAGTTTTTGACTTTGCGGAAGGAAAAACGTGTGTACCATAGGAAGTGAGTCGAGAGAAAGACGCCGAGGTCAAATGGGGATCAATTACTTTTCCATATATATCCAAGGCATTCATATCGAAAGAATTATCCTCCTAAACCGGAGATGACACATGAAGAAAGCAGTGAAGACATGTTAAAACCTTGAGCATCAACGTCATATTCAAGGAGAGATCGAATGAAGGAAACCTAGGAGGCATTCGCCCTACGAGCCTGAAAGTGTTTTGAATAACTGGACTGTGGAAGAAACTCCTGTAGTTTTTAGAGCTAACACAGAGTAATATTCAAAACATACTTGTTGTTTTAAGCCTAGAAACAATAAGAATCTTTTGTGAAATAGGCTCATGTTCAAACATCTTTATTTTCAATAAAAATGCATGTTTGTGTTTCATGTCGAGCAAATATTTTCTCATTTTTTTCCCATGTCATACTATATATTCTTTTGTTCTTTGGAATGTTCTTTCATTTTTCATCCATCATTATAAATAATCATCTTCGAACCGCTTATTCTTTGAATTTACCTTCGTACCTACAATAGGTACCCGGATATCGGGACATGAGCAACATTCACATGCTCTCTTTTGAGTGAAATATGGGTCTAAAAGGATCGAATATTTTGAAGATGTCGAGAGTACAACTTACCCATCGATCATTAAGGATGGGAAAACAAAATGAAAATAGACTCTATCGCATACAAAGGTCGATGGACATTGTGAGTCCGGAAAGGAGTGAAGATCGAAACATTGCTCACCAGTAGAAACAAAGCGAGACGGCATTAAGTTATTCAAAGAATTCAAAGATGTCTTTGTATGATCACATCAAGATATGCCTAGGCACGATGAGGCTACCATGAAAGGGAGATTTCGTCAGTATTACCGTAAATGCCAAATTGAGAAGACATGACTTATATGCTTTTTCTATACGTGAGGCATAGATGTTACAGGGATGATTTCATCAAAAGTATCTAGTTGACGCCTATTCATTTTCATGATTGTCAATCATTCCACTAAGAGGGTGATGGTCGGTTCCTATGACAAAGTTACAGGGTCAATCATCAAGTTTAATTTCAACTTCGAGTTCAAGTTTGAATTTAAAAAAACAAAACAAAACAAAAGAAAAGAAAAGAAGAAAGAAGAAAGAAAAGAAAGAAACCATCCAAAAAAAAACGATTTTGAAAGATGATGGAAACACAGAATATTGGCATAGACTAGTTACCATTTACCCTCTATGCTTCTCGAATGTTGGCAAGGACGTCCACCGAGGCAACATCCTTCTCATTGGTTTATGGAGGGATACAGTCTTGCCCATCGAAGTTGAAATTCTTACTCTTTAAATTTTGTCGGAACTGAAGTTGGACGAAGCAGAATGGGTTCACTCTCTGTATGACCAACTGAAACTGATCGAGGAGGTGGCTAAAAGCCATTCGTCATGGTCAACTGTACCAGAAACAGATGATGCGAGCTTACAATAAGAAAGTTCACCCCAGAGTATTCCATGAAGGAGACTTGGTATTGAAACGGATCCTCCATATGTAAAAGGACTTCGGGGGAAGGTGAATGCCTAATTGGGAAGGACCTTATGTGGTAAAGAAGGCCTTTTCTGGACGAGCTTTGATGCTAGCCGAGATGGACGGTAAAAGTCTGCCAAATCCAATTAATGCAGACTCAGTCAAGAAGTACTTCGCTTGAAAGTGGGCCAAGATGAAAACCCACAAAGGGTATCTTGAATCCAAAAAAAAAAAATGGAGAGGCCAAGGTGAAAACCTGCGAAGGGCACTTTAAAACCAAAGGGGCTTTGAGTTGAAAACCCGAAAAGGGCGGCTCAAGTTGAGATCAAATCATGATGGGACATACAGTAGTTTTGCCATGCTTGAATTGACAATGAGGAAGTATGTTACATCTTGGGGCATCGACAAAGTACTCTGAATCCCCTAAACACATATTGAGCTTAAATAGTCCTCAAGGAGTTTGAACAAAGAAGCTCAGTTGGCGATATCTGGGGCACCTAATTGCCATCTTACCCATTCTTAATTTGCTCATTCCAAAATACACTACCAATAAATTTCCTTCTTGATTGCACTTGCTATCTTATTTGTTTCGAGCTATGCTCCTAATTATTTTCTTTCTGGTCCATTATTATGATCTTCTCCAAGCATTTTTTCATAGAAATAATGATTATGGAACGAATAATGCTTTCACAAAAGAAGTTTTGTGCATTACTCGAAAATCTCTAAATAATACAAGAATCAAACAGGATAATTATTTAGAACTAACCGAGCTTAAAGGGCTCTTGAGCACTTGAGAAAAGGGACTAAGCAAGGACAACATCTTGATTCTCTGTTAGAGGTATCATTTGAACAAAGAAGACACACGCCGTGGATATCACCTTAGTAAACAACAAGCAATGATGCCCAAGTGTTAAAAATGGATCATTCTCATGACATTTTGCATTCATTCATAACATTCATAATACACATGGTTAGGAGCATTTTTCATGACATCCTAATCATTTGGCATAAACATATACCCCATGAAATCAATTCTGCAGTAGGTTCCTATAGGACAATATAGCAAAATTGATGGGAGTTACAGAAAATTACGCACCTTATCCCATCGAAAGTGAGAGGAACAGTCGAAAAATTGAGCCTCAATTCCCCAAGCGGTAGGGTAGTAGGCTAAAATAGCAGATCTTATCCCACCGAGCAGAGTGGAGCAGATCGAGAACGACGAGCCTTAATTCCCTAAGCAGAGGGTAACAGTCGAAATATCGGACCTTATCCCACCGGCGTGAGTGGAACAGTCGAAAACATTGAGCCTTAATTCCCAAGCGGTAGGGTAAGGGTCGAAAATATCGGACCTTATCCCACCGAAAGCAGAGTGGAACAGTCGAAAACATTGAGCCTTAATTCCTAAGCGGTAGGGTAACGGTCGAAAATATCGGACCTTATCCCTTGGCGAAAGGTGAGTGGAACAGTCGAAAACATTGAGCCTTAATTCCCCAAGCGGTAGGGTAACGGTCGAAAATATCGGACCTTATCCCATCGAAAGCAGAGTGGAACAGTCAAAAACATTGAGCCTTAATTCCCTAAGCAAGAGGGTAACGGGTCGAAAATATCGACCTTATCCCACCGAAGCGGGATGGAACAGTCGAAAACATTGAGCCTTAATTCCCCAAGTAGTAGGGTAACGGTCGAAAATATCGACCTTATCCCTTGAAAGGAGTGGAACAGGTTGAAAACATTGAGCCTTAATTCCCTAGCAGAGGGTAATGGGTCGAAAATATCGACCTTATCCCACCGAGCAGAGTGGAACAGTCAAAACATTGAGCCTTAATTCCCTAGCGAAGAGGGTAACAGTCGAAAATATTAGACCTTATCCCACCGAAAGGAGTGGAGCAGGTCGAAGATTACGATCTTATCTCTACCGGAGGAGTAGAAGCAGATCGAAGATTGAAGCCTTATCTCCTCCGGAAGGTGGAGCAAAGCTAAAGATAGTAGATCCTATCTCCACCGAAGCGAGGGAGCAGATCGAAAGATCAAGCCTTATCTCCACCGAAAAGGAGTGGAGCAAAGCTAAAGATAGCAGATCCTATCTCCACATGAGCAGGAGTGGAGTGGATTGAAGATAACAGATCTTATCTCTACTGAGCAGGAGTGGAGCAGGTCAAAAGTAGCAGGTCTTATCTCCATGTATCGGCAATAGAGTAGACTGAAGAATACAGATCTTATCCCCACTAAGCAGGAGGGGAACAGATCTAAGATAGCAGATCCTATCTCCACTGAGCAGGAGTGGAGCAGATCGACACAAAATTTCTATACCCGGGAATGCGTTGGATGGAATAAAGCTACCTGGAAAAAGGAAGCATCAAGAAGTCAAGATTGAACAAAATGGGGCAAAATTGGTCCTTTAAAGTCTTTGTTTCTATTCTCGTATACGATAACGAGCAAAGAGGGCATTATAAGGCCCAAATTTATGCCCAAGCCAAGAAGAAATAGTCAAAAAAAAATACAAGCCTAAAAAGCACCCAAACCAAAATTTCAACCATCAAAATCCAAACAGAACAGAAAAGGAGAAGAAACCCTAGCAGTTGATCATTGCAAGTAGTCAAGCATCCCAACATCGTCTCCTCTCCACGTCGCCACACCTGCAGAAAAGAAGGACCAAGCAACAACACATGTAAAGCAGTTGTGTTTTGATTTTATTGGTTTTATTTTGAGATTTTGCGGATATAAAAGGGAAAGGATCGAATGTAAATGGGGATTTTTTTTGTACAGAGAATATACATTTTTTAGAGCAGAGAATCAAAGAGAACAAAACAAAGGTCTTTTATTCTTTTTTCCTCAAATCTGTTTGTCTTTTTGTTTATTTTTCCTTTGTTTAGAAGAATACAAAATCTTAAACATATAAAAGTTTTTGAAACTAAAAGAAGAGAGATCGGAGGGCTTACCGTCGCTCCTCCGGGTCAGCGTTGATGGTGAGCATGGGGACTTGCGGTGAAGGAGAAACTCAAGCCCTAATGGGCAAAACGAAAGGAAATTGGGGGAGGACTCTGGTTTTGATTTTTGAAACAGAGGTGAAGGTAAAATGAAAGGTTTTTTAGCCTTTAAAACAAGGGGCCCGCGCATTTACTAGCTTCTAAAGGTGGATATGCACAATTTTACCCTAAATGGGTAAATTTCGTGATTAGCCCTCCTTATTGTGCCGTTGTTTCAATTGCATCCTCCTTCAGTTTTTTCTATTTTTTTAAGTTTGCCTCAAGTTTGTGCGCCACTTCAATTTGGTCCGTATTCGAGCACAAGTGTTTAGGGCTTGGAATAATTGTGTTTTCAATCCATATTAGTTGCACACATTGCAAATTCATCCTTTTTTACCCTTCATTAATTTTAATATTATTATTGTGACTATTATTACTGCTTTTTTTAACTTTATTATTACTTGTATATTTTACTTTTATTATTATTTTTATATTTTATTATTATGATTACCACTATTACTATTGTCTTATTTGCTATGTTATCATGACCATTTTATTATTATTCCTATTATTTTATTACTATCACTATTTTACTATAATGATTATTATTTTTAATATTATTTGTTATTATTTTCTATTACCTCTATGTTATATATATTATTATCACTATGTTTAATATTTTATTATTACTATTAATATTATTAGTATCATTATTTTATCCTCTTTACTTTTTTATATACATTAATATTATACTGTATTTATCATTATGTTATTATTGTCTTTGTTTTATTATTTTTAATATTATTACTATTATCTTATTGTCAACACTATTTTTCATTTTGTTTCTAGTAGTATTATTATTTTTTTTACTTTTAGTAATGTTTTTATTATTATTTCTTTTCTATTTATTATTATCACTGCTTTTGTTACTCCTATATTTTTCCCTTCACCATTATTATTTATTCATTGATGTTTTATTACTATTACTATTGTTTTTTATTTCATTAGCTTCAAATTATCATATAGTATTTATTCGCATGGATTCACCATTAGCCTCCTCATTATTATGTTCATCATCTCTTTATTCTTGTTCTTGTTATTTTATGTAAATTAGTGATTTTGGAACGTATTTTATTTTTGCTTTTTTTTTGCCAAATTCATAAAGATTTTTTTTATAAAGGTAATATTTAGTGTTTGAAAGTTCGAGATTCGGCCCAATCAATTTGAGCTTCGATTTTTTGTTCATCTGGATTACCAAATGTCCTTTAATGTTTTTTGAAAATAAGGCAATGTTTCGTGTTTGGAGGTCCAGAAATTCGTGCCCAATCGTCTTTGGGTTTCGATTTTGCTCGTCAAACAACTAAATATCCTTCAAGGATTTGTTTTATTTGGAAGTCCGAAAAATCGTGCTCAATCGTCTTTGGGCTTCGATTTTTCGCTCATCTGGATTACTAAACGTCCTTTAATGTTTTTGAAAATAAAGGCAATATTTCATGATTGGAAATTTAGGGAATCGTGCTCAATCGTGCTGGGTTTCGGTTTCTGGTTTGGCCAAATAGTGAAATATCCTTTTAAAAATTGCAAGACAAGAATGTTGGAAATCATGAAATGATCTTAGTATCAATAGTTTGAAATATCGTGTCCTATCGTGCTGGATGTGGTATTTCAACTTTTCGAAATAAGAGAGTTTCGATATCCAATCGAGTCATTCAAACAACTTTTTTGAAAGATTCATATTCTAAAATATTTTCTAATTTTCGATATTAAGGACATTAATCAATCGATACGGTACCAATTTTGGGCGTTGCGAGGGTGCTAATCCTTCCTCGTATGTAATCGATTCGAGCCCGCTTTTCTTAAAATTCGTGGACCAAAACGCTTTCTAAAGTGGCCCAATCACACTTCAAAAAAGATTGGTGGCGACTCCGCTTTTGTATTTTAAAGTCGGCCCGTTTTTCAAAAAAAATGGTTTCAACAATTATATTATTAAAATAAATTAGAATGAAGATAATTGTATAATTATTAATGGTACATGTAACATATATGTTTATACATTTGTAAATTATTTATATATTTTCTTATATAATAAATAAAAGATATTTATTAATTAATATTATTATTATAACATTATTATAATAAAATAAAGAATAAAAGAAATAGAATATAAAAAGGAATGAAAGAAAAAAAAGAGAGAGAGAGAGAGACAGAGAGAGAAAGAACCAGAGAGTGAACGAATATAGTAGAAAGAAAAGGAAAAAGAGAAATTAAAATTTGAGAGCTTAAAGCTTTTAAAGGTAAGTCAATTAAGCCCTTTTCTACTAAATTTGATGTTTTAGAAGCTTTAGAAGAAAGTTTTGTTGAAATTAAGTTGAGGCTTTGGAAGTTTTTAGGTTTTTTAACTTAGTTCATGTTGAACTAAATGATGAATTAGGGGTTTAGTTGAATGAATTTCAATTTAGATTTGATAAAGGGATTTAATTGAAAAGTAAGCCATAAGTTTTGCATAGTAGGGACTAAATTGAAAGATTTTTGAAATTAGGGATTTATGATGAAATTTTGATAGATATGTATAAGTTTGGTTGAAATTTGAATGGAAATAAAGTATGAATTGAGTTAGAAAAGTAAGTGAATTTAGTTGGGATCAAATTGAAAATAAGGTAGAAATTGAATAGAAATTCAATTATTCAATATAAATTAGTGTTGTATTAATAGTATAAATTATTTTAATTTACGTAGCTAGAAAAGAACCCGAGGCATCGGCATCGAAAGACGGGTTTTTGCCGACTTACTGATCAGGCACTTATGTGCCGACTACTGTTACTGTTATCGATTCGACACTTTGTGTGTTGAATACTATTACCGTTACTGTTACAGATTCAGCACTTTGTGTGTTGAATACTGTTATCGCATCGCTACTACTACCATTCTCGACATCGTTTAGGTATTGTGTACCGTTAAGGCACAATGTGCCGTACTGGTGTGTTTGGGTTAGAATCCGTGTATCCGTCAAAGTCCGGATTTGTTAATAGGGTGAATAATTGAAATGAGAAAATTAAATAAATTGATCGATTGAACTATTGAAAGTATGAGAAAGTGAAATTATGAATTGAAATGTGAATTGAAATTGAGATATCAAAATAGGAAGTGAAAATAGAATGAATTGGAAATAATGAAATAGTGTATGAGTTAATTGAAAATAATCTTATGAATTAATTATAATTATTTTTATTGAAAAATATTGGTTTAAATAATTATTAAAAGACTAATGATGTAAAGTTTTAGATATGAAATAGAATAAGTTATTGAATTAGGATATAGAAATGAAATACATGAATTAATGATTTTATGAAATGGTTATTAATGAAATGCATGAAATGAATATGGAAACAGTAAAAAGATATATAAATTAAAATGAAGAAAAGCTATTTAAGATACATGTTATCAAGTAAATTTAAAGTTTTAAATGCATGAATGTTTTATTGAAAGTAAAATAGTGGTAAGGTAATTTGTGTATATTTATTGTTTTTATTTTAAGTATTTGAATTATAATAATATCACTGGGTGTATACTCAGTGTACGGTTTGTTTCCGTGCGTTGATTAGGTACAGAAATTTTTTAGAGTCAAGTTTGATATTGCAAGCTTTTATCTCATCACATCTTCAAGCAACAACAAGGTATGTTTTAAAATTTTGAATAGAATGGCATGTACTTAGGAAAAATTAAGTATATCCCAAGCAGTAGTAATGGATTTAAATTTAAATCATTTAAATTTATTATTTATCCGTTTTATGTTCAAATATAATAGTAATTAGCCAAAAATTCTTTGGCACCAAATGTAATATTCCTATATCAAGTTCCTTGAGTCAAACATAGTATAGGGTGTTACAATTATAATTATAAATAATAATTACACCCTTTTGTAATTATAAAAAGTATTGTTATAAAATAAAAAGATACAAAGTAAAGAACAAAGAAAATAGGAAAACAAAAGAGAGAGCACATTTTATTGATCAATCGGAATATTACAAAGTTCCTCCAAATTCTCTATTTATAGGTATAAGAAGTATAAATGAAATAGAGATCTACTTCTAATGACTATTAGAATTTAAAGTATATCAAAACTTATATTGATATTGATGGATGTCCACTTAATAAGATATTCATAACACTCCCTCTTAGATGTCTATTAGTAGACAACGTGTCTCGTTAAAACTTTACTAAGATAAACATCCTGTGGGGTAAAAAATTCCTAGTGAAGGAAAAAAAGTACACATATCTATATTACGCATAATATGCTGCCTCATTAAAAACCTTACTAGGAAAACCCAATGGGACAAAACTTCAGTTAACTGAAAAAGAGTATAGGGCGTATTTACTCTCCCTTATGAAAACATCACATACTTCCTCATATTCTACGTATTCAATCTTGAATACTAATCTTTCAAATAACTATTTGAATGTATTTGCTAAGCATTTATATCACTATTCTTTTCAAAGTCATAAGTAAGGGGCTCCCCCTCATGAAAACATTACATACTTTCTTATATTCTACGTATTCAATCTTGAATACTAGTCTTTCGAATGACTATTTGAATATATTTGATAAGCATTTATATCACTATTCTTTTGAAAGTCATAAGTAAGGGGAATTTTTTGAGAAAATATATTTTGATCTCTTCAGGAGTTTCAATAATAATCATAACAAACTTTAATCATGATCCCTTTATAAAAATACAAATAAGTATTTTGGATCATTTTATAATCCTCTTTCAACTACTATTGACTAAGTCAAATTTACCACATATGTTCAATTATTTCAATTCATATAAATGAACAATTTCCGATAATTTCAATATGCTTCTAGCATTCTAAATCCTTCAAAGATTTTAATATAAACATTACTATATAGTGATTCATAAAAGGTTGTAACAACAAACATTAGATGCAAGTTAAATCTTTTATGAACACCGGTTTAATAATATATTTAAAGGTTATTGCATCCACCACAAAAGAATATTATATCTTTTCTTAATCAATGCAAGGACTTAGCAAAAAACTTCATATTTTTATTTTGTTTTGCAAAACTACTTCATTTGTACCCTCATTGGCTTTATACCTTTATATATTTGATTTCTGGTCCAAATACTCCACGAATTTGAGTTGCAACTTTCTATTTTGACCAATCTATTCCATATCTATATTTCTCAAAAGATTTATTCAAGATTCTCCTTTTATTTCAACAATAATATTGCATGCAAAAACATTGTCGACCACTTTTATTATTTGGTTCCACATTTTCTCGAATTAACATAACTTATAGAGATCTATTGTTTTCACTATTTTAATCTTCAGTTTCAGGTACCTGAATCTATAACACCACTAACCCAAATTTGTTTCCGGAACAAGGTTACAGAGCATTACCAGAGCTTACAGAACAAATAGACAAAAATTTCAAACATTTCACATCATATAATATTCATATCATAAACCAACCGAAAACAAACATATTGTCCCTTATATAAGCTTTCGAGGCCAAAAATACGCATTAGAAATAAGTCGGGATTAAATCGGATACTCAAAAATTTTTTCAAAAAATATTGAAATTTTTAAAGTTACAGCGGACACACAGCTGTGTGGCCAGGCCGTGTGAGTCACACGGTCAAGAGACACGCCCATGTCTCAGTCCGTGTGGGCATTCGAAATAGGGACACATGGCCATGTCCCAACTCGTGCCCATGCCCGTGTAACTCTCTGACTTGGGTCACACGGCTAAGTCACACACCCGCGTGCTAGACAGTGTTGAGCATACTGACTTGCACAACTTTAAAGATATAGGGGACACACGGCCGTGTCACCTAGCCGTGTGTGACACAACTGAGACACACGCCCGTGTCTCTGCCCGTGTAGACAAAAATAGGCCATTTCCAAGCCACCTTTCTCACCCAATTTTGTAACACCCCCTACCCATATTCGTTGTCAGAATAGGGTACAAGGCATTACCAGAGTTTACGATTTTTTTTTTATAACCCCTTTATAAATATCTAACCTTCCCAGCAAATTTTAAACCGAGACCAATCCACATCAACCAATCCAATTCAACATATTTTCAAAATAGATTCATGCATATTTATAAGATAACATCAACACATACCAAGCCAATGTT
Source organism: Gossypium rotundifolium (assembly GCA_025506655.1). Lineage (NCBI taxonomy): Eukaryota > Viridiplantae > Streptophyta > Magnoliopsida > Malvales > Malvaceae > Gossypium > Gossypium rotundifolium. The sequence goes on along the minus strand of CP106730.1, from coordinate 640,879 downwards.
TGCTAGCCATACCAATGGCTGACCTTACATTCATTTTATATTAACATTACTTTATTAGCTTATACATGCCATTGATTTCCAAAATAAAGTTTCTTTATATACCGAAATCTTGAGGCTGATAGTGTGATGTATCTCCTACCGAATCCGACCTCCGAGCTCTTAACACTACAAAACAGGGAAAAGGAAGCATGTGGTAAGCACTTTGTGCTTAGTAAATCCATGTAACAAGAATTATATTTACCTAACATTTTCAATACAATGCAATAAACATTCATATATCCATTCAATGCATTATTACCCTAACATACACAAGCTCAACATTCAAGTTAGTTCAATAATTTCCATGTATCAATAATATATACCATGATTGATGAGCTCATCAATACCATGATTTCCGTTTCTTTGTTATATTTCCATATTTATCCCATTGAATTACTCGAATTTGATGGATTTTCAAAGATACACTTTAGTGTACAAATCCGAGTCCGTCAATTCATATTCATGTGCGCACATTTTCATTTCGAGAGCACACTCCATGAACCTCATCCTTACAATGGATTACCGATTTAGGCTAAATCCTCAGAATGTAAACTCATAGAGTATTGTCGGGATTACCACCAAAGCTAAATCTCGCAACGACAATTACTCTATTGAGCTTGGATCTGAATTACAGTCAAAGCTAAATTCAGACCTAATTCGGATTACCGTCCGGGCTAAATCCATTTTCCACATATTCTTGGAGGGCTATATCAAGATAGGATCACCCCTCCTGCTAGATCCTTTTACCGTCAATTCCTTTTCAGAGATCCATCGAATTTTCCTTTCATTCAACCGGATTTCTTCCCTTTTATCAAATATATCAATGTTTCATCAATTTTCATACAATGAACATTCAAATTATATTCACATCAATAACTTACATTTCACCATTTAAGAAGATAATTCAAGTTACATGAACTTACCTCGATACTAGTTCGTATATAAAATCTACTAATCCGGGACTTTTTCCTTTCCTTGATCTAGCTTCGTATTTGAGTTTTCCGGATCTAAATGAATAAATTCAATCATCAATTCAATACATTTCATGTTCACATGTACCATTTTCTATAATTCTATTATTATTTTTAGTTCATTCAAAACTGTCTACTTGTGTCATAGTCACTAAATTATTTTTATCTTGAGCTACAGAACTTCAAATTTAGATCCGTTAATTTTCCCTGAAACTAGACTCACATATCTTATTCCCATAAAATTTTCAGAATTTTTTGTTTAGACAATAAGTACAGCTTATTCTTTAAAGTCACCCCTGTTCTGCTGTTTGACAGTTCTGACTCTTCTTCACTAAAAATTAATTATCTCTTCATACAGGATTCGGATGATGTTCCCATTTATTTATATTGAAAATAGACTCATTAATAATTCTAAACATATAAATTTAAGCCCATAATTATTTTTATCCAATTTTTGATGATTTTCTAAAGTTAAAACAGGGGAACCCGAATTCATTCTGACCTTGTCTCACAAAATTTATTATATCTCATGATTTACATATCTATTGCTTACATCGTTTCTTCTATGAGAAACTAGACTCAATAAGCTTTAATTTAATATTTTGTTCATCTTCTAATTCAATTTCTACAATTTATGGTGATTTTTCAAAGTTAGTCTACTGCTGCTGTCCAAAACTGTTTTAGTGCAAACTGTTTATTACCAATTTCCCCCTAAGCTTTCAATAAATGATAATTTCATCCCTGCTCAATTAACTTCTCAATTGAATTGATTTCTGTTAATTAAAACTTTATTCTATCACTTTAAACTACTTTATAACCTTTGAAAATCAGAATTTCAGTAATAGACTTTAATTCCAAACATTTTCACAATTTAGATCCTAAAATCAATTTCTATTGGAATTACCTAATAAAATCATCTCATAAACAATTTAAAACTTAAATTTCATGCTAATTCATCATAAAATTATAGCACTCAACCATGGTAACTTTCAATTTCATCCGTGAAATCAAAAACTAATGAATTTAATAGTAGGACCTAGTTGTAAAAGTCTTAAAAATACAAAAATTACAAGAAACAGGTAAGGATTAACTTAATTGCAGTAAAAATATGAAAAACCAGCTTAAGGAAACCCTTCTATGGTGTTTTTGCTGATGAGAATGCAGAAAAATAAAGAGAAATCTAAATAATTCCACTTTAGTCCTAGCTTTATTAAGTAAATTTTGCAATATTCCAATTTTGCCCTTAATTCTCCTTATTTTCTTGCTGATTTCATACCCTTGCCGTCCAGCCCAAATAGACCTTGGGTCTATTTTCCTTTTAAGCCCTCTTTCCTTTATCATTTAAACTATTTAATCATTTCCCATAATTTTGCATTTGTTACAATCTAGTCCTTTTCATTTACTTACCTACCCAAACGTTAAAATTTTCTAACGAAATTTTAATACTACATTACTAACATTCTATAAATATTTATAAAAATATTTCCTACTCAATTTTATGAGATCAAGGTCTCGATACCTTGTTTTTACCCAATTCCTTCAATAATTCCTTTTTCTAACAACCACTAAATCGGTAAAATTTTTCTATCGATATTTTAATTCCTATCATATAAATATTCATGCAAAATATTAAAATAAATTTCTCTTTAAATCGGATTTATGGTTACTGAAACCATTGTTCGATAACCTTGGATTTAGGCCATTACAACTCTCCCCTTTTAAGGATTTTCGTCCTCGAAAATCTTACCAAGAAGAGGTTTGGATATTGTTTCCTCATTGTCTCTTCCGGTTCCCATGTCGCTTCCTCAATCCGTGCTTTTACCACAATACTTTCACCAAATTTATTTTTTATTTCTAAGCTCCTTTGTTTCCCGTGCTAATATCTTGACCGGTTCTTCATTGTAAGTCATATCCGGTTGAATCTCCACTTCTGTCGGAGAAATATCATGTGAAGGATCTAAACAATATCATCGTAGCATAGACACATGAAAAACATTATGAATTCTATCGAGTTCTGGTGGTAATGCCAATCGATAAGCGACCGATCCAATTATTTCTATAATTTCATATGGCCCGATAAATCTTGGACTCAATTTACCCTTTCGACTGAATCGGATAACTTTCTTCCAAGGAGACACTTTCAGGAATACCTTGTCACCGACCTGAAATTCAATCTCTTTTCGTTTAAGATCGGCATATGACTTTTGGCGATCAGAGGCTGCTTTTAAACTATCCCGAATAACCTCTACTTTTTCTTCTATTTCCCAGATTAAATCAACCCTATGTATCTTCTTTTCACTGAGCTTTGTCCAATATAATGGTGTTCTATATTTTCTACCATACAAAGTTTCATACGGAGCCATTGTAATACTGGACTGATAACTGTTATTGTAAGCAAATTCAATCAAAGGTAGATATCTCTCCCAATTACCTTCAAACTCTAGTATACAACATCGAAGCATATCTTCCAATACTTGAATTACACGCTCAGATTGGCCATCTATCTGAGGATGAAATGCAAAGATCTTGAAATACAACCGAGTACCCAAAACTTCTTGCAATTTGTCCTAGAAACGAGACGTAAATCGGGGATCTCTATCTGATATAATGGAGACAGGCACTCCATGTAGCCTGACAATCTCAGATATGTATAGTTCAGCCAGTTTATCTAAAGGATAATCCATACGTACCGGAATAAAGTGTGCTGACTTTGTCAATCGGTCAACAATCACCCAAATGGCATCTTTTTTCCTCGGAGACAACGGTAACCCCGATACAAAATCAATAGTGATTCTTTCCCATTTCTATTCCGGTATAGTAATTGGCTGAAGTAACCCCGGAGGTACCTGATGTTCAGCTTTAACTTGCTGACATATTAAACATTTTGATACAAACTCAAAAATATCACGTTTCATACCTGGCCACCAGTACATCTTCTTCAAATCATTATATATTTTATTACTTCCCGGATGTACAGACATAGTACCACTGTGAGCTTCGTGTAGAATCTTCTGTATGAGCTCTAAATTCTTGGGTACACATACCCTACCTCTGAATAACATACAACCATCAATCCCAACATGAAATTCAGAATCAGTACCTGACTCACACTGTGCTCGTTTAACCTGTAACTTTTCATCATTCTTCTGAGCTTCACATATTTCCTGTAGAAATGTTGGTTTAACTCTCAATTCAGCTATGATTGAACCATCATTAGCCAGTGACAACCGAGTATTCATAGCTCGTAAAGCAAACAGAGATTTCTGACTCAAAGCATCAACTACAACATTAGCCTTACCCGGATGGTAATCAATAATCAAATCATAGTCCTTTATCAGTTCAAGCCACCGCGCTGTCTCAAATTCAAATCTTTCTGTGTCATCAAATATTTCAAGCTTTATGATTAGTATAAATATGACATTTCTCACCGTACAAGTAATGTCGCCATATCTTCAGCGCAAATACAATAGCAGCTAATTCAAGATCATGTACCGGGTAATTTCTTTCATGTGGTTTAAGTTGTCTTGAAGCATATGCTATTACTTTACCTTCTTGCATCAAGACACAACCTAAACCATTTAATAAGGCATCACTGTAAATAACAAATTCCTTACCCGGTTCAGTTTGCACTAATCTTGGTGCTTTCGTTAGTAGATCTTTCAATCGGTTGAAACTCACGACATTCATCATCCACTCGAACTTTACATCTTTCGCAATAATCGAGTCATCGGAGAAGCTATCATAGAAAATCCTGTACAAATCTTTGGTAATAACCGCTAAACCCAAGAAACTTCTAACTTCGGATACATTCTTGGTGGACTCCAATTGACAATAATGAGATTTTACTTAGATCTACCCTAATGCCTTCAGCGAATACAATATGTCCAAGAAAACCCACTTCTCGAAGCCAAAATTCACATTTACTGAATTTAGCATATAACTGCTTTTCTCGCAAAATTTGCAACACAATTCTCAAATGTTCTGCATGTTCTTCTTCATCTCGAGAATAGACCAAAATATCATCAATGAAAACTACCACGAACCTGTCTAAATATGGTCTGAATATCCGATTCATCAAATCCATAAATACCGCAGGTGCATTAGTCAGCCCAAACGGCATAACCAGAAACTCATAATGCCCGTGCACGGTTACGAAAGTCGTCTTTGGCACATCGACTCCTTTACCATGAATCGATAATAACCCGATCGGAGATCAATCTTTGAAAATATAGTAGCACCTTTTAGCTGATCAAATAAATCATCAATCCGGGGCAATAGGTACTTATTCTTTATAGTTACTTTATTAAGCTGCCGATAATCAATACACAATCTCAAAGACCCGTCTTTCTTTTTCACAAACAGAATCGGAGCACCCCAAGGTGAATGACTCGGTCGGACAAAACCTCTATCAACAAGTTCTTGCAACTGTGTCTTTAATTCCTTTAATTCTGTAGGAGCCATCCGGTATAGAGCTATGAGAAATCGGAGTAGTTCTCGGAATCAAATCTATAGAGAATTCCACTTCCCTTTCTGGTGGCAACCCTAGTAATTCCTCTCGAAACACATCAAAAAATCGCATACCATCTTTAATCGCTCAGATCTTTGACTAAGATACCTTGGTGTCGAGTACATAAGCAAGAAAAGCATCATACCCCTTTTTAACATACCTCTGAGCAGTAATAACTAAAATCACATCAGATAATCCTCATTTGATCGATTTAACCGGAGTAATTCGCCATTCGACACTTCAACACAATATATTTCTTTTGAACTCGACCGGAAGAATTCCATGTAATTTCTTCTTTGGAACAATCAAGCTTTAGTATTCCACCAATGATAAGTCGTGTCTTTTAGCGGTGAAACGGAACATTTTAAACATTCTTCCGGTGTGCAAGATAATTCTTCCAAAACCCGAGTAGTATTCTCTAACCAAAATTCACTTTGCTCGAATCATCATCAATCGCTTTGCTCAAATTCTTTATTTATATTTTGATTTTATCAACTGGAGCTTTCCTTTTCTCGATAGATTCAACACTGCCTGTGGAATCTCGGGAACCGGTGGAGGAACAGGAGGGGAGCTTGAGTTTCTTTGACCGTAGGGTTAGTTCTTATGTCTTGAGTAAACCATTCATTCATCATTTGAAAGAAGGCTATTTTGCCTCCTCCCTTGACCTCTCATCTATCGCCTTCTACTACTAGTTTCTTCTCTTTGTACTAAAGCCGGAGCATGACTCCCAACTTCTTCAGATTGAGCTCGGTCAGATGACATTACTATAAGGAAAACACAATTTAAATGGTCAGAAGATATCACATTATCAAAAATAATTTAAATGGCATGTATAGCTAATCCGTATTCGCTATATCGGTCCTAGAACCGGCTAAATTGTAGCTCTGATACCAACAAATGTAACACCCCTACCCGTATTCGTTGTCAAAATAGGGTACAAGGCATTACCAGAGTTTACGAATTTTTTTTTTATAACCCCTTTATAAATATCTAACCTTCCCAGCAAATTTTAAACCGAGACCAATCCACATCAACCAATCCAATTCAACATATTTTCAAAATAGATTCATGCATATTTATAAGATAACATCAACACATACCAAACCAATGTTTGCTAGCCATACCAATGGCTGACCTTACATTCATTTTATATTAACATTACTTTATTAGCTTATACATGCCATTGATTTCCAAAATAAAGTTTCTTTATATACCGAAATCTTGAGGTCGATAGTGTGATGTTTCTCCCACCGAATCCGACCTCCGAGCTCTTAACACTACAAAACAGGAAAAGGAAATGGTAAGCACTTTGTGCTTAGTAAATCCATGTAACAAGAATTATACTTACCTAACATTTTCAATACAATGCAATAAACATTCATATATCCATTCAATGCATTATTACCCTAACATACACAAGCTCAACATTCAAGTTAGTTCAATAATTTCCATGTATCAATAATATATACCATGATTGATGAGCTCATCAATACCATGATTTTCGTTTCTTTGTTATATTTCCATATTTATCCCATTGAATTACTCGAAATTTCGATGGATTTTCAGAGGTACACTTTAGTGTACAAATCCGAGTCCGTCAATTCATATTCATGTGTGCACATTTTCATTTCAGAGGGCACACTCCCGCGAACCTCATCCTTACGGTGGGATTACCGGTCAAAGCTAAATCCTCAGAATAAACTCATAGAGTATTGTCGGGATTAATCCAAAGCTAAATCCAGCAACGACAATTACTCTAATGAGCTTGGATCCGAATTACCACCAAAGCTAAATTCAGACCTAATTGAATTACCCGTCCAAGCTAAATCCATTTTCCACATATTCTTCGAGGGCTATATCAAGATAGGATCACCCTCCTGCTAGATCCTTTTACCGTCAATTCCTTTTCGAGATCCATCGAATTTTCCTTTCATTCAACCGGATTTCTTCCCTTTTATCAAATATATCAATGTTTCATCAATTTTCATACAATGAACATTCAAATTATATTCACATCAATAATATACATTTCAAGCATTTAAGAAGATAATTCAAGTTACATGAACTTACCTCGATACTAGTTCGTTTATAAAATCTACTAATCCGGACTTTTCCTTTCCTCGATCTAGCTTCAGATTTGAGTTTTCGGATCTAAATGAATAAATTCAATCATCAATTCAATACATTTCATGTTCACATGTACCATTTTCTATAATTCTATTATTATTTTTAGTTCATTCAAACTGTCTACTTGAGTCATAGTCACTAAATTATTTTTATCTTGAGCTACAGAACTTCAAATTTTGATCCGTTAATTTTCCTGAAATTAGACTCACATATCTTCTTCCCATAAAATTTTCAGAATTTTTGTTTAGACAATAAGTACAGTTTATTCTTTAAAGTCACCCTGTTCTATTGTTTGTGATTCGACTCTTCTTCACTAAAATTAATTATCTCTTCATACTGTGATTCAGATGATGTTCCCATTTATTTCTATTGAAAATATACTAATTAATAATTCTAAACATATAAATTTAAGCCCCTAATTATTTTTATCCAATTTTTTGATTTTCTAAAGTTAAAACAGGGAACCCAAATTCATTCGATCTTGTCTCACAAAATTTATTATATCTCATTTACATATCTATTGCTTAAACTGTTTTTTCTATGAGAAACTAGACTCAATAAGCTTTAATTTCATATTTTTTTCATCTTCTAATTCGATTTCTACAATTTATGGTGATTTTTCAAAGTTAGTCTACTGCTGCTGTCCAAAACTGTTTTAGTGCAAACTATTTATTACCAATTTCCCCCTAAGCTTTCAATAAATGATAATTTCATCCCTGCTCAATTAACTTCTCAATTGAATTGATTTCTGTCAATTAAAACTTTATTCTATCACTTTAAACTACTTTATAACCTTTGAAAATCAGAATTTCAGTAATAGACTTTAATTCCAAACATTTTCACAATTTAGATCCTAAAAATCAATTTCTATTGGAATTACCTAATAAAATCATCTCATAAACAATTTAAAGCTTAAATTTCATGCTAATTCATCATAAACTTACAGCACTCAACCATGGTAACTTTCAATTTCATCCATGAAATCAAAAACTAATGAATTTAATAGTAGGACCTAGTTGTAAAAGTCTTAAAACACAAAATTACAAGAAACAGGCAAGGATTAACTTACTTGCAGTAAAAATATGAAAAACCAGCTTAAGGAAACCCTTCTATGGTGTTTTTGCTGATGAGAATGCAGAAAAATAAAGAGAAATCTAGATAATTCCACTTTAGTCCTAACTTTATTAAGTAAATTTTGCAATATTCCAAATTTGCCCTTAATTCTCCTTATTTTCTTGCTGATTTCATACCCTTGCCGTCCAGCCCAAATAGACCTTGGGTCTATTTTCCTTTTAAGCCCTCTTTCCTTTATCATTTAAACTATTTAATCATTTCCTATAATTTTGCATTTGTTACAATCTAGTCCTTTTCATTTACTTACCTACCCAAACGTTAAAATTTTCTAACAAAATTTTAATACTACATTACTAACATTCTATAAATATTTATAAAAATATTTCCTACTCAATTTTATGAGATCAAGGTCTCGATACCTTGTTTTTACCCAATTCCTTCAATAATTCCTTTTTCTAACAACCACTAAATCGGTAAAATTTTTCTATCGATATTTTAATACGACTTTCCTATCATATAAATATTCATGCAAAAATATTAAAATAAATTTCTCTTTAAATCGGATTTATGGTTACGAAACTATTGTTCCGATAACCTTAGATTTAGGCCATTACAAATTTGGTACCAACCTAAAAACAACAATTTGCATTACAATAAGCCATAACAAGGCATTCAAATCAAGCTAAAATCAAGTCTTAAACATGCATTATCACAACATACAACCAATATGCCTTTAGGCACCTCAAATGACAAATTAATAACATGTCAACCAAATATCTATATTTACCTAGATAACCGAATGCATATATGCATAATTGTACTAAATCTACTATTTCAAACCAATCATCAATATACCTATAAGTTTTCCATCATTCAACTATATCAAACACACATTAAATATGTTAAGGCCACATATATAAACACATGGCTAGGTTTTCTTCTTCTTCTTTTTTTTTTTTTTTGGTGGTAGATGATGGTAATAGATTATTTTATTTTATTTATTATAACTTTAATTGTTAATTTCTAAAATTACCCTTAATAATTTATTAAATTTCCAATGATGACTATTCATGCTTAACCACTAAGCATTTTAATGGTCTATTTACTATATAAGGACCTTCAATTTAAAATTCTATAGCTATTTAATAGCTTTAGCTATTAGAACTCAACTTTTGCACTTAATGCAATTTAGTCCTTTTCATCAAATTAGGTATGTAAATGGTAAAATTTCTTAACGAAATTTATACGGTATTTCTATCATACCGTGGACCATATAATAATAATAAAATTTTTTGACTTTGGATTTATAGTTCTGAAACCATTGTTCTAATTTTACTAAAAACGAATTGTTACAACTCTCCCCCTAAAGAAATTTTCGTCCTCAAAAATCTTACCAGTAAAGAGGTTCGGATATTGCTTTCTCATAATTTCCTCAGGTTCCTAGGTAGCTTCTTCTATTCCATGTCGCTACCAAAGAACTTTTACTAAAGCTACATTTTTATTTCTCAATTCTTTCACCTCTCGTGCTAGAACTCTAATCGATTCTTCACTATATGTCATGTCAGGTTGGATCTCAACATCCGTCAGGAAGATAACATGTGAAGGGTTAGATCGGTACCGTCGTAACATAGACACATGAAAGACATTGTGAATCTTTTCTAGTTCTGACGGTAAAGCTAATCGATATGCAACAGGCCTGATTCTCTTAGTAGTCTCATATGGCCCGATAAATCGTGGACTTAGCTTTCCTTTACGACTGAACCAAAGAACTTTCTTCCAGGGCGACACTTTCAAAAATACTTTGTCACTAACTTGAAACTCTATAACTTTATGTTTAAGATCCACATAAGATTTCTAACGATCCGAAGCTACTTTTAAGCTATCTCGGATCAATTTCACTTTTTCCTCAATCTCGCAAATCAAATCAACCCCATGTATCTTTTTCTCAAAGAGCTCAACCAATATAAAAAGTTCGACATTTGCTACCATACAGAGCCTCATACTTTTATGCTTGATTGAAAACTATTATTATATGCGAATTCGGCTAAATGAAAATATTTCTCCCAGTTGCCTTCGAATTTTAAAATACAACAACGAAGCATATCTTCAAGAATTTGAATCACACGCTCGAACTGAATATCAGTCTGAGGGTGAAATGCAGTGCTAAAATGCAATTGCATACATAGAGCTTTCTGTAATTGTTTTCCAGAATCGCAATGTAAACTGCGGATCTTTATCCGAAATAATAGAGACTGGCACTCTGTGTAACCTGACAATCTTCGAAACATATAACTCCGCTAATCTGTCAAGTGAGAAATCTGTACATATCGGAATAAAATGTGCAAACTTCGTCAAATGATCAACAATAATCCAAATGACATCTTTCTTTTTCGGAGATAGAGGTAACCCCGATACAAAATCCATAGTAACTTTATCCCATTTCTCCTCCGGTATCATCACTGGCTGTAATAGTCTTGAACGTACCTGATGTTCAGCTTTAACTTGTTGACATACCAAACATTTTGATACAAAATTAGAAATATCACGTTTCATTCCCGGCCACCAGTACATCTGTCTCAAATCATTGTACATTTTATTATTCCCTAGATAAATATACAAGCTACCACTATGAGCTTCATGCAAAATTTTCTGTATAAGCTCTGGATTCTTGGTACACAAACTCTATTTCTAAATAATAAACAATCATCGGTTCCTATTTGAAATTCTGAATCAGAAGTCTACTCACACTGTACCCGTTTAGCTAACATCTCACTATCACATTTCTGAGCTTCGCACATCTGTTGTAAAAACATCGGTCTTGCTTTTAACTTAGCTAAGATTGAGCCATCATCAAATATTGACAATTGGGTATTCATCGCTAGCAAAACAAAAAATGATTTTCTACTCAGAGCGTCAGCAACTATGTTTACTTTTCCCGGATGATAATCAATGATCAACTCATAATCTTTCAACAATTCAAGCCACCTGCGCTGTCTCAAATTCAGATCTTTCTATGACATTAAATATTTTAAACTCTTGTGATCGGTAAATATGTGACATTTTTCCCCAAAAAAATGATGTCGCCAAATTTTCAATACAAATACAATAGCTACTAACTCTATGTTATATGTCGGATAGTTTATTTCATGTGACTTTAACTGTCTAGAATCATAAGCTATTACTTTACCTTCCTGCATCAAAACACAGCCTAAATCATTCAATGATGCATCACTGAAAATCACAAATTCCTTACCCGATTCAGGCTGAGCCAGAACTGGTGCTTCGGTCAACAAGGCTTTCAACTGATTAAAACTTTGCTGACATTTATCAGACCATTCAAATTTCACATCTTTCTGTAATAACCGTGTCATCGGTGTAGCTATCATTGAAAACCCTTTTACAAATCACCTGTAATAACCAGCTAATCCTAGAAAACTTCTGACATCAGATCCATTTCTCGGTGGTTTCCAGTTAACAATTGCTGAAATTTTATTCGGATCAACTCTGATACCTTCAGCCGATACTATGTGTCCCAGAAAACCAACTTCTCAAAGCCAAAATTCACATTGGCTAAATTTAGCAAACAATTGTTTATCTTGCAAAGTTTGCAGAACAATTCTCAGATGCTCGGCATGTTCAATCTCATCTCATGAATATATCAGAATATCATCAATAAATACCACAACAAATCTATATAAATGTGGTCTGAAAATTCTATTCATCAAATCCATAAATACTGTAGGTGCGTTAGTTAAACCAAATGGCATCACAAGAAATTCATAATGTGATACGGGCTAGCCCGGGGCACCAACGTTTCACAACTTAAGAGCTTGGAGTAACGCCGTTGAGCTATTGTGTACTTGGTGCACGTCCAAAATGAGCTTGTTTTCAACTCATTTGAGCTCATTCCAGCTCATTGAGCTGAATACTTAATTTAATGCCTAAATAAATTAAACTCTTTAATTTATTTATTTTTACTACAGCAAGTAAATGTGTCTAAATATTTAAATTAGTTTCGAATTAAATTTGTCTAAGTCTAATTTAATTTATCGCATTTTATTACAGGTTTTTAAGTGTTTTAATACTAAAGTTAAATGTGCAGGATTTTTAAAGTTCTGTCGATTTTTTTAATATGTCCTAAGTAGGGTGTTTAATGTGTCCAAAGTGTCTATTATTATGTCCTAAGTTAATACATATTTATTAGGGGTGTTAATAATATTTTATGATGCATTAACTGAATTTTAATGTGCCTTTAATAGGTTAATTAAAATGGCTGCTAGAAGTGCATGTACCAACCGAAACATTGTACCTAATTAACGAAGAACGTGCATTCAGCAATGCATGAATTTGAAGAAAGACTATCCAATGTTCTAGGTGACCATTCGACAAGGAGAATGTATTTGCTGAGTTGATTTTTTTAATTGAACAGCCAACAACTCTAATGACCATTCGGTTATGGCTGTTCACACACAAAGGCCATTCATTGCCGAATGTTCACACCATGTCCCATGGTGTGCCTCATCTTTCATTCAACAAGAGGGCATGAATTCGGCACATTCAAGGAGTACTTAATTCCAACCTTCAATTCCATCAGCTGAATCAAACCTTGCCCAGCTCAAGTCCATTCGTGCACACCAATAGACAAGGCTCCTTGTGCACATCAATGGCCAGCATTCAAGGCTGTTCAGTTAGTTCAATGGACATTCAAGCATTAAAATGATTTCATGCATTTTCCAAGCTGAACATTTAGCTACATTCAGCCGAACATAGCAGTAGCTCAATGGCCATCTCTAGAAGCCGTCCCAAGAGCTCTCAAATTCAGTCAAATCTTTCAAGGAGTTTAAAGGATTTTCTCCAGAATTTTCCAGCTTATTAATGGCTGAATTTTACTTAGTCATTAAGCATTTGTTTTGTCCATTCGGCTAACTCCTTGATAACCTATAAATATTTTGCTATTTTCATTTGCAATGGACTTTTGACTTTTGATGCTAAAACATAATTTATGAACTTTATGTTCTTGAGTGATTTTTATCTCTTCTTCTTTTTCGTAGAAGTTTCTTAGACTTATCAAGCTAAGCTTGTGGCGTTTTGACTTGTTCTTTCATCACATTATACCATCGGTTCTTACTTTGCTAAGTAACGGGTCGAAGTCCATTTTCGAATTCCATCATTCACCTTAAACCAAATAGAAACTGGGGTGACACTTTGCTAATGTTGAATCATTTCTCGTGTTTAAGTTTATTTCTCCATCGCCACCAAACTATCCTAATACATACCTTATTATCTTTACTAAACCGATCCCATCCAAAATATCCATCTTTCTTATTTAATTCCTAGCCGAACCTATCTCCATAACTTAACCAATTTTTATCACTTATTGATAAGCTTCCGCAACTTTAATATATTTTTACCCTTTCCCGACAATTTTCAATTACTCCTCTAGACAATCGGGCAACTTCACATACGAATCAACTCACCTCGAGGCGAACCGTATCATCTGGTATCAAAGCTATAAAACAAGGAGTTCCGACGACGTTCGTATCAACCCGAAAGTAGGTTCGTGAAGAAATAAAAAAAATTAAGTTGTAATTTTATTTTTCGTTTATTCAGCATTATGTATTGAAAAAAAAGAGGAAAGAGGAAATACAAAATTTAAAAAAAAAAATATACGAATATAAAAAAAAAAGGTGAAGTTTTCTTTTGAAGTTTTACTTCGTTTTCATCTTCTACCCTGATCCTTAAAACCCTACCATCGTTTGGTACCCTCCTTTCAACCTCAACGCCACCCATACCCTATTTTCCCTTTTCCTTTGTTTTTAGCCAATCCGATTCACCTAACGTTATCCCTTTGTAACCAATTTTGTAGCCGACCCTCAAGCAACAAATAAGACTTTCAAAATGAAGTACGAATTTGTGAGAGTGAGGTTGAGTGGTAAAAGGCACGAGTGTATTCATCAAGAAAAAAGCCTTATACGAGTGAAACGTGAGTGTGAGTGACCTTTTCTTTTTGAGTGACTTGTGAGAATTTTGTGGTAAGGAACTTATCTTACTATTTTACTTTTTAACACTTCTTCTTTTCAGTCAACAAACATGTCTCAAGACGCATTCTCATCCGATGACCTCTACTACTTGGTGAAAGAAATGAACTGGATGCTCTAAAGAAAGTTAAGTCCAATACAAAAGCATTTGGACCAAGTGGAAGAAAAGGCTCAACAAAAGCAAAACCCATCAAGTTGAGGAACGGAGTCGCGACTATCTCGAAAACCCACTTGCAAAGAATTTTCCAGAAAAGACTATTACCGAGACCCCTACTCAACAAGGCCTCCAAGACATCGAGAAGAAAGTTATAAGTACAAGGCTCATCGACATAATGAACAAGAAAGTATGAGCTACTCTTCGAACGCTTCAAAGATGTCACGCACAAAGAATCTTTCACAAAGAATCGATCGTGATATCTATGAGAACATTTCTTCTATCTTTGAGGCAAACCCTTATATTTTCGATTCTTTTGTAACATCTTCATATTGTAATCAAAATGAAAAGAAGTTGAAAAAGAGATTGAAAAAGAAGAAAAAAATCAAAATCGTGAGAGAAAAAGAAAATGAAGAAAGAAAAATTGAAAAAGAAAATGAGAGTGAGCAAAAAGAGAAAATTGAAAAAGAAACAAAAGAAAAGAATGAGCAAGAAAAAGTGAGGAGTGTTTCAGCTAACTCCCTTGAAAGTTGTTCTAGTTTTGTTTCTACTTTTCAGGTTCCCGAAAGACCGAAAGATGAATTTCAACTACAATACTTTCCGGAAAAAGATGTTTCCGTATTATCAGCCAAGGTAAAGTTGAAAATGAACCACACGAGTTCAAAGGTAAGTTAGGTAAGGCTTCTATCACACCTACGTTGCCATTAACTTCCTCGAATGTGCATAAACCCCTTGTTGATGACTTCACCTTTATAAAAGCTTTGAGCTAATGAATGGTTAATTTTCCTTCTTCGAAGATAGTTGAATTTTCAAACGGTGGTGAGATGAGTTTTTCTAACTCCAAACTTTACGTTAACCAACTCAAAGGTACGGTGGTGTTCAATCGAAACTTGATTTTGCGTGGCAATGAATTTTCATGTAAGAATCCCAATCTGTTCGATTATGATAATTATGTGAATAGTTTGTTCCTTTTGTGAAATCATCAAATTTTTGCAAATCCGTTTTAAAGTTTGGAAAAAGTTTTGATTGCTCGATATTGTGTAAGCAAAAAAATTTTTGAATGACATGTTTAACTTGACGAGACCATTGCTACACTTTGGCATGATTAATCAAAATCGTGTTTTCAAACCAAGAATTTGTTTTGATTCATTTTTTTGGAAAATCAAACAACATCGATTATGTGCGAACAATTCCTATCATTTTGATTTGTGGTTTTTGAATGAGGTAATGAAAAATGTCTAATTTGTTTTTAATTTACATTCGTTCCTTAAATAATTTCTATGGTTGTCCATGAAGTTTGAGATCCGTTTGGAAATGATTAATTCAACTACAAAGCTTCAGTTACGCTATAACCCCCGAGGAGCGAAGGTTTGTGATGGTCGAGCTAGGTAAATTCGATTTTTGTTTCTCTGCTCTTGAAGACAAACAAGGTAAGATTCTTAAAAGCTTTAAAACAACTTTGTTCTCTTCGGAAGATGGCAACCATCACGTTGATGATTTCATTTTTATAAAGCCCTTAAATCGTGATGTGCTTAATTGTTCTATCTTGATTGATAATGATCTACCTGTTTTGGATGTTGATAATTGGCATGATGTACTTGTTGGTGAATCCATATTCAATCATGTATTGCAAGGTCTGATTGTGCAAGTTTATGAGCCATGT
Source organism: Gossypium rotundifolium (assembly GCA_025506655.1). NCBI lineage: Eukaryota > Viridiplantae > Streptophyta > Magnoliopsida > Malvales > Malvaceae > Gossypium > Gossypium rotundifolium. Next base: position 624,306 of record CP106730.1, on the reverse strand, counting down.
GCATCATTTCAAATATCCGCTTGTGAAAAGTATGTTTACCATTTGGTTCGTTACTCGCATGATAATCATGATTTGTGGAAACAATTTAGTTTGTATGCCTATTTTGAAATCTATTGGAATTTGTTTCAAACCTTTGACAAGGCATTATTTCGTTTATATGATAATTTGCATCCTTTCATCCACATACGTCATACTTGCCTTGTTACGATCATACTTGAGTTGCAAATTTATTCAAAATATTTCTTGCTAACTCATGGTTATCCATTTCAGGTGACCCGATTAATATCTGCCCCATTTGATCAAGGAAAAACCGAGCAAAGAGAATTCTATTTGGAAAACCAACGAGTTGATTCGAGGACGAATCGTCTTAAAGAGGGGGGATGATACGGGCCAGCCCAGGGCACCAATGTTTCACAACTTAAGAGCTTGAAGTAACGCCATTGAGCTATTGTGCACATTGGTTCACGTCCAAAATGAGCTTGTTTTTGCTCATTTGAGCTCATTCCAGCTCATTGAGCTGAATACTTAATTTAATGCCTAAATAAATTAAACTCTTTAACTTATTTATTTTTACTACAGCAAGTAAATGTGTCTAAATATTTAAATTAGTGTCAAATTAAATTTGTCTAAGTCTAATTTAATTTATCACATTTTATTACAGGTTTTTAAGTGTTTTAATACTAAAGTTAAATGTGCAGGATTTTTGAAGTGCTGTCGATTTTTTTAATATGTCCTAAGTAGGGTGTTTAATGTGTCCAAAGTGTCTATTATTATGTCCTAAGTTAATACATATTTATTAGGGGTGTTAATAATATTTTATGATGCATTAACCGAATTTTAATGTGCCTTTAACAAGTTAATTAAAATGGCTGCTGGAAGTGCATGTTCCAACCGAAACATTGTACCTAATTAATGAAGAACATGTATTCAGCCATGCATAAATTTGAAGAAAGACTATCCAATGTTCTAGGTGACCATTCGGCAAGGGAATGTATTTCTTGAGTTGATTTTTTAATTGAGCGATATGACTCTAATGACCATTCGAAATGGTCGTTTCACACACAAAGGCCATTCATTGCCGAATGTTCACACTATGTCCCATGGTGTGCCTCATCTTTCATTCAACAAGAGGGCATGAATTCGGCACATTCAAGGAGTACTTAATTCCAACCTTCAATGCCGTAAGCTGAATCAAACCTTGCCCAAACTCAAGTCCCTTCATGCACACCAAGAGACAAGGCTTCTTGTGCACATCCATGGCCAAGATTCAAGGTCATTCGGTTAGTTCAATGGACATTCAAGCATTAAAATGATTTCATGCATTTTCCAAGCTAAACATTTAGCTACATTCAGCCAAACATAGCAGCAGCTCAATGGACATCTCTAGAAGCCGTCCCAAGAGCTCCTAAATTCAGTCGAATCTTTCAAGGAGTTTAAAGGATTTTCTCCAGAATTTTCCAGCTTATTAATGGTCGAATTTTACTTTGTCATTAAGTATTTTTTTTCCATTCGGCTAGCTCCTTGATAGCCTATAAATATTTTGCTATTTTCACTTGCAATGGACTTTTGACTTTTGATGCTAAAACATATTTTATGAACTTTATGTTCTTGAGTGAGTTTTATCTCCTCTTCTTTTTCGTACAAGTTTCTTAGACTTATCAAGCTAAGCTTGTGGCGTCTTGACTTGTTCTTTCATCACCTTATACCATTGGTTCTTACTTTGCTAAGTAATGGGTTGAGGTCCATTTTTGAATTCCATCATTCACCTTAAACCAAATAGAAACTAGGGTGACACTTTGCTAATGTTGAATCGTTTCTCGTGTTTAAGTTCATTTCTCCATCTCCACCAAACTATCCTAATAATACCTTATTATCTTTATGAAACCGAGCCCATCCAAAATATCCATCTTCCTTATTTAATTCCTAGCCGAACCTATCTCCATAACTTATCCAATTTTTATCCCTTCTTGACAAGCTTCCGCAACTTTAATCTATTTTCACCCTTTCCCGACAATTTTCAATTACTCCTTGTAGACGATCGGGCAACTTCACATACAACTCGACTCACCCCGAGGCAACCGTATCATAATGTATGTACCAGGTTTTGAATGTTGTTTTTGGCACATTGGAATCTTTCACTCGTAACTGATAATAGCCAGAACGAAGATCAATCTTCGAGAACATTATGGCACTTTTCAACTGATCAAAAAAATAATCAATGCGAGGAAGTGGATATTTATTCTTGATTGTAACTTTGTTAAGCTAACGGTAGTCAATGCATAATCTCATTGATCCATCTTTTTTCTTAACAAACAGAACTGGTGCACCCTAAGGTGAAAAACTAGGTCGAGCAAAACCCCTATCAGTCAACTCTTGCAACTGTGCTTTCAACTCTTTTAACTCTGTAGGAGCCATTCTGTATGGTGCTATCACTATCGGTGTTGTTCCCGGTACAAGTTCTATAGCAAATTCAACTTCTCTAACCGACTGTAATCCAGGTAATTCCTCTAGAAACACATTAGGATACTCACAAAACATTGGCACTGATTTAAGCTTCGACTTAGACACTTTAGTATCCAATACATAAGCAAGGTAAGCATTACAACCTTTTCTTATATATTTCGTTGACAAAGTTGATATCACAATAGGCAACCCATTCAATTTAACTGATTCAATATGAAACATCTCACCATTCTGACATTTCAATATGATATGCTTTCGTCTACAATTTACTGCAGCATCATGTAGAGTTAGCCAATCTAAGCCCAATATCACATCAAATTCATCAAACGATAATAGCATCAAATTAGCTGAAAAATAGTAACCCGAATCATTAGTGGACAGTTCTCTTCAAATCTTATCAACTAACATATACTAGCCTAGAGGGTTTAATACTTTAACCATGAATTTAGTGGACTCAATAGATAAATTTTTACTAAACACTAATTTCGTACAAACATATGAATGAGTCGATCCAGGATCAATTAAAGAAATTACATTAGTATCAATAAGAGATAAAGTACCAGTAATAACATCTGGCGTAGAAGTATTTTTGCGCACACAAACATAAGCCCTAGCTGGTGCTTGTGCCTCAGACCTTACAGTAGAATCTTTCGTCACACCATGGCTACCGCTCTCATTTCTAGAATTACAAAGTGGTTTACCTCTCGTAGCTGTGTTGCTCGACCTTGAAGTTTGAATATTATCTTTTTCAGATTTCTCCGAGCAATCTCTAAGATAGTGGTCAAAGGAACCACATCTGAAACACGCTCCACTCTTCATTCGGCACTCACCAAAATGTGAATTTTTTAAAGTGCTTACACTTGGGTTTGATGTTTCTAGCATTACTCACACTCGCTGCAGATGTAGCTTGAGATTTAGAGGTGGAACATCGGGTACCTCTGTCTCTACCGAAGTATCCAGCAGAAGTAGTAGAACTCGTTATATTTTTTTGATTTCTTCGATGTTGACTGGTATGACTTTCCCGTCAATCTTTTACTTGAATCTCTAGCTTCAGTCTCAGCTTTTCTTTTCTCTTTGCTTAGCTCTTCAACTTTATATGCCCAATCAACTAGTACAACAAATTCTTTCAACTCGAGAATCCCAACTAATAAGCCATCTTCAAACCGCTGACACATTGCAGTTTCAGTTGGAATACATTCTCGAGCATATTTGCTCAATCAAACAAATTCTCGTTCATATTCGGACTATCGAAACCATTTTTAAAATTTTAGAAAATGGGGTCGACTTTTAAAAACGAAAATGGGAGTCGCCACCAATCCCTTTTTACTTGGTGTGATTGGATCACCTTGCAAAACGTTTTATTTTAAAACATTTGATTTTTGGTCTACGAAAAACAAGAAAATGGGTTCGGGAGTTAGTTACGTATGAGGAAGGGTTAGCACCCTCATAACGCCCACAAATTGGTACCTAATCGACAGAATCATGTCCAAATGTTTGAAATTTAAAAGAATTTAAAAATATGATTTCTTAAAAACTTTGAACAATTTGAATTAAAATTTGAGATTTCTTTGTTTCGAAGGACTATAAACATCACATCCAGCACATTAGGACACGACATTTTAAAACCTTTGCAATTAAAATCATCTCATGATTTACAAGACTTGTTAAAAGGATATTTAGTTACTTAGCTAAACGGAAAATCGAAACCCAGCACGTTATGGCACTACTTTCTCGAATTTCTAAGTACAAAATATTGCCTTATTTTAAAAACTTTTAGATAAAATATAGTAATTTTGTAAAATATATTTTATTTTAAACAACGATTTATGTGACAATATCGCATTTGTACAATCAAACATAAATGTCAAAAGTAATTATGATCTACTAACATTTCATAATGTAAAATAATGACTAATAAAAATAACTACATCACGACAATCATAAATAAATAAATGAGAGAGTATGGGCATATATAAAACAATAAATATCAAAATAAAATAAAAATATTAAATAAATATGAAAAATTTCATGCAAGATTAAATAATAAATATATAAATAAAAATTACATACATATATAATATAAACATGTATAAAAATAAAAATAAAAATAAAAATTAGTATATAATGATTTTAAATAAAGATATATAAAATTTCATATATATAAAAATAAATAATGTAAATGGAATATATTATATAATATAAATAAATTTTTGTTAAAAATAATATATGATATAACATAATATTATATAATGTACAAAATTTTAAAATATAATATAATAATTAATATATATAAATATTAAAATGATATGTAATAAAAATTAAACAAAATAAAATAATAAATAATAATAATTATATATGAGGGTAATACATAAAAATATATACGTAAATAAATTAATATATAGATAATAATGAAAATAATATATACTATTTAATATAATAAACTAATTTAATACAATGTAAAAATATAAAAAATAAAAGAAATAAAAAATAAAACAAAGAAAGCAGGGGCTAAAAAATAATTAAAATAGATATAAAAGGGATTAAATCAAAATGCACTCTATACTGCAAGGATTATTATGGCAATTTTGCCAAATTTTCAAAACGACATCGTTTAGATTTTAACCTTTAAAACGGACCGAGGGACTAAATTGGAACAAAAATAAATTTTAGGGTTAATTTAATAACAAAAATGCAGAATGGATTGAATTAAAATTAAAAAAATTACGGAAGGACCAAAAGGGCAATTAGACCATTTAACAAAAACAATCGGATTCTCCCCGAGTTTTCGGGTCAACGCGCGGATCCTTACCCCTGAACGACGTTGTTTTGTGCTTATCGACTTAAGCCAAAACAGCGTCGTTTTAATAATACTATATAAATCAAATTTCAAAGAAAAAATTCATTTTTTGCATTCTGTTTAAACAAAAATTTCTGAGTAGTCTCTTTATTTTTGGCCTTTGGCCAGGACGCTGATGGAGAGTTGTCGCACGCGCCTCCGCACGCGCCATCGCGAACGGTGGTCGAAGGCCAGACTTCAACTTTTCAATGCCGCCGAAAGGTAAACCCTCTCCTTTTATTTTTTAAAACTATTTTTATATGCACAAATGTATAAAAATATAAAACAGAATGAAAATATTAAAGAAAAAGAATCACCTCTGAAATAGATTTTAATATTTTTATTTCTCTATAAATTTTGCCTTTTTTTTTGTTTTCTGTGTGTATTTTGCCTATTCTCTCTGGGTATCGTGTGTCTCCACCCCCTTACAGATTCTTTGTAAGGCTTTTATAGCCTTTGAAACAAAATAAAAAAAAAGAAATAAAAAACATTGCCATGTTTGCTGTTGATTTTCTTTCCTTTTGCAGGTGGACGCGAAGGTTTCGGCGGTGGTGAAGGGCTGATGTGTCGTTGAAAGCACCAAAAATAATATCCTATTCCCTAAAATAATAAAAATAATAGTAAAGGGGAAGTAGGGTCGAGTCCTCAGGGATCGGATTATACAAATGCCTGTTTTTCGAAATCCTGAGCAGAATTGTGCCTAAGAAAATGTGTGTTCCTGAAAAAATAAAAAAATAGAATTAATAATTTTGATCTGGGATAAAAATAGAATATAAAGGGAATCAAAATTGTGAAAGTAAATTGAGAAAATTAAAAGGAAAAAAAATAAAAGAGTTTAAAGAAGAGGGAGTTTCTTATTTCGTGAGATTCTAGCCTTTGATTGTCTCATTCCACCTTGGGTTCAATCTTCGGCTTTTAGATGACCTTCCTCTATCCAAGTAAGCCAGTTATAGTGGAAGAGGATGCCTACAACCACCAGCTCCAAGAATTTAGACTTACAGATTTAAGGAACCTGACTCTAGCTTACAACGGCTTCCGTGGAGTCATCTATGCTAGATCAACGCTTCTCAATGGCGAATCCCATGCCATTTTGTCTCTTGGGCCCGCCAACCTCTGACGCAGTAAGCTAATGAACCGACTGTGCGACCTCCTCAAAATATACAAAGCGACCGTTCTTGCACACGTTGAAAAGATCACTTCTTAAGGGACATGGAAGGAAGCATCAGCCCCGTAATGCGAAAAAGTGATGAATACTTGGTGAGAAAGTTAAGTGCGGATTCTAAGCCTCAAGAACCTTTTAGGGGAATTCGACAACCTTCAGCTAGATGGATTTTTAGTGGCTCATGGATGGGATGTGAAAGAAAATAAATATAAGAGAGTGGAGAAAAGAATTTTTATTGAAATAAATATAGAAAGCACAAAAGGCTATAGGGAGAGAGTTTTCAAAAAAAAGAATGAACACACCCAGAAATGAGTTACTTCATCCCCTATTTATAGTGCTCATGTAGATGGACTAGTTCTACTCAAACTCCCAAAGATAATTACAATTTAATTGAAGATAAATAGAGATAAATAAATAAATTAAATAATCCTAAAGAATTATCCTAATATTAATTATCCTAATATAATTAAAATAGAGTTTGATGAAGCAAAGTCTCTTCTTTTTGCATTGCAATCCCTCTGCCCTCCATGTTTGCACTTTTGGCACCATCTTTTCCCTTTGTTGTGCATTGGTCATTTTTATTTCTAATTTCATAGTTTTGGCCCCAATTTTACTTTGGTCTCTAATTTAGTCCCTACGAAATAAAAGTCCATAAATAGCCCTAATTAGTAGAGTCACACTCAAAATTAACATGCAATTAGCACATAAAAAACATGAAATTCTAGAATGTTATCAAATCTCCCCTACTTAGCCCATGCTTGCCCTCAAGTATGGTTCCTATCCACTGTGAAGATTAGATCCTGAAAGAAATTTTACTCCAAAGTTTTATAAAATTAGTAAAAAATGCATATGAAAAATAAAGAGAACTCTAAGCTTGCTTTAAGTAAAATAGAAAAAGTATTCCAATTAACACACACAAAAATTAAAATCGTCTTGAATTATTTCATGCTATTTAGGTAAATTACCAAAACTACCAAGACACTCTATTTATTTCCTCCTTTAGTCCCCAACTGTTATTTTTTTTTTCTTTTTTTTCATTAGTATTATTATTTATTTACTTAGGCATATATTGAACCTTTTGACGCGAAGAGAGATGACAACCCAAGCACCCCACCCCGGTTACTCAGCCTAACATACACCTAAAAATTATTTATTTCCGGTTAGCGGAGTTTTACCCATCACGTCACACAACCTTTTGACGCGAAGTAGAATGACAACCCAAGCACCCTACCCCGGTTACTCAATCAGTCACATTCTGAGCCACACTCATAACCTTGGTTAGCGGAGTTTTACCTATCACATCACACAACCTTTTGATGCGAAGTAGAATGACAACCCAAGCACCCTACCCTGGTTACTCAACCAGTCACGTTCTAAGCTGCACTCATAACCTTGGAAAGTTTTATTAAACAAAATTTACACGAAATTTTAATTTTGGAGGTCCTAAGAGAAATAATCAAGTGTCGAAAATAAGTTTTAGTAACCACCTAATATACATGAACATAATTTAGACATGCAATTGTATTAAGCGTCCACTTGATATTAAACTTGATCAATTTTACGAAAAGCAAGATAGAGTTAATTTATTAATCATAAATATTATTGGCCTAATAAGAATAAAAAGTAGAGATAAAATCAAACAGACAGAATCAGAATTAACTCAGTGGCCAAGAATCATGTATATGGGTCAAGTAATGGTAAGTCATGGGCAAATTCTTGGGCATGATTAACGACAGAATATTCTAAAAAAAATATATGGACAACAAAAGAGTCTCAAGCAGAAAACACAAATCATAGCAGAAGACAACAGTAATACAAAGAGTTCCTCCCCCTACTTAAAACACATTGCCCTCAATGTGGATGCAAAAGAAATAAATGGGAAGAAAAGTTTAGAAAAACTCCCCATTAGGCTACTATCGATTGCGGAGGAGAGTGAGGAGTTCAGTGAGCTGCTCGCTAACAGTGTCAAGTCGAGCCTCAATGCGCTCTAAACGTTGTTCAACCGTAGATGTGGGTTGGGCTGGAGCGGGTGTTGGTGCGTCAAGTTGATGTCGTTTTCGAAAGATGAGTTCGGATGGTGTGGAACGAACACCAGGAGGACAAAGTGGAAGAAAGACAGAGTGTCAAGTAGGAGCCCCATTAAGTCGAGGCACCGGGCATCTAAAGGATCGACCTGACAAGCAACATGTAAATCTAAAATAGGAGCGTTAGAACCATGTAAAGAAAACAACAGCTGTGTAATGAGAGAACCTAAAATGAGGGGTCGTTTAGCTTTGATAACATGCTCGAATTGAAGTGCAAACCAATAACCCAAATTAACCGGATGACCGGTATACATACACCAGAGAAAGAATAGTTTCATCTTCGAGACGCTAGCCGGAGCATCTCGACTGCCTAAAAAATTGTAAGCTAAATAACGGTGTATGTAACATAAGGCAGGGTCGCGAAACCATAAATCTTTCGATGCTTTGGGGCTATATATAGTCTCGACATTATTAGTTAACAAAGAAAATGCCTCAATAGCCTTGAAAGCAGTAGGAAATATACACAAACTATTCGAAAATCCTGAGACATAGCATACTCTTCAGTTACAAAAGATAAAGCAATATTAAAGTCAATAAGAGATAGACTATGCATTGTACCTAATAGCCGAAATTTGACAACACCAGGTGTGTCAATCAAAACAGGATTGTGTTGATTAAATTGAAAGGTAGAATAGAATTCAAAAACAAGTTCATAATAGGTAGAATAAGATATATCAAAATTTCCAACCCAACCAATATTTTGGAAATAACCTTGCAACAGCAGGTTCAATATTCAAGGCTGCCAAAACAGGTATCGACAGACATTTACAAGGTACTATTATTTTATGTCGAAGAAACTCATACTTGTTCCGAGCACTAGTGGACGTGAAAGTAAGGTTACCGTTCAAATGACCTTCTGGGGGTAAGATGTTGACGCGAGAACGATAGGTTCGCCCGAGAAGGTATCGGGCGGTGCTTGTCAGTCGACATCGAGGAGTCGACAGTGTTGTGAGAGGAAGAACCCAAAGGTGTCACTGGTGCGGGATCGGGTTGATGCCATGGTTGTAGAGGAAGCTGGGAGGACTCGGTGTCAGTGGAGAGAGCTGCGATTGTATGGCCCGTTTAGGTCACGCGCGTCGTGGTGGCCGACGTCGAGGCCTATGCACTGGTTTGATTGGCTGTGGCGGTGCCAGAATGGCACGCATCTAGTTATCGCATGAATGGGCAGAGAGTGGTGATTCGTGGCCATCGTCGGAGGAGAAACCGAACGGCGTAGAGGGGACATCGCGCGGTGGATGATGGCCTTGTGTGTAGGGGCGAAGATGGAGCGGTGGAGGAGTTGAGGGAGGCCGACGGAGGTCCTGGTCGGTACTAGGGTAGGGTCGAGTAAGGGGGCGACCGAATCGATCGATGGCACGACGGTCAGGTTGTTTGCGTGAGAGGGAGATGATGGGGTTATTACGGTGGCTTGGGCGGCGACCATGGAAGATGAGGAGGAGGGAGAGGACAAGTCGGCCGAGGTGGGGGAGTCGTGTTGCAGCGATGAGGAAGAAGTAGAAGAAGAAGAAACATCGGTTAAGTCAACGGCTTGGAGCGCAGATAGGTGACGATGGTGTGAGTTGATGGTGAACGTGGGTTTAGCGGCGACGCAGCTCCGAGTGCGGACCATCGGGGTCGGTCGGCGGTGAGTTTTGGAGGGCAAATGACGGTTGGAAGGGAGGGAGGAAAGAAGAAGGAGCGACGGCTAAGGAAAGGAAAATGAGAAAGTTTTTAAGTTTTGGGGGTTTTAAGTTGCTGACAATGGGTGTTTGGTTGCAGGGTTAGGGGTTCTAAGATGGTATAATCCTGTTTGGCTGCAGGGATATGGAATTCGGACCGAATAAAACCTAGAATAAAAGTTGTTTGGTACCTTAGATAGGGCTGTTTGGCTCTGCTTTGTCTCCCTCTCTTTCTGAATCTTTGCTCTGTTCGTCCTAATCAAAGAAAAAAATTTTATTAATATTTAAACAATACTAAAAAAATAAATTAAAAATAAAAGATAACAATAAATAAAAAAATGAAAATAAATAAAAGAAAAATAAATATTGGGTTGCCTTCCAACAAACGCTTATTTTACGTCATTAACTTGACGACTCAAACGGTTCTACGGAGGTTCCAAATAAATTTTTTCAATCGAGTGAGTTCAAAAGTTCTCGTAAAACGGCTTCAATCGCTGGCCATTGACTATAAACCGCTTTCCTGATTCTTCACTTTCCACTTCAACTGCACCATGAGAGAACACTTTAGTAACAACGAAGGGTCATTGCCATCGTGAACGAAGCTTACCTGGAAATAATTTCAACACAGAGTTATAAAGTAAAACTCGTTGTCCTACTTAGAAATGCTTTTGAGCTATTTTCTTATCATGAAACAACTTGGTCTTGTCTTTAAAAATACAAGCGTTCTCATAAGCATTGTTACAAATTTCTTCCAACTCTTGGATATTTACCTTCCTCACTTCTCCTGCAAGGTCTAGCTTCATATTACATTGTCGAACCGCCCAATAGGCTTTATGCTCTAACTCTACTGGAAGATGGCAAGCTTTTCCAAAAATGAGCCAGTATGGGGTCATTCTAATTGGTCCTTTATATGCCGTTCGATAAGCCCACAGTGCGTCATTAAGCCGAAGACTCCAATCTTTTGATTGGGGCGAACTATCTTCTCCAAAATGATTTTTATCTCCCTATTTGAGACTTCGGCTTGTCCATTTGTTTGGGGATGGTATGCCGTAGGAGAAGACAAAATTGTTTCAAGCACTGACAGAACCAGAAGTGCCCCTTGTTTCAAAGAGAGGAGGATGGGTTATTCACATTTCAATGGACTCCATATTTCGACAATAGTGCCTCCATAATTTTATTGCAAAAGTGGGTGCCACGATCACTGATTAGGGCTCGAGGTTGCCAAACCTGAAAAAATAGTTCATTTTAGAAATTCCACAATGGTCTTGGCATTATCATTATGAGTAGGCTTTGCTTCTATCTATTTAGAAACACAGTCTACCACGAGAATTATATATACATTGCTAAATGAAGAAATAAATGGTCCCATGAAATCGATACCCCAAACATCAAAGATTTCACAAACATGAATCGGGGATAAAGGCATCTGATTTCGTTTAGTGATGTTACCTGTACGTTGGCATCTATCGCAAGACTTACAGAAGTTATACACATCTCGAAAAATTATGGGCCAATATAGCCCACATTCTAACACCTTATGAGCAGTTCTCTTAGGGCCAAAGTGCCCTCCGCAAGCTTCAACATGATACAAATTAAGGATAGAAGTTACCTCAATTTCTGGGACACATAGTCGGATCATCTGGTCCGAACAGTGTTTCCATAAGTATGGGTCGTCCCATATGTAGTATCGAGCTTCTCGTCTAAGTTTATCCTTCATGGAACATGTTAACTCAGTGGGTAATGAGCCTGTGGCTAGAAAATTTACCATATCAGTGTACCATTGGAGACATGCTTCGGTTGAGAATAGGCTTTCATCAGGGAATTCTTCCTTAATAGGGACGTAATCAAAAAGCACTTTTATTCTGCTTAAGTGGTCAGCCACTAAATTCCCGCATCCCCTTTTGTCTCGAATTTCAACGTCAAACTCTTGGAGCAACAAAATCCACCTAATGAGCCTTGGTTTTGCATCCTTCTTTGCAACCAAGTACTTGAGTGCTGCGTGATCAGAAAAAATAATTACTTTAAATCCCAATAAATAAGGTCAAAATTTATCTAAAATAAATACTACTGCTAAAAGTTCTTTCTCAGTAGTGGTGTAGTTGATCTGTGTCGCATCTAGGGTTTTGAAGCATAGCAAATGACATGGGGTTCCTTATCTATCCTTTGCCCAAAACAGCTCCTACACTGCATTCGCTTGCATCGAACATAATTTTGAATGGGTACTTCCAATTCAGTGGCTGCACTGTAGAAGCGGAGACCAACTTCTGCTTGAGTGTATCAAAAGCCTCCTTACACTTTTGGCCAAACTCGAACTGCTTATATTTTTGTAACAATTCACAAAGTGGGTCTGCTATTTTGAAAAAATTTTATAAAGCGCCTATAGAACCCTGCATGACCAAGAAAAGAACGAATTTCCCTTACAGTGGAGGGATAAGGTAGAGAATTTATAATGTCAATTTTGGCCTTATCGACCTCAATTCCCCTAGGAGATACTATGTGCCCTAGAATTAAACTCTTGTCTACCATAAAATGACACTTTTCATAATTTAAGACAAGATTGAATTCTATAGACCTACTCAAAATTATCGTTAAGTTTTTAAGGCATTCGTCGAAACAATTCCCATAAACAGTAAAATCATCCATAAAAACTTCGATAATTTTTTCCACATATTTAGAAAATATACTCATCATGCATCTCTGGAAAGTAGCCGGTGCATTGCAAAGACCAAACGGCATCCTTCTGTATGAAAATGTATCAAATGGGCACGTATCTTGGTCCTCCAGTGCAACCGGTATTTGAAAAAAACCTGAATATCCATCAAGATAGCAAAAGTGAGTTTTTCCAGCTAACCTTTCAAGCATTTGATCAATAAAGGGAAGGGGAAAATGATATTTTTTTGTGTAATAGTTCAACTTCTTGTAATCTATGCAGACACGCCACCCGTTTTGCACTCGGGTTGGCACCAAGTCACCTTCGGCATTTTTCTCTATTGTCACGCTCGTTTTCTTGGGCACGACTTGCACCGGACTTACCCATCTGCTGTCCGAAATGGGGTAGATCACGTCAGCATCTAAAAGCTTGATTATTTCCTTTTTTACTACCTCCATCATATTCAGATTTAGCGTCTTTGCACCTCTCACCTCGGTTTCGTGTCTTCCTCCAAGTAGATCCTATGTGTGCACGTCAAAGGGCTTATTCCTTTTAAATATGTAATGCTCCAGCCAATTGCCTCCTTATGACTCTTCAGTACGTGAACTAAACTTTCTTCTTCATGCGTGGAGAGTCTATTGGAGACTATGACTGGTAGGGTATCATCCTTACCCAAAAATGCATACTTCATATGCCCAGGAAGCGGTTTTAATTCCAACTTTGGAGCCTGTATAATGGAAGGTAAAAGCTTAGTGTTTGGAGGTAATAACTCATTAACAAATTTCATCAAGGTTAGATTTAAAATTATAAAGTGACTCAAAATTTTCTTCCACTAATGATTCAATTATATCCACACAATTTACGCTCAAAATTTCTTGGGATGGCTAATGGCATCGTGAGCGTTAAATTTCACAATCTCCCATCAAACTCCATAGTGAGAGTTCCACTTGAACGCCAATTTTAGTACTATTTGTATTTAAGGAATGGTCGTCCCAATAAGAGATCTCAAGATCCCGAGATCTGCATCCTCCTCCATTTTTATCATGTAGAAATCTGCGGGAAAAATAAGTTCGTTAACTTTTACCAACACGTCCTCAAGGACTCCTTCAGGATGCACAACGGATCTGTCTGCCAATTGAATAATAACACATATTTTTGTTAGAAATCCTACATTAAGTGATTTATAAATAGAATATGGCATTACATTTATGGAGGCTCCTAGATCACACATAGCCTTTTTAATTCCTAAATGACCTATTTTGCATGGTATTGCAAACATGCCCCTATCCTTACATTTTACCGGTATTTTTCGTTGTAACACTACAGACATATTTTCACCAACATTCACCCTTTTATTACCTGTTAATCTTCGCTTGTTGGTGCAAAGTTCTTTAAGAAATTTAGCGTACCTCAGTATTTGCTTGATGGCATCCAACAGCGGTATATTGATTTTGACGTTTCTAAATGTTTCGAGGATTTCCTTGTCCTCCTTACCCTTTGACACAAGTTAAATCGTTCTGGAAATGGGGGTTGAATTTTGGGTAATGGGGGTTTTGGTCGGACCTGTTCATCTTTCTCAGGTTTTTCTTGGCGATTTCTTGGGCATGATTTACGTCGGAATTGATTCCAAAGATTTTCCACTTCGCAGTCCACCGCATTTGCATTTTGTCTTGGATTTGGTTCTATTTATGATGGCAGCTTCCCTTGAGAGTTCAATTTCTCAACTGATATGGTCAATTCTCTTATGGATGCCTCAGTTTTCTGTTGAAAATCAAGCATATTAGCTGCTAATTTATTGACTAAGGTTTCTAGAGAATTACCTGAATCTTATGGTCTTTGTGGAACTTCGGTTCGTATGGTCGGGTTATATCGTGGGTTAGCCCCATAACTTAAGTTAGGGTGATCCCTCCATCCTGGGTTGTAGGTATTAGCATAAGGGTCATATCGCCTCTGTGGAGGGCTAAGGAAGTTTCCCACGGCATCCAAATGAGCCATAGTGTCATCAATCAAACTGGGACAGGTATCGGTTATGTGTTTCGGTGAAGCACATATTCCACATAATCGAGCTGGTTTAGCTTTTTCTGCAACAAGAGAGCTCACAATATTAGTAAGTCTATCAAGTCTATCTTCTATGGAAGAATTACTTAGCTGATGAACCCTTCTAGGGGGTTCAGGATTGGCTTGGAATTGCTGAGAATTTGCAGCCATTGTGGAGATTAAATCCCTCGCTTGTTGGGGGGTCATGTTGACCAACGCTCCTCCACTAGCGGCATCTACCATATTCATCTCCATCGATTTCAAACCTTCATAAAAGTATTGGAGGAGAGATTGTTCTGTTATACCGTGTTGTGGGTAGCTCGCACACAACTTTTTAAACCGCTCCTAATAATCATAAAGGGTCTCTGGGTCTTTCTGCCTTATTCCCACGATTTCTCTTCTTAGCTCAGTTACTCTGGATGCTGGAAAAACACGTTGAGAAATAAACGAGATAAATCAGCCCAAGTAGTAATAGATCAAGGAGGTAAATAAAATAACCATTCCCTAGCTGAATCGGCTAAGGAAAAAGGAAAATGCGCAATTTAATTTGATCCTCAGTTACGCCTTGAGGTTTCATACTCAGACAAACCATATGAAACTCCTTTAAATGTTTAGGGGGTTTTCATTTTGTAACCCTCGAAAAGTTGGCAGCAATTGAATTAACCCTGATTTTAATTCAAAATCAGTATACATAGTAGGATACGCAATGCACAGGGGCGGTTGCTCTATTGGGGCTTCGTCTAGTTGTCGAATCGCTTGAGCCATTGGTTCTTATACCAAATTAGGGTTTTCGTCAACCCTAGCGTTGAACACTTCTTCAAATGGATCGACTTCTTCTGCTTTACTTTCAAGTGTTTAAGTAGGGTTTTCGTTAACCCTAGACTCTGCTTCGTCGTCGATTCTGATTTCTGGTGGTGGATTACTTTGAGTCCCTACCACCACTGACTGCTTTTTTCCTTAACTTTGTTTCTTTTCGATTAGCTTTTGCAGTCTTTTCAATTTCTGAGTCAAACACAAGAGTGCCTGGAGTAGATCTGGTCATAGAAAACAAAAAACAAGATTAGTACGTTATCATCCCCGGCAACGGCGCCAAATTTTGATGCGTCGTTGAAAGCACCAAAATAATATCCTATTCCCTAAAATAATAAAAATAACAGTAAAGGGGAAGTAGGGTCGAGTCCTCAGGGATCGGATTATACAAATGCCTATTTTCAAAATCCTGGGCAGAATCGTGCCCAATTCCTAAAAAATAAAAAAATAGAATTAATAATTTTGATCTGGGATAAAAACAGAATATAAAGGGAATTGAAATTGTGAAAGTAAATTGCAAAAATTAAAAGGAAAAAAATAAAAGAGTTTAAAGAAGAGGGAGTTTCTTATTTGGCGAGATTCTAGCCTCCGGTTGTCTCGTTCCACCTTGGGTTCAATCTTCGGCTTTTAGATGACCTTCCTCTATCCAAGTAAGCTAGTTATAGTGGAAGAGGACGCCTACGACCACCAGCTCCAAGAATTTAGACTTACAGATTTAATGAACCTGACTCTAGCTTACAACGGCTTCCGTGGAATTATCTATGCTAGATCAACGCTTCTCAATGGTGAATCCCACGCCATTTTGTCTCTTGGGCCCACCAACCTCTGATGCAGTAAGCTAACGAATCGATCGTATGCGACCTCCTCAAAATATACAAAGTGGTCGTTCCTTGCACACGTTGAAAAGATCACTTAAGGGCATGGACTAAGCGCCAGCCCCGTAATGCGGAAAAGCGATGAATACTTGGTGAGGAAGTTAAGTGCGGATTCTAAGCCTCAATAACCTTTTAAGGGAATTCGACAACCTTCAGCTAGATGGATTTTTAGTGGCTCATGGATGGGATGTGAAAGAAAATAAATATAAGAGAGTGGAGAAAAGAATTTTTATTGAAATAAATATAGAAAGCATAAAAGGCTATAGGGAGAGAGTTTTCAGAAAAAAATGAACATACCCGAAATAAGTCATTTCATCCCCTATTTATAGTGTTCAGGTAGATGGACTAGTTCTACTCAAACTCCCAAAGATAATTACAATTTAATTGAAGATAAATAGAGATAAATAAATAACTTAAATAATCCTAAAGAATTATCCTAATATTAATTATCCTAATATAATTAAAATAGAGTGTGATGAAGTAAATTCTCTTCTTTTTGCATTTCAATCCCTTTACCCTCCATGTTTGCACTTTTGGCACCATTTTTCCCTTTGTTGCGCATTGGTCCATTTTTATTGCTAATTTCACAGTTTTGGCCCTCAATTTTGCTTTGGTCTCCAATTTAGTCCATACAAAATAAAAGTCCATAAATAGCCCAAATTAGTAGAGTCACACTCAAAATTAACATGCAATTAGTACATAAAAACATGACATTCTAGAGTGTTATCACGCACTAATCGCAAAGATTAATTGGTGGCGTGACGAAGGGCTATTGAGTCGATTCTTGTACATGAGGCTAAAGCGCTTATGCTCTTAGGATTTCAAGAAACCCTAGGTTTCTGCTAGTTCTGCTTGGTTCTTGGGTCATTTTGGGCCTTTCGAACTTGGGTCTGGGGTTGGGTTAGTTTAGGTTTGTTTTGGGTCTAAGTTAATTTAGGTATTGGGCTAAGGGTGTAACAGGGTAATTGGTCAACTGTTTAGGTATTGGTTTTGGGTTGATTTGGGTATGGGATTTAAGCCCATTTTATTGTAAATGGACTATAAAGGACATTATTGGACACTTGGTTTTTATTCTTGTTTGTTTTTTTATTCTGGCTTGTTATATAGGCCCGGGCAAAATGGCCTTATTACACAGACAATGCCATATGACCCTGTTTAAGCTTTACAAATCCTTTACATTTCTGGTCGAGAAATCTCTGACTAATTTATTTCCTTCGAAACTCAGTTTAAAAGAATTCCCAAGTAATCCTCTCTTTCGGCACAATAGAAGTTAATGTATTTCACCACTGGTAAGTTGAATCTTTTAATAGAGATACTGCACACTTAAGACATTCAGCCGGTGAACAAGATAATTCATCAAGAACTCTAATAGTATTTTCTAACCAGAACTCAACTCTTTGGGATCATCCTCAGCTGTAGCTCAGAATTCTTCAGCATCGTACTTACAGATCTTACCAACAAAAGGCTTACTAACTCTAATAGGTTTTGTACTTTGAGTAATAACGGGAGCCAGTTGAGGAACAGAAGGCGGTGGAGGTTGTTGAGCAACCGGGTTCATCCGTACGAACTCGGTGAACCATTCATTCATCATCTGAAAGAAGGCCTCTTTAGTCGCTCCTTCTCGGACCTCAGATACTAGCCTTGTACCACTCGAAGCTACTCCTTGAACGGAGGCTTGAGCGTTACTCTCTACTTCATCGAAATCAACTCGATTGGATGTTATTACTATATAAAAACATGTTTTAAAATGGTTAGGAGATATCACACTATCACAAGTTATATAATGGCATGTATAACTAAACTCATGTATGCTACGTTAGTCCGAGAATTGACTAAATCGTAGCTCTGATACCAATAAATGGAACATCCCTAACCTGAATGTCGAAACAGCGTTACAGAGCATTACCGGAGTTTGCAGAACAAATAGATAGAAATTTCAAACATTTCACATCATATAATATTCATATCATAAACCAACTAAAAACAAACATATTATCCCTTATATACGCCTTCAAGGCCCAAAATACGCATTAGAAACAAGTCAAGACAAAATCAGATACTCAAAAAATTTTTGAAAAACATTAAAATTTTTCAAAGTTGCAGGGGACACACGGCTGTGTGGCTAGGCCGTGTGAGAGACACCTCCATGTCTCAGTCCATGTGGGCATTCGAAATAGGGACACACGACCGTGTCCCAGCCCGTGTCCATGCCCGTGCAACTCTCGACTTAGGTCACATGGCCAAGTCACACGCCTGTGTGCTAGGCCGTGTTGAGCATACTGACTTGCACAATTTTAAAGATATAGGGGACACATGACCGTGTCACCTAGCTGTATGAGACATACGGCTGAGACACACGTCCGTGTCTCTACCCGTGTAGATAAAAATAGGTCATTTCCAAGTCACATTTCTCACCCAATTTGGTACCAACCTAAACACAACAATTTGCATATCAACAAGCCATAACAATCCATTCAAATCAAGCTAAAATCAAGTCTTAAACATGTATTATCACAACATACAACCAAAATGCCCTTAGGCACCTCAAATGACAAATTAATAACATGTTAACCAAATATCCATATTTACCTAGATAACCAAATGCATATATGCATAATTGTACCAAATATACTATTTCAAACAAATCATCAATATACCTATAAGTTTTCCATCATTCAACCATATCAAACACACATTAAATATGTTAAGGCCACATATATAAACATATCAAAATATATCAAGCACAAGCCATTCAAATGGCTTGCCTCAACAAAATATTTATACACCAACATTGGCTAAAATATCCTATACATGCCATTATAACTGAAATTAATTAATTGAAAGTACCAAAAGAGCCGATGGATAGTGTGAAATAGCTCTGACTAGCTTCCAACCCGATGAGCTTTCAAATTACTATGAAACATGGAAAATAACACAGAGTAAGCATTTAAGCTTAGTAAGTTCGTATAATATGGAATTTAACTTACCATATATCCATACAATAGGTAAGTAAACATAGAATATCTCAACCAATTTGGTCAAAACCTAAACACATGATCACCAACATATTAGCCATGAAAATCACATATAAAATCCAACATAAATGGTTGAATTCATCAAATAATCATATTTCATGTATTTCATGTATATACCAGTAATAGTTCATATCAAACTCATATGATTTTATAACAGAACTGTGTTTGTTGAACCATTTAGAATATCATTGGATACACGGGTAGTACACACGAGGTGTTCTGAACTATAATCCTTCAATTCATATTCATATTGATGTATGCTCGTACGAGCTGTAAACGAAAAGCTCCTCTGAGCTGAATAACGGGAAGCTAATGCGAGCTAAATAATGGGAAGCTCATGCGAACTGTATAACGGGAAACTCATGCAAGTTGTATAACGGGAAGCTCATACGAGTTGTGGTATGTCCAAACACATGTAAGACCCCAACCAAATCGATAACCCTGATGACATGTCATTTGTATCCTACGAATTTCATAAGGTTCACACGGGGCTCGGTAATTATTGAATATACAACCATTATTTATTCATGGAAATTATACAATTCATAAACAATAATTCAATTTAATACATATAAATGTATAATTTATTTACACGAACTTACCTCGACGAGTTTATGTAGATATGAAGGCGATTAATCTGATATTTTTCCTTTGCCTTGATCTAACTCTGTACTAGGTTTAACCGAATCTAATTGAGCAAAATAAGCTTGCTAATATCTTAAGCTTCCATAGCTAGGTTTTCTCTTCTTCTTTTTTTATTTTTGGTGGTAGATGATGATAATAGATTATCTTATTTTATTTTATTTTATTTTATTTTATTTATTATAACTTTAATTGAAAATTTCCAAAAGTACCCTTAATAATTTATTAAATTTCCAATGATGACTATTCATGCTTAACCACTAAGCATTTTAATGGTCTATTTACTACATAAGGATCTCTAATTTAAAATTCTATAGCTATTTAATACCTTTAGCTATTAAAAATCAACTTTTGCACTTAATGTAATTTAGTCCTTTTCATCAAATTAGGTATGCAAATGATATAATTTCTTAACGTAATTTTTATACGTTATTTTTATCATACCGTAGACCATATAATAATAAAAATAAATTTTTTTCAACTTCAGATTTGTGGTCTCGAAACCAGTTTTCCAATTTTACTGAAATGGGCTGTTACAGAATCTCTTCTGAAATTTTAGTTATGTCTTGGGTCTCTTCTGTAGCACCTGCCTCCACTATATAACCATCTAGAAGAAATATTTTCTTTTATGAGAATTTTCATATTTGGAACTTATAATGAGTTATCATTGTTGAACTTCTGGTTCAAATTACTCTCTCCCTAACTCATTACAAGTTATTATTTCTCTTCCCCTAATGTCAGGAAAACTATAGAATCGAAATAGTAATTGTAAATCATGTCATAATTGAATTTTCAAAATATTTAAAACATATAACAATACAAGGAGACTTGTAATTACTATATATTCTCAACTTTCTTTAATGATTCACTCATCAAAGATGAGAAATATTTAGTTCTTTACCAAAAAACCAATTGTAATTGGGAGTATTTATAACTTATTGTCTTGATGTGTACAATACATGAATCAACATAATCTCATGTTGAAATAGGAAATTTAGTTTTTATAAGGAATGGTTTAGACATTAATCAGAGGCATTCAATCAATAATTTCTCTAAACCATTGTGCGCATAAATAACAAATTTTTACAAAAGTTTTTCAAACTCAATCAATAAAAGACTGAGATATAAACTCAACAGTATTAGCAAGATGAATTATCTTACTTATATGATCTGAAATTAATTATTTAAATAAGTAATCTTGTAAACGACAGGTTGCAAGTTGATAATACATATGTGATTATTTTGTAGATGCATCTACCAAAATCATATAATATTAAAACCATTCACATGGTGGATGAATGGGCCCATATTTACTTAAAAAATGCAAGACATTAAATCTCAAATTTAGTTAGTGAGTTTCTAATAAGCAATTTTCATTGAGAAAAAGCAAAAATTGAGAATTCTTTAAATTAAAAAATCTTCTGGTTCTTTAATGAATGTTTATATGAATTCTCAATTAAATTTCACATCATACATAATCCAGGATGGTCTAACTAGTCACTCCAAGTAGTAAATGCATTTATATCAGTAAACTTCTAGTTAACTTTAACATGCATTTCAATTGTACTAATAATGTCAATATAAATTGTGCAATTTGATAATTTTACTGTTATTTCTTTTACTTTGCATCCACATATAAGTACTATTGTGACAGTTACTACTGGAAATGTCTAAATCAATGTGAAGTCTAAATCTCTATTTTCTAGATGTACAACAGGTACATAACTAATGACTTTTCATACATAAGTTTTCTCTCTTACAAGTTCTCATCAGTAATATTTTTTCACGTGATTGTAATTGAGAACTTATTTTGAATATTGTAGAGTTATAATCATAATTTAAATAATAAAAAAAAGCTTGCAACTTCAGATGCATCCAACCATAACTGAATTTAGATAGAATTACCATATTCTATTGCTTATAAGTAGATCTTTCACAGTAAAATATTTTGCTTTCAATCTCTTAATGGGGATGATGACAAATGAAGATCACAAAGACAGTCACAATCAATTCAATTTATTAACAAGAGTAATCAATAACTCAATCCTCCCCTTTTTTTCATCCTTTTAAAATAAATATTTATAGTAATAGTGAATCATATGAAATATAATCTTTTCTTCATTCATAATCTCAGTATGAGATCCATTATAAATATCTTTTATAACCAATGGATTAACCATGACAAGATATTAATATATTAGCTCTTATGGAGCTTTCGACTAATTTTGTACTACCAAATATTGGAAGAATATTGCTTTATATTTTCTATTGCGTTCATTTCGGGGAATGCAATAGATTTACTAGGACAAACTTATAAACATCCCAAAAAATTCTTTATTTCATAATCACCATCACAAACATGTGTGGATTTTAAATCAAAATCTATCTTTTCATATTGTCATGATTAGTCTCCAATTATAATAAACATGATACAATAAATAAATCATAGTTAAATATAGCTAAAATTCTTTAACATCATTGTTATCACCCTGGTTGAGTGGTTAAAAGCTCTAATGATTACCCATAGTGCGCATGCCTCAATTGAAATAGTAGCAACTCTAGGAGGCAATTGACAATAGCAAATTTTGGGATATTTTTGTGACTTATGGGAAAAACGATTAAAAGTGAATCGTGTTAATAACGTATTATAAAATAAAAAGACAGAAAGTAAATAACAAAGAAAATAAGAGAGCAAAAGAGTGAGGGAGTGTATTTTATTGATCAAGAGGAATATTTACAAAACTTCTCCAAAGTCTCTATTCATAGGTATAAGAAGTATAAATGAAATTTAGAATTTAAAGTATGTCAAAACTTATCTTGATCTTGATGGACATCCACTTAATAAGATTCTCATAATAATTATAATTTTATATATTTGGTTTACAAAGTTTATGTCATGTTTGGTAGAGTCGAGTCAGGCCAATAAAAAAAATTTAGGCCTATTTTTTAGGCTCGGGTCTGACCCAGCCTAAAAAATCAGTTAAAATTTTACTCAAGCTTAACCTAGATAAAAAAAAATGCTAAACTTGAGCCTAGTCCATTCAGATTAAAAAATTTTAATATTATTTTTATATAAAAATAAATTTTTAAAAAAATATAATACATCAAATACACTAAAAACATTAAAATAAATGTTTCCTAATAAATTGAAAATACATTAAAAAAAGTCTTTATACTTAAATAACACTAAGATTGTTGCAACTTAGTAAGCAAATGCTTCTAAAATAGTAACAAAATTAATAATAAGACAAAAGTTATATAATATCCTAACAATGACAACAAAATAATAACAATATAATGGTAAAATAGAAGCAAAACAACACCAAACAATAGTAGAAACAAAATTAGGCAAATTTGGGTCAAGGTTGGGCCAAAAAATCTTACCCCAGGCCTAGCCTATTTAAAAAAGGGGCTTATTTTTTGTCTAATCCTATTTTTCGAGCCTATATTTTTATCTAAATCCTTTCACTTTTCGAGAAGGCCTGAGTGGGTGGTCCGGCTCATGATCAAATCTAGTGTAATAATGCAAATTGTAATTATATAGTTACAAATTTTAATTTTTTTTAAATATATTAATTACTATAAAAATTATCAATAATACTTGAGAAAAAATTCTAAACAAGTAACAAAATTAAAATTAAATCATCATATATTAGTCCAAGAAAATAGTTGATAATACAATTACTAATAAAATAATTTAAAAATAAACATCATATGTAATTTATTGATCTAACATTTCATATTTGTTGGGTTACTCACTCTCTAACATTTTACATATACTTTGTATCATTATTTGTTGGTTCTTAACTAATTTCTTCATCATTATCATTTGTTGGTCCTTATCATATTATAAAGGCCTTCTTTTCCATGCATTCTTTAAAGTCTAGATTATCCCAAATACACATATATATGAAGTTATGAAATATGCAATAAGTTAGCATAATCTAATGATCTAAAATTATTTTTGTAACACCCTGCACCCAACTTGAATGTATTTTTTGTGGATGTAGCATACATATGAATTGGCCCGTGTATATGACGCAAGCAATTAATTATTTTTTAAAATTTAAAATATATTTTTTTAATATTTTTATTGTGAAAGCCCAATTTCATCTGGCCCACTAAACAAAATAATAATAATAAATAAAATAAAATATTAAAGTCCAATAAAAAATAAATAATAGTCCATTTACAATACAGCCCAACATGGCCTAAATAAAAAAAACCTAACCCAAAGTTACAAACCCAATAGCCTAAAACATTTTTTCAGAAAAAGAAACCCTAGCCCCTAGCGTCGCACGTCAGCACGCCGCCACCGCTCCACCGCCAACTGCTATTGTCATCAACCACTCCCTGCAAAAAAGAGAAAAAGGAAGAAAAGATAGGAGCAGTTGAAACTGTAGAAAAAAAAAAAAAAATAATATGTAACCTAGCTATAAAAGACCCCAAAAAAAACATGTATGAAAAAAATCAATAAAAAAAAAAAGAGAAATCAAATACAATCAAGAAGGTGATTTTATTTTTTGTTTATTTATTTTTTTCCGAAAGCAAAAAAAATAAACATCTATACATATAAAAGGGGCGAATCGAAAAAAAATTGAAACTTTTTGTTTTTTTATTTACCTTTTTAGACTTTTAGCCCTCAGATTCAGGCTTTGGAAGTCAAAAGGCCAAAAAAAAGAAACTTTTTCCATTTTCCAGTGGCTGTCGCGGCGGCTCCCTTGGCCAAACTTGGGGGCTATTTCAAAGAGAAAGCAAAGAGGAGAGGATTTTCTTAAAAATGCATGAAGAAAATGAACTTTTTTCTGAAATTTTTTGTATATACAGGGCATCGTTTTGGGAATGACCCCAGACGCCCAAAATGGCGTCATTTTGGGGCCGACCCAATAACCTCAGGATCCGCATGTTTTTGTGACTAGGGTATAAATAGGGGTGTGCAAATTTCGAGTAAAATCGAATTAATTCAGATAACCGACTGAATTCGGTTAATCAGTCAGTTAACCGAATTAATTCGGTTGGGGGTCGGTTAATACTTTTTTGGAAGTTCGGTTAACGATTAATTCAGTTCGAAATCGGTCGGTTAACCAAATTAACCAAATTTAATAAAAGATATTATAACATATAAATATTTGGTCGGTTCGGTTAAGTTTTTGGAAATATAAATTAATCGTTCGATTAATTGATTAATTTTTTTTATATATTTTATACTTATTTTTAACCAAGAGTAAAAATATATATATAAATTTCGGTTAATTCGGTTAACCGACCGAATTAACCGAAAAAGTTCGGTTCGGTTAATTTTAAAAAAATTAGTTCGGTTAACGGTTAAGGGATTAAAAGGGTCGGTTAATTCGGTTAATGGTAGTTCGGGTCAGTTAACAGCTTGAACACCCCTGGTTATAATTACAATCGTAGTCCTTCCACTTTTTGGGCAGCTTACAATCCGATCCTATTTCCATTTTTTTTAAATTTACCATTTAATTTTGTCTTTTTCCATTTTGGTCCCTTTTGAAACGTTGTGTTTAGGAGTTTGGGATAATTTCTCATTTAGTCCCTATTTCTTTTCACTTATTTTATTTTAATTCTTATTTCTGTTTTATTAGTTATTTTTTATTTACAATTTATACTCCCTAATTTCATTCTAATTCCAATTTGATCCTTGCTTTATTTAACTTCAATTTTTCTTTTTACAAATTGTTTTATTTATTGTTTTATTTATTATTTCTTTAACCTTTTCAATAATTAAAATTCATTTATTTATATTCCTTTTATATACTTTCATATTTTATTATCATTGTTATTATTATTATTATCATTATTTTTTTCCTTTATTACTTAATTAATATTATAATAGTAATTAATGTGATTATTGTCATTGTTATTATTTGGTTTTTTATTATTATTATGGTTATATCATCATTTACTAGTTTTTTTATCGATATCTTCGTTTCATTTTTTCATTTAATTTTATTATTGCTATAACCATGTCATGAACCGTATTCGAATATATTTACCCATTTCTATACTATGCTCAAATAAGTTAAATACACATTTCTTAAAATGTTACATTCGTTTTTTTACTCGATGTATAAAAAAGAAAAGTTTTAAATCGAGGCAAATCTTCAATATTTTTGGAATTAGAAGAGTCATGTTCCTAACTTACGGAATATGACTTCCTTCTAAAACCGAAATAGTCGAACATCTATTTCAAAAAAATAAAAAATGAGATTTAAGTAACAATACAATGGCGTTTGTTCTCGTTTTCGAGAATTCAAAGTATCATGTCCTAACTTATGGGGCATGGTCTTTCTTCTCGGTCAACTTGAAATAAGCCATTTTTCGCGAAAATAATTTTAGTTAAGTAATGCCTTAATACAAAAAGGGATCGTGTTTTAAACTCTCTTCAAATTTTCAATTCTCGACGCTAGGACATCAAATAATCAATTAGGTACCAATTTTGGGCATAACGAGGGTGCTAATCCTTCCTCGTGCGTAACTGACCCCCGAACCCATTTTTTGGATTTTGTAGACCAAAAATCATTGTTCTAGTAAATCAAGCCTTTTATTAAAACAATCAAATTATGAGGTGATTCAATCACACCTCATTAAAAAGATTGTTGGCAACTCCCATTTTCATTTATTTTAAAACCAAAAGTCGATTTCAAAAAGATTTCAACAACTTGGCAACTCCACTAGGGACCAAATTAAAGAGTCAAGCCGCGAGTTAATTACTTTTGGTCTTTTTGTCGAAAATTGATAATTTGCTTTAAATTTATGATCCCTTCATTGCATTTCATCCTTCATTTTTGTGGTCTTCATAATGATATGTTTGCTTTATTGGTTCGAGTCTCTTGGTATATTTTCGCATATTGCATTACATAATCGTTCGATTTTGCCCTTCTTAAGTGGGAGTGAGAAACTATTCCTTCATGAGGCCTTCACCTCCGTATAGGATAGTGGATCACTTTCAGGATACATTGGTACATATGTCTTCGTGAGATCTTCATCTCCGTATAGCCATAGGGAAAAGTATTCTCTTGAACTAAACTCTATCCATATGAGCCAATAACAGGTGAGGGTCGAGGAATCTGTCGATTCAGGTACCGTTACTTTAGAACTAAACCGCATATAATGAGCCCTAAGAACTTACCCTAGGTAGAACCACACCAAACCCCTAATGGTCACCCGAATAAGTGTTCTATCTATTATTTCTTGCTTTGAATTCTAGCTTTGTATGAAATGTACTGACTTGTTTCATTTCGGCTGTGATTGTATTGCATTTCCATAATAGAAAAAAGGTGTTTATTCACATTCAGTTGCTAAATAGAGAGCTCATCATGGAAAAGAGATTTCTTGAAAAGTGGAAGACAATGCGGTCGTCTGGATATAGTCCGAGAAGACACAACAAGAGAAGGGTGATAGCCCGACGGAGGGGAACGTGTCAGGATTATGGGATTTTACTCGCATCAGTGTGACTCAGAATAATCTCCAAGAGTTGAAAGAGGTATGGGACCAATGGGATGGCAAAACCAAGCAGTTATTCTACCGAAACTATGGTAATTTTCCTTATCTACTCGATGTCAAAGTAGATAAGCATTTATTCCGAGCTCTCGCCCAGTATTGGAATCCCGCCTATAGCTGCTTTACTTTTGGGAAGGTAGATTTTATGCCCACCGTAGAAGAGTACACAACTCTGCTCTGCTACCCGAAGATCCAAGCCGACAAAGTTTATCCTAGAGCTTCCAACATCCTAACTTTCTTGAATAGCCTAATGAGCATAACGGGAATGAGTGAGCAATGGGTCGTAGCCCGGATTAAACAAAAGGGAGATAGTATATAAATCCCTTGGAAAATTTTACGGGATTTGATTTTGGCACATCCAAATACGAAGAAAAGAGTTGAAGTCTTCGCCTTGAGTATCTACGGGTTGGTCATATTCCCCAAAGCATTAGGGCACATAGTTGATGCAGTTTCAAATCTTTTGACCGGCTTGACAAAAGGGTCAGGCCCATCCGGTAATTTTGGCCGAAACTTTTAGATCTTTAAGTACATGCCAGAGAGCGGGTGAAGGAAGATTTATTGGGTGTGCATAACCTTTGCTAGCCTGGTTTCACAGCCACTTTTGGAATGTAGAAAAGGTCTCTTATTGAGTATTCTCCGAGAACTACTCTCCATTGAAAGAATTCATGGATACGTCAAGGTGAGATGACATTTTGGAGGAAAAATATATGGCAATTCTCTAGAGCCTCCAAGATGAAGACGTTGAATGGAGGGCCCGTTGGTTGATCCCTGATGATATTTTATACCAATGTGGAGACTTCGAATGGGTCCCTCTACTCGGGATATGGTGAGCTATTGGATAAGCCCCTCTACTTATATTAAGGCAATATAGGTTGAGGCAGTTTGTATCGGCAATGCAAGGATTGACTCAGTGTGAGTTTGTGTACAAAGGTGATAATTACAACAAGAAGGTTCGTGAAATATCGAACGCTTAGAACCAAACCCATAAAATGAATAGATTTGCCGCAAATCGAATGACGACCCCGGAGTAGGATTGGTTGTGCGGTAAAAGAGTCAATGATAATGTCCCTATGTCAAGTTAAGAAAACATTCGGCTGATAGAAGAGCACTTACAAGTGATCTTGTTTGAGTTGGAAATCATAAAGCAAGACTTTGAAAAGAGGAGTTCGAAGCTCGAGAAAAAGGTAGGACAATTGAAAGAAGAAAAGATGCAGCTAGGATTAGATGTCAACGTCCAGATGTTAGATGCCGAAAAAATGATAAAAGGAAAGAATAAGGCTGAAGAAGACTTGGACAATTTAAGAACATATTATAAGAAGTTGCGCTCATTGATAAGGACTGTCGGGTTGGGTAAAATATCGGAACAATGGCGAAAAGAGATCAAAAAAGAAAAGATTAGAGCTGATTAGTGGGAAAAGAAATTCTAAGTTGCTCGAGTTCTAGAAAATGCTCTAGAAAGGGATTTGTTAGAAAGACAAAATGAAAAGGTTTGATTGAGAGCTCGGGTAGCAGAATTAGAAAGGTCACTACATTAGTACCATAGTCGCAACTTCGCAATCGAGTTGAAAGCAAGCCTAAATAAGATTGAAGAGTTGAAGGGAGAGATAGAAGAGCTCAAGATTGCACTGTAAAATAGTGAACTACGAGTGAACTTCTTGAAACGAACAATGAACATTGGAAAAACTAACTCCAATGCTCTCAAGGTCAGATTAGGAATAGATATCACATCATGGGCAAAGCTGTGACTCAAGTACGGGAAGTAGTCAATAATTTGCAAACCTTAGTAGTTCAAGCTGACATGCTGAGCTTAAAATATGAATTAGTATCAGATCGGGGCCGATAATTAACTTGGCTTCTTAGGAAATTCAAGACTTGGAGTATTAGGGTAATGCCGTATATGTAAAATGTATCCGTTTTATGTAAACAGATTTATTTTCTAGTAAGTTATTTTAATAGAACTGAATCAAAATCAATGCCTTTTTTTCATTCATGACATTCATCAGCATTACATCTCATCATATGCATTAAGCTTCATAAAAAGACCCTAATTAATTGAAATTATGACAGTTACCCTGGAAACTAACAAGAATCTACCAACCGAATATCGTTACAATACTCGCGGTAAAACCAGAGCCATGGATCAAAGGTTAGAAAGATTGGAACAAATTCAGAAAGACATGAAAAATCAATTGCAATTGCAGCTGTAAGAACAATTAGCTAAAGTACAGCAAGACATGAGGGATCAAAAACAAGAGTTCCAACGAAGCATGAAAAGCCAATTGACCCAATTGCTGGCTGGAGAGGCTGAAAAGGGAAAAGAACTGTAAATAACTATTGGGATGATAATAAAACCCTATATACCCCCTAGGCTTTACCCCAGTAAATGTCCAAGCTCAACCAGATACATATCCACAAAGGGTACCTGTTGCCATAAGACCACAACAATACCAGGTCGGTACCTCGACACTGTTGTATGGCCCTACGGGTTCAGGTTCCAATCCCAAGGATAATCCAACCAACCCCGTCGTTCTAGATTTAGATGACATGACAAAATGGATAGAGAAAGAGTAGAATTGTCGAAACAGCTAGAAGATCGATGTAAGTGGTTGGAAGAGAAATTTAGAGCTATGGAGAGTGCCGACTACCTATGTGGGGTTGATGCTAAGGAGCTGAGCTTAGTCCCAAATCTAATGCTCCCACCAAAATTCAAAACTCCAGAATTTGAAAAATACAACTGGACTAGTTATCCTGAAGCCCATATCACAATGTTCTGTCGAAGGATGATGGGATACGTCAATAACGACCAATTGTTAATCCATTACTTTCAGGATAATTTGATCGGGTCGACTGCCAAGTGGTACAACCAGCTAAGCCGTGCCAAAATTAACTCATGGAAAGACTTGGTACAGGCTTTCATGAAACAATACAGCCATGTAACTGACATGACACCCAATAGGATTACTCTGCAAAACATGGAGAAGAAGCAAAGTGAGAGCTTTACGCAGTATGGTTAGAGATTGAGAGACGTGGCAACCCAAGTCTAACCACATTTTTTAGAAAATGAGACAACAATGCTTTTCATAAACACGCTGAAAGCCTCATTCATTAACCATATGTTAGGAAGTGCTACCAAGAGCTTCTCGGATATAGTAATGTCTGGAGAAATTGTCAAAATACAGTAAGGAGCGAAAAAATAGAAGCGAGGAAAAATGCCAAAAGATTAGCCTCGACAAATAAAGAAAATAAAGTGAATAACACAACAGTATATAATAAAGGTTATTCAAAATTAGTCACTGTAGGTTAACCAAGGACCATATCAACTAGCCATCAAGGCCCCTCAAGGCAAGAATCTAACCCAAGACTGAACACAAAAAAACTCTAGTTCACACCCATCCCAATGACATATAGGGAGTTATATCAGAATTTATTCGATGCGCATGTGGTATCCCCGTTTTACTTAAAACCCATGTAACATTCGTTCCCAAAATGGCGTGTGACTTGGTCGTATGGCATAACATAGTATACCCTACAGGTTTGACACGGCCTGGCACACGGGCATGTATGACCATTTTAGGGCACACGAGATAGCCACACGGGCTTGTGTGGTGGTCATGTATCCTAAGTCAGAGAGTTACACGGGGTCAGACACAGGTTGAGACACAGCCATTTGCTCTAATCTCGAATGTCCACACGGCCTGTAACACGGGCGTGTCTGTTGGCCATGTGAGACATACGATTAGGCCACATGGGCATGTGTCCTCTGTTTTTGAGAAAAAAAATTTAAGTGTTCTAAGAATTTCCAAAGTTATTGATTAAGTCTCAAACCACTCTTAAAGCATGTTTAGAGCTTCGTAGGCTCATATTAGGGACAATGTGATTGAAATAAATGATGTTTGCTATACAATTAAGCAATGTATGTGAAATGTATGAATATTGTGTTATAAGTCCAGTAATGTTCCAAAACCCTATTCCGACGTTGAATACGGGTAAGGGGTGTTACATGCTCACACAAGTTGTGGGTCAAGACGTAGCTACACGATGCTACTCACACAAGCTGTCAAGTAACCGCAATACATGTCGATATACTTAGCCACCGGTAGGACGTACAGGGCCAGCACCCGAATCACATAATCACAATAAGCCCTAATGACATGTCATTCGTATCCTAATCTATTCCTAAGCTTCAACCGGGTCGTATCATTGTCGAATCATTGTCAAACATGTCTGTAGTCTCATATTCACAGTTTATGCAATATCAAAGCGTTAAAAACATAATTATAACAATGCTTATTACATACGAACTTACCTCGGACGTAACAACGACGACATGAGTCGATTAGTCGAGAACTTTGTTTTTCCCTCAATCTAGATTCGAGTTTCACTTTTCTTGATCTATATGTAATAAAAATTAACAAATTTAATTATCTCTCTATTCAATTTAGTTCAAAATTCACATTAAGGCACTTTTACACATTTTCCCCTAATGTTTCACAATTTTAACAATTTAATCTTTTTTATCAAATTGACTAATCGAACGATAAAATTTCTAAATGAAACTTTCATACAATCACTCAATCATGATGTAGACATTAAAATAATAATAAAATAAATATTTTGACTTTAAATTTGTGGTTCTGAAACTATTGTTGCGATTTGACTAAAAATGGGTTGTTACAACTCTCCCCATAGGGATTTTCATCTCCGAAAATCTTACCAATGAATAGGTTAGGGTATTGTTTTCTCATAGCTTCCTCAGGTTCCCATGTAGCCACTTCGACCCCGTGATGTTTCTACAAGACTTTCACCAAAGTGATACATTTGTTTCTCAACTCTTTAACCTCACGAGCTAAAATTCAGATTGGTTCTTCGTTGTACGTCATGTCGGGTTGAATTTCTATCTCTGTCAAAAAAATTACATGTGAATGATCCGATCGATATCGATGCAACATTAACACATGAAACACATTATGGATTTTCTCTAACTCATTCAGTAAAGCTAATCGATATGCCACTAGCCCTATCCTTTCAATGATCTTGTACAGCCCGATGAAACGCAGACTTAGTTTACCTTTGCGACCAAAATGAAGTATTTTCTTCCACGGAGATACTTTCAAAAATACTTTATCACTGATCTGAAATTTAATGTCTTTACGTTTCAAATCTGCGTAAGATTTCTGTCGATCTAAAGTTGCTTTCAAACTATCACGAATTATTTTCACTTTATCTTCAGTCTCTTGGATCAAATCAACCCCTTGAATCTTTTTCTCACTAAGCTCTGTTCAATACAATGGATTTCGGCATTTACAACCATACAAAGCTTCGTACGGGGTCATCTTTATACTCGATTGAAAACTGTTATTATACGTAAATTCAACCAATGATAAATATTTCTCCCAATTGCCATTGAACTCTAAAACACAACATTGGAGCATATCTTAGAAAATCTAAATTACTCTTTCAGACTGACCATCTGTTTGAGGATGAAATGTTGTACTAAAATTCAACCTCGTACCCAAAGCTTCTTGTAAATTCTTCCAAAATCGCGATGTAAACCTCGAATCTCTATCTGAAATAATTGAAACTGGCACCCTGTGTAATTTAACAATCTCATAGATATACAATTTTACCCAATTTGTCAAGTGAATAGTCTGTACGTACCGGAATAAAATGTGCAGACTTCGTTAGTCGATCTATGACAACCCAAATAGCATCTATCTTTTTCAGAGACAGGGGCAAGCCCGATACGAAATCCATCGTAACTCTATCCCATTTTCACTCAAGTATCATCACTAGTTGTATTAATCCCGAAGGCACCTGATGCTTGACTTTTACTTGTTGAAAAACTAAACATCTCGAGACAAACTCTGAAATGTCTCATTTCATGCCTGACCACCAATACAGCTGTTTCAAATCATTATACATTTTGGTACACCCCGGGTGAACAGATAAACAACCACTGTGTGCTTCGTGCAAAATTTTCTGAATGAGTTCGAAATTCTTTGGTACGCAAATTCTACCTCAGAATATTAAGCAATCATCGGATTTGATCTGAAAGTCTGAATCACTAATCGACTCACATTGTAATCTTTTAGCTTGTAACTCGTTATCACACTTTTGAGCTTCACAAATTTGCTGAAGAAATACTTGTTTAGCTTTCAACTCTTTTAGAATCGAACCATCATCAGATAAGGTTAACTGAGTATTCATCACTCTCAAAGCAAACAAAGATTTTCTACTCAAAGCATCTCTGACTACATTTGCTTTCCCGGATGTTAATCAATCACTAATTCGTAGTCTTTAAACAACTCGAGCCATCTTCGTTGTCGAAAATTCAGATCTTTCTGGGTCATTAAATACTTCAAGCTTTTGTGGGCTGTAAAGATATGACACTTCTCACCGTATAAATGATGTCACCAAATCTTCAATGCAAATACAATAGTGGCCAACTCTAAATCATGCGTCGGATAATTCTTTTCATACTGCTTTAACTATCTAAAGGCATAAGCTACAACTTTTCCTTCTTGCATCAAAACACAACCCAAACCATTCAATAACGCGTCTCTGTAAATCACAAACTCTTTACCCGACTTAGGTTGAACTAAAATTGGTGCCTCCGTTAACAATGCTTTCAATTGGTTGAAACTCTGCTGACATTTCTCGGACCACTCGAATTTTACATCTTTCTGTAGCAATCTGGTCATCGGTGTAGCTGAAACAATATGTCCCAAAAATTTGACTTCTCGGAGCCAGAATTCACATTTGCTAATTTAACAAATAGTTTATTATCTCTCAAAGTTGGAAGCATAATTATCAAATGGTCAGTGTGCTTAGACTCATCTTGTGAATAGATTAGAATGTCGTCAATGAACACAATAACGAATTTGTCTAAATATCATCTAAAAATCTAATTCATTAAATCCATAAAAACTGCAGGAGCATTAGTCAGTCCGAAAGGCATAACAAGAAATTCATAATGTCCTTACCTTGTTCTGAACACAGTTTTTGGCACATTTAAATCTTTAACTCAAAACTGATAGTAACCAGACCGTAGATCAATCTTTGAAAACATTGTTGTGCCTTTCAACTGATCAAATAAATCATCTATTCTCGACAACTGATACTTATTCTTTATTGTAACCTTGTTAAGCTGTCGATAGTTAATATATATTATCATTGACACATCTTTCTTCTTTACGAACAATACTAGCGCACCTCGGGGCTAAAACTAGGTCGTGCAAAACCTCTATCTGTTAATTCTTGCAACTGAGCTTTCAACTCTTTCAACTCTATCAGAGCGATTTTATACAGAGCTATCGATATTAGTAAATGTCCCGTACTAACTCAATAGCAAATTCAACCTCTCTTATCAGTGGTAACCTCGGTAATTCTTCTGGAAACACATCCGCATACTCACAGACAATTGGCACTGATTCAATCTTAGATTCAGACACTTTTGTATCTAAAACATAAGCAAGATAAGCTTCACAACCTTTTCTCACATATTTCTGAGCTGACATAGACGAAATCACTACAGCCAATTCACTCGATTCATTTGATTCAATTCAAAGAATTTCATTGTTCTGACATATCAACTCAATAGTCTTTCATCTATAATTTACTACAGTATCATACAACGTCAACCAATCCATACCCAAAATTACATAAAATTCATCAAAAGGTAGTAGTATCAAATCAGCCAAAAAACAGTAACCCCGAGACAATAAAGGACAGTTCTTGCAAACTTTATCAACTAAAACATACTTGCCTAAAGGGTTCGATACTTTAATCACAAACTCAGTAGACTTAATAGGAAAACTCTTATTAGACACCAAATTCATACATATATATGAATGATTCGATCCAACATCAATCAAATAATTCACATTAGTGTCATAAAGAGAAAATGTACCGAAGATAACATCTGGTGATGACGCATCTTAGCGAGCACGAATAGCGTAAGCTCTAACAGGTGTTCTGGCCTCAAATTCCTTAGCCGAATCTTTTGTTGCACCTCTACTACTGGTCATATTTCCCACATTTCTCG
The DNA here is from genome assembly GCA_025506655.1 of Gossypium rotundifolium. NCBI lineage: Eukaryota > Viridiplantae > Streptophyta > Magnoliopsida > Malvales > Malvaceae > Gossypium > Gossypium rotundifolium. Next base: position 588,489 of record CP106730.1, on the reverse strand, counting down.
GTGGCCTCTCTCTATTAGATTTGTTACTCAATCTTGCATTTTGAATCTTATATTTCTCAACTAACTCTAGGCAATCATGTATGAAAAGATCTTGTGAACCACATTTGAAACAAGCCCGGTTATTCATTCTACATTCACCAGGATGTTGTATTCCGCATTATTGACATTCAAGTTTATAATTTCTCATAATACCAACACTTAATACTGATGTAGCTTGATCTTTAGGATTTGAGTATTGTTTTCCACGATCTCTGTTCGAATACCCAATTGAAGCATTTCAATGAGTGTACGAATCTCTAGATTTCTTTGACGAAGATTGGTACGGTTTATTCATCGATCTTTTTCTCTTGTCTCTTGCCTCTGAATCTGCTTTTCTTTTTTCTTTGCTAAGCTCCTTTACTTTGCAAGCTCTATCAATCAAGAAAATAAATTCTTTCAGCTCTAGAATTCCAACTAGAAGTTTAATATCCTCGTTCAATCCATCAACGAACCGTTTACACATGATTTCTTCAGTAGAAACATACTCCCGAGCATACTTGCTCAATCTTTTTAATTCTCTTTTGTACTCGGTCATAGTCATACGGCCCTGTTTCAGTTCTAGAAATTCTTTGTGCTTTTCATCAAGATATCACTGACTTATATATTTCTTCCGGAACTCAGTCCTAAAGAATTCTTAGGTAACTCTTTCTCTCGGTACCACAGACACTAAGGTGTTCCACCACTGATATGCTATGTCCCTCAATAATGAAATGGCACATTTTAAACACTCAGCTGGCATGCATGAAAGTTCATCGAATACCCAAATAGTGTTTTCAAGCCAAAACTCAACTCTCTCAGAATCATCATCAACAGTAGCTCTGAACTCTTCAGCCCCGTATTTACGGATTTTATCAATTGGTGACTTATTCAGTCGTAGAAGTTCTATACCTTGAGGAGCCACGGGAACCGGTTGGGGATTAGGTGGGGTGGAGGTTGTTGAGCAGCCGAATTTGTCCGGACAAAATTCGTGAACCACTCGTTCATCATTTGAAAAAAAGATTCTTTAGCATCTCCTTTGTGACTACTCGATACATTTCTAGATTTAGACAGCACTACCCTTGAGCGGTGGCTGGTGCATTACTCTCGACATCGTCAGCTACAGCTCGATTGGGATCCATTTCCTATACAAAAACACAATTTAAATTGCTAGAAGTCATCACACTATCATAGGTTATATATGGCATGTATAGTTAGACTCTCACATCTGATACGTTAGTCCAAGAATCGACTAAATCGTAGCTCTGATACCAATAACGTAACACTCTTTACATGTATTCAATGCTAGAATAGGGTTATAGAGCATTACCGAACTTATCACACATTAAAAGATACATTTCTCATACTAATTAATCAATTCAAATACAATTCATTCATAACCAATCATTTTGTCACTAATACGAGCCTATGGGGCCATAAACATGCATTAAGAGTGGTTTGGGACTAAATTGATAACTTTGGAAACTTTTGAACATTTAGAAAATTTTCTTAAAACTAAGAGATACGCACCAGTGTGGCCTAGCCGTGTGAGACACGCCCGTGCTGCAGGCCGTGTGGACATTCAAAATGGGAGCACATGGCCGTAACATAGCCCATGTCCTACCCCGTATAACTCTCTGGCTTGGGTCACACGGCCAACACATATGCCCGTGTGGCTAGCCCATATGCCAGGCAGTGTGTTAGGCAGTGTTAATCCTATAGGGTATACTGACTTATACCACGTGGCTAGGTTACACGTCCGTGTGTGAGGCCGTGTGGAGCATACTGACTTGGTTTCTATTTCAACACCAGGGATACACGGCCGTGTACATAATTGTGTGTCACACACAATTGAGATACATGTCCGTGTCTCTGTCCGTGTGGACAAAAATAGGCTATTCACCGAGCCATTTTGCCACCTAACTTGCACAAACCTATACCAAACCAAATTGCACAACTCAAGGCATTAAAATAGACATTTAAACCAACCAATTCAAGCCTAAATCATGCATATTCTATATCGCCATCTTCCATACACACAAGTCACAAAAGTAGGCCATACCATTTATACCAAATTCACACATAAAAATTAACCAGTTATACACATTCAATCATACATCAACATGCTCAATTTACAAGCATATAACTTCTCTAGTTTCTACTATTTAACAATCACAACATCTATTATCAATAAGCATTCCAAGGCCAAACTTAACTACATAATATAAACCATATGCACACATTTATACACATAACCATACCAACCAAATTTAAGCCAACTCAAATGGCAAAACAAAACAAAACTTAAAACATTTACAAACCAATTCAAATGGCTAAATACCTTTGGTCGTTGTTTTGTCGAGTTTTAAAATTTATAAAGAGAATGATCGAACTTGAAACTAACTCTGACAATGATTTAAGGCAAGTGCACCTATCGAACAATAGTATAGCTTAGGCAAGACCAGATTGTCGAATGCAAAAGAACTAAAAGTACTAATACTAACCTTCTTTCTATTATTTAGCCTAAATATTAAGTGATTGGTTGTTTAATCTAAAACTAACTAACTACTAAGCTAAAACTCAAAGACAAAAAAGAATGAATTGGGGAAATACTATTGGGAAAACTCAGTTGATTAAGACGATACCCTTAGGAAGAATTCACCTAGACTTCACTTGTTATCTAACATTGAACCAGACGATTTATTCACTTGACTTGATCCGTAGGATTCCCTAATTTATATTAAACCTTCTCTTGAGGCGAATAACGTCTAACCCTAGGTTGATTAATTGAAATCTCTTTCTAATTAAAACCCCTAGAATCGCATTAACTCGATCTATGGACTCTCATATTAGGTTTCACCCTAATCCGGCAAAATCTCGTCACCCTATCTTTAGGCGCTCGATCAACTTCGCTTAATTATGCTAGATCTACTCTTAAGTAGGGACTTTTACTCCACCACCTAAGCACATTCAACTTGAATCAATATCCCAGAAACCTTAACACAAGAATTAAGCTCACATAATTAAGAACAAATTAAGTATTTATCATATAGTTCGAAAAACAATAACAAGATCCATCTTAAGTTTCATCCTCTTCAGGTATCTGAAGGGTTTAGTTCATAACAATAAAAGAAAACATCTTAGAAGAAAAGATAAAACAAAACATAAGAAATCCCTAAAACTCCCTAAAAGAATTGAAGGAGAGATCCGCCGTCTTGAGTATAATTACGACTTCTTGAGATGAATCAACTGGCTATCTTCGAGTGATTCCCACAAATCTGACCTTTTTGGCTCGGCTCCTTGGCCTAGCTTCCCTCTTGAAGTTTATTCTTAGGGTGTTTATATAGGCTCTTGTAATGCTTTATTTGGCCCCTAAGTATCCTAATCTGAGTGGAATTCCTACTAGGGTGTTTGAATAGGTTTTGGAATGTGTTTCTTTGCCTCTAAGTACCCTAATCCGAGTAAAACTCCTCTTGGCCGCGACAGGGACAAAGTCATGGAACACGTCCATGTGAATCAATTTCAGGCCGTGGTCAATTCTGCTGAAGAGACACGCCCGTGTGTCTCGGGATCCAGGCCGTGTTAGAGTAAATTAGGGAAGCACAGCCGTGTGGTCTTGGGCCCAGGCCGTGTCGATTTCTTCTTTGGCCCAATTTGGTCCGTTTTGAGCCCGTTTCTCGTTCTTTTCGTCCCTAGGTGCTTTCTTGAGTATAAAACATGAAAAGAAAGGATTAAGAGCACCTTTTTACATAAATCAAGGGATAAATCATCAAAAAGTATGCTAAATATGGGATTAAAATATGTTACTTTTACAATTTATCAACCTTGACAAAACATATGCCAAAATGACCAAAGTCCCTATACATGTCATATACTCAAAACATAAGCTTAAAAATACCAAATTGATAGTTAGAAAGTGTGACGAAATCTCTGATGATCCCCGAATCTGAGCTAGCTTTAAATTCACTATAAAACATATAAAAATAAACAAAGTAAGCTTTATAACTTAATAAGCTTGTATGAAATAAACTCAATCTTAACATAAATATACAAACTATAAAATTTGAACATATTAACATGTAATTCATTTAACTAATAAACCTTTGACATTTTTAATCATAATCTTGTGTATGAACTTCACAACCTATTCGATTTAAACTTATACAATTTATGTATATACTTGTACCATATCGTATCAATCTTATATTCAACCACGCCTTTCATTTACCCGTTGAACCATTCAGAATACTATCGGATACTAAGGAAACTCACATCAAAGTGCCATACATATAGCCAATGCTATCTCAATCTCATATCACATATATGCTCACTCTCGAGCTATCAACGGGCCTGCTCACACAAGCTGTGGGTCAAAACGTAGCTACACGATACTACTCACACAAGCTGTCAAGTAATCGCAACACATGCCGGTATACTCAGCCACCAGTAGGACGTACAGGACCACCACCTGGATCACATAATCACAATAAGCCCTAATGACATGTCATTTGTATCCTAATCTATTCCTAAGGTTCAACCGGAATTTCACACTTGCCAAATTATCGTCGAATCATTGTCGAACATGTCCTTAGTCTTGTATTCACAATGTATGCACTATCAAAGCATTAAAAACATAATTATAACAATGCTTATTACTTATGAACTTACCTCAGACGTAAAAATGACGACACGAGTCGATTAGTCTAGAACTTTATTCTTCCTCGATCTAGATCCGATTTTCACTTTTCTTGATCTATATGTAATCAAAATTAACTTATTTAATTATCTCTCTATTCAATTTAGTCCAAAATTCACATCGAGGCACTTTTACACATTTGCCCCGAATATTTCACATTTTTAACAATTTAGTTCTTATTTCATAAAATCACAAATTCATGCAATTAGGTCCCTACACATGCTAGCCGAATTTATCTTATTACCAAAACAGCCCAAATTTTTTTATTTATTCCACATTTTAACCATGAATTTTTACACTTTTCACCAATTAATCCCTAATTTGCATTTTCACTAAAAATCACTTAACAAAACTTGTATAACTATCATCAAACATTCATAATCTATCATTAAACATCAAAATACTCATGTATTCCTCAATGGAAATATCTAAAATCTTTAACAGTTTTGTCAAATAGTCTCTCGGCTAGCTAGACTTAGTTGCAACGATCTCAAAAACATAGAAATCAATAAAAACGGGACAAAAATCATACCTTAATGAGCTATTAAAGCTTGACCGAATGAAGAAGATAAAAATGGTGTTTTCTTTGCCCTAGTTTCAATTAGGAAGATGATGAATGAATAAAAATTACCTTTTTGTTTTATTTAATTATCATTTAATTATTAATTACCAAATCAACCTTAATAATAAACCATTAATACACTTAATAATATGTCCATATATGTCCACTCATGTTTCAAATGGTTTGATTACAACATAAGGACCTCAACTTTAAGATTCCATAGCTATTAGATGCCTTTAGCTAATAGAACTCTACTTTTACACTTTACGCGATATAGTCCTTTTTATCAAATTGACATTAAAATAAAATAATGCCTTTAGAAATTAATAAAATAAATATTTTGACTTCAGATTTGTGGTCCCGAAACCACTGTTCAAAGTTGACTAAAAAAGGGTTGTTACATCTGTGAATAAGCTAGACCTCCTGGTTAACAATATAAGTGTCGATAATTTTATCTTTTTCAATGACGATGAAATATCTCCAGGAGACATGGGATCCACGAGGGCCCTACATATCACTACTCACTACAAAGGATATACATTGACAGGGTGTTAATCAACAATAGATTTACACTGAACGTCTTGCCTCTATCCACACTGAACAGATTACCAGTGGATAGTTCTCACATGAAGACGTGTCAAAATATAGTAAGAGCATTCGATGGTACAGAAAGGAGGGTAATGGGAAGGATTGAAATACCTCCCTTAATTGGTCTGAACACATATGAGGTAGACATTTTGGTGATGGATATCAAGCCCTCTTATAATTGCTTGTTGGGTAGACCTTGGATTCACTCAGCTGGGGCAGTGCCATCGTCACTACACCAAAAATTGAAGTTGGTAACGAAGGGTCAACCGGTGACAATAAACGCTAAAAAGGATATCATCGTATTCATAACTAGGGACGCTCCATATATAGGAGTGGATGAAGAGGCAACAGAATGTTCCTTTGGATCACTTGGATTTGTTAATGCAACTTTCATTGTTGAAGGAAACAAGATCCCAGTGCCCAAAATATCCAAAACCACAAAGATGGCCATACAATTTACGGTTGGAAAATGAGCCTTACCTGGAAAATTACTCAAAAAATACCTACAATGAAGGGTCGAGACACCAATACTAATGGACAAACGCGATCGCTTCAACTTAGGATACAAGCCAGATGAGAGGCAAAAGAAGAGGGAGCTGGAAAAGAAATAAGAAAGAAGAAAAGTGAGACTGAGTGGGGGAGGGGTCAAATAGGAACCAATAACCTTTCCCCATATATCTAAAATGTTCATGTTAGGCGAAATCATTTATCCTGAATGAAAGACATCAAGAAAAGAGACTGGTGAAGAAACGTTGGGAAATCTGAGCATCAACGCTATATCCAAGAAAGAATTAGGGAAAACTTGTCAGGCATTTGTCCTTATATCCTTAGAAGTGTTCTGAACAATTGGACTGTGGAAGAGATCCGTAATTTTAGAACTAATTCAGAGTAATGTTCAAAACACACTTATTACTCAAATCCTACGAGCAATAAGAATCCTTTTGTGAAAAAGGCATATGTCCATTATTTTTATTTCAATAAAATGCATCTTTGTGTCTCATTTTGGCAAATATTCATTTATTTTTCCATTTCATTCATACTCATACCACACAGATAATTATTCTTAGATTCATTTATTCTTTAGGTCTTCCTTCGTTCCTATAACAGGTCTCCAGATATCAATGATATGAGTGACACTGCTACTGACTCAGAATATCCTTTTGAGCAAGATATGTATCTAGAAGAACCTCAGGACTTCGAAGATGACCGAGATTTTAACATATCTCCTGATTTGTTAATGATGGTAGAACAAGAGGAGATATAGATTCTACCTCACAAAGTGTCAGTAAAAATTGTAAACTTAGGAGGCTGATAAGAAAAGAAAGAGGTGAAGATCAGAGCTTGCATCACTACAGAGACAAAGCGAGACCTCATTGAGTTACTTCAAGAATTCAAAGATGTCTTTGCATGGTCATATCAAGATATGCTTGGTGTAAGTACTGATATCCTGGTACACTAGCTTCCCATAAAAGAAGAATGCAAGCTGGTTCAATAGAAACTTCGAAGTATGAGGCCCGACGTCCTATTAAAAATATAAGAAAAGGTTAATAAGCAATTTGACGCTGGTTTCCTACAAGTGGTTAGATACTCGAAGTGGGTAGCCAATATAGTCCCGTCCCTAAGAAAGATAGGAAAGTGCGAATGTGTGTAGACTATAGGGATTTAAACAAGGCTAGCCCGAAAGATAATTTCCCATTGCCTCACATCAACACCTTAGTAGACAACATGTCAGCTTATTCACTATTCTCCTTTATGGATGGCTTTTCCGGTTACAACAAGATAAAGATGCATCCTGAAGACATGGAAAAGACCACATTCTTAACCATGTAGGGAACATTATGCTATAAAATGATACCATTCGGACTGAAAAATGCGGGAGCGATGTATCAAAGAACCATGGCAACCCTGTTTCATGATATGATGCACAAATAAATCTAGGTTTATGTCGATGATATGTGTTGGAACGCACCCCAAGGTATAACGAAATAAAATTAATCCCGTGATCCAAAACATGAATCCATGTGTGAGGAACGAATCGGGTGAAATAAAGGTTTCAAATTACCAAAGTTTCAATCGAGTAGATAGCGATGCCTCGACGACAAGATATCGATCATCGTCGAACCAAGCCACAACCTTTACGATGTCGGCCTCACGTAATCCACCGGTTTGACTATGAGCAATGAAAATCTCCAAAAACTATTTTTTTAGAGAGGTGTTTTGCTTGACTGCTAGACCTTTTTAAGCAAATTCTTAGGGTTTTCTTCACTTATTACCCTTTTATAATCAAGATTTCATTTATGAATAATAAAATTAAATAAATATAATAATGTTTTAACCGAAAATTATAATTACATTAATTATACCCAAAAGTTATAATTACATTAATTATAACATGGATTCGATAAACTATATTTATTTAAATTTATATCTAACCAAATTCATATATTAATTCTCATTATGTGTACAACATCCTTGTACATATAATATATTCAATATTTGATTACCGAATTAAATTAATTCTTTAATTAATTTAATTCATGTGACAATCAAACACAATACCAACTATGTTTCATTCCGTTCATTTCAACCATAGGGTGTGACCACAGAGGTTCTTGTAACGTTAGTAGTAATACTAGAACGATTCTAATGTCACAAACAATGAGTGGCATCTAGCAATGCATCATTGCTACCTAAGATACAAGAAGTCATGATTCGACATAACTTTTGTGATTAACTTTTCATGCATTAATCCTTAAGTCCTTTATCTCGGAATAGATACAAGTCATGGAATAGTCACACTTGTATAGTCCATCCCATGTTTCTTGATATCTTGAGTAGACTATGATATACAAATTAGTATGACATCTCATGTCAACTTATTTGAGCATGGCCATGCATTTCTAGTCTCACTCAATCAAGTGGCCTAAGATATTACTCCCATTATGTGGGAGGGACTTATCATATATTGATCAACAATATCCTCTACATTGATTGTGATATATCCAACATCACCTTTATAGAACAACCCGATTCTTATACGTTTGATCGTATCAAAATATACGACTCACGATGTTGGGATAATGATTATCTCAAGTCTAGGGATCATATACATATTAATCACTATGAGTAATGTTGTGACAATTACATAATAATCCAAGAAACATACTCATAGCGGTCATCCAATATGTTGTTCTCTAACACACATATTCATGCATTGATTTTGACACTCCATATCAATGATAACTCTTTATCATCAATCAACTACATGTTAGTCTTAATGCATTATTGTTGTCCTAGTCAACAATAATACTTGACTAAGGATATTTTAAGAATAATCATATTATTCTCGGGACATTATTATAAAAGCAGTTTATTTGTACACACGTATGAAAAATCTGAAATAATAATGACAACGCTTTATATTAATAAACATGGTAAATCAAGTATGTTATTACAACCATCTCATGATTGATCTTTGGGCATACTCTTACAATATGATCGTAAAATCCCGAACAGAAGAAGAGCACATACAAGTTCTGAGGAAATTGTTTTTGAGGTTGATAAAATTCCAACTAAAGCTCAATCTAGCTAAATGTACCTTCGAGGCTAGATCAAAAAAATTTCTAGGATTCGTAGTTAGTGAAAAAGGAATCGAGATCGACCCTGATAAAGTCAAAGCTATACAGGAGTTGCCTCCACCGCGCACTCAAAAGGAAGTCTGAGGTTTCCTAGGAAGACTAAATTACATCACCCAATTCATTTCACAATTGACAGAGAAATACGACCCTATATTCCGTCTCATTTAGAAACATAATTCAGGTGTATGCCAACTAGCCCAGATAAGCTGCTATTGGCCAACACGATGAGTCAGGAAGAAAAGAAAGAGCGATATACTACCTCAGTAAGAAAGTCACTAAATGTGAGACAATATATTTTTCAATTGAGAAGTTGTGTTGTGTCTTAATCTAGACAACCCGACGGCTGAGATAGTATATGTTGTACCACACAACTTGGAAGGATGACCCAATGGCAAATTCTACTTTTAAAGTTTGATATAATTTAGGTAAACCAGAAGGCAGTACAAGGGAGTGCAATAGCATATGTTCTAGCCAGTAGATCTCTAGAAGATTACAAGCTTTTGAATTTCGATTTCCCAAATGAAGATCTAATGTATGTTGCAACCACTGAAGAAGATGCTCAAGAAGAAAATCCTTGGAAACTAAATTTTGATGGAGCTTCAAACGCTGTGGGTAACGGAATCGAGCAGTCTTGGTATCCCCAAACAAATATCATTATCCCTTTACTAGTAAATTAGATTTTGATTGCACGAATAATATGGCAGAATACAAAGCATGCATTATAGGTATTCATGTAGCTATAGAACGCAAGATCAAAGTACTAGAGGTATATGGGGATTCTACACAAGTGATCTATCAACTCAAAGGTGAATAGGAGACAAGAGATCTAAAATTGATCGAGTATAGAAGGCTGGTCCTAGAGTTAATTAGAGAGTTTAATACCATCACCTTCTACTACCTTCCGCAAAATGAAAATCAGATGGATGATGCCCTAGATACCTTAGCTTCCATAGTTAAAATAATCAAATAAGATGATGTAAAACCTATCTAGATGAGAATTTATGAGGCTCCGGCTCATTGTTACAACATCGAGGAAGAGGAAAAGGATGATTACCCTTGATACCATGATATACTGCGATATGTAAAGAATCGTGAATACCTTGATTAGGAGACCAAGAATGATAAAAGGATGCTGAGGAGACAGGCTAATGACTACATCTTAGATGGGGAGATCTTGAATAAAATAAGAAAGGATTAGGTGCTACTAAGATGTGTAGACGCCATTGAGGCCAAGAAGATTTTGGAAGAAGTCCATGAGGGCATTTGCGAAATGCATGTTAATGATTTTACAATGGCTAGGAAAATCATGAGATTCAGGTATTATTGGTCCACCATGGAAATAGATTGTACCAATTATACCAAGAGATGCCATAAGTGCCACATTTATGGAGAAAAAATTCATGTGCCTCATTCATCTCTTCATGTTATGACTTCTCAATGGCCTTTCTCTATGTGGGGCATAGATGTCATTGGATCTCGCCAAAAGCTTCCAATGGGCATCGATTCATCTTTGTAGTCATTGATTAATTCACCAAGTGGGTAGAGGCCACTTCTTACGCCAATGTCACGAAGTCGGCAATCAGTAAATTCTTGAAGAAAGAAATCATATATCGGTATAAGATGCCAGAAAGGATTATATCTGACAATGCATTAAATTTGAACAACATAGCACGATAGCAGAGGTCTATAATGTAATACTTCTAACCCGTAACCATCGTCGGTTTAGGGTTAAGAGTCATTATCAGATAGATCAGAAACTTTTATGGATCTATCATATTAAAATTGATCTAATGCAACCAAAGTGTCCCTTACATAGGTCAACAAGACCTCAAGCATGCTTTAGAATAAGGTCGGGACTCTAACACATACAAAAATTCTCTGAAATTTAAAAATTTTTCTGAGTTACAGAGGTAACACACCCGTGTGGGCAGGTTGTGTGCCTCCCACGGCCCCAGACACGTCCGTGTGTCTAAGTCGTGCCAAAACAGGGCATACATACTGACTTGTCCATACGCCCGAGGTCGATCTTGACTTGCACCACACGGCCAGTCACACGCCCGTGTGACCAGCCCGTGGTCAATCCTGACTTGTTTTGAATTACAACCATAAAGGACACGGTCAAACCACACGCCCGTGTGCTCAACCGTATGGGCAATTATAGGCCATTTTCAAGGCCAAATTGCCACCCACACAAGGGTCATCCCTGCAAGCTCAAACAAGCATAAATCCATACACAATTGGCAACCAAAATCATGTCATAAAATCAACATATTATCCCATTCTATCTCATCTATAATCATGTCAACCTATATACAAATTTGTACAACTAAACCATATATAAACAAGCATGAATCATCCATACCATACCATTCATATAACCATATCTTTGATCAAACATATATACTCATATTGCATAAATATGTTTTCCATAATCTTGACCATCTCTTAACTATGAAATCATGCCAAAACCAAACATTATAAAACATGACATATATTCCTTACACAATTCATTTTAACTAGCCATATCACATGGCTATCCACATATCCCAAACATACTCCAAAACAACTAGCCTATACATGCCATACTTAGTAAATATATTTTCAAAAGGTACTAAAATAAGTTGGACTAGTGTGATGATGATCCTCGATGGTCCCCGAGCCTCTTGTAAGCGTTAACGATCTATAAAACAAAATAAACACACACAAAGTAAGCTTTCCAAAAGCTTAGTAAGTCATATACAAATAAACTTAACATATAATCACTCATAGCATAGCTATTTGCATTCTTTATCATATCTTCATTTCAAACACATATATAATCTCTTTGGCTCATTTGGTTTGCCATTGCTTACCAATTCATCATATCTCAAACATTTCATTTGTTTATATTTCAATCATACACAATCTAACATTAAAACATAAAACATGGCCTTTGGCCGAATGTACATATGTCTTACCTTAGATCCTTGAAATCCCGAAAGATACCTTCTTGTAGTTGATAATTCTTAAATCCCGAATACACCCTTTCATAATTCGGCCAAAATCAATAATAGAGATTAGTCCCTAAATTTTGATAGGTCTAAAATATAAAAGAATTGAAATCAATTTTGGATCTTACCCTTTTAAGAAATCGACAGCACTCTTGTTAAAAGCCCCTTAAAGAATCGGCCTTGATGACTAGATGATAAGGTTTCAGCTTTTGGAATTTAATGGAGAAGTCGGCTAGGGGTTCTCTTGGGGTATTCGGTTTCCACAAAATAAAGAAAAGAAAACTTGAGAATTTTGGCAATGGTGGACTATAGATTGACTTAACAAATGAAAGAAAGAGAAGAGAGGAGAGCACTAAGAAATTGACTAGGAGAAGATGAGAGACTAAATGAAAAACAAAAGAAGAAAAAGATGGACACTTCAACTAAGAATTTTGCTAGCACTCAAACACTAGCCTTCCTCACTTTTCTCCTCTTATCTCTTCATCTAGAAATAATCTATCATTTATCCATCTTATTTGCCAAATTTTAACAAAAATAAAACACCTCCCTTTAGAGCCCTATTATCGTCCACTTCTCTTGCTTCTTGTAGCAAAATAAAATTGCTTTGTTTGCTCCCCAAGTGACTCGAACCTAGGCTCCTTCCCCTTGATTGTGGCGTCACCTACTGGGCTTTAAGTGGTGCCTCCAAGCCACTTTTCCAAGCCCGTTCTTATGTCAAATTCCTCTTATTAATTTTCTTAAGACCACCTTGCCTTAGTTTCCCCTTTTTAAACTTAACATTTCCATACATTTCCAGGTTTCCAAAATGTTCACTTTCCTTTTTTAACTTAAGTTTCCAAAATGTTCACTTTCCTCTTTTAACTTAAGTTTCCAAAATGTTCACTTTCCTCTTTTAACTTAACATTTCCAAGTTTCCAAAATGTTCACTTTCCTTTTTTTTTGAAACTTTACATTTCTAAATCATTTCTTACATTTCCAAGTTTCCAAAAATGTTCATAATACATTCATAACACATAAGACATGCCATTTCGTATAATCAAAAGAAATGCATAGGCCCATTTTCAGGGTGTTACAGTTCTACCCCCTTAAAATAAATTTCATCCTCGAAATTGCCTGGCTAAAATAAATGAGGGTATTGCTGTCGCATTGCCTCTTCTAGCTTCCACGAAGCTTCTTTCGATCCATGATTTCCCCACAACACTTTGACTAGAGGAACTGACTTCCTCCGTAATATTTTCACGTCTCGTTCCAAGATCTGAATTGGCTCCTCCTCGTAGGATAAGTCCGCCTTAGCTCCACTTCTTCAACTGGTACCACATGGGATGGATCCGATCGGTAGTGACATAGTATGGATACATGGAATACGTCGTGCATCTGCTGCAACTCTGGTGGCAACTCTAGCTGATATGCCACTGGCTCAACTCGCTTCAACACTTGATAGGGTCCTATAAATTTTGGGCTTAGCTTTTCTTTCCGACCAAACCTCATCACCTTCTTCCAAGGCGAGACTTTCAGGAACACTTGGTCTCCCACTTCAAATTCTATTTCCTTCCGCTTGAGGTCGGCGTAAGACTTCTGCCTATCAAAGGCTTCCTTTAACCATGCTCGGATTATCTCAACCTTCTCTTCAGTTTCTGCCACCAACTCTGGTCCCAAAACTCGACGTTCTCCTAACTCAGTCCAACAAGTAGGAGTTCGACACTTCCGACCGTACAATGCTTCATACGGTGCCATCCGAATGCTAGCCTGATAACTGTTGTTGTTTTTCCACTACCCAGGGGTATTTTCATCATTTATCAAAACAAAGTTCCTTGGTGTTTTTGTCAATGAGGGTATTCTGGAAATTTTGCATTCCCGGGGTATTTTGGAAAATTTTAAAATCCGATGGTATTTTGATAATTAACCCGGGTGAATTTGTAAATCTTAATAAATCAAGGATATTTTGGAATTTACAAAACTTGAGGGTTATTTTTGAGAATTTGTTTTCCAAATCAGTGTTGTTGCAAAAATTTTTGAAAATCAGAGGTCGTTTTGGTAATTTTGTAATTCAGGGGTATTTTGGTAATTTATAGAGTAGGGGTAATTTTATAATTTTTCTAAGATCAGGGTATTTTGTCATTTTGGAAAATTAGGGTTTTTGAACATTTTATAACGTAATGAAATTTTGATAGGAACTGTGGGTATTTTTAAAAATTTCACAAACCAAGGGCATTTTTATAATTTTACCACTAGGGGCATTTTAGTAATTTTGAAAAAAATATTTTAGAAAAATTTTACAAAGTGGCTTTTACAAATCAAAAGGGTAATTTAGTAATTTTAAAACTAGGGTTTCCATAAAAATACGGCTAGTCCCTTTCGGGTTTTAGTTAGGGGTTTAGCCCGTGTATAAGTCCTCTTGGTTAGGGTGAACCGAAGCTACGCACCAGGTAGGATTCGAGTGGAGAGGAGGTGAGTCATGCGGACTGCTTAAATACCAAGCTCCCACTGAAACCAATCCTAAACATGCGTACCATGGTTGCCACACCCTAACTCAGCGACTCATCCACAGGTTTGTTTAATTAGATATTTAAGTCTTATGTATTTGTTGGGGTACACTAGTCCTAGGGTTCAAATACTTATCAGACTAATCTACGTTGCCATAAAAGCCCTACATTTCACATATTCAAATCACTTGAAGTCAAGTACTTACCGGTGGATCATGGCCTGGAGACTTAGTGGGCCATGCCGAAAAACACGAAAATTTTTGAGAAAATTCCTTTTGGGCTTACTTTGGAAAATGTTTTGGGCCTTAAACCCAAGGCCGAGAGTTTAAAAGCTGGCTCGATACCAAATTGAAACACCCCAAACTCGCCCACGAGCCTTGACCGGATCTCGTATGTTCCCTGTAAACTGTTTCAAATTCTTTTGTTACTTAGGAAAAACTTGTGTGTTTTGAAAGAAAGATTGTTTTGGGTTGGGCTTGAGTTGTAAACAAGTTTATTTCATTATTAAAAATCCTTTACTTTAGGTGACAAAACATTTGGGCTTTGTTTTAAAAAAATATATATAGATTTACTTAATCTTTTAATAAATAAAAGTTTGTAAAATAAAAACAGAATAAAATAATTCTACTAAGGCCTTATTACATCAAATAATTTCCAAAATTTAAATTCAAAATACTTAAAGTAAAATAGTTCAAATAAAAGAAATTTGAACTTCACATGGCCTCTACTAAGCATCTGTCGGCCCGGTCCATCACTGGTCGTCACCTGAAAAGTAATCCCACAACGAGGTGAGTCAACAGACTCAATGTGTAACCAACACTAAAATTTAATATTTCAAGCATACAATATCATACATGTTCATAAAGCATTTAAACAATATGATGCAACCCGAACCCAAACCTATATGCCATCCGCTACACACCACCCGTACCATCCTGCACACCGTGGGGACTACTAAGTCAACCCTCCTTCCGCTACACACCATCGAAGGCAGTCGCTGCAGTCGACGTGCTCATCGCCCTTATAAAAATTCGTGGTCTTAGGTCACCACATTTAGATTTCGTGGTCTTAGGTCACCACATTCAGTTTTACATGGTCTTAGGTCACCACATTCAGATTTTGTGGTCTTAGGTCACCACATTAACTTCCCCTTTTCATATAACTCATATGCCCCTATATTTCATACATATCATGCAATATCATACCTTAATTCACATTCTTATCACTTTCCATATTCTTATCACTTTTCACATGTTAAAATAACATATATTCATATTCCTAGTAGGAGTAGGAAACGTACCTTAGTACTTTGTACCATTGTATGGTACCATAGCCATGCTTTTCACATTCTTAATAACACATTTAATTTAAAACATAGCCATGAACGTATTAAAACTTAGGGTAGGGTACACACCTAGTGATTCACTGAAATCTCGAAATCTGATCTACTGTCTTAGATCTCAATTCCTACATTCGACCAACCCTAATATATTAGCATAAAGCCTATTCGGCTATAAAACCAAATCCTAGTAGGATTTGTATTCTTAAAACCTACCTTGTTACCGATTGGGACACCAACCAATCCCGAAATCTTTGCTTTATTCCTCCTTGTATTCGACCGGGCATTAAATCAATTAACTTGGTTAGTTTTCAGCTTTTGAACATTTAAAGAACAGATCTAAATACTAATCTAGGCTTTAGCCGAATATACATAGGTGCTTACCTTCCAAATCTTAAATCCCGAATTGGATCCTTGCTTCCTTAATGTTGTCGAAATTCCTATAACCATATGTTAGATTTAATCTAACATTAAAACATAAAACATGGCCTTTGGTCGAATGTACATATGTCTTACCTTAGATCCTTGAAATCCCGAAAGATACCTTCTTGTTGTTGATAATTCTTAAATCCCGAATACACTCTTCCATAATTTGGCCAAAATCAATAATAGAGATTAGTCCCTAAATTTTCGATAGGTCTAAAATATAAAAGAATTGAAATCAATTTTGGATCTTACCCTTTAAGAAATCAAGAAGACTCTTGTTAAAAGCCCTTAAAGAATCGGCCTTGATGACTAGATGATAAGGTTTCAACTTTTGGAATTTAATGGAGAAGTCGGCTAGAGGTTCACTTGGGGTATTCGGTTTCCACAAAAATAAAGAAAAGAAAACTTGAGAATTTTGGCAATGGTGGACTATAGATTCGGCTTAACAAATGAAAGAGAAGAGAAGAGAGGAGAGCACTAAGAAATTCGGCTAGGGAGAAGATGAGAGACTAAATGAAAAACAAAAAGAAGAAAAAGATGGATACTTCAACTAAGAATTTCGGGTAGCACTCAAACACTAGCCCTTCCTCACTTTTCTCCTCTTATCTCCTCATCTAGAAATAATCTATCATTTATCCATCTTATTTGCCGAATTTTAACAAAAATAAAACACCTCCCTTTAGAGCCCTATTGCCGTCCACTTCTCTTGCTTCTTGTAGCAAAATAAAATTCCTTTGTTTGCTCCCCAAGTGACTCGAACCTAGGCTCCTTCCCCTTGATTGTGGCGTCACCTACTGGGCTTTAAGTGGTGCCTCAAGCCACTTTTCCAAGCCCGTTCTTATGTCAAATTCCTCTTATTAATTTTCTTAAGACCACCTTGCCTTAGTTTCCCCTTTTTGAACTTAACATTTCCATACATTTCCAGGTTTCCAAAATGTTCACTTTCCTTTTTTAACTTAAGTTTCCAAAATGTTCACTTTCCTCTTTTAACTTAAGTTTCCAAAATGTTCACTTTCCTCTTTTAACTTAACATTTCCAAGTTTCCAAAATATTCATTTTCCTTTTTTTTGAAACTTTACATTTCTAAATCATTTCTTACATTTCCAAGTTTCCAAAAATGTTCATAATACATTCATAACACATAAGACATGCCATTTCGTATAATCAAAAGAAATGCATAGGCCCATTTTCAGGGTGTTACAAGACCAATAGTCAGAACTGACCAAATCTAAGGATTGGAAATATTTGGGAACAAATAGTTTGAATTACGATTATTTCTTCGAATTTCCTATCAAAGATACCAGATCTGAACAAGAAGGCATGACAATACATCAGTGATGGAACCTTGACAAACAACGAGCAATGTCAACCTAAGCATTAAAAGGGGAATCATTCACAAAAAATGACATTCTACATGCACGCAAATATCATTCATATACATCTAGTTAGGAGCATTTAATTCATTCTAATCATAACATTCTAATCGCTTGGCATAAATATAGGCCCATGAAATGGATTCTACAGGTCATGTTCCCTAGAGAATGTTGTAATAGATTAGTGAAACCACAAATCCTATACCCCTGAAGTTACAGTGGGACTAATTGAAGTCATTGTGATGAATCTTATCTCCCTGAAGTTGCATGTAGCAGATTAAAGCCACAAATCTTATCTCCCTGAAGTTGTGGTGGAGCAGATTGAAGTTACAAATCTTATCTCCCTGAAGTTGCTGTAGAGTAGATTGGAGATATAAATCTTGTCTCCCTGAAGTTACAGTAGAGCAGATTAAAGCCACAAATCTTATCTCCCTGAAGTTGTGGTGGAGCAGATTAAAACTACAAATCTTATTTCCCTGAAAGTTGCAGTGGAACAGATTAAAGCTACAAATTACAAATCTTATCTCCTTGAAGTTGCAGTGGAACAGATTGAAACGATAAGTCCTACACCTCTAAAGTTGTAGTAGGTTGGATTAAATCTACAATAACAAGTATTATCTCCCAGAAGTTGTAGTGGAATAGACTAAAACTACAATCTACAAATCTTATCTCCCTGAAGTTGTAATGAAGTAGATTGAAGATACGAGTCTCATCTCCCTGAAGTTGCAGTAGAGCAGATTAAAGCTACGAGTCTAATTTCCCTGAAGTTGCAGTGGAGTAGATTGAAGCAACAAATCCTATACCTCTGAAGTTGCAGTGGGTTAAAATGAAGCTACTTGAAAAAGATGAGCACCAAAGAGATCGAGATTCGGTGAGACCAGACGAAATTGGTCATTCTTAAAAGTCTTTGCTCCATTCTCGTTTCACGACAATGAGTAAAGAGGGGCAGTTGTGAAAGCCCAATTTTGTCTAGCCCACTAAATAAAAAATAATTATAAATAAAACAAAATATTAAAGTCCGATAAAAAATAAATAATAGTCCATTTACAATATGGCCAAAATAAAAAAAATCTAACCCAAAGTTACAAACCCAATAGCCTAAAACATCTTTCAAAAAAAAAAAAAACCCCAGCCCCTAGCCCCTAGCCCCTAGCGCCGCACGTCAGCACGCCGCCACCGCTCCACCGCCAACTACTACTGTCATTAACCACCCCAAAAAAAGAAAAAAAAGAAAAGACGGGAGCAGTTGAAGCAGTAGAAAAAAAAAGAAAAAATAATATGTAACGTGGTTATAAAAGCCACGAAAAAAAAACATGTATGAAAAAAAATCGATAAAAAAAAAAGAGAAATCAAATAGAATCAAGAAGGTGATTTTATTTTTTATTTTTTCCAAAAGCAAAAAAAAAATAAACATATATATAAAAAAAAGGGCGAATTGAAAAAAATTGAAGCTTTTTTTTTTTTTTACCTTTTTAGGCTTTTAGCCCTCAGATCCGGGCTTTATAAGTCAAAAGGCCAAAAAAAGGAAACTTTTTTCGTTTTTTGGCCACCGTGGATGGCAAAGTCGTCACCGATGACCGTCGCGGTGGAGCTTGGCGACTCCCTTGGCTAGACTTGGGGGTTATTTCAGAGAGAAAGCAGAGAGGAAATGATTTTTTTAAAAAAAAGGCATGAAGGAAATTAACTTTTTCTAAATTTTTGGTTTATATAGGCTTCCAAAACGGCGTCGTTTTGAAAGTGACCTCAAACGCCTAAAACGACGTCGTTTTGGGGCCGACCCGATTACCCGACCCAATAATCTCAAGATCTGCGTGTTTTTGTGATTGGGGTATAATTGCAACCCTAGTCTTTTCGCTTTTTAGGCAGTTTCCAATCAGGTCCTATTTTCTTTTTTTCTTTTTAAAAAATTTACCATTTAATTTTGTCTTTTTCCATTTTGGTCCTTTTTGAAACAGTGTGTTTAGGGAGTTTGAGATAATTTCCCAGTTAGTCCCTATTTCTTTTCACGCTTTTATTTTAATCATTATTTCGCTTTTATTAGTTATTTTTATTATTTACAATTTATATTCCTTAATTTCATTCTAATTCCAATTTGATCCTTGGTTTATTTAACTTCAATTTTTTTACAAATTGTTTTATTTATTATTTTATTTATTTATTTATTATTTCTTAACCTTTTCAATAATTAAAATTCATTTATTTATATTCCTTTTATATACTTTTATATTTTATTATCATTGTTATTATTATTATCATTATTATTAGTATTAGAATAGTAATTAATGTGATTATTGCCATTGTTATTATTTGATGTTTTATTATTATTATGGTTATATCATCATTTACTAGTATTTTTTATCGTATATCTTCGTTTTATTTTTTCATTTAATTTTATTATTTCTACAACTATATCACGAACCGTATTCAAATATATTTACCCATTTCTATACTATGCTCAAATAAGTTAAATACACATTTCTTAAAATGTTACATTCCTTTTTTTACTTGATGTATAAAAAAGAAAACTTCTAAATCGAGGCAAATGTTCATTATTTATGGAATTAGAAGAGTCGCGTTCCTAACTTACAGAATATGACTTCCTCCTAAAACCGAAATAGTCGAACATCTATTTCAAAAAAAATGAGATTTAAGTAACAATCCAATGGAGTTTGTTCTCGTTTTCAAGAATTTAAAGTATCATGCCCCAACTTACGGGGCATGGTCTTTCTTCTCGATCAACTTGAAATAAGCCTTTTTCACGAAAATAATTTTAGTTCAGTAATGCCTTAATAAAAAAAAGGATCGTGTTTTAAACTCTCTTCAAATTTTTAATTCTCGACGCTAGGACATCAAGTAATCAATTAGGTATCAATTTTGAGCATAACGAGGGTGCTAATCCTTCCTCATGCGTAACCGACTCCCGAACATATTTTATGGATTTTGTAGACCAAAAATTATTGTTTTAGTAAAATAAGCCTATTATTAAAACAATCAAATTATAAGGTAATCCGATCACACTTCATAAAAAAATTGATTGGTGGCGACTCTCATTTTCATTTGTTTTAAAACCAAAAGTCTATTTCAAAAAGGTTTCAATATTAATAATTTTTAATTTTTTTAAAAAATATTTTCGCATGAAGAAATTTTAACCCAAAATATTGTTATTTTTAATAATTTGTTGAGTGGGTGAGACAAGATAAAAAAAAAAAAAAAAGCACCAACATTCTGAATCAATTAAACCATAAAAGCACAAAAATACAGAAAAGAAGAACAAGGATTTATATTCATCTCTATTGTAGTTTATGGTTAATATTAAACCTTTCCATTACCAGAAATTTCAATGTTCCTAACAGGTCCCTTAAACCATTTCCTAGCATCCGCCCACCACCAAACCATTACCAAAGACAAACCCACACCTAAAGCAACAGGTGCATAATTAAAGTTATCCCAAGTAACTGGGTAATATGTTGGTAAAAGGAACACTGAACATGTGTAACAAATCCAGACAAATGCTACAAGACAAACTGGTCTTCTTGCTCTGCCTAAATAAAATGGACCAGGTTTGAAATTCTTCTCTGGCATTACCATTCTTGCAAAAATTGGAACTGCATACCCACCAACCCATCCAATGGTGCATATTGAAGTTATGGCTGTAAATACTACATTTACTTTCAAGATTGGTAGCCCCATTACAATACATATAGCTGCACATAACCATACTGCATTTGATGGAACTTTGCGCTTTGGGTGAACTTGTCTCCATATTGATGAATAAGGGATCCCTTTATCTCTTGATAAAGCATATACCTAAAGGGTACCAATGGTGACATAAGGCTTGGACAATATTAACAACTTAGCTATTAAGATTAGATTTATGCATAATGATTTATTTTGTCTTCTAACTTTGAAAAAAAAAATTATTTTAGCCCTTTATTTTAATTTTTCGTCATTTTAGCTCTTGAATTAGGTTTTTTGTCAAAACACTCCAAAATGGATGGAAATTTTTAAAAAAATAATGCAAACTAATTACTAGAAAAGAAAAAATAAATCATGGAAGAAATATATAAATTTTAATTTTTTCTAAATATTTTAAATATTTTTGAATTTTTAGACATTTTAAATATTTTTATAATTTCTGAATTTTTACAAAATTTTAAAAATATTCCATAAATATGTAGCAAAAAAATATTACATAAATTTTAAAATTAATTATTGATGTGGCATACATATGGACCGCTAATGACATGTTAGCAAAATTAATTTTGTTAACTTTTTTGTCCATTTCAAATTGTTTTGTCAAAAAAACACTAATTCAAGGGTTAAAATAATTTTTTTGTAAAGTTAAAAAACTAAATAAATCATCATATCGAAGATGTACTTACAACTCTTGCTGCACTGGTAGTGATTGAAAGCCCACCAAAGAAGAAAGAGCCCCAAATGACAAATAGTAATATAATTGCTCCAGCAGAATTATGATACCTCCCATGGAATGCATCATACAGTATTTGTGCTGGCACAAATGCACCCGCAGTTTCATTGCTTGGATCATAGAGGTAACTAAAATCCTGAATGAAACAATATATAATGACATTGAAGAGCTATCTATATATACATATGTAAACATGTATATATTCAGAATCTACTGTTCATTTTCTAGACAGTAAAAGTATTATAAAAGCTACATATTAAGAGTCAGATTGTATTTGATCATCTTTATTAAAAAATGAGTAAATTAGTCATTATTTATTAGATTAAAGAGCAAACTGATCCTTTTGTTACAAATTTCATCTATTTATACTGTTAAAAATTAATCCCTATACGTGTCAATATAAGGCATACATGACACAACATGTGTCAGTGTCTGATTATTCCGTTAGCTATACTAGTTTTTAACCTTACAAATGGATAAAAATTTTAATAGAATGATTAGTTTATTTTTTTATTTAACATACAAGGAGCAAAATACAATCTAACTCTTAATACAAGTTATCTATAATACTTTTACCAATTTTTTAGACATACCTGAATGCTGAAAGTAAGGGCCAAAATATAAGCCCATCCAAATACTGCAATGATCCCAATGCTGGAGAGAATTGAAATAGGACCATTCTTATCAGCACCTTTAGTTTCTTCAGTCAAATGTGCTGCCGCATCATATCCATACAATGAATATTGACTGACAAGAAAAGAGAGGATGACTGCATAAGGTTTGCTTGATACTCCTGTTGAGTCTACCCCCATTTCAAAACTTGTGAATACATATGCTGCAGATTTTTTAGTCATTGCAACCAATGGGAGCATTATAACTATCACTAAGCCACCAATTACCTGTCAGGGAAAACTTTGGTTTAACTAGCTTATCAACTATATCTGAATTATCATCTTATTGCACATCAAAGTATATAAATGAACCACAAGTTGATACAATGAAGGCTGTAAAATTTACTTTAGAGACCTATGTATTAAGAGTCACATTATATTTGGCTCCCTCTATTTAAAAATGAACAAATTAGTTTCTTCACGTTAGATTAAAGAATAAATTGGTCCTTTCTATTAAAATTTTTATCCATTTACTCTTATGAATAATCAGAAAGTGAAATGTGGTGTACCATGATGTTGACATAAAGAGACTAATTTTTAACAGTAGAAATAAATGTAATTTTTAACAAAATGATCAATTTACTCTTTGATCTACCATATAGAGATTATTTTGCCCAATTTTTAGTAAATGGACAAAATGTAATTTAACTCTAAGTACAAGTGCCTCCATGATATTTTTACAAGATATTTTTACAAGTGAACGACACACCATGAAGCCTTAAAGTACGCAAACGTAAAACTTGTACCTGCCACCAAATTGAAATTATGTCGATGAAAGCAATCACTTCTAATGCAAAGGTGTTGAGTACTGCCCATATTAAAGTAAGGCTCACATACATGCATAAGAAGAGCCATTTTGGAGCAAAATATCCACCATCTTTATTAGTTCCAGTGCTCAATAAGATGATGCTCTGCAGTGTTTGTGATCCTGCATAAGCCTTCCATACCAAACACAAACACAAGGTTAAATTCAAACAATTTACTAACAGATTGGAGTGGGTATTGTTTTGTTTTTTATCATTTTCAAGTATACCTGAGTACCTATGCCAGCAATAAGCCCTATGGTCTCAAGCCAAGCACAACACCATGATGAGAAAGGACCCCATTTGGGACCAGCTAAATGAGCAGCCCAAAAGTAAAGAGAACCTGTAGTCTGTTAAAAGTTTACAAGAAAGAGCAAGTCATTTCCCTCTAGTTGTAGAAGCTCTTTTAGAATTAGCTGCATTATGATTTTTCATGGTTGGATTAGGAGATGGATTCTGTCATGTCTATAATTGTATACAGCATATTAATGCTCACTCAGATCATGTTAGGAGGTAAAAATACCATGGAAGTCCCTATGTTATGGGTCAGATTGTATTTTGTGTTATTTATTAAAAAATTGAGCAAATTAGTCCCTGTATATTAAATAATTTCATCCATCTTTTTATTAAAAACTGATGTAATTGAAAAAATAACTAAATAAGTCAAGTGCACCGTATGCTCAGAGATATAAAGATAAGTTTTTGAAAGTAAAAATCCATGGTACTTTTACCTATCTTAGGGCCATTTGGCATCATTTTAGTGCAAGGCTTCAAAACATCAAATACCTTGGAGGCTAAACTAAAATTGTTTGACCTCTTGGGGCAGATTTTCCTATTGAAAATGAAAGACAAAAATGGAACAAGAGTGAGAAAGGAGACAAACAGGAAAAGAAGAACAGATCTCAGCCATCGCAACTCCAACAAAGCAAGTGAAGAAAGAGACAACAACCCAACCCCAAACAAGACTAGCAGGACCTGCATATTGAAGGCTTGAACCATACAAGGGAGTTATCCCAGTGAATAGTGTCATTGTTGAAAACGAGATAGCAAGAGTCTTGAACAGAGTCTGCGATTCATTGATAAAGGAACAAATTAAGAAGTTACTGCATGAACGAAAACAAAGAAAAAAAGATTAAAAGAATGAAAAAAACAAAACCATTTCTCTTCTGAGTTCTTGCTTATATCCGAGTTCATTAAGTCGTTTCTCCCCAGAATCCATTTCTTGGAATTGTGTTGGTTGCTGGTTGTGCTCCATCTAATTTCAGGTCTAAATGGGAATTAAAGATGGTAAGATCCCAAAAAAAGAAGGAATCAAGATGGAGTTAATTAGAGAGAGAGAAACTAAGACAGGTTGACTCATGCATATACATTTATTAACTACAAATAATACCATCAGTCATTGACTGCTTTGGTTTTATTATTTTAATATAATAATATTCAACTTATAATTATTGATTTTTATTAAATTTATAAAAGACTTATGGTTCATATTATTCTTCAATATTATAAAGTTAAATTTCAATGAAAACTTAAAATCAAAATTATTATTTCATATCAGTTATTAATTAAAATCAAAATTATTATGTTTTATCATTCTAACTGTCCCTTTTAGTCTCAAATGAGTTGAAAATACTATATACACTATTTCAAATAGTAAATTATATGTTTAAAATGCATTATATCACCCTATTTCATAAATTAAATTCACAACATTTAAAATTTTAAAATTTTAGAAGATACAATTATTTATTATTGAGTGCACCATTTTATTATTTGTTGGTCTCAATCTTTTTATTTAAAGATTTTTAGAAATTTGTCGATTTAGTCTTAACTTAATTCATATGGATATTGTCTAATTCATTTTTTATCGTGTTTGAAAAACGGGGATCAACTTTAAAAATATAGAGTCGCCACCGATCTTTTCTTCGAGGTGTGATCGGATCACCTTGAGATGGATTATTTTAATAAAACATTTTGATTTATTAAAACAATAATTTTGGTCTACGAATTCCAAAAAAAATGGGTTCGGGAGTCGGTTACGCACGAGGAAGGATTAGCACCTCGCAACATCCAAAATTGGTACCAAATTGATTAGCTAGTGTCCTTGTGTTGAAAACTTTGAAAATGTTTAAGGTGTGATACTTTTTTAAAGAATGTTAATTAATTTTGAATTGAATCTCCAGATTAACTCGTTTTAAAAGAATAAAATATCATACCCAGTACGTTAGTATATAAGACATTTATACCTCGACACTTAGATCATCTTTGATCTTCAAAACATGCAATTAAGAAGGGTATTTGGATATTTGGTTGGACGGAAAATTGACACCCAATACGTTAGGGCATTATTTTTTGACCTTTCAAACGCACAAATATTGCCTTATTTTGGAAAAAAGTTTTTAAATACACAATCTTAAACTCGGCTCAAAATGCATTTTAAATGGAACATTTAGTGGAGACTTAAATACATTAGAAGTCAAGGTGTAATACAATGATAAGATGCATAAACATTAATATTCATGAAATACATACAAATTAAATATCACATTAACAATAGGTTATAAAATATAATTCTTTTTAAAGAAGGTTGATTTATGTTGAATTTGAATTTCAAGATTAGCTCGCTTCGAAAGAATAAATATATCATACCCAGTACAACACGTTTATACCTCGACACCGAGATCATCTTTGATCTTCAAACCATGCAATTAAGAAGGGTATTTGGTTATTTGGTTGGACGGAAAATTGACACCCAATATGTTAAGGCATAATTTTCCGACCTTCCAACGCACAAATATTGTCTTGTTTTGAAAATTTTCAAATACGTAATTTTAAAATTGACTCAACATACATTTTATTTGATACATTTGTAATAAAAATATAATACTTAATAAGGGCTCAAATACATTGGAATTTGAAATATAAAACAATAAAGAGTAGCATGAATATAGCATTAAGCATGAAATAATATACATACTTAACATTATACAAATAGACATAATTATAGAGATAATTTAACATAAAATATATAATAACGATAATAAATAACAATATAAAAATGTTGTGAAAATAAATTAAATATTAAAATATGATCCTTCAAATTAATAAATTATATACATTAAATTTAAAATAGAAAAACATATATGTATAAGCGAATTTTAAAAGAAATTAAATTTATGTATAAATAGATTTAAGGAAAAATATGTACATAAAATAATATGAGGATCAACAATTTGTGCAAAATAATAATATAAATGTAATACAAGGAATAAAATACTTAAAAAACAAATTGAAACATTAAAATTTAGTTTCCAAAACGATTTCATAAAAAACTATAGTCATAGCTAAAATTGATACTATAAAAGTTATAAAAAATAAAATTAAGGCTTAATTGAAATAAACATATAATTAGAGGGTTAATTTATAAATAAGCAAAAATATCTACGTAATTAAGGATCTGATTGAACTTTGCAAAATAACAGGGGATCAAATTAGCAAATATCATAATATTAAACGCAGCACTTTAACAAGATTAAATTAAAATAAAGCATAAATTATTGAGGTTGATTAAACAATAAGAACCATGCATAAACAGATTTAATTAAAAATAGTACAGGAATAAGAAGGACCAAATGTGCAATTTCCTTCAACACATAAATGCGTGGACCCTAAGGAGCTTCGGATAGGGTTGTTGGGTATAGGCCAATACGGCGCCATTTTGGTGTCAATGAATCTAACTCCAAACGGTACCGTTTCAGACCATCTATAAAACCAAAAAAAAAAAAAAAAACCTAAACTATCAATGCTCCACCATTTTTAAAAAGAAAAGGGAAATGAAAACACTAGCCCCTCTGTTTCTTGTTCTCAGCCGCCGCAAGAAATCCCCAAATTTGTCACTAAAGCGTCATTGAAATCAACGAATAGTGACGCATCAGTTTGCCTTGGTATGTGTTGATTCATCCTTTGTTCTTCAATCAAGACCCTTGTCTAGCCCCGAGGGCGACGGAGTAAACGATGATCTAACCCTCACTGAGATCTATATCTAGACTCCGATTGCGACGGAGAAGACACAAATCGAACAGATTTGTGGTAAGTACTTTCTTTTTTTTCAAATAAATATAGAAACCGATTCAAAAAAATGAAAGAACAAAGATTTGCTAGGTATGAAAATCACCTTTCTTTTCCGATTTTTTGTATTTCTTCTATTTGCATGTGTGCGTAAAAAATTTACAATGGATTTTTAGTTTTTAAAGGCCGAAAATTGGAATAATCTAAAAAACAATACATTCTGCTCTCTATTTTTCGTTGTTTCTCTGCCATTTGCTTGCAGGTACGGAAGGAATATGGCTAAAACGAGGGTGACGATCTTGATCGTTGGAGATGATACGGAGGTGTTGGTGTTGGCTCCGTGGCATGCGGCGTGGTGGGTGTGGCTCGCATGGTGGGCGTGGCATGCTTGTGTATTGAAGCCTTCTGAAGTCTTTAGGGTTTCTGATTGTTGAAACCAATTGGGCCATTTGGGCCATTTTTGGGATTGGGTCTTTAGGGCTGCTGTTTAATCCTTGTTATTGGGTTAGCTTTGTAAACGGGTTGACTGATTTGGGTTAGGTTGAATTTAGTCTGGGCTATAGTATCGGGTTATGATGTAATGGGCTGTTAAAATGGACATTTATTGGACTGTTTTGATCAATTTTTAATTTGGTTATTTCTTGTTTGGTTAATTAGTTATGGCATGGGCCCGGGTAAATTTTGGGCCTCATAGATATTATTGTCAATATAGGAGGACGTGAGTTTCAATACATTATCATCTTATTTATGGGTTGAAGAGGGGCTATGGGCAGTTTTAGACATTATATCAAAAAGAACAAATATGATCAAAAACTATAATGAAATTCTTCAATCATAGTGATGGCTATATATACGTATTAAAAATATTAAAAAAATATTTTTGAAATTAATGTTGCTCATACATAATCTTTATTTGTTATTTGAAACGGATTGAATCAAACATTCAACAACTCTTACCCTTAATAATTTGTTTAAAATTAATAGACTTAGTCATTACAATAAAAATAAAAGATTTTCATGTGTAACAAAAATAAAATTGATTGTTTGGAAGAATTCTCATGACAAAGTTTTGAAATAATAAGTGAATTTTGATATGGATATTAAAAGGTTAAGATGTATAAAAAAAAGATAAATTAAGCCTTTAATTTAAATATCAAAATTCAAAATATAAATTAAAAATTACAGTAACCTTCCTATTTACATATACCACAAACAACTTTCTTTCATTAGGTTAAATCCTATTTGTTTCATCAAACAACACAAATATATATATATATATATATATATATATATATGAAACAACCCTGACTAAATCCATCCCATCGCCTTATTCATAATTCTATTTCATATTATAAAAGTAATATATGAAAAATTTCCAAGCTAAGATCCTTGTTCATCAATAACTTGACCATATAATCTGTAGTAATGTTAATTTCAATATTATTTCATGTTTTAACAGTAAAATAAATAATTTTTAATAAAATGATTAGTTTATTCAGGGATTAGTAGGTTTTAATTCCTCTAAAATAAAAAATCCTTTAAAATTTTAAAATTTTAAATTAATAAAATAAAATTACATTTTAGCCCCTAAAACGATAAAAATTTGATTTAATCTTTTAAAATTATAAAGATATAGGCTACTAAAATTATAAAATTTTATTTTTATTATCGTAAAAATTATAATTTAATTTTAGTCCCTCTAAAAAAATTTTTGTTTACCGAATCTAGCGTACGTGGAAGATTTTATTTTGTTTTTTTAGTAAAACAAACAAAAATAATTTGATTTTTAATATAAAAACCCTCATAATACTTCTATTATATATATTTGAAAAAAAAAAAGTAATGAAAAGGTAGGTGCTTGAAATTTGGTTATTTGTTCCCCGAAGCAAGATGGTTGCATTCAGAATATAATATATGAACGTGAAGTTGTGGAATATCATAACTTGCAATTTGGAGACCTCATAAAAGTCCACATCATGAAGGCGCGTAACTTTTGGAAAACGGAACCCCTTGAGACGTAGCGACTTTGACTTTAAGCTTTACAGTAAACTATATATTATAAAGTTTATAGTTTGGTTATTTAATTTTAAATTTTTTTAAAATTGTCACTAAACTATTTGAAAAGTTTTATTCAAGTTATTGGTCTGTTATTTTGTTTTTTAAATGTCTTATTAGCAAGCTTCATGCGACGATTCAATAATCGGTACAATAGATCAATACTCATCAATAAGTAGATCATACCTTAAATCCAATTAGGAACAAAGTTAGAAATTTATCTTCAGAGAGGCCAAAATTAAATTATAAAATTTTAAAGGGGTTAAAATATAAATTTTCTTTGTATTTGCTAGTTGGTTTAGAATTTTAAAGGGATTAAATTGAAATTTTTTAATATTTGGGTGCCAAAATGTATTTTCAACATTAAACTAACTTATAATTTTAAAATTTTCAAGATACTAAATTGATAATTTCCATTTGGGGAGGGGTACCTACCCTATTGGTGTCGTCCCTGGCTTCAATTAGATCCGATGGTTAGTATTGAATACCAAAGAAGAAAACTATTTAGATTTTGATTCGTAAATTTGTGATGTTTAAAGCTGTTTCATAAAAAGATATTAAAATGTATAAAAGAAGGGAAATAATAGCTTTTGATTAGTGCAAGTGGTGCAAACAAAAAATGCCATATAATAGTAATTTTAACAACTCAATGGTTTAAATAAAAATTTTTGAATAATTCAATAATTAATTTATATTTTTTAAAATTAAGTGATCAAAATATAAATTTTCTAATAATTAAGTTACTTTATGAAAATCACCTTAAACAATAGAGCAACATGGTCAGAGTTGGACCATTTGTTTGAAAACATAGAAAACAGACAGAGGTGGTTGTTTCACCGGGACACTAATCTCTTGTTGGCCTTCTCTCCGTCTACTTATAACTAGACTTAATTATAAGTCGGATTAAATTTATATATATATATATAAATTTAAATTCAATTTAAATTTAGTCTGGTCTAAATCTAAGATTTACGAAGCTTAGTTTAGTTAAAAAAATGTTAAACTTGAGTCTAGTCCATATTAAATTTTTTATATAAAAATAAATTTAAAAATATAATACATCAAATACACTAAAATATTCAAATAAATATTTTTAATAAATTAAAAATATATTAAAATATTTATATTTAAATAACACTAATATAGATATAACTTAACAAGCAAATACCTCTAAAATAGTAGTAAAATTAACAATAAAATAAAAGTTATATAATATTCAAATAATAACAACAAAAAAATAGCAATATAGTAACAACATGGTAATAAAAGAACAACAAAGCGGTAGTAATTAGTAAACAACAAAACAACAACAGGGGAAAAAAGTTAGCCAAATTTGGTCGAGCTCAAGCCAAAAAATTTTACTCGAGATCCGACCCGCTTAGAAAACAAACCTTATTTTTTGTCTAAACTAATTTCTCGAACTTATATTTTTATTCAAACCCTCTCATTTTCATAGCGAACGTTCAAATATGGACAAGTAATCCAACCATGTTGAGGAGTACCCCAAACTCACCAAACCATAAACAAAAGAGGAAATCAAATATTGTTCCAAATACTCCGCAATTAAATGAATCCCTTAACTCTTATACTTTAAGAAAATATCTACAAACTTTTTTAAGGTTTATGCTTTAAATACATATCTATTTACCTTTTCAAGGTTTGATGATTAACCACTAAATTTTAAAGTTTATTCATTAAATGAATTCTAAATTAAAGAATAATTTTACGTTTTATTAATTATTACTAATTTTCAATTAAAGATAATAAAATTTTAATTAGTTATAAAAATATTTTAATTATTATTAAATTATATTATAAATTTGCTTTATGTTAAATAAATATGTATTTTGGGTGAATAATTGGTACACTGGCATAATATCTTTTTTTATTCCACAAGCAACTTTAAAAATTTGAAATATGTCTTTTTAATATTTCACTATACATTTATAGAACATTTGTCAACCCTTTAACTTTACTTATAGAGTTTAAAACCCTACTAATTGTGTACCAAATATTTTACAAAGAATACATCCTCAAAATAAATCATTACAAAGAAAATTTATAAAATTTATACAATATTATAAGATATTTTTAAATATTATAAAATATTATAAAAATATGAAAATATTATATAAATACTATAAATAAATTTAGAAATTATAGAATTTTTCAAAATATATAAAACTATAAAAAAGTTATTGAAAGTTGTATATAAAAATTTATAAAAGTTATTAAAAGTATTAAAAAGTTATAAAATAATAAAATATATATAAGAAAATTATAGAAAATTCTTGTTGTTTTGAAGGTTTGGATTTGGTTTTAATGGAGAGCTTAGAGTGTGATAGTGATTAGATTTGTATAAGATGCAAAGGAAGGATATGAGAGATAATAAGTTTGTAATGGTTTGAGTAGGTGATGCGAGAGAAGTTTATAAAGATGGATTGAGCTATAATATAAGATAATATGTGAGGAAAAACAAAAATGAGTAGTAATTTTCTATTAAAAAGTATTAAATATTATAATTTTATATTATAATTGATTGAACATATATTTGTACTCGTATTTTAAACCAATGAAGTATGTGTAATTGTATTATCTTTGTATTAATAAATAAAAAAAACTTTGATTCAATCCTAATATCCTTCCATTATCATCAAGTAGGACTTTCTGTATCATTAAAAAGACTGGTTCAATCTTTAATATCCTTACACTATCCTCAATTATCAAAAGGGAAAATGTGTATTCTTTTTCGTATTAATGTATAACAAGATTTAATATAGCATAACTCTAAATAGATATTGAAAAAAAACCTAAAGAAATAAAAATGAAATTAAGATCAAAACTCTTGATCAGTAATTAATATAGCAATAGAAATACATAATTTACAATAATGTTTGACAATCACTAGATACCAAAGGAGTTCAAGCATAGAAAGATTTTAGGCCAATTCCCTGTTGACTATCATCCAACCATGTATTCACACAACGATTTTCCAACCGATGAAAACTTAGGAGCCTGTTGTCGTCCAAGGTACTATTATAATAGCAGACAAAATAAATTTACCAGTTCCAATATGGGAAGCAAAACCCATCCTCATCTCACTAATTCTGGGCCATCCATGGCGCTGACAAGGTTATTTGAAGTCGATGTCTGTCTCTGTCTAGGTCTTCCCCGTCCTGAAAACCCCCAAAACCATCAGGGTCAAAGAAACATTTTTATCAGTAGAAGTATCATGGAGGCCCCTATACTAGGAGTCAGATTGTATTTTGTCCTATTAATTAAAAAATAGGCAAATTAGTCCTTATATGCTAAATCAAAGAGCAAACTAGTCCTTTCGGTTAAAAATTTCATCAATTTCTACTGTTAAAAACTGATGTGGTTGACAGAATAATTTGACAGTTACACTAGTGTGCTACATGTATCTTATTCTGACGTATAGTGATCAATTTTTAATAGTAAAAGGACCAGTTTGCTCTTTGATCTAACGTATAGGAACTAATTTGCCTTTTTTTAGTAGAGGGAACAAAATGCAATCTTACAATGCATACAAGTTGAAGTTTGAGTCTCTCATAGGGGTGTAATTGAGCAGAATTGAGCCCATATACTGCCAAGCTCGAGCTCGACTCGAAATTCGGAGCTCAATACTCGAATCGAGCTAGGTTAAACATCTATTTCAGCTCGAGCTCAGCTCAAGATATAATCGAGCTACTCGAGCTCAAGTTCGACTCAATAATTAAACTTTGGGTTAAAAATATATATTAAGGACAATAATGTAATTTAATAATATAAAAATATAAAAATTTTGAAAAATGCTCGCAAGCCATTCGAGTCAAGTATTACTAAGCTCGAATTCAGCTCGTTCGATAGCTCGAGCTAGAGCTCGGCTCAATAATTACTGAATTGAGCTCGAATTTTTTTCAAGTCGAACTCAAGTAGCTTGCGAATACTAGTGTCTCAGTTACACCCCTAGACTCTCTCATCAAATCTGGAAGTATTAAACATGACAATGAAACAACAAAAATTAATCAAAATTCCTCATATTCAACGCCTAACGGTGTTTGCGACATTGTCCTAGGTGAAAATGGTACAACCCTTCATCCTCCTAAAATACAAAATTCTACTCTGCAAGTGGTTAATGAAGTGGGAAGAGATTGGGAATCTAACCAGAAACCTTCTTTTTCTTCAATGAAGTCTGCTTAGATTTCTTATGACCTTTCTCTATCTTGGTACAAACATCTTTGTATTTTTCAAGAACCCTTTCTTTCTCTTCAAGTAAACCTAACATCTCATATGCATCTGCTACCCTTTGAACTATTGATTTGTCTGTAGGCTTGCGACCAAAAGCTTCCAAGCCTTTGAAAAGCTTTATGATAACAATTAAAAATAGACCAACACAAAATATTGGAAAAACTAGTTAGTTATGAGAAAATAAGAATAAGCTGAACTTTTAATTAAGTAAAGCTCAAGAGAAAAAAAATAAAACGAACACCTGTCAAAGATCAGAAAACCACCTGTACAATATTAATACAAACTTTTTAATATGCATAGAGTTGATAGCTAGGGAACAAAAACATACCTTCACAAGATTCTCCAGCATGTTGTTTCGATAGTATATTGATATCATGAGGCCGCATAACTGCCAAGGCACTGAATGTAGATCAGCACTTACTTTTTTCACCCAGAATTGATGGGCTTCATCTGCTCTATTATCCATATCTAAAGCTCGTAATAATTGTCCATATGTTCCCATTGTGTTTCCATGCCCCTTGCTTAGCATCCATTTAATAACCTAAGAGGGAACAATAGTTGTTGAACTTGAATACATATCCAAAGAGTTCACTTGACATGACTCATTATATTTGATGCAGGAGGTATTCTAATATGCAATTTGCAAAATTTAATTGACCTAGTCCTTTACAAGTATAAGAATTATTTGTGTATTTATTCTTTAAAAAAGCAACAAGTAGAGAAAAAGAGGTACTTGTAATGTGGGGAAGGCAGCAAGTCAAGCTTGGTATAGAGGTTGTTACCCTCTTTAAGAGGTTTGAGGTCCAAGATTGAATCCTCCCTCCCCCTTGTATCTCCCATATGTACCATAAAAGTAAAAAGTGAGGAAGGCAAATAATGAATGAAGAGCCCTAATCAAACTATTCTGATAAAAGTGAAACTGTAAAGTTAAACATGTGGTACAGTTGGTAGAAACATCTATTCCTGTTAAAATGAAAAACAATTCTCAATAATAAACATCTATTATCGTTGATATGTGCAGTTCTTGCCCTAACCTACATCAAGAAACAAAAGAGCCAAATGCCAGGAAAAATGTGCTCTTCTGACTAAATTCACTTATTGATTCCAGAGCCCCCAGTAAACTGGATGGTATCTTCTTTCTTAACTTGAAATATAATTGTTAAGCATCTAAGCAAAAACCAATTGGAAATAGGCAAAAAGACCCCAACTTAAATATTAGACCATAGGAAACCCAATACTTAATAGATGAACAGTACTTGAGACTCCCCCCCTCCCCCCACATCTAGCTAACAAAGAAGACACATGAACAACCTCACAGGGGTGGTAAACCTCACATGGGGTTGGACAAGAAGAACAGAACATGCCTAAGCTCCAATACCAATGCTAAGCATCCAGCTAAAACCATTTCACAATAGATAGACTCGACTTGAGGTCGACCAGTTGAAGTGGGATTACACCTCTTAAAAACTAAATAAAATCACAACTAACCAGTTCAAGTGACTTTGTAGCGTCCGATACAAAGAAAAATAAATCATCCAGTGAAAGAGAGGGAAAGCT
The DNA here is from genome assembly GCA_025506655.1 of Gossypium rotundifolium. Classification (NCBI taxonomy): domain Eukaryota; kingdom Viridiplantae; phylum Streptophyta; class Magnoliopsida; order Malvales; family Malvaceae; genus Gossypium; species Gossypium rotundifolium. The sequence continues at coordinate 552,548 of CP106730.1, read as the reverse complement.
GATTAAAATTAAAAAAACAAATTGGAAAGAGTAATTGCTGATACCTGAACAACTCTATGCCACTGATGCTCCTTCTCAAGAGCAAGGATTACATTTTTAAGAGGTCCAATAGGAAAATTTTGCTCCCAAGCAACCCACGCATCAAGAGCACTGTAGACAGCTTCTTTACTGTCTTTAAGATCAAGAAGCTGCATAGATGGAGTTATTTTAGTAATTTAACAACCCAGTTTAGCATGCAAAATTAAAGCCAAGAAGGAAAAAAAAAAAAAAAGATGACATGCTGTTATACTTACTGTGGTGACAAGAAACTTAATTTTGTCCTTTCTTGAGACATTCTGCCCAATTTGGAGATTCTGTTGACCTCCAACATTTGGCTTGGGATAAAGATTCGCGACTTGGTTATTACATTGATCCTTAAATAATTCCCATATCGGTTAAGGCAGTCAAAGAAAATGAACTAAACAACTCAAAAAGTTGAAGAACTTATCCAAAATAAAGCAGCATGTAAAAAACAGATAAACAAATTAATAAGATAAGATATCTGTCTAAACCTCTATTATATTTGATAAATCATGCTTGTCCAAAAGATAAATAAACCCTTTTTGTACAAGAAAGAAATATGAAAAACTTCAAAATAATTGCTTAACCCTTCTTCCAATCATAGAACACCTTATTCAAACATGTTTCAAACTTTAAGGATCTGTCATGTTCCCTTCATTCTATTTTTTGCAAGTCACAAAATTTCCTATGTTATTTATTCCTATAAAAGTTGATAAACATGAGAAATGAAGGAAAATAAATAGAGATAAGAGGATGGCTTGAAGGATTAAATGGAAATTACAGAAAGATTATATTTGATGACAAATTGAAAATTAAAATTTGTGATAGATACCTATGTTGCTTTGTTTCTTCATAATCCCTAAAGATTCTGTATTCGACATATACCTAGACACTGTATGTAAGTATGACCTTGCAAATTTATAACAGGAACGAAAAAAAAACTTGCAAAACATTTTTGAGTATACCCATTCCAGACACATAATCGTATTCAACACTTCCCAGGAGTTTGAGTGACATAGCTAGTTAATCATTTTAAGTACCACTTAATATAATATTACAAATTAAAACTTTAGGAATATTTAGTAGTTTAAATAAATTTATTTCATTCAACCAACAATATTTTACTTTTAGACCACATTAGCCCAGTGTCTTACTAATGGACCTTCTGTACCATCTTCTATTGCGTAAAATCACATTAGTTGTAAAAATCACTACGAAATAATATATTACAACTTCAAAAACCTAATAAAAGCAGATTCATGCTTCTTCTCTTTTTAAGCAAATGCAGAATCAAGCTTTAGTTATTCGATATTTATCTTTTTTCAATTTATCAAATACAATTAACTAAAAGTTGTTTTTTATTTATTTATAAAATTTGATTAAGAATGAATGAACCTCCAATTGAAACTCATCCTTACTAGGAGTGTAGGGAAGCCAAGTCTTGCTCATACATGTATGTAATTGAGCTATTGACTTAATAACAAATCTCTCTGTCACAAAGTGTATGAGCTTGATTTTATCTTTATGATATGAGGCTAATTGAATAGCTCACTAACTTTTAGAATCAATATCAAATTTGAAGAATAAAACCCTATCAAACTTAGCCCTATTTTAAGTTTTTGCGAGTGAAGTTCAAACATTTAACTCTGTTGATCAACTTGGTTAAAGTATACCACTAACAGTAAAATGACAAATGCTTCAACTTTTTGAAAAGTTACAGCAACTCAATAACAACATATCAACAAAAGAAATTACCTTCACAACGTGGTCACAGTGTGCTTCTCTTCCTTGTCCTTTTGAAATAACCTATATAAACATAGTTAAAGAAATGAGCAAATCAGACGGCAAATCAAAGAATAGCAGGGTCTTCAAAGTTAGAAATATTAGCAGAGAAGGAAACCAAAGTTCTAACTAAAAAAAAGAGTTGAATTACATTGAAAACTCATTTCGTAATTTAATCAAACAGGTGATGGGGGTGACAGATTTCGGCACCAGTTATGAAAGAAAACTTGAAAACAAAAATATCACCTCATTTGTAGCAAAGGAGCAACCTCTCATCAACGTTGATGTTGCAGGAAGAAAAATCCTTTGCGTGGAGTGTCCAGAAATCTATAAATAATAATGAAACAAGTATGTAGCTTTTAATTATATAAAAATGAAAATAAAAGTGCATGATTTACATGGAAAAGGAGAAAAGAAAGAGTACTTTTTGCAATGCAAATCGCAGCATCAGAACGGGTTGGATTCGATATGGCAATGGAAGAGCTAAAAGCGTGGTGGCGGCGCTGGTCCTTCAAGATGAGAGCGAGAAACAGGTGGAACTCGTAAATATGTTTATACGTACCTATTGGTTACTGGCTAATTTCTTGTCATTCAAAATAATAATATGGTATAACCGAAGAAAAAGAGGGAGTGAACCTGCTCGGACTGAATTAGGTCGACACGGGTTTACCATTTACCCAAGGATGGGATTTATTTCGGTCATCATTACAATTTGTATTTCGGTTTGAGTTGTCTTTGGGCTGGAATTATTTTTTATTTATTTGTATTTGGTAAAAGTGTTACTGGAATTAGTTTAAGAATGATATTAATTTATTCTAATTTTTTATATTTTCTTAAATTCCGCTTAAAATACAAATTTAAAATTTACTTAGATCTATTTATATTTGTAAATTGCTAACTCAAATTCATTTAAGTCCGTCAATATTTTTATTAAAATAAAAATATATTTATATTATTTTTAGTTTTTAATTTTTATTTATTACATTTTATATAGGCATCTTAATATTTTTTAATATTTATATTATAGTAGTATTATAGATTTAATTTTTACGTGCTATAATTTACATAATATAAAACATTACAAACTTAACAAAAGCGGGTGGGATCGAGCAAAGCTTGAGCCTTAAATGTTCAAACTTAAGCTTGACTCATATTTTAAATGTGTCTAATTTTTTTGCTCAAACCGATTTTTCAAACTTAATATTTTTACTTAAATACTCCCAAAATTTTGATGGCTTTCGAGCTTGGGTGATAACTCAACCATGAAAAAACTATCATTTGAAAATTAGATAGTTGAATTAATCTCTCGATCTTTTCACAAATATTTTTGCCCAAATCCAAATAGCAAAGGACGAATCACCCGATCCTTTCACAAGTCAATATCCAGAAACAATTCCAGATGGGTAAAGGATTCATCCTCTTTGGTTTTTAATGGCTAGTTTTTTCTTAAGGGAGTGATCCCCTCTTCAAAATAAATTTCCTGATCCATTCAGAAGTCAGTATCCATAGACAATTTTAGAGGGGCAAAGGGTTAATCCTCTTTGATTTCTAATAGCTAGTTTTTCTTAAGGGCCCTTTTCAAAATGAACTATCCTTGAAATACTATAATTACTTGTATATTTAATGTTCCAACGACCATAATCACTCTCTAGCTACTTCAAATGGCTAGAATTCAATGAGAGGAGATAAATAAGATCCCTAAACATTTAAATGAAACCAAGATATAAGTTGAAAAGATCAAAAGCAAACATTTAAAGATTTCATCCTTTATTCTTTCTATATTTAAATTTAATTTATAGACACTTATTAAAGTTCTTATTCTTTGTTCAAGTGTTTATTTGTATTTACGAATGCGTAATCTTGTAAATTAATATATTTATTTTCTTTTAAAAGATAAAAATATTTACAAATGTTTAACTTTATTCGAAATCTGTAAATGTTATACATTACCATGAAAACTAAGGTAAAGTAACTAAATAATTGAGTCAAAATCACTATAAATTCTTATATTAAAATCACTATAAATTAATTAATTTTCATTTCAATCACCTATTTGTAATTTCAGAAACGGGTCACTCATCAAGCTTGAAATTCTCGATCTTGTTTCAAAGAAACTCATTACGTGAAAAATCTTCCATGCGCACACACAAATATCTAACTTTTACCAAAATTTTAACATTTGTTGTTAAAAGTATTGGTATTGCGCACATACAAATATTTAATTTTTTTGAAATATAGGTATAAATTAGAGATATTAGTAAAAGGTTAAATTTTTTGGTACAGCAGAACTGTCCGAAAATTTGAGCTGCTTTTTGCACATGTATGGTCATATGAAGATAACAAACAGAAATAGGATCACAGAAGCACATTTTGCAGCTGTTGATGTTGAAGAGTATCTTGGTTGAACTTAGAAAACAGTTTACAATGCAATGGCAAGAGTATGGAACCCCACAGGAGAGGCATGTTGTAGAACCTGCCAACTCTTTCAACAGCAGCAACTCTACATTCCTATAAACATCCAGAAAGTGCAAAGCCGACTCGATTAATAACAAACGAGCAGTGGTAACTCAACGATTTGCCCCTTCTGAATGTCATGGAAACAAAAGCAAAAACTCCAGTGTACGTTAAACATAAATAAGATATAGGTTAAAGCTCATATATTTTGGCAGCCATTTATCTTTTATGGCAGACAAATGCACTTCTTCAGTGCTCGTCACGTGATTGTAATGTTGACTTTATGTTAAACTTCTAAGATGAGCACTGAAGAAGTGCATTTGTCTGCCATGACAGGGAACACTTAGAAGGTGAAAGCTGAACCATGATGAAGAAGAAGATCACACACAGAGCTGTTCTCAATGGTCAATGCAGATCAGACAGATGAGCTTCTTCCATGTATCAAAGCATTAGCAGAGTGGTAGAACAACGAAGGCTGACATTTTACCATTAACTAGATGGAACTAAATGGTAACAGTCAGCATTAGCTCTAGCGATAAATTCATGGTCAAAGACTGGTCCAAAAGGCAAGTCAAGATATGCAAAAGATTGTCATAGAGCACAATACTGGCTGCTGTCTGAATAAAGTTCTTAAGAATATCAATAATGTACCAGCAATATATGAACAAATCGTTTATATGCTCCAAGTAAACATTCGAAAGTGGTCATCGTAACCATAACTAAATCCTTAAGGAGAGGGATGATACTAATTCTAGTCATAGGGGCATTAAAACAGCCTCTGTTACTCCAGAATCCAGGGCCTGAATGGTAACTTACATCATCCAACTTACTTTAAAGTCTGTCAAGTAAGATATTATTCACAAGGAATACAGGAAAAACAGAAACTTAAAACTTGCTAAATACATGTATTATTGAAATATAATCATAAATCAAGATGTGCATTCCATATAGTATGAAATGGTCTGTACTTCCCACCAAACTTCAAAGCAACAAGTTCAAAGAAGTTAAAAATTTTGGCTTGGCACTTCGATTTGTGCAAGGCCTATTAGCATATGCAGCTAAAGATGAAATCACTACTACAATGATTTTGGATCATCTAGATGAAAGTTTACTCAGAAAATAAAAAGCGGAAGGGTAACAATTTAGTTTAAGTGAGACAAACTCTACAAACTTGTAGGAGAAGTTTGATGATGCCGGTGGTGACCTGAGAGCTCAATATTGCTAGTTCACTGATTTTCCTAGTGTTTCCCTGCCATTGTGTAGCATCATCTAATAAAAGACTACTAATTGATAACATATTTTTACTTTTCTAAAGCATACAAGTAGATGGGGGTTTTGTTCTGACAATACGAAAGAACAACTAAACAAAATTTAAACTCAAAAGCAGCAAGCCAAAGAGGAAGAGTCATAAAGAGTAGAGATCAGCACGGAACAAAAACTTACCACATCAGACAACGGCAATTTATAAGATCCCTTTGCTACTATCTGTGAACAGTCACCTTTAGTCAAGGGACAGTTGAGGTATTTTTTTCATTTTCTAAGCCACAAAGAACATCCACTTGAGTCCTAATATATCATATATCAAATATCAAAATCACAAACAGAGCAAAAAGAAAAGAGGAGACCAATATCCCAAATTTCCCACACCATGAATGGTCTCCTTCTACCCATTTGGCTCTTGGCAGGGGACCAGCTGTAGAGACAGAGAGAGAGAGAGAGAGAGATGATGGTTACCGCTTTACCTTTTAATGAGTATTGTTTACATCTTGCTAGAGCATCATAGTGATGGTTGTCCAATCGTCATGGCAATTAGACACATGGAATAGCTTATTTCTTTTAAGATTCATGTAACAAGAAACAAAATCGTTTCTCATTCAGTAATTCTTACAGAAAAGGCTCTTTCTCTTTCACTTAAGTTCCCTCTCCATTATTCCATGATATCATCAATTTACCTTCATAGGTTTAGAAATTAATGGGACCTCAAGACATCTGATGCCTATAGGTAACACATGATATATAAATATGTGTGTGTGTGTGTACACGAAGCTCAAACATACAATACTTTTTTCACATCAGTTCCCTCAATAACTTCCAATTATAAACATCAATCTGATTTAAAAAGTCTAATCCAACCATACTGGGATTCTCAACAAACAGATGAAGATGAAACTAAGTAAACACATGATATATAAATGTGTGTGTGTGTGTGTACACGAAGCTCAAACATACAATACTTTTTTCACATCAGTTCCCTCAATAACTTCCAATTATAAACATCAATCTGATTTAAAAAGTCTAATCCAACCATACTGGGATTCTCAACAAACAGATGAAGATGAAACTAAGTAAACACCGAACAAATCCTGAGGGGCAACAAACAAACTAATAGATTTAAACAAAAAAATGAAAAGCAGTTTGATGTCAAAAATCAATCAAGATAATAAGCTTGGTATTCAGCAAGTTTCAATGAACCGCCATTACTTTCATCAAAATCCAGCTGCACCAACAAGACAAAGATAAACAGAGTATGAGTGTAAAACCTATAGATCTTACAAATAATTCTGTATCAAACTTCTATTCCTCCAAAAATCTTAACTTATTATCATCCAAACACGGAGTAACTTTAGGTGGGACAATCAATCTAGAAGTAGTCCACATATAAACAAGCAAAATTAGAGGCACCTTCTTCAGATTCATTTTGAAGTCTTGAGTCTTGACACAGTTTAGATACACATGGATATTTGCATTTTACAATATGTAAACTCTTTCATAACATTGTATACCATTAAATATGTAAAGAAATTAGATTCAAATGCTGCTTACAGCAATCATTCTCCAAATTCATTCTTAACAATCTAATACAAATAAAAAGCTAAGTAAAGAAGCATTCAAAAATAACATAGACTTTCAAAAGATCAAGAACAACCCAAAATTGAAAGGTAAAACCAATTACAAAAGAAACAATAATGAGTACTAATCCGGAAGAACAAGAAGCAGTAAAGTTGAACTTAAAGTTTACTAGGTGATGCTAAGTAAGAAAAATCATTAAGCTGCTAAACTTTTCTTCTTTTTCTTATCCTTGACCTTGATGTCAATAGGACATAACTTTTTTAGTGCAGTATTCTTTTTCTTGGTTGAGATATTCGCATTGATTTCATGTTTGCTATCAGCCTCAGAGTTAGAGTCATTAATATGTTCTTGATCATCCATGTACTGAACATCGTGTATCCTCCCCTTGTTTTTCTTCTTCTTCTTCTTCGTCTTCTGATGGGAAGTATCATCTTCCTCTTCTTCAACTTCTTGTTTTTCCTCCTTAGAAGAAGTATGGTGATCAGCATCAGCGAGAATCTTCAAACGCAAATCAGGCATAGCTTGAAAAAGAGGTAAAGCCAAGCTATCGAGCAACTTCAAATGAAACGACCTGATATTACCCCACTTGCTCGGCACACGCTCTGCAATCCCGTTAATAGCAGCAATCACGTTTTCAACAATCTCCTTCTTTTCCAACGAAAGCTTCGCCACCTTCACCACACAGCAAGTCCCGCTACTCAAGAACAACATAGCAGAGGAACAAGCATTATTGATCTGCTCCTTCCAGTTGTTATGCTTAAGGTCCACAGGCACTGGAATCTTCTTCTTCTTGAAAAACTGCTTCCCCAATAACCGAGGCAGAAGTGGGATAATTCTCTTATCAGCGAAAAACATATCATATGAATCACAAAGCTTCCTTTTGGCCTCGAAGGGCTTATAATCAGTCTTGAGCTTGGACAGCTTAATGACCTTGTTGATGGGTATGTTTTCCGACTTGATTTTCTTAGACGTAGCGTCTTTGGTGATACCAGACTTGGAGCGGTCATCAATGAACAAGCAAAGCTCGGCGGGATCATCGATGATGGGGTGAGGGAGAGGTACTTTGATGGGGTTAACGCGAGCCTTTTGAGGGATTTTCTTGAGGCTGACGATGAGATATAGGAATTCATCCTGTTCAAGAAGTTGGGGTTTTTGGGCTTGGGACTGAGAATCTCTCCATTTGAGCAGAGCATTCACAGCCTTCTCCACATTCAATTCGGATGAAGCAGCCGCTACCGCTACTCCCATGTTCTTCGCCATCTTCCTTCCTCCTTTCTTTTTTCTATTTTGCTAGGGTTTTATTCACTTTTCCCCCTACCGCCAGTTAGGGTTTAATAAAAGTCACAAAACTTAGTCGCTTAGCCGGGTTAATGTTTTTATAATTATTTCATTTATATTTTAATTTATCAAATAAAAATCATTTCTGTATTTTTTGGTAAACCACATAGATAGTCACTCAATTATCAAAAATTTTCATTTTAGGCATTTAAAATAAAAAATTGTAATTTAAACACCCACATTTCATGGTTCATTCATTTGAGTCACTCTCTTAAAGCTAATTATTTATATATAATTCATGCAAAAACGATGAATTTAAGCTGTTTTTGGTGTTTTATGCCTGTTTCAGATTATTACCTTTTTCTCTGCTTCATTACTAGTTTGTCTAGAAAGAGGATTGGGGTTGTTTAAATTCAACAACCCACTCTATTCAGCGGCAAAACTCTAAAATTGAGTTCAAACGACAGGGTTCCTCAATTTAAAAAAATGGATATTCCCTTTCCCAATCTTACTTATTTCAATTCTGAATTCGCACATATATTTTGTATTGAAATCATGACTTGATTGTTCTTTCCATGTTAATTCCAGAAATGAAACAATCTCCAAAATTAGTGCTTTCAATCGACGACAACGATGTTAGTATTGCTACGATTCAGGAAGCAAAGGACAAAGTTTCTCAGATCGAGTACACCTTTTGCAGCCAACTGTATCCAAATTTCCAATCGAAATGTAAAGCTTGGAGAAAATATGTGAAGAGGCTGAAGATGCATTGAAGAAGAAGTTGTACCATGTGCCATTCATTGTCAGGTTCATGTGTCAAAAAAATATCGTGCCAGAACTCCGTTTTTTTTTTAAAATGGAAGTAACCAAAATGACTTATACAAGCTTTTGCATTTTTTAGCTTTACTTTTTAAAATTAAGTTCTAATGTTAAATATATATTTGCAATAGATAAAAACTAATCTATAATTTATATGTAACATCCCTAACTCATTTCCGTCGCTAAAATCGGATTACAGAATATTACGACGTCAATTTAAACATTTATCATTACTTACTCATAAATATCCAACCATGAATATAAACAACTAATCACATTGCAATTATAACAAACATACACTTACAAGCCTTAAATCGAGTTTACGGGGCCTTAAAAATAGTTTGAAAATATTTTGGTTTCGATTCGAAACAAAACAGAAAAGTTAGAAAAAAAGTTGAAATTTTTTAAAACAGGGGACACAAGGCTATTTGTCATAGCCCAAACCGTGTAGACATTTGAAATCCAGACACACGACCGTGTCCCAACCCGTGTGTGCATTCAATGTTGGGTCACACGATCATGTCGCAGGCCATGTTTCAGACCGTATAACTAATTGTTTTAAGACACACGTCCGTGTCGCAAGCCGTGTGAAATATGCACCTAAATCATTACGACACACGGTCATGTGACAGCTCGTGTTCCAAGTCGTGCGCACCAAATTTTGCTTCTAAAACAAGGCAATTTTTACATCTATTTTGGTTCTCAACCCAAACCTAAAACCACATTAAAACCATGACCAAATTTGTCCTTAAGAAAGTAAAAAATATATACATATCAAAATCCAACAATTCATGTGCCTAACCAATGTGCCATTCAAAGATACCTCAACAATAATTTAACTTTCAATAAAACAAGATAAGTAGACACATAACTCAAACCAAGCTCTCACATTCTAACATCAACCAAATGACCAAACATATATATATATATATATATTCATGAGTACATATATATAGACTTTTTTTCTAATACTAATTCAAGCACATCAATAGCATAATACCAAAGTGACCAATTCACTAGAATAACCACCATGTGAAAGCATTTACATAAATAGCTCCAAACATCTATATATAACTATGTTTTAAAGTAACACATCATTCACAACTTATAACTATATTCAATACAAGTATCCTTCACTAGAATTAACCATAATCAAAGGATCATTGTTTCAATATTGACAACCTAGGTACATGCCAAGACAAAAGAAATATATCACCAACTTGAGTTTGGGATTGATGTTGGATACCGAAATGTCAATCAAAAGTAGGTACCTAACCTGCACATAAGGTAACGATCAATTAAAAAAATACTTTACTTGACTCAAAGAGCTACAATTTCATTTAATAATCATCATTTCATAAATTAATTCATATAAAGCTTGATGCAATTTGGTTATCATTGAATTCAACCCGCGTATACATAATTATATATATCTTTCTTAATAATTCTTGTTTACCAATCTTCTTCAATGTTTGATTATACTGTTTGTACGAGTCATTTAGTGGATGACACCCAATACCTAACGGATAAACCGTAATAGATATTTGCACCTAACGCTAGTCAAATAACCGACGATAGATGTGCCCAGCACTAGTTGAACGAATCAAAAAAAGTTGCATCCAACACTAGTCAGGTAAACCGACAAATATAATGGTGTGCCCAGCACTAGTCAGATAAACTGACAAAGGTTGCACCCAGCGTTAGTTGGATAAATCGACAAGTATAATGTTGTGCCCAGCGCTAGTCGAATAAATTTACAAATATTGCGCCCATCGCTAGTTGGATAATCGACAATAGTTGTACCCTGCACTAGTTGGATGTACCAATGATGAGTTGCGCCCAGCGCTAGTCGGATAAACCGACAATTTCAATTACATAATTCCACATTCCATCAATTCATAATCAATCTTTCGCATTAATCAGTTATGCTATATCCAATGATCGAATTTCATAACATTCAATATAATTCTATAGTATTTCATTCAAGCAATTTAAATTCTAATCATTCATTGATTCATTTCATAATGCCACATTTCATATATATAATTCACAATTTTTCATTTCATAATTTTATCATTTGCATATATATATAAATATAATTAAGATATCAAAGCAATAATTAAGTATTTAAATTAAATAAATAGAGTTTGAGTTCAAAGACTACAAACTTACCAAATTTACGATAGTTTTCGTTGATCGAGGTTGATTAATTGACAACTTTCTCCTTCCCTCAGTTAACGACCACTTGACTTGTTTCTTGATCTAAATACAATAATCTAATTCAATTAACTAACTCAAAACTTCAATAATTCAATCTAACTATCAATTATAAAATCATATTTCAACATTTAACCCTTAATAATTAATCACTACACAACTCAGTCATTAACATAAAAATTAACTTCATCTCATCCTCATTTAATTTCCATAGCTAATCGAATATACATATAATTCACTATTAGTCCCTAAATTCTTGAAATTTATAATTTAACACCATGAAATTTTAAAACTAATACTAACTAAATCACTACTTAAAGTAATTTACAGAAAAATAATCTTTCCAAAAGAGTCAATAATGAAAAAGGAAACTCGGGGTCCAGATTTGAAGCTTTGGCACATTTGGGAAGAAAAGAAGAATTGAAATATGAAAAGAATAAAAGGAAAGATAAGCAGATTGTAGTCCTTAAAAATATTGAAAACGTTGGCATTAATGTAGAAGAGCATGAAAAGTTGTCTCGGGGCAAGCCTAGAGTAAATAACGGGTTATAGTTGGAAGGAGTCAAAAGCATAATGGACTGTCGGCTACTCAAAACGCTCACTCTTTTAATGCGATAGCAGAACAGTCACAAAGCGTGGATGGGAAAGGATTGGTTCTAGAAGATCCACCTTTGAATAATATCGTGACAGGTATTGTAGAGTCTGATATGCTTCAGGCCAACAATGAAGTGGGTCTACCATGCGATAAAATAGCAATTCAATTCTCAGAAGCAGCGAACTCATCAATTAATGAGCTAGTGGGTCGGTCGTTGCCATTGGATGTTATAGCTTTAGAAGAAGAAGGCCCATCTCTCATTAAACCCATAGATGACCCAATAAAGATCGATTTGGAGCAGACCATTAAAGAGTTAGACTCCCTTTGCGCCAATCAAAGTCTCTACCAGGCCGCCCACCTTCCGTCTAGTCACTCCGGCGTCTACTACCAGTCACCATCCATCACCATGCGAGTTTAGGTAGGTTGTTTACCAACCTCTTAAAATTGATGTTTAATTTTCGAGTTAGAAATTAATTTCAGCTTTTATTTCGGAAATACAAGGTCAATTTAGGGTTCTTTTAATTTTTTGTTCTTCCCGTTCTTTGATTTTTATAGTCATATTGGTTTGACATTTATAAGGTAATGTAAAGTCGTATAAGTTTGCTTCTCCCATTATTCGCTAATAAGGATTTATTTATTTGAATATTGCAAAAATAATGTGTTCTTTTTGGAACATTTGTTTGCGTAATATTGATAAAATTCCACTTGTCAATTGTCCTAAGTTCTTATCATTCATGTAAGTATCTCTAATCCTGACGGTCTATAAGACTTCATATATTTTAAATTTCATAAGCCTACCACATGCGGACATATCTCTTTATGTTTGAGCCATTATGTTATTTATATTGTTCTTATCTTTTTACATTGAATTCTTCATAATTATAATGGAACTTAAAGAGTTCTCATTTTCTTTTCTTTCTTCAAAGTTCAAAATTACTTTTGAACTTTTTAGGTTGAAACTTGAAAGGATACCCCCATTATTGAAAGATGACATACTAAAGCAACACTCAACATTTTCTTCATATGATATCTTGAATTTTAATTTTTTTCCCCTACATTTTCCTTTGATATGTTTGTTGTAATAACTTATATGTTCTTACCCAAAGTTCCCTGGATCCACTTTCATTGGATGATGAATTGATGATCGAGCTTTTACTGCAGTGAATGAAAATATGAAGGGGGCTATCAATGAATTTTGTAGACCTTTCTACGCTTTTGATTCACATAAAGTCATATCTTATCATTGATTTTGTCATGTTTAGTGCTACGGTGTTTCTCTTGAAGGTCCGATTCTTTCGGTCAAGCTCGACAAAATATAGATCCGCATTGAACTTTGGCCCATGCAAAGGTCTCAAGTACAAACAAAAGATATTTGTCTTGGCGTGGGTAAATAATTGCTAGTTTTGGAGGATTGGCATTCGGACAAAGTAAATTAATTGGAGTCCATAGAATTAAGAGTTCTTACAACTTAAACACCCTCTCATCTTCTCTACTGAGGTGTAAATTAAGAAGTAAGAGGATCATGATTGAACCATTGTTTTGCTACCTAGAAAGAATTAAAATATCAATCTCTGTTAATTTACTTTTATGAGGACAAATAAATTGGCTATTGTTAGAACAGATTATCCATATCTAGGGAGGATTGTTTAGCAGTATCTTGAAGTGAAAAGAATGATCTGTATGGACCCCATTGATGGCTAACCCAGATTACTATGCCTGAATTTTGGTTTGGAAACCTTGCCTTAAGTTGACATTGTTGAAAATTTTCTGCATCTCTGCCGTATATGGATAATTCCATTAGGGAGTGCGCTGAAATTTAGTTTTCTTGTTGAAAAATGAAATTTTATGAACAAGGGATTTGTGTTCAATCGTGTCGATATACTTTGATAACTAAACCATATAACCCTTGTAAAGAACTTTTATTTGTTGAACAATAATATGGAAGTAGTCAGTAGTTGTCGATTTTGAACAGGTCCTTTTGTTTACTCACCGACAAGTCGTCTGTCTTGCTTTAGTCTTTAAAAGCATTTATTAAACATGAAACTGTATATGCAAGGTTGATATGTGTTACCTTCTACAAAATTCATTGTAATAAACTACATATGTGGTGTAGCGATAATTTTTTCCTTTCAAATTGATATATAATGTTTGCTTAGATTTTCGCTTTTGTTTTATTTTAGATGGCACTTTTCAATTCGCTTTGTTTCAACCGATTTGTTCTATTTATTCATATCGCTTCTTAGGACTTTGGTTTTTATTTTTACTTTTAAATAGGCCAATGTTAATGAGCCATGATTACAATTTGTGCACTCTGCGGTTTGTAATCTTGATAGGTTGATTACAAGTGGCAATTAATGCTTCTTTTTGTTTGCCTTTGTGGATGATAATTTAAGATGCTAAAATATTCTCATTAAATTTGATTAGTACATGCCCTTAAGTAGTCTCTATTTTACAAACCTTAAGATTCATCATCGATTTATATTAGTTTGAGAAGTTGCGGGTTCCGCGCCCCCTCTCGCTTCCATTGAACTTTCTTACTTTTGTTGTCACTTCCAATTGATATGCTTTCATAATCAGATAGAGAATTTGCACTTGAAGTTCGGACTCATAATGTGTGGAGAATATTGCAATTGAAGCTTAGACTGCTTATGGTTAAACTTTACAAGAAATTGAGTATAACTTCTTGTTGGTTCATGTACAGAGCCTTTGACTCGTGCTGTGATCCCCATAGTAAAGCTTCCGGGTTTTTCTTGTAATCATTAATTGTGTCTTAGTTACTGTATTAAAAATAAAATTTTATGAACAAGGGATTTGTGTTCAAACTGTCGATATACTTTGATAACTAAACCATATAACCCTTGTAAAGAACTTTTATTTGTTGAACAATAATATGGAAGTAGTCGGTAGTTGTTTCGGTTTTGAATGGGTCCTTTGTTTACTCACCAACAAGTCGTCTGTCTTGCTTTAGTCTTGTTATGATCTTTGTACATGGAATGGGATTTTAATTTATTATATATGTTTTTCTTGTAGAATGTCAACTGAACCAACATCTATTAAGGCTAGTGTTACACCTCCTACTTCGATAGATTCTGAAAATTTGGGAGTTAGAGCTTCAAGCCAAGCAAAGGGGATTACCGGGAAAAGAAAAGCCACTCTTCCAAGGTCAGAAGTTTGGTCTCACTTCACTAAGATTATTAATAGTGAGGGTGCAAGTAAAGCTAAATGTAATTATTGTCAAAAGGAATTTTGTTGTGATATGAAAAAAAATGGTACGGGGTCATTAAAATATCATATTGGTTCATGTAAGAAAAATCCTAGTAATGTTGTTCAAAATAGTCAAGGACAACTAGTTTTACCTAGAAAGGGAGTTGAAGGGGGGGAAGGGAATCTTTCAACTTGGAGATTTGATCAAGAAGCATGTAGGAAAGGATTAGCACAAATGATTGTGATTGATGAATTACCTTTCAAGTTTGTTGAAAGTGAAGGTTTTAAGAAATTTATGTTTATGGCATATCCTAGGTTTCACATTCCTTCACGATACTATGACTAGGGATGTTTATCAATTGTATTTAGATGAAAGGGCCAAGATAAAACAACTTTTGAGAAGTTCTTGTTCTAGAGTTTGTTTAACTACCGACACATGGACTTCTTTGCAAAGAGTTAATTATTTGTGTATCACTTCTCACTTTATTAATAATGATTGGAAATTGAATAAAAAGATTTTAAACTTTTGTCCAATTTCTAGTCATAAGGGTTAGTCCATTGGGATGGTGATTGAGAAATGCTTGTTGAATTGGGGATTGATAAGTTGTTTATCGTTATCGTTGATAATGCAAGTTCAAATGATGTTGCTATTGGTTATTTGAGAAAGAAATTTAACCTCGAGGGGTTTAGTTCAAAATGGTAAATATCTTCATATGAGATGCATGGCACACATTGTGAATTTGATTGTTGTTGAAGGCTTAAAGGAAATGAATAAATCATTGAACGTGTTAGGGGGTTTTAGATATGTGAGACAATCTCCATCCGGATTACAAAAGTTTAAGGAGTGTGTTATGGTGGAAAAGATAGAGTGTAAGAAGATGTTGTGTCTTGATGTTTGTACTAGGTGGAACTCAACCTACTTAATGTTAGATAACGCTTCGAACTTTGAGAGAGCTTTTGAGAGATTTGAGGAGCAAGATACAAATTTTAGGGAAATTTGAACTTGAAAGGAGTGATGGTTGGCCTAGTGTGGATGATTGGGATAATGTTAGAAACTTGAGGGATTTCTTGGAACATTTTTATGAAGTCACTTTATGATATCCGGCACTTCATATGTCACGTCCAATAATTTTTTGATGAGCTTTTGAAATTGATATTCTTTTACGAGATGCTCAGTTAAATAGTAATGTTGATTTCAATGTTATGGCCACCAAGATGAAAGAGAAGTATGATAAGTATTGGGGTGATATTGATAAGATGAATATGCTTATGTTTGTTGCTTGTGTTTTAGATCCTAGACAAAACTAAAGTATCTTGAATTTGCACTTAGTGAAATGTCTAGTTCAAAAAGCTTGTGAAATGATGCAAAATTGAAGGAATCTTTGTATGAAATGTTTGATGAGTATAGGCCTCCACTTCATGGTACTTGTAGCCAATCGAGTGTGTCAACACATGCTTCTCTTGGTGAACCACAACAAAAATGAAAAGGCGAATGCAAGCTTTGTATAAAAAGCGTGAGTTGGAAATTTGTGGTGAGGATAAAACATCTGAGTTGGATAAATATCTAGCTGAGGCTAATGAGGAATTTGTTGAAGATTTTGATATTTTATTGTGGTGGAAAGTGAACAGTCCTAGATTTCCCACTCTTTCAAAAATGGCCAGAGATGTGTTAGCTATATCGGTTTCTACGGTTGCTTCAGAGTCTGCATTTAGCACCGGGGGACGTGTGCTTGATCAATATAGGAGTTCTTTAACTCCTAAAATTGTACAAGCTCTTGTGTATACTCAAGATTGGATTCGAAAATCATCATCACAAGAAGACATCAACAAGATTGAAGAACAAATCCAAGAGCTTGACAAGATTGAAAATGGTATATTTATTTTCTTATTTTAATAGTTTTAAATTTTTTTACCATATCACTCCTACTTATTTAATTGATTCAATGTTTAGACTTTTCTTGAATGCATCGAGCCTACCCTTAATTCATGAGCTTCGTGAGTTGAAGGGTATACTTACTATCTTATTCTTGTTAACTTATAATCTATTCGTTTGTTTATATTATTTGATTTTTTAAATGCGATATTTCTATTATACGCTAAACTTTTGCACTTGTTTTTTCCTTTTGTAGGTTTAATGCAAATGGAGATTTTTGGAGAGAAGAAACTACAATAAAGACCATCATATCACCAAGCAAGGAGTTCCTCTTTACAAATTTCTTCTAATTTTTTAATTAATAAGTCGGTTATAGGCTCTTCTATTTTACATGAAAATAGTACTTTATCACCGCATTTAAACACTTCTTGCCTTAATACTATTTTCGATGCTTAGGAGCTAAATAGCGGTGATGGTTATTTCATGACTACCAAGACTGTTTCAACAACGGCAAATATGGCTGAAGCTCAGATGGTTGATTCTCTTGGCGGTCTTAATAATAGCAGACACATGACCATTTCATTCAAAAAGAAAGGATCAACAGAAGGTATGAACAAAATTAGTTTTTCGAAAAATTAACAGGGGTAAGGAAGGTGGTTTTCGGGCCACTAGGAAAATAAACAAAATTACGCATGGGAAAGGGAATAATATTAAAATTAAAAATTCCTCTAAAATTCCTTTGAGTGATTCGATGACTAGGTTGGCCAAGGCTATCTCCATGCCTAAAAATGCGAATTCAGATGCTTTTAACCCGTCCACTGGTAAAAGTGTTTAATTTCATTTTATTTTTTGGATTGATTGGCTCTTTAAGTCTTGATAGTGCTGATATTATTATAATTTAATAATCTCTTATGAATTTTAATCTCTCAATATTTTCTTGGAACTGCCAAGGGTGTGCTAGCAATAAATTTCTCCGAGCATTTCGTGAGTATAATCTCAAATATAAACCAGACATTGTGTGTCTCCTGGAGCCGAAATTCAGTGGCCATAAAGCTAATTCTATTATTGATAAGTTGGGCTTTGGTCGTTCTTACCGCATTGAGTCTATTGGTTTTTCAAGAGGCATTTGGGTTGGTTGGAAGGATTATATCTCCTCAGCATAATTCATAATCATCCTCAGTTCATGCTTCTTAGTATTAAAGGTACCAATTTTAATAATAATGGTTTTTTTTATTTTTGTTGTTTATGGTAGCCTTGACAGAACTAAAAGGAAATCTCTCTGGGATGATCTAATGGATGTCTTACCTCAGGATCCCTTGCCATGGATGATTTTGGGCGATTTTAATGCCATCCTATCCCCTAAGTACAAAAAAGTGATCGATCGACAGGTAAGAGATGTAATTTGTTTGGTAACTTTGTTGATACTTATAATCTGCAGGACCTTGGTTACATAGGACCTTCCTATACATGGCAAAGAGGAAATACGTTCGAGAGATTGGATAGAGCTCTGGCAAATGATGCTTGGATTTCTGATTTTCCTCATTCTCTGGTTTATCACCTCCCTAGCATTAAATTGAATCATAGGCCCATTCTACTTAAAACTAGGCCTACGCTTAATGTCCCTCTAGAGAAGCAATCCATGTTCTTTTCTAACCCTTTACAAACTTGGCTAACAACTAACCTTAGTTATCATCTTAAATTGCAGGATAAAGGTATTACTTGGCCGTGCCTTTTCAGGATCATGGCTTGGAAAATTTGGAAGAATAGGAATCTCTTCATCTTTCAAAATATTGATGGGACGTCCCTCGAGCTCGTTAAAGCATCACTCAGTTGGGCACAAAACTTTGAGTCCATTATCATTAAACCCAAGGTTGCCGTAATTTGTTCGGGGGCTCAACAACATCGTTCTGAAAATTGGGTTCATCTTTTCTCCGATAGAGCAATGGCTAGAATGCCCGAAAATGCCGCAGCAGGTGGAGTGGTACGTGATCGGAAGGTAATTGGATCTTAGGATACATACATTATCTGGGCAGCTGTTCACCATTGGAAGTTGGACTCTGGGGTATCCTTGATGGAGTACTTATTCTAATGAATAAAAGCTATAAGAGGGTCAAGATTCAGACTGATAATCTTGAAGTGGTTAGGCTTTTGTCTACGAAGGATATGGTAGACTCGGGAAATACACTACTCGGAAAGGTTAAAAGACTTTTGCATTTTGAAGGTCAATGGGAAATTAAGCATGTTCCCAGGAAGTGTAATTTAACCGCAGATCAACTGGCGAAGATTGGACTCTTTTGGCAGACTTCTCTCCGAATTTTTGAAGTGCCACCTGATGTGGTGGTTACGGCTTTTCTACAGGACAAAGCTTTCAATGTATCTTAGAATTTTCTAAGCTGTCTATTTGTTTTTAACCAAAAAAAAAAAGTAATAATTTCTCATACCACACAATTTAATAAGTCAACCAACAATTTCCAACAAGATAAATAGTAAAACAAGTCCTATGTTTATCATAATTTATCCATTTAGTTCCTCAATTAGCAAATTTTTATATAAATTAGTCCTTAATGCAAAATTTCCTAAATTCACTCTACAAAGAAGTCTTACTTAACTTCTAACCCCAAAATCTATCAAAACAACTTCAAAAACTTAAATTTCTCAAAGATAACATATTCCACAACATCAACAATTCTAAAAATTCCAACATGGGCAATCTACCTTATGATCTCAAGGTTCCAAAAACATAAAATTTATGCAAAAAGTACCAAAGTTTACTCACCAATTTGAGTTCCAAAGGTTAAAGATTAAGGCCGAAAATGCTTTTTCCCCTCCCAAGTTTGACATGCAAGAAATAATGAAGCTTAAATTTGTTTTTCTCTTCCCCACTAAGCTAATTGTTTCTTTTATTTTATTATCATTTTCATTTTCATTTCATTTTCTTTTTATTTTATTCTAGTATAATTTACTAACTTAATTGTTTCAATATAATTAACATACATATAATATATATAATACCCTCGTAATCATCCACTATCAAAACCCATATAAATATTGATCTATTTATTTAATAAGACCCTTAATTTAATCCTACTTTGAAATTTAATATTAATTACTATTTTCATTACTCACTTAATTTAGTCATTGTACTAAATTTTAAACACTAATAATTAAAATTATCTAACTATCATTCAGTTCACTTCTAATGTAATTAAAAAATAAATATAATAATAAATATTTACAATCCTGGTTCACAAAAGCGGAGTCCAGAGGGTATGTTTCCCGACATCTCTGACTTTCAAGTTGTAACATTATATCTATAATGTATAATCTATAACATATATTTATATTATATTTAAGCCCCTGACTGAGTTAGTGTCACGAGTCAACCGAAAACTAACTCGGTTAGAGAAATTATGGAAATATCTTTTCGTTATTAAAATAAGTTATAATATTTGAGGGTACTTTAATCTTTTCATTTTAACAAAAATCAATAAAAATATGCATATGATAATATTTGAACCCACTAATTGGATTAGTGGTCCGGTATCATAGGTGGGAGCGCTTTTGTGTAACCCTAAAGAACCCACCGTTATTTCGATAGTACAAGAATTCTATGCATCATTTAGGGACTAGGAATTTAGGAGACCTTATGATGATGTTTGGGAAGATATAACAGTAATGGGTCAAGAGGTGCACGTCACCCTAGGAAAATTTATGAATTTTACCATGCACCATATTATGTGTCTTATTTTCTTAACAATACTTGTAACATCCTAAATTTTTGGGCCTATGCGTTTAATGGGTGAATATGTGGAATGAGTTAATTTAAGTGTTAGGGGCCCAAATTTTAAGTTTTAAGGAGCCCAAATCTTCTAATTTAAGTTAGTTAAAGTTGGCATTAGGGATTAGGGAAGTGAACGGCACAAGGCTATTTTTTTGGGAATTTTATTATATTTATTCTATGTGGATAATAAGCAGATAAAGGCTATTATTTAGGGATTTAGTCTTTAAAGATAATAAGCAGATAAAGACTATTTTTGAGGAGATAATAGATTAAGATAAGGGAAAAGGGATAGGAGCTATCATGTGTGGCAGTGTTGGCTGAAAATCAATCTCTACTAAAGGTAGGAATCAGTTTTCTATATAAAGAGGGGGTGTGCCGAAATTTTGGAAGCCTTTCTTTTATTTTCTTTTCTTATCTTCTTCCTCTCAAAAGCCGAAACCCACCATTTTCTTCACCCTTTCTTCCTCTCTAAAATTTCCTGGTTGGCCATATCTTTTAACCTTTATTGTTATTTTTCTTCTAATCCCTAAAAGCCGAAATCACATCTCTATTATTCTATTCTTCTCCTTAATATTCATTGGCCAAATCTCTCTTAGCTATCTCTTCAATTCTTAAATCTTCTAAAAACCGAAATTCTTAGATCTCACCTCCTGAAGTTGCCGAATTTTCTTCAGTAAAGTCTGCTTATGCCGAATCTGAAGAAAACAATAGATATGTGAGTATTTCTCCTGCTTTTCAAAGTCCCTAGCCGAATGGCTATTTAGTGACTAATCAAGGGTTCTTATTTTCGACATTTCGGGATCTAAAGAGGAGTCCAACGCTTAGATCTCTAAGTCAAAGATCAGTAACACTCAAGTCGTGTTATTTTTGGGATTTCAAGGTAAGGAGATTGGTTTATTTATAAATATATGAAATCGGGTAGAACACTAACCATGGTTGAATATAGGAGAGGCCCTATTTTAACATCTTTCCGGCTTTTTGAGCAAAGTTGTAGATCGGGATAACAAGGATATCGACTAAGAATACTGGATTTCGCGATATCAGGTGTGTAACTTTCCACACCATCTAGATCTGTTTGTTAAATACATGATTATAAGACTTGTATGCTCTAATAAATGCCGAAATCCCGGTATAATATTTGAAACCCAAAGAGGGTAAAGCAAATCACCAGGTTAGTGATCTCTGTTATTTTAAGTGAATGTCCTGATTAAATGATATGTGTATGCTGATTTTCTGTGATTGCATGGGTTGGGTTTGATGAAAGGAGGAAGTTATATGTTGTAGCGATTTTTACCGTGATCTGTTGTAGCGTTTCTTACCATGATCTGTTGTAGCGGTTCTTATCGTGATTTGTTGTAGCGATTCTTTATCGTGATCTATTGTAGCGGCTTTTTTCCGTGATCTGTTGTAGTGGCTACGGCTATGATCTGATGATGAGCAGCATGACTGCCATCAAGACGTGTAGCGGTGTGGGTTGATTGTAGAAATCCCCAATGGTGTGAATAGCTGGTACGGGGGCGCATAGCGGATGGAAACCTAGGATTTGGGTTGGGCTTGCATATTATTTTTATTATGTATATTAATTCTGATTATTTTAGTTTTATGGGGCTAAGGCCCAAATCTAATGGTGCGTGAGGGTTGCACACTGAGTCTCGCGACTCAACCAATTAATTAACATTTCAGGTAGCATTTAGTACATCGGACGTATTTGGAGAGGAGCGCAAGGTGGCCATGCAAAAGAACATTTGGATCCAAAAAAAGACTCTAGTTATTATTTTATATTCTTATTTAATGGATTTTAAATCTCATTGTAATAAGGCCATGGGCCACTAGTTTATATTTTGTTTTATTACGGGCTTTTATTACTTTTAATTATTTAAATTTTATTCTTAATTGAACTAAGGCATGTATTTAAATTTGGGTTTTAATTCATAAAGGCATATTTTATTTAAAACTATAAATTATAAATTTTTCCGAATAAAAGTTAAACTTTACCAAAATATTTTTTCCGAAAATGCGACATGTTTTACAAAATTTCCTTAGTGACATACCAAATCCGGTTATAGTGTTTGAAAATGGGTTTAGAGTGTTACAAATTGGTATCAGAGCCCGGTTCAAAACTCGACTTTGGAGGTTTTTAGGCTCAAAACATTTTCTAAAGATGGGTTTTAGAAACATGCATATTTATTAATAGTACAGGGTTGTTTTCTCGGCATGGCACCTGCGTCTCCGGCCGAAGTCCGCCAGGTAAGTATTCTGAACCATTGTGTGATATATATATATGGGCTTGAAGGGCTTTAAGGGACGTAGAGTAGTTTTAATTAGAATTTGATGGACTTTAGGCTTAGCTTAAACAAATCTTTACCCTTCATAAAACTTAATTTCCCTAATTAAACATGTGCGTGAGCAAGTCACGTGGTTAAGGTGTGGAAACAAGCACGCATGTCAGGATTGGATCTAGGAAGAGCTTGGTATTTAAGCGGTCCTAGTGACTCACCTCCTATTCTCGGAATCCTACCAGTGCGTAGTATTTGCTCACCTTAACCGTGAGGACTTGTTAATGGGCCAAAGTTCTAACTAAAACCCGAAAGGGACCATTACTCTATTTTCACAAAATTACTAGAATGCCCTAGTTTTGTAAAATTCAAAATACCCTCGATTTGTAAAATTACCAAAATACCCCTAATTTGTAAAATGACCAAAATACCCCTAATTTGTAAAATTACCAAAATACCCCTATCTTGAAAAATCACTGAGACAACTTATTTTAAAAATTACAAAAATACCCCTGGGTAGTGAAATGACGAAAATACCCCTAGGAGAGGAATATGAGTTCATGGATGTTGCTTGTGTGGTTGATGCGTGTATGTGATTTTCTGATTGATGATGATTGAATGAGAATTCTAGAATTAGGAAATATAGACTTGAGAATTAAACCTGTAAATAGAATTCGAATTTGAAAGAACTACTATCGAAATAATTTTACATAAGATTGTTCACGGTTAATAAGTGGGAAGAATTAATTATTCATAAAATTCTTAATCAGATAAACGTCGATAGAAAGAATGAGTACAATGGGATGAAAACGCTCCAGATGCGAATAATGGTGCGTACCCTATTGTAGTATATTGAGTGTTTATTTTTTTTAATCAGAGTTGCGCAGCGAAAGCATAGTGGTGAGACTTAGGTTGTATGATTTCTAGTTAGTTGGAAATTTCAAGGACGAAATTTCTTTAAGGAGGGTAGAACTGTAACATCCTAAATTTTTAGGCCTATGCGTTTAATGGGTGAATATGTGGAATGAGTTAATTTAAGTGTTAGGGGCCCAAATTTTAAGTTTTAAGGAGCCCAAATATTCTAATTTAAGTTAGTTAAATTTGACATTAGGGATTAGGGAAGTGGACTGACAAGGCTATTTTTTGGGAATTTTATTATATATATTCTATGTGGATAATAAGCGAGATAAAGGCTATTATTTAGGATTTAGTCTTTAAGGATAATAAGCAGATAAAAACTATTTTGAGGAGATAATAGATTAAGATAAGGGAAAAGGGATAGGAGCTATCATGTGTGGCGGTGTTGGTGAAAATCAATCTCGCTAAAGGTAGGAACCGATTTTCTATATAAAGGGGGGGTGTGCCGAAATTTTGGAAGCCTTTCTTTTATTTTCTTTTCTCATCTTCTTCCTCTCAAAAGCCGAAAACCACCATTTTCTTCACCCTTTCTTCCTCTCTAAAATTTCCTGGTTGGCCGAATCTTTTAACCTCTATTGTTATTTTTCTTCTAATCTCTAAAAGCCGAAATCACATCTCTATTATTCTATTCTTCTCCTTAATATTCATTGTCCAAATCTCTCTTAGCCATCTCTTCAATTCTTAAATCTTCTAAAAACTGAAATTCTTAGATCTCACTTCCTAAAGTTGCCGAATTTTCTTCAGTAAAGTCTGCTTGTGCCAAATCTGAAGAAAACAATAGGTATGTGTCGATTTTGAGTTTCCAATATTTCTCCGGCTTTTCAAAGTCCCTAGCCGAATGGCTATTTAGTGACCAATCAAGGGTTTTTCTTATTTTCGGCATTTCGGGATCTGAAGAGGAGTCCAACGCTTAGATCTCTAAGTCAAAGATCAGTAACACTCAAGTCGTGTTATTTTCAGGATTTCAAAGTAAGGTGTAATATCCTGAAAATGGGCTTATGCATTTATGCTTAGTTACATGAAATAGCATGCTTGAGTATGTTGTGACTATGTCTAAAGAAATTTGTGAACTTTAGAATAATAAGAAATGCCTTAGAAAAATATCGTATTTTAAGTCTTAATAAGGGAGCTAAGCCTAATAGGGCCTTAAGAAAATTTATAGAGGTAATCTGACATGAAATTGGGCTTGGTAAAGTGGCTACAAGGCGCCACTTAGGGCCTTAGTTGTGACGCCATATGCTAGGGGGAAAAGGGCTTGAGTTCGAGTCGCATGGGAAGCAAATAAAAGAATTTTATTTTTACAAGGAGTAGAGAGGTGGACGGCATCAAGGCACCCAAGGGAGGAGTTTAATTCCCTCTAAAATTCGGCCAAGATAAGATAAATGAGGAATTTTTTTTATCAAGTTTTAGATGAAGAGATAAAGAGGAAAATAAGGATATGAGAGTGATGGCCAAGAAGGGGACTCTAGGATTAGAAATTTCGGCAAAAGGAGAAAAAAAATTAAGGCCATTCATTATTCTTTCTTTCTCCTTTTCTCTCTTCCGAAATTCTCTGGCAACAATTCTCCTCTTCTCTTTTATTTTGTTAAGCTGAAATACTCCCTGTGCTAGCCGAATATACATTCCGCCATTATCGAAACCCTCAAGTTTTTCCTTTCCAATCTTGTTGAAGCCGAATACCCAAGTGACCATAGCCGACTATTTTCCAAGTCTCAAGGCCGAACCTTTGTTTTGTCAAGATATAGGAGCTGTCGATTTCTTCAAGTAAGGGTAAGAGCAAGTTCGATTTTTATTTCTTTTAGACTTGCCAAAAATAAGGTACTAATCTCCTTAGGGTACTTTGCCGAATCTTTGAAGGATCTCTCGGGGATTTAGTTGCCTATTTTCGACTACAAGGAAGGGATCTATCTGGATTTTAAGATTTAAAGTAAGTAAATATAAGGTTCGGCCATAGGCCATTCTATTGTGATTTAATGATTGGAAAATTGGATCTAACATATGGCCATAGGTATTTCGACATCTCCATAGTCAAGTGGTGTTTCCGGGATTTAGATCCACAAGGTAAGTCCATATGAACATTCGGCCAAGGCCTACTTTGATACTCAGATCTATTTCTTACATGTTCAAAAGCCGAAAACTAAACTATAAGGTGATTTGGGTGCTAGCCGATTGCAAGGATAAAGCATTACAAAGTTTTTGGATTTGAGTGATAGGCAAATCGGCACTAAGGTAAGTTTTGAGTTATAATCCTAGTGGGATTTGGTTTTATAATGAATGGCTTTTACTAATATGAATGGGATTGGTAGAATATAGGCACTAAAAATCTAAAGCAGAGATTGGATTTTCAGGATTTAGAGTGAATTGCTAAGTTAATCAGGTGTGTACCCCACACTATTTCTTAATAAGTTTTATGGCAATGTTTAATACATATATGTGTTATTAAGAATGTGAAAAATGTGGCTAAGGTACCATACAATGGTACAAAGTACTCAGGTACGTTTTCCTACTCCTATTAGGATTATAATAAATATCTGTTATGGCACACATATGAAACTATAAGAATGTGAATTAAGAATTTGGCATGTTTTGTATGACATGGGCATATGGGATATTATGAAAAGGGGAAGTGAATGTGGTGACTCATGTCACGATATAAGAATGTGGTGATTTCGGTCACATTATTTGAATGGGGTGACTTCGATCACATTATCTGAATGTGGTGTCCCATGACACAAAATATTATCGGTGGTCGTGCCACGAATTTTATAAGGAGATGAGCACGTCATTGCAATGATCGCCTTCGATGGTGTGTAGCGGATGGAGGTTGACTTAGTAGTCCCCGGTGTGCGAGTTGGTACGGTGATGTGTAGCGGTTGGTAACTAGGCTTGGGCTTGGGAATGCATCATTAATTGTATATTTTGATATGAATGTATATGACTTGATATGCCTGAATCTATGTGGACTTAGTGTTGTGTACACATTGAGTCATTTGACTCACCCGATGTGGGAACATTTTTTCGGTGACGATCGGTAATGGATCGGTGGCGGGAGCTTAGTGGAGGCCATGTGAAGTTCAGATTTTACTTTGTTTTGGACTCTTTTTATTTTAAGTACTTTGAATTTATTTTGGGAATTATTTGATGTAATAAGGCCATAGTTGAATTTTTTATTTTACTTCCATTTATCATGCTACAAAATATTTTTTTAAAGACTAAATAAATTTATCATAAATTAAACTCTAAATGTTTTGTCACCTAAAATCAAGGGATTTCAAGTGAAAATTAACTTGTTTCCAACTCAAGCCCAACCCAAAAGCAATCTTTCTTTCAAAACACATCGTTTTTCCAAAGTCACAAAGGAACTTTGAACCGGATTTCAACGAGGAACATTCCAGATCCGGTCAAGGCTCGTGGGCCAGGTTTGGGGTGTTTCATAAGGAGAATGGTTTATTTATAAATATATGAAATCGGGTAGAACACTAACCATGGCCGAATATAGGAGAGGCCCTATTTTCACATTTTTTCGGCTTTTTGAGCAAAGTTGTAGATCGGGATAACAAGGATATCGACTAAGAATATTGGATTTCACGATATCAAGTGTGTAACTTTCCACACCATCTAGATCTTGTTTGTTAAATACATGATTATAAGACTTGTATGTTCTGATAAATGCCGAAATCCCGGCATAACGTTTGAAACCCAAAGAGGGTAAAGCAAATCACCAAGTTAGTGATCCCTGTCATTCTAAATGAATGTCCTGATTAAATGATATGTGTATGCCGATTTTCTGTGATTGCATGGGTTGGGTTTGATGAAAGGAGGAAGTTATATGTTGTAGCGGTTTTTACCGTGATCTATTGTAGCGGTTCTTACCGTGATCTGTTGTAGCGGTTCTTACTGTGATCTATTGTAGCGGTTCTTTACCATGATCTGTTGTAGCGACTTTTGCCATGATCTGTTGTAGTGGCTATGGCCATGATCTGATGATGAGCAGCACGACTGCCATCAAGGCGTGTAGCGGTGTGGGTTGATTGTAGAAATCCCCAATAGTGTGAATGGCTGGTACGGGGGCGTGTAGCAGATGGAAACCTAGGATTTGGGTTGGGCTTGCATATTATTTTTATTATGTATATTAATTCTGATTATTTTAGTTTTATGGGGCTAAGGCCCAAATCTAATGGTGCGTGAGGGTTGCACACTGAGTCTCGCGACTCAACCAATTAATTAACATTTCAGGTAGCATTTAGTGCATCGGACCGGGCTGGAGAGGAGCGCAAGGTGGCCATGCAAAAGAACATTTGGATCCAACAAAAAGACTCTAGTTATTATTTTATATTCTTATTTAATGGATTTTAAATCTCATTGTAATAAGGCCATGGGCCACCAGTTTATATTTTGTTTTATTACGGGCTTTTATTACTTTTAGTTATTTAAATTTTTATTCTTAATTGAACTAAGGCATGTATTTAAATTTAGGTTTTTAATTCATAAAGGCATATTTTATTTAAAATTATAAATTATAAATTTTCCCGAATAAAAGGTTAAAATTTACCAAAATGTTTTTCTGAAAATGCGACATGTTTTACAAAATTTCCTTAGTGACATACCAGATCCGGTTGTAGTGTTTGGGCCGGGTTTGGGGTGTTACAATACTGATTTATCATACTTCAAAGACATAAACATGGATAACTTTGTGAATTATCTGATCAAAGGTAGGGGTGAATGGAAGCACCGATCGGATACTGATGTCCCAACTTCCTTTAACCAAGCATCATGTTTCCCATAGTAAAAATGTGGATGTAGTTTTTATGCACTCGAATTACGCCTGCTTTAAACGTATCTAACATTAATATTTTTTGAGTCATTTTGTTATATGTTGTTTTACATAAGAAACAAGTATGCATCGGAGGTGGATCTATCATAGTATGAAGCGATGTTTAAGGGGCCAGAAGGTCGGGGTTTTCTTTCCTCATTTAATGACAACACTATGCAGAAAGGTTAGGGTTCAATGACAACAAACGAACAATTTATAAGGTCAAAAAGATCTTAATGAGAGACTCGATGAATGCTCAATACGTCAAGCTTAACCAAAAACAAATAAAAGATTGGAACCAGTGAAGGAAACAGAAGATAGATGTACCAACATCCCTGAAAGGAAAACAACATTTATAACTCGAAAAGGAACTGAAGGAAGAAATGTCCTTGACCTTGAATAGATCATATGGTGGATGCAGGAGATGGGCCCCATTGGACAAGAATTTGTAAAGCAACATGGTATACAAATACTGAATTTACCCCCAAACAAATACGGCCGATGCAACACCACCAACAATCTGAGGAGGAAGAAGAAAAGGAAAAGGAAGAGAATGAGAAACATGAAAAGATAATGAGGATGAAGAGGAGGATGATATGGAGCATGATGATGACCACAATTATTATGCAACATTCCAACCGCAATGATCTTCGAATAGAGGGTTAGTCATTCGCAACCTAACTCAGTAAGTACATTCCTCGGGTGGAGACTCATTGCGAGCCCAAGTTTTGGGCAAAGGAAAAGCTCCGGTGGAAGGGTGGCTGTAATATCCAGGAATTATGGCTTGTGCATTTTTGCTTAATTGCATGTGCTAGCATGCCTATGTGTATTATGAATGTGTTTTATGAATTTTGTGAACTTTAAAGTGTAGAAAATGCCTTAGAAATTATTCGATTTTTAGTTTAAAAGAGGGAACTAAGCTTAAGAGGCCTTAAGAAAATTTGTAGGTGAAGTATGACACAAAAATGGGCTTGTTTAAGTGGCTTGGAGGCGCCACTTAGGGCCTTAGAGTGTGATGCCACAAGCAAGGGAAAAGGGCCTAGGTTCGAGTCACAAGGGAAGCAAATAAAAGTTTTATTTTTTGCTACAAGGAGGAGAGGAAGTGGACGACACAAGGACACTTCAAGATGAAGTGTAGATCAAGTTAAAAACTTGAAGATTCGGCTAAGGTAGAGAGAAATAGGGGATTTGATAGTGAGAGGAAGAGGTGGCTGGCCTAGGGACTCTCTTGAGGTGCCTTTCGGCCAAGTAATAGAGGAGGGGTAGCCGAAATTGGTAAAAGGGTTCTATGGTTTTCTTTTTTTCTCACATTTGCCGAAATTTAGCCCCCTCTCTTCACTCTTTTCTCATCTTTTCTTCCATTGTTAAAACCGAATATCCCTCTCAAAGTCCCATCATTGCCGATTCTTCTTAAGCCTCATACTTCTCCTTTCTTTTCTTGTGATCCTTAAAGCCAAAATACTCTTTGATGACCGAATCTTCCTAGTGTTCATCAAGCCGAAACCTTCTCTTATTTTTAGGATCTAGTAGCCGAATCTTGTTGTGAGTTTTAAAAGTCGAAACCTTTTCTCTTTCAGTCTTTTCAAGCAACGTGGTGGTAAGTAATTTCTATTCTAGTAATCGGTTTGGGTTCTTATTCTTTTAGTGTGCTGGAATCAATGGTTAAGCCTTGATTAGGGATGGCCGAATGTGTATCGTGCCATAACCTTGTGTTCTTTTGTGTGTAGCCAACGTTAAAGGGGCAGTAAGGAAACTTTCAGGATTTGAAGTGTTCAAGGTAAGTGATATGAAGTATTCAGCCAAAGGCCATTCTCATAGATCTGTGATTAAAATCGATTCTAACACCTGACAAGTAGGGATTTCGATAACTTCAAAGCAAGTAACCACTTTCGGGATTTAAAAATCGCAAGGTAAGTACCCATGATATTCAGCCAAGGCATATTTAGTGATTTAGATCTATTTCGTATTTATTCAAAAGTTGAAAACTAACCAAATCAAGTGATCTAGTGTTAGCTGATTGGAAGGAAGAAAGACTACAAAGTTTTCAGGATTTGATTAGTAGTCAAATCAGCAAGCAAGGTGAGATTTCGGTTACGTTTCCTTCGGGATTTGGTTATATAGCCGAATAGGCTTATGCTAAAATACTAAGTGTTGACCGAATGTAGGAACTTGAGATCTAGAGGATTAGATCGGATTTAGAGATTCGATGAGTTCATTAAGTAAATCGGTGTGTACCCTACACTAAGCCTTAATAAATTTACTGTTATGTTTTAATAAATGTGTTAATAAGAATATGTAAGATGTGGCTATGAGTACCATGCAATGGTTCAAAGTACCCAGGTACGTTTACCCACTCCTACTATAAGTATGATAAGATTTGTTATGGCATATATGTGAAATTATAAGAATGTGAATAAGGAATATGACATGGTTAATGCATAATTGTATGACATGGGGCATATGGGTGATATGTAAAGGGGAAGTGATTTGGTGGTTTTATACCACAATATCTGAATGTGGTGACTTATGTCACAATATTTGAATGTGGTGACTTATGTCACGTATTATGAATCTGGTGACTCTGTCACATTATCTGGTGGCTATGCCACGAATTTTATAAGGGCGATGAGCACGTCGACTGCAGTGACTGCCTTCGATGATATGTAGCGGATGGAGGGTTGACTTAGTAGTCCCCATGGTGTGATGGTTGGTACGGGTGATGTGTAGCAGATGGCTATCTAGGTTTGGGTTCGGGTTTGCATCATGGTTTATATGTGTTTATTATGTATGATTTGACATGCCTGAATTAATTGAGACTCGTGTTGGTTGTACACATTGAGTCTGTTTGACTCACCCCTTTGTGGGATTATTTTTCAGGTAACACTCAGTAATGGACCGGGTCGGGAGAAGCTCAGGGGTGGCCATGCTCAATTCAGAGATTGTTATATTTTTTTTTATTATTTAGTTTTAAAATTTCAAGTTTTGGATTTATTACGGGAATTGTTTTGATGTAATAAGGCCACTAGAATGAAACTGTTTATGCATGCATTTTTAATTATTTTACGATTATTATTAATTTAAAGTTAAAGTCAATTTTTCTTAAATATAAATATTAAATATTTTGACACCTAATCAACACGGGTTTTAATTTTGAACCCAACCGAAATCAATGGTTCTTCAAAACACACAAGACTTTGGCAAAGTCCAAATCGCTTTTGAATAGTTTTCTAGAAGCATACCAGATCCGGTCGGGGCTCGCAAGGTGGTTTGGGGTGTTTGATGGCGATCACCTCATTTTGACTATTAAAACTGTAACACCCCAAACTCGGCCTAGAAGTTAGGCCCAGATTCGGCATGCCACATTGAAGCGTTTTTGCAAAAACCTTGTTTTCATTGAAAACCCTTCTAAAGAAAAGTTAAGTAAAATCCAGTTTGCCTTCAAAACGAGATGTATAAAAAAAACCCATTTCCTTGTACTATGTAAAAAAAATTCCTTTGACAGTGGAAGCTCGTTCTTAAAACACAATTATTTCCAAAAACTTGAGATATGCTTAAAGGAAATCAACCCAGGTTCCGTTTCAAAGTTATAATGCATAGTGGAAGTAATGGAATACTAACTAGAAGGAAAGCCTTTTTACAATCCGAAATAAAATAACTTAAAATAAATAACTCAAAATCTAGAACTTAGATATTAAAAAAGCAGGTCTAATCGTCTTGCTAGTTGGCCACATCTGAGTCCCTCCATCCGTCGAACCGCTTACTGTGGATCACCTGAGAAAAACAAAAGAAAGAGTGAGTTTTGAAAACTCAGCGTGTACGACCCTCGTCAAACAACTAGCATACATATCATATTGTTAACATAATAATATCATACATGCAATGTTGTCCAAACCCTCCCCAAATAATCCATCCTGTACACTTCGTCACCGTCCAACCGAAACACTTTTGTGGGGATTCTAAATCGACCCACCCATCCGATACACTTCAAGGGTAGCCCGGTTGCGGTACTACCTAACGTTGCAGCAAAGCTGCTAATCATATAATAGGCTTAAAAAGCCATCGGTGGATCCACGGTCGTCAAGCTACCATGCGATCCTTATATACTTCCTCCGTTCCACAATTCCCACCCATATGCATCCTAAACAGAATATTATATGAATACAGCAAATATACGAGTAACATCTATAAAGTTTACATTCAACACATAGGGGTATTTTAGTCATTTCACAGATCAAGGGTATTTCAGTAATTTTGTAATTTAAGGGTATTTCTCTAATCCCACCCTACAGGGGTATTTCAGTAATTCTTAACAGTATGGGTCTTAATTATGAACCTTGGCCCGTCAACAAGTCCTAGCGGCTAAAGTGAACAGACACTACGCACCAGGTAGGATTGCAGAAAAGAGGAGGTGGGTCATTAAGACCGCTTAAGTACCAAGCTCTCCCTAGATCCAATCCTAGACATGCATATGCCCGTTGCCACACTTAAACCTTATGACTTGTTCACAATCGCACTTAATAGATTATTAAAGTTTTATGTAAAGTTAAACAATTTAGCAAATACTAAGCCCAAAACCCTTTACAAAGCCCAAACAAATTCGCATACATTCATACGGCCCACTAGGCCCAATCTTATTCGTATGGCCCATTAGGCCCAAATTACATTCATATGGCCCGTCTGGCCCAATCACATACGTATGGCCCATCTGGCCCAAATCAATTCCAAGCCATATAACCAGCATGACTAGTTCATCACTTATTACCAAATCATCAAATTCGCCTATTTTGAGCCCATGGCCCATTGGGCCCATTTTACCCATTCTGGCCCAATTGGCCATAACACGACCCAAGTCCATGAGATCACTCATGGGGTCTCTGTTATCGATTCCATTTCTCTCATACGAGTGTTTGCACACTCGCAAGACAACCGAAGCCAAACTTTCGAGATTTCGAGATTTCCCAATCCATTGTGTGTGTATAGTGTATGTACACACCTGACAACAAAACGCGCTGCGATCTCTTTAGCCATGATCCTACAAACGATGTCACTCAATGATTAATCACATATACTTATCGAATACTTTACCAAAAGCCGAAATCTCACCTTAACCTTACTTGAAACACCAAGCCTTAATAGCTTTCCCTCGATCACTAATCACGAGTACTTCTTAAATATGCATCAATCTTAATTATTAAAAATTGAACCATAAGTGAATTATATCCATCTTAAGTCACCCTTACATTACTTATGACCATTCAGCAACCTTCAAAACCAAAAGTGAAGAATACTTACCAAAATCCCGAAACGTATAAAGAGTAATTTGGCAGAGATCTGAAGAACAGAGATTCGATATCAATCCCCTACCAAAATCAATTTAGAAAGAGTGAGGGAGAGGAGAAGTCGGTTTGTAACACCCCTAACCCGTATCCGTCGCCAGAATAGGATTACAGAGTATTACCGAACAAAACACAACTTCTGGATAATTATGAACATATATAGAAATTAAATCATTCAAAATCATCAAATATTAAAATAAACGAAATTACTATTTGATACTCCTATAATAAACATCAAATACAATATAAAGATTATGTAATAATTAAAACACATTAACAAAGTCACAAGCTAACTCATATCTAACTATTTTATTTATTAAAACATAAATCACTATTCATATGGTCATTTCATAAACTTAAACTTAATATTAAACAAGCTTAATAATTATATTCTATTTAATGTCATCGTTTGTTATATTTTAATCAATTCAAGTTAAAAATCTCAAGTCTATTTCATAAACCACAACTTATCAGTAACTTAACATATAACAATATTACTCAAATTCGCATTTATACTTTCCTTGACATATGATAATGAACCATACTCATTTTAATCTATACTCATTCACCATATTCAAATATATATATATATATATATACACCTAACATAAACATCATTTATCCATAGAACAAAACATCATAATCAAACATACTCAAACTCAACTAAACAAAATCAAATTCAAACTAATATGTTACGCCATTTTCGCATGGCTTTATATACAAACACTTTAAAAATAATCTAATTCCAAGGCTAGCCTATACATGCCATAAGTCCGATTTCAATTTATAAAACTACCAAAACAGTCGATAGTGTGGTGAACTTTGCTGACGATCCCCGAGCCTGTAACTTGAGTCCAAAAATCTATAGAACAGAATAAACATAACACACAAAGTAAGCTACTTTAGCTTAGAAAGCCTTAAGCAAATTGAACAATTAATGCTTAATATCATTTCAATACTAAATAATTTAAATCAAATAATTCAACTTGTACATTTGTAATCACATTTAATTTCAAGCTTTCAATTCCACACCTATATAACATATAAATTCATAGAACAATTTCTCTTTAACCGAATGCTTATATAATCAAAATATTTACTCATAATCCAACCTTCCAAAATCAAAATGTCATTATATAACCAAATGTATAAACATTCATATACTCAAGCTCGCTTATTATAATATAGCATCGCATACACAAACTATCCATGTGGCGAATATACGGACTTGTATACACATATTAAAAGACCAAAACCACAATATTCATATCATTCATTTATACAACCAAGAACACATATTATAATCATATATATAAACTTCATTTGCATCACATATAATTTGTAATAAATAAGCGAGTTACTTGCTTACCTTATTTTAAATTAGTAAGAAGTTAATTCATACCTGGCCATTTAGATTGATTAACATACTAAATCTTTTAGGCATAAGCTTATACGTAATCACCAGCCAAAAAGCCTGCTAGGCCTAAACTCAGATCCCACACCCAAGACAAAGCACGCTAGACTTAAAGTCTGATTTTATACACCGGCAATAAGCCTACTAGGCATAAAGCCCAATTTAATTCACTAGCACAAGGCTTGCTAGGCCCAAAGCTCGAATATCAATATTATAGAACTGTCTCATAACATTTCATATATCGAAAATTTTTTTTAGATGTTTCACATAATTCATACGAACTTTCAAATGTTATACCTCAATCAGTATAAACTCAAACACAATATTTTTATGTTAATTCACATTCGGCAAGCTCACTAATAATTCCACAATTTCAATTTAGCATATTACTAAGCTACATTCAAAATTAACGATGTTTAATTGCTTTAAGACTTACCTCGAATATCGACGAACGATGTAATCGGTTGTTCAACTATTTTTATTTTTCCCCGATCCAAGTCTGATTTCTTTGGTTCTTGATCTAAACATATTCAAATTAAGCTCATTCAAACATATTTTCATTCAATTTAGTCCAAAAAACATAAATGGGCAAATTACATTTTTACCCCTAATATTTCACATTTTTACAATTTAGTCCCTATTGCACAAAACACAAAATATTCAAAATTTGACTACGCTATTGTTGGGCCGAATTTTACCCATATTCATACAAATCCATACATGTCATTTATTTTTCATTTTAGTCCTCAATTTATTATTTTGCAATTAAGCCCTAATTACTCAAAATCACCAAAAATCCCAATACAAAACATGTTAATCTAAAACATATATTTCATATTTCATCAACTAACAACAAAAATCACAACTAATAATCAATGGCATATCTCAAAATCTTCATTAAATTCTTAAATTAGGGTATGGGCTTGATAGTATACTAAGCAACGATCTCAAAAACGTAAAAATTATTGAAAACCGAACAAAATCACTTACCCAATTATGCCTCCAAAGTGTCGAACCTTAGATAGCTTTTCTTCTTTTATTTTCCTTTTATTTTCGGCAAAGATGAACATATAATGGCTTTTTTTATGTTTATTTTATTAATATTAACGTAAATTATTAAATACCATTTTTAACCTTAATTAAAACATTAAAAATTTACATATATCAAGGCCATTATTGTCCACTACCGTCCACTACCCTTTAAAATGGTAAATTGCATTTTAAATACTCCCATTTAAAAAGACAACAACAATTCAGCCCTTGCACATTAAACAATCAAATTTTCATTTTACGTGATTAAGCCCATTTTAATAATTCGGCACCCAAACGATAAAATTTTAAAACGAAAATTTAATACACACAAATTCACAAATTATAAACACCAAAAATAATTTTAAAATATTTTTTTGACTCGGATTCGTGGTCTCAAAATCACTATTTCGATTAAGGTCTAAATCGAACTGTTACAACTCTCCCCCTTAGGGATTTTTGTCCTCGAAAATTTTACCGGTGAATAGGTTCGGATAACGTTCTTTCATTGCATCTTCTGGCTCCCACATTGCTTCCTCAACTCCATGCCTATGCCACAATACTTTAACCAATGGAATTTTCTTATTTCGTGACTCTTTAATCTTATGAGCCAGAATACGAATCGGTTCTTCTTCGTACGACATATCTGACTGAATCTCAATCTCAAATGGAAAAATCATATGCGAGGGGTCGGATCTATATCGCTGAAGCATCGAAACATGAAATGCATTATGGATCTTTTCTAACTCAGGTGGCAATTAATCGTTTAGAATTGTCGTGTTTTAAAATTTATAAAAGAGAATGATCGAACCTGAAAACTAACTCTGACAACGACTTAAGGCAAGTGCACCTATCGAACAGTAGTATAGTTTAGGCAAGATTGGATTGTCGAACCCAAGGGAATTAAAAGTACTAATACTCACTTTCTTTCTATTATTTAGCCTAAATATGAAGTGATTGACTGATTAAACTAAAAACTAACTAATTACTAAACTAAGACGCAAAGACAAAAAGAAAAAAAATGAAGAAATAACTTTTAGAAAAACTCAGTTGATTATGACGATACCCTAAAAGGAATCCACCTAGACTTCACTTGTTATCTAACACTGAACCAGATGATTTATTCACTTAGCTTGATCTATAAGACGTCTTAATTTATATTAAACCCTCTCTCAAGGCGAATAACGTCTAACCCTAGGTTGATTAATTGAAATCTCTTTCTAATTAAAACCCCTAGAATTGCATTAACTCGATCTATGGACTCCCATATTAGGTTTCACCCTAATCCGGCAAAA
This sequence comes from Gossypium rotundifolium, assembly GCA_025506655.1. Classification (NCBI taxonomy): domain Eukaryota; kingdom Viridiplantae; phylum Streptophyta; class Magnoliopsida; order Malvales; family Malvaceae; genus Gossypium; species Gossypium rotundifolium. The sequence goes on along the minus strand of CP106730.1, from coordinate 514,554 downwards.
TCTCGTCACCCTATCTCTAGGTGCGCGATCAACTCCGCTTAATTATGCTAAATCTACTCTTAAGTAGGGACTTTTGCTCCACCACCTAAGCACATTCAACTTGAATCAATATCCGAAAATATTAACACAAGAATTAAGCAGACATAATTAAAAACAATCTAAGTATTTATCATATAGTTCAGAAAACAATAACAAGATTCATCTAGGTTTCATCCCCTTCAGGTATCCAAAGGGTTTAGTTCATAATGATAAAATAAAACATCTCAAGAGAAAAGATAAAACAAAACATAAGAAATCCCTAAAACCCCCTGAAGGAATTGAAGGAGAGATCTGCCATCTTGAGTAGAATTTCGGCTCCTTGAGATGGATCAACTGGCTATCTTCGAGTGATTTCCACCAATCTGGCCTTCTGGCTGGGCTTCTTGGCCTAGCTAACTGCCTAACTGACCGTCCTCCTTCAGGTTACACTTAGGGTCTTTATATAGGCTCTTGGAATGTGTTTCTTTCTCCCTAAGTATCCTTTTCGAGTGAAATTCCTCTTTTCCACAACAGGGCCACGGCCATGGCACACGTCCGTGTAAATCGACTTCAGGCCGTGTTTCGGTTCTGTTGATTGAGGCACGGCCTTGTAAATTGACCTCCAGGCCGTGTTGATTTCCACTTTGGCCCAAATTGGCCCGTTTTAAGCCCGTTTCTTGTTCTTTTCATCCTCGGGTGCTTTCCTAAGTATAAAACATGAAAAGAAAGGATTAAAAGCACCTTTTTACATAAATCAAGGGCTAAATCATCCAAAAGTATGCTAAATATGGGGTTAAAATATGTTACTTTTACGGTTTATCAGCAACAGCAGTCTATACGCAACCGTCCAATCCTCTCTGTGATCTCGTACGGTCCAATAAATCTCGGACTCAATTTGTTTTTTCGACCAAATCTGAGTATTTTCTTCCATGGTGAGACTTTCAAAAATACTTTATCCCCGATCTGAAACTCTATGTCTTTACGTTTCAAGTCTGTATACGATTTCTGACGATCTGATGCTGCTTTCAAACTTTCACGGATCACTTTTACTTTTTGTTCGGTTTCTTTGATCAAGTCAACCCCGTGTATCTTATTTTCACTGAGCTCAGTCCAATACAATGGTGTACGACATTTATGACAGTACAAAGCCTTGTAGGGTGCCATCTTGATACTAGATTGAAAGCTATTATTATAAGCAAATTCAATCAAAGGTAAGTATCATTCCCACGTACCTTCGAACTCAAGAATGCAACATCTCAACATATCCGTAAGTATCTGAATAATTCGCTAGGACTGATCATCTGTTTGGGGATGAAAGGCAATACTAGAATGCAGTTTAGTACCTAATGCATCTTGCAGTTTCTTCCAAAACCGCGATGTAAATCTCGGATCTCTATCGAAATAATAGATATAGGCACACCATGTAACCTCACAATATGAGAAACATACAATTCAGCCAGTTTATTAAGCGAGTAATCTGTATGAATTGGAACAAAGTGAGCAGATTTAGTCAACTATTTACAATAACCTAGATTGCATCTTTCTTGCTTGGTGTCAATGGTAAACCGGATACAAATCCATCGTGACTCTGTCCCATTTCCATTTAGGTATCATGATCGGCTGAAGTAATCCAGAAGGTACCTGATGCTCGGCTTTTACTTGCTGACAAACTAAACATTTCGATACAAAATCAGAAATGTCTCATTTCATACTTTGCCACCAATAGTGTTGTTTCAGACCATTATACATCTTCGTACTACCCGGATGAACAAATAGTCGACTGTTGTGAGCTTCATTCAAGATCATCTGAATCAACTCTGTATTTCTCGAAACACATATCCGATTTCTGAATCTCAAACAATCATCAAAATCAACTCGAAACTCTGATTCCGCATTTGTATCAAATTGAACCCGTGTTACTATCAAATCATTTTCGATAAATAACGGTCTTGCTTTTAACTCAACTATAATCGCACCATCATTTGACATAGCCATATGCGCATTCATTGCACGCAAAGTAAATAGTGATTTTTGGCTTAAAGCATCAGCAACAACATTAGCCTTTCCCGGGTGATAGTCAATCACTTCAAATCTTTCTGAGTCATCAAGTACTTCAAACTTTTATGATCAGAATAAACATGACATTTTTCACCGAACAAATAGTGGCGCCAAATTTTCAATGCAAACACAATAGCTGCCAATTCTAGGTCATGCGTCGGATAGTTCTTTTTATGCGGCTTTAACTGTCTTGAGGCATAAGCTATAACTTTATCTTATTGCATCAAAACACAGCCAAACCATTTAAAGATGCATCACTATATATAACAAATTCTTTACCCGATTCTGGCTGAACTAACACTGGAGCTTCAGTCAAAAGGGCTTTCAACTGATCAAAGCTTTTCTAGCACTTATCTGACCACTCAAACTTAACATCTTTCTGCAACAGCTTTGTCATCGGGGTTACAATCATAGAGAAACCTTTCAAAAAACGTCTATAGTAACCAGCAAGTCCTAAAAAACTTCTGACTTCAGAAACATTTCTCGGAGGTTTCCAGTCAAGTATTGCTGAAATTTTGCCCGGATCAACCCGAATACCTGATGCTGAAACAACATGTCCTAGAAAGCTAACTTCGTGTAACCGGAACTCACATTTACTAAACTTTTCATATAGCTATTTTTCTCACCAAATCTGTAACATAAGTCTAAAATGCTTGGCATGTTCGGTTTCATTAGGAGTAGATCAGTATATCATCAATGAACACAACCACAAACTGATTTAAATACTGCCTAAAAGTCTGATTCATCAAATCCATAAAAATAGCAGGTGCATTAGTAAGTCCGAACGACATAACTAAAAACTCATAATGTCTGTACCTCGTTCAAAAAGTAGTTTTTGGCACATCGGAGTCTTTGACTCGCAACTGATAATAACCCGATCTTAAATCTATCTTTGAAAACATTGAAGCCCCTTTCAGCTGATCAAACAAGTCGTCAATCCTTGGTAACGGGTATTTATTCTTTATAGTCACCTTATTTAGCTGGCGGTAATCAATACACATTCTCATAGTTCCGTCTTTCTTTTTCACAAATAGAACTGGTGCGCCCCAAGGAGAAAAACTCGGTCGTGTAAAACCTCTATCTGTCAATTCTTGCAACTCTGCTTTCAACTCTTTTAATTCAGTAGGTGCCATTCTGTACGGAGCTATAGAAATCGGAGTCGTCCCCAGTACTAACTCAATACCAAACTCTTCAGTCACTTTACTATCAAGCACATAAGCAAAGTAAGCTTCATAACCTTTACTAACATACTTCCGACCTAACATCGAAGATATTACTATTGGTAAACCATTTAGATCATTAGATTCAATTCGAATAATCTCATTGTTCTGACATCTCAAATCAATGGTCTTTCTTTTGCAATTAACAACGGCATAGTGCAAAGTCAACCAATCCATACCCAAAATTATATCAAACTCGTCGAAAGGCAACAACATCAAATCAGCTGGAAAGTATGAATCTCGAATCATCAACGGAAATGTTTACACATTTTGTCAACCAGAACACACCGGCCCAAGGGGTTTGATACTCGAATCACAAACTCAGTAGACTCAACAGGCAAAGTCTTACTGGATACTAATGTTTTACACACATAAGAATGAGTCAAACTAGGATCAATCAATGCAATACCACTAGTATCAAAAAGAATGAAAGTACCGGTAATAACATCTGGGGAAAAAGCATCCTCACAAGCGTGTATAGCATATGCTCTAGCAGTGCACGAGCTTCAAATCGAACCGCTGTATCTTTCGTCCCTCTCGAACGCCACCTACATTACCCGAATGCCTGGGTGGTCTGCCTCGCTCTAACATGTTGCTCGATCTCGCATTCTGAACAGTGTTTTATTCTGCTAACATCGGGCAATCTCGGATAAAATGATCTTTCGATCCACATTTAAAACAAGACCCATCATGTTATCTACAATCTCTAGAATGCCATTTACCACAATGCTTGCACTCAACTCTATTCTATCGAACATTGCCAACACTAGCTATCGAAGTGGCTTGTGAACTTACTGGAGGTCGGTCTCGATCTCGTCTAAAAAGTCTGAAGTAGCTTTAGATCGACCTGAATCATCTCTGAACTTCTTCAATGCTGAGTAAAAAGTCTTACTCGATGATCTTTTACGAGAATCTCTGGCTTCAAAATCAGCTTTTCTTTTCTCTTTCCCAAGCTCTTCGGCTTTGCAGGCTCGCTCAACAAGTACCATGAATTCTTTGATTTCAAGTATACCAACCAACAATTTAATGTCTTCATTCAAACCGTCTTTGAACCTTTTACACATGATAGCTTCGGTTGAAATGCATTCACTAGCATATCGACTTACTCTCACAAATTTTCGTTCATACTCAGTTACGGTCATACGACCCTGTTTCAATTCTAGAAATTCTTTGCGTTTCTTATCAATAAATCTTTGGCTGATGTATTTCTTATGAAACTCAATCTGAAAGAATTCCCAGGTCACTCTCTCTTTCGGGACCACCGATACTAGTGTATTCCACCAGTGATATGCGGTGTCTCGTAATAAAGATATGGGACACTTTAAACATTCATCCGAAGTACAAGATAGCTCGTCGAACACACGGATAGTATTATCAAGCCACAACTCAAATTTCGCTTCATCATCATCATCATTAGCTTTAAACTCTTCTACTGTGTTTTCTGATTTTATCTACAGGGGGCTTCTTAAATCTCATTGGATCAATCATCGGAGGTGCCACTGGTATCGGAGATGGATTATTCGGGGGCAAAGGTTGTTGTGCAACCATATTAGTCCGAATATATTGAGTAAACCAATCGTTCATCATTTGGTAGAAGGCTTGTTTAGCCTCCCCCTCATGGCTACTCGAGACAGGTCGAGATTCAACTAGCGTTGTCCCATGTGCGGGAGTAGGCGCTACACTCTCGACATCATCAGCTACAGCTCTGTCGGGATCCATTTACTATACGAAAACACAATTTCAAATGTCAGAAGTCATCACACTATCGTAGTAAATATTATGGCATGTATAGCTAGACTCACACACACTACGTTAGTCCTAGAACTGACTAAATCGTAGCTCTGATACTAATAAAATATAACACCCTTAACCTGTATCCATCGCCAGAATGGAGTTATGGAGTATTACCGAACAAAACACAACGTCTGGATAATTATGAACATATATAAAAATTAAATCATTCAAAATCATCAAATATTAAAATAAACCAAAATTACTAGTTGATACTCCTATAATAAACATCAAATATAATATAAAGATTATTTAATAATTAAAACACATTAACAAAGTCACAAGCTAACTCATTTCTAACTATTTTATTTATTAAAACACAAATCACTATCCATATGGTCATTTCATAAACTTAAACTTAATATTAAACAAGCTTAATAATTATATTCTATTTAATGTCATCTTTTGTTATATTTTAATCAATTCAAGTTAAAACATCTCAAGTCTATTTCATAAACCACAACTTATCCTTAACTTAACATATAACAATATTACTCAAATTCAGATTTATACTTTCCTTGACATATGATATCCGAACCATACTCATTTTAATCTATACTCATTCACCATATTCAAATATATATATATACACCTAACATAAACATCATTTATCCATAGCACAAAACATCATAATCAAACATACTCAAACTCAACTAAACAAAACCAAATTCAAACTAATATGTTACGCCATTTTCTCATGGCTTTATATACAAACAGTTTAAAATGATCTAATTCCAAGGCTAGCCTATACATGCCATAAGTCCGATTTCAATTTATAAAAGTACCGAAACAATCGATAGTGTGGTGAACTTTGCTGATGATCCCCGAGCCTGTAACTTGAGTCCAAAAATCTATAGAACAGAATAAACATAACACACAAAGTAAGCTACTTTAGCTTAGAAAGCCTTAAGCAAATTGAACAATTAATGCTTAATATCATTTCAATACTAAATCATTTAAATCAAATAATTCAACTTGTACATTTGTAATCACATTTAATTTCAAGCTTTCAATTCCATACCTATATAAAGTATAAATTCATAGAACAATTTCATTTAACCGAATGCTTATATAATCAAAATATTTACTCATAATCCAACCTATCAAAATCAAAATGTCATTATATAACCAAATGTATAAACATTCATATACTCAAGCTCAGTTATTATAATATAGCATCACATGCACAAACTATCCATGTGGCCGAATATACCTGGTCTTGTATACACATATTAAAAGACCAAAACCACAATATTCATATCATTCATTTATAAAACCGAGAACACATATTATAATCATATATATAAACTTTATTTGTATCACATATAATTTGTAATAAATAACTGAGTTACTTGCTTACCTTATTTTAAATTGGTAAGAAGTTAATTCATACCTGGCCATTTAGATTGATTAACATACTCAAATACCACATCATCAAGAAATCTTTTAGGCATAAGCTTATACGTAATAATCGGCCAAAAAGCCTGCTAGGCCTAAGCTGCATACACACCCAAGCACAAAGCTTCTTTGGACTTAAAGTCGGTTTTTATACACCGATAATAAGCCTGCTAGGCATAAAGCCCGATTTAATTCACCAGCACAAGGCTTGCTAGGGCCAAAGCCGAATATCAATATTATAGAACTATCTCATACACATTTCATATATCGAATTTTTTTTAGATGTTTCACATAATTCATACGAACTTTTAAATGTTATACCTCAATCAATATAAACTCAAACACAATATTTTTATGTTAATTCACATTCGACAAGCTCACTAATAATTCCACAATTTCAATTTAGCATATTACTAAGATACATCCAAACTCAACTATGTTTAATTGCTTTAAGACTTACCTCGGATATCGACGAACGATGTAATCGGCTATTCGACTATTTTTATTTTTCCCCGATCCAAGTCTGATTTCTTTGGTTCTTGATCTAAACATATTCAAATTAAGCTCATTCAAACATATTTTCATTCAATTTAGTCCAAAAACACATAAATGGGTAAATTATATTTTTACCCCTAATATTTCACATTTTTACAATTTAGTCCCTATTGCACAAAATACAAAATATTCAAAATTTGACTACACTATAGTTGGGCTGAATTTTACCCATATTCATACAAATCCATACATGTCATTTATTTTTCATTTTAGTCCCTCAATTTATTATTTTTGCAATTAAGCCCTAATTACTCAAAATCACCAAAAATCTCATGTAACATCCCAAAATTGGGCCTAGTAGGATTGGGCCCAATGGGCCTTGGGCGTAGGAATGTTTAAAATTTTGAGAACAAGAGAATGGCATTATTAGAAATTGGACTTGTTAGTTAAGTGAATTTGGAGTTTACGAGGTTTCTATAAAGTCTCGGGTTTAATTGGGCCTTAGGAAAAATTTGGTATTTTAGCACTTTAAAGAGAGATGGTAAGTAGCTTCAATGCTTATTGAAATAAATGAATAAATGGTTAGCATAAGTGAGCAATTAGTAAAGAGGTTATGGCATTAAGTGAAGTACCTTGAGGGAAGAGGTTCAAATCCCTTTGTGTGCAATGTTTGGCTTATATTTTTGCACTCTTTCCTTAAGTGTCGGCCAAGGACTATTTATGGAAAGGGTGGACTTCATTATTTTTGGTAAGGTGGCTATAAGAATAAGGCAAGGTTGAAGTTTGGGAAAGGAATCAAGAGAAATAGGAATGAAAGGGGGACATGAGGCTTAATTTGTGATGGTGTTTTAGAAAGCTTGGGTGGCCAAACTCTTATCCTAAAGGGGGATGCATGTGGACGGTTTTGAGGTAGATAGGTGGCTGAAAATTTTACCTTGGCATTTGGTAAGGCCTTGGTTTTGTTTTGGCCAAAAATCCTATTGCAACCTTTGTGTTATCTTCTCTCTTTTTGCTACTTTCTTTGCCGAAATTTTCTAGCATAATAGTGCAATTTTCTCTTCTCTTGAATTGGTCACATATTCATCTTTTGTCTAATCTCCTTGATAGCCGAATATCATTGTTCATTCTCCTCCATAAGCGAAACCTTTCCGTCGTTCTTTCTTTCTCATTCCTTAAGCAATCGGTAAGTATTCTTTCCAATGTTTTATTTTCTTCTCTTATGACCGAATCCATACTTTGGTTTTTAAATGGTCATTTTGATCGAGACTATCACCTTACTGTCTCTTATACGAGATCGTTTTCTTCTTCGTAGTGATATAGAGGGAGGTCGAATACCACAACATTGCCTAATCATCTTTAGTCATAGGACGATCGTGAGAAACGGGATTATAATCGATTAAGGTAAGGAAGATCTTCCATAATCCATTAGATATCCCCAATTGGTTTTTGAGTTAATCGGATTGAAGGTTGGCTAATTAATATTGTTGGTAGGATCGATTTTTGGTACATCGAGGGAGATCACAGTCGTGGTGTTGAAATCGGTAGAAAGCACGACTCGTAATCAAGGTGTGTAATCCCTACTTTCCAAATATATATTTGAAATGGTGTGTGATCTCAAACTTCTCTGAAGGCTTGCATGAAATATTCTGTGATTCGGTCGAAATACCGAAGAAAAACTGCAAACCGGCATCGTAATCACTCGGGCATGCGTATGATCGTAGTGGTAATCATGTTTTGTAATAAAATAATGACGTGTATTTGAAAAATCACGAAAAATTGGATAAAAGCACTACAGTAATTTGGACTTTTAGCGGCGTTTTTTTAGGCCTTTAGCGGCATTTTTAAGCGCCACTAAAAGCGGTGCCAAAAAATGCCGCTAAAAGAGGCGCCGCAAAATTTAGCGACGTTTATGAGCAAAAAACACCGCTAAAAATGTAACACCCCAAACCAGGTCTATGCGTTAAGACGAGATTTGGTTTGTCACACAAATCGAACATCCATTTAATTCTTTAATGATTTAGGTAAAACAGTTCTACAAAACCTTTTGAAAGTGAAGTTTAGTAAAAATCAAGAATTTGATTTAAAAGCGATGAATAAAGAAATACTAGTTTGAAATCTTATCATTTAGTATTTAATTGTCAAAAACCTTTAAGTAGTTTTTTTTAAAGTGTTCAAAAGAACTTTGAAAACAAGAATATTTAAAGAATCTCATATGTTTTAAAACAAAATATTTAAGGAAACACTATTGAATTAACATCAGCCCATATTAAGTATCTAAAACAAAATTAAATCCATCCACACATAAAAATCCATAAAATATTAATAAAAGCCTTATTACATCATACCCAAAATAGTAATTAAATAAAATACTTAATAAAAGTTCATAGTTTATAAAACCCATGTTCAAGTATGGCCTCCACGAAGTCATCCTCGGCCCAAGCCTCCGTCAATTGCCATTACAGGATGGATAATTAAGCAGTGAGTTACTCGTAACTCGGTGTATAACTCACTACCACATTCATTGGGCCAGATCATCAAGACATTATTTTGGGCTTGAGCCCATTTACGGATTTAACAATATAATAAATAAAATGCATGTAAAATGAAATTCCCAACCAAACCTAATTTCCATCCGCTACACACCACCCGTACTAACCAACACACCTGTAGAGATCAAGTCAACCCACCCCACCAACACACTAATCGTAGGCATAAAGCCATTTTAAATAATATTGTGGTGCACCACCGAACTAGATTGTGACAAAGTCATCGAACTAGAGGCATTAAGACATTTAAAATATATTTGTGGCAGAGCCACCGAACTAGATGTTTGGCAACAAGCCTTTCTTCTCTTCGTCAATTGTCCCAACCCATGCAATCATGTATGCATAACAATATATATATCCATATGATAATTTAACAAAAGCCCATAATACATGTGAGTCCAAAAATTCAAATTTTCATTTTGGCCCATACGACAAAGTAGCATTTTAGCCCATTTAACGATCTAGCAAACTTTGGCCCATATATCGAACTAGCAATTTTTCGGCCCATTTATCGATCTAGCAGTTTTTCGGCCCATTTATCACATGAGGCATAAAATTTACTATTTACCAATTAACTCATTGAGGGTGTTTTCGTAAATTTCATGACTTTAACTGTTTTCATGCATTTACACAAAAATGTTAATTATTACGCATTTTTCGATTTTGCCATCTTTACGATTTTATCCCAATACTTACGGTATAGTATATAACTCGAGATAAGTGTGAAGTTACACACATGGTTACTGTGAGAACTAGACTTTCCCGGTCGTCGATACCTAAATGCATCACGGTAAATTAGAACACTATTATTTATTTACAAATCGAATCTTAGAAATAACGATCTAGACTTTTACTCTCAGAATTTGAACCACTTCTATTTGTGGTTTCTCCCCGATTGTTGGTTCGTTACGATAAAATCCACGAACAAACAAAGATTTGGAGTACGAACGACTTCAAACAACTGGTTCTCCTCGGATGAGGTCCACAACCCGTGGAAAATCTCGGATTCCAAAAAATTTCTTCGCTTAAACTTAGGGGAATAAGCGGAACCACCCTCTTCCGAACACTATTTACCGCCTTTTCGTCCCTATCTTGATTGTCTCCATTGACAAAAGATCATTAGTCCGACTAAATAATATATCGAAATTATGACTAACGGTTTTAAGGGTGAGATTGTCTTACCACAAATATCCTTGTTCCACAATATGAAAATTGAGCGATAACGTCCCCTAAAACGAAATCGATTAATAATCCATCTATATCAATATGACAAGTAATATGAGAGTCCTTAATAAACCCTTACCTTAACACCTTAAATCGATTCCAACGATTCACGACGCCCACGAACACTTGAGTTTCAGCCCTCCACTATCACACTGAAATATAACGAAAGAAAACATTTAATAGAATGAATGATGATTTCGATCAAAGAGATTCTTCTTACCACCATTAAGATTCGGCCAAGACATCCCTTAAGCCAACATAAGAACCAAAAAGAAAGCTCTTACCTATTACTTAAACGAGGGTTGAAAGAATAACCAACAAGACAATATAGATGAATAGGAGATTCGGCTTTGAAAGTAAATTGGAGAAAATGGTATTAATACCATTCGGCCATGATAGAAAAACAATGAAGAAAGTGTAAAAAAAAAATGAAGAAGAAGAGAGAATGGGAAGAAGGTGTTATAATTCGATTTTCAAAGAGAAGACAAGAGAATGAGGAAAGAGATGAATTTAGGAGCAAAATGCATTCGAAAATGGGAAAGGAGAAGGAAAAAAATGGCTTTTTGTGTTGGTTGTTTCGGCACTAGGAGAAAGACAATAGAATGATTAGCAAAAATTACCAAATGATCAAAAAGATGACCAAAAGAAATAACGCAAATGTTGTTTTCTTCTACACCAATACATTCGACCAAGGGAAGGAAAAGATGAATGGAGAAAAAGTGTCTTTAAACAAAACAAAAATGACCAAAAGAATTCTAACAAGCTACCATCCTACCCTCCTTCACCTTCAATCGATGATATCCACGACCTTAAGTCTATCTTTGAGAACACTGCCGCCCCCTTAAGCTGATCAAACAAGTCATTAATCCTTGCCAAAAGAGGAGACTTGTTCTTCATGGTCAGCTTATTCAACTAACGATAATCTATGCACATTCGCATAGTTTCGTCCTTCTTCTTCACAAATAGGACCGGTGCTCCCCATGGAGACACACTGGGTCGAATAAACCCACGATCCAATAATTCTTGAATTTGAACCTTGAGCTCAACCAATTCTTTCAGTGCCATTACAGAGGGGCAATGGACACAAGAGTCATGCCCGTGCGGTGTCAATTCCAAACTCTACCTCCCTATCTCGGGGTATTCCTGGTAATTCCTCTGGGAACACATCCTCAAAGTCCCTTACAGTTCTAACTCCACTGACACCTCCTTCCTTTCTATCTAACGCACTTACAAAGGCTAAGAATGCCCTACACCCTTTGCGAACTATCTTCTCCGCCTTCAATACCGAAACTACGTCAGACAAGTAGTTTCTTCTTTCTCCTATCATTACTACCACTTTATCTTCTGGGGCCCTTAGTTCCATTCGTTTAGCCGCACAATCCAACACGGCCCGGTGCTTTACTAACCAATCCATACCAAGTATGAGGTCAAACTCTCCGAAGGGTAACTCCATTAAGTCACCAAAGCTCACTCCCAATTTCTAGGATACACTCAAAGATCTTATCCACCACTACTGATTTGGCCTAATGGGCTTACTACGGTCATCTCCCTATCGAAAGTTACGAGTCTAGGCCTAGTGTTTCTACTACACTACATGCAACATAAGAATGGGTCGAGCCCACATCAATAAGAGCAAAATAGGGCTTGCCATGAATAAAGAACGTCATCATTATGATGTCCGGTGCATCTCCATCTTTCCTCCGGTGTCTCACGTAAACCAAACCCTACCGCCTTACCTCGGTGTTAGCAGCACCTCGACCCGGTGTTCCACGTCCTCTACCAGTATTGTTACCTCTACCATTCGGACCACGACTTCTCTGAGGCTGCTGTCCACCTTTACCAGCCTGATTAACATTCTGAGCTACTGGTTGCTTTTCATCTGGTCTCTTTGGACAGTCCTTGATCATATGGTCCTTTGACCCACATCTAAAACACCCACCTGTCTTCTTCCAGCATTCGCCTAACTGTTTCTTCCCACACTGCTCACAAGTACGATATTGCCCTTTAGTACCCGTTTGCTGACCTCGCGGCCCATCAACTCTAGGCCTTTTCTGAGCATTCCCAGATGATCCAGACGACCCAAATCCTCTCTTTTGCTTATTCTGGTCCGTGTTCTGCCTCACAGAGTCCTTAATTCCTTCCGTTATCTTAGCTTTCTCTACTAAAACAGAAAACTCCTGCTCTTAATGTGAAGCGACTAACAACCTCAAGTCATCCCTAAGTCCGTCCTCAAATCGGACACACCGCTCATGTTTCGTAGCTACTACTCCTCGAGCATACCGGCTCAACCTCAAAAATTCAGCTTCATACTCTGCCACGGACTTGTTCCCTTGAACCAGTCCTAGAAAAGCCTTCCTCTACTCATCGATATAACGTAGCCGACATACTTCTTCACGATATACGCCTTAACATATTCCTGTGTCGGATCCTCGGTACATGGCACCATCCCGAATCGTTAACCACCATTGATACGCTTCATCACGTAGCAATGCCACCATCCCTTTCAACTTCTCCTCAGGGGTCAGATCGAGCTCATCCATAATTCACTCGGTTGCTTCCAACCGAGATTCTCTGCATCTTGGGTGCCACACTAGATACTCCACTAAACACTTCACTCTGTTGGCTCTGAGTCACTCGCATGATTTTTGAGCTCTCATATTTCTCTCCGAAGCAGACTACCATTTCAAGAACTTCAAGACTGACCTGCGACACAAGATCATCCCCGTCGAGCCTCGCTCGACACCAATAAGTGGCGGTGGTGGTGGCGGTGGTAACTCATTGTCGAACCTTGACCCGATTTAACGAGTTACTGGCATAGTCATTCTTCCTCTACCGCGTCCATGACGACAGCGTCCTTTAGAACTCATATCTAACGGCGCTTTAATCGATTAAGAAATTTTATGAATTAGCCTTTATTCCTTTGATTAACCGCGAAGAAGTTTTATGAAAAGAATTTTAGGAGTGGTTCTTTCGTATCCATACATGCACACAGTCTTTACATTCATACATCCATCAATCAATTAGAAACTTTCGTTCATTCAGAGAAATGTTGTAGTTTTCGTTGTTGTTATTTTTCCACTACTTAGGGGTATTTTCGTAATTTACCCTACAGGAGTATTTTCGTAATTTGTCAAAATAAGGTTCCTTGGTGTTTTTGTCAATAAGGGCATTTTGGTAATTTTTGAAATTCTGGGGGTATTTCGAAAATTTTGAAATCTGAGGGTATTTCAAAGTAATAAACTAGGGTAAATTTATAAATCTTAATAAATTAAGGATATTTTGGAATTTACAAAACTTGAAGGTTGTTTTAGAATTTGTTTTCCAAATCGTTGTTATTCGTAAATTTTTAAGATCGGGGTCATTCGGTAATTTTGTAACTCGGGGTATTTCGGTAATTTTGTTGGTAGGGTAATTTCAGTAAATAATTTTTTTTCCATAATCAATGTATTTTGATATTTTGTAAATTTAGGGTTCCTTTAAGCAAAGTAGTGAAATTTTGATAAGAAGCTGTGGGTATTTGGAAATTTCATAAACCAAGTGGCATTTTGTAATTTTACCACTAGGGTATTTTAGTAAATTTGTAAATCGAAATATTTCAGGAAAATTTATAAAATAATCTTTTCAAATCAAGAGGGTAATTTAGAAATTTTAAAACTAGGGTTTCCATAAAATACGGCTAGTCCCTTTCGGGTTTTAGTTAGGGGTTTAGCCACAACTAAATCCTCTTGGTTAGGGTGAGCCGTAGCTACGCACAGGTAGGATTTGAGTGGAGAGGAGGTGAGTCACACGCAGATGCTTAAATACCAAGCTCCCACCAAACCAATCCTAGACATGCGCACCATGGTTACCACACCCTAACTCAAATGACTTAACCACGTGTTTGTTTAGTTAGGCATTTAAGTCTTATGTTTTATTGGGGTATACTAGTCCTAGGGTTCAAGAACTTAATCTCTATTCTCGTTCCATTTCTACCCTTCTACAAATCATAATATAAATCACACAAAAGATCGGAGTACTTACTTGGTGGACTTCGGGTCAGAGACTTAGTGAGCCATGCCAGAAAAACCTGCTTAAATCACAAAATCCCTTTTGGGCTTAAATTTGAAAATGTTTTGGGCCTTAAACCCAAGGCCGAGAGTTTAAAGCTGGCTCGATACCAAGCTGAAACACCCCAAACTCGGTCCACGAGCCTTGACCGGATCTGGTATGTTCCCGGTGTAGACTGTTTCAAATTCTTTTGTTACTCGGGAAAAACTTGTGTGTTTTGAAAGAAAGATTGTTTTGGGTTGGGCTGAGTTAAATGTTGTTTTCTTCTACATCAATACATTCGCCAAGGGAAGGAAAAGATGAATGGAGAAAAGTGTTTTCAAACAAAACAAAATGACCAAAAGAATTCTAACAAGCTACCATCCTACCCCAAGCTAACCACTAAATTTTGGCTCCCCCCTTTTGTCCATAATGCCGTCCATATTCATGGTCAAAATGGCCATGAAAAAGTTTCCAAAACATCAACCTTGATTCAAGCCTTGCAATCCTCCATTTTCCAAAAATTTGAGAAATCCTATCCCCAAAATTAAGCAATTCTATCCCTAATTCATGCTTGCCATAACCTTAAGTCTCATTACCATAAAAATTTAGTCCATCTTATCCATGAATGATGCTTGACCGACACTTGCTAGGAAAAAGCAAAAATAAAAGCTCCCAATTTGCATGCTAGGAGATTCGAACCTCTCCCCTCAAGTCCAACTTATGGCGCCATCACCACTTTGCCAATTACTCATCTTATGCCATCTTTTATCATTTAATTAACTTAAACTTCAAGGTCACCTGATTCCTCTACAGTAAAGTACTCTTTACTAAAATTTATTCTAATTCCAAGTAATCCCGAGCCTTTTCAAGACTATATTAAGCACACAATAAAATTATACCCGAGCTAACACTAAAGACAAGCAACATATTGATACTCAAATTTTTAGGATGTTACAATTCTACCCCCTAAAAGAAAATTTCGTCCTAGAAATTTACCTAATTAGAAGAGGTGAGGATATTATTGCCGAATTGCATCTTTAGGCTCCCACGTAGCTTTCTCCGCTCCATGATTACGCCATAGAACCTTGACCAACGGCACAATCTTCTTTCTTAGCACCTTAACATCTCGGTCTAAGATTTCCACTGGTTCTTCCTCGAAAGATAAGCCTGATCTCAGCTCCACTTCTTCTACCGGTACTATGTGAGACGGATTCGATCTATAGCTCCTCAGCATGGAAACATGGAAAACATTATGAATTTAACATAACTCCAGAGGTAATTCAATCTGATAGGCCATTGGACCAACACGCTTCATCACACGATATGGTCCAATGAACCTAGGGCTCAACTTGCCTTTCCTTCCAAATCTGAAATCTTTTTCCAAGGTGAGACCTTCAGAAAGACCTGATCCCCCACAGCAAACTCAATATCCTTACGTTTCAGATCTGCATACGGCTTTTGCCTATCCGAAGTTTCCTTTAACCGTGCTCGAATAACTTTTACCTTTTTTTCTGTCTCAGATATCAATTCAGGACCCAACATCTGCCGTTTACCCAATTCAGTCCAACAAGTAGGAGTACAACACCTACGACCATACAATGCCTCGTAGGGTGCCATTTGAATGCTAGGCTAATAGCTATTGTTATACGCAAACTCTGTCAATGGTAGAAAATCCTCCCAACTACCTCTCAAGTCAATTACACAACCCCTTAACATGCCTTCTAATATCTGAATTACTCTTTCCGACTGACCATCTGACTGAGGATGAAAAGCCGTACTGAAGTTTAACTTTGTTCCCAAAGCTTCATGCAGAGCTTTCCAAAACCGTGATGTAAACCTAGGATCCCTATCTGATATAATAAACACTGGTACCCCATGCAACCTCACGATTTCAGATACATACGGCTTAGACAACTTCTGTAATGAGTAATCCGTACGAACAGGTAGAAAATGAGCAGTCTTCATCAATCGATCAACTACTACCCAAACGAAATTTTTTTAGTAGGTGTTAAAGGCAACCCACTAACAAAATCCATTGTTATCCGCTCCTATGTCCAAAGGGGAATCTTTACCGGTTGTAATAAACCTGAGGTAATTGATGCTCCGCCTTCACTTGTTGACAAGTCAAACATTTTCTTACAAACTCAGAAATCTTACGCTTCAACCCTGGCCACCAATACCGTTCACGAAGATCACGAAGCATTTGTCTCAAATCTGAGTCCTTGGACATACAAATTCTTCCACGAAAATAAAGCACTCCATCAATGTTTATACCAAAATCCCCTATTTCACCACTTTCAACTTGCTGAATTAAGGGTCCCAACTTTTCATCTGATATATGCTTTTCCTTGATTTGATCTAACCACAGAGGCTTCACCTGAAGTTCCGCTAATAGACTACCATCTTCATACAAACCCAGATGAACAAACATTGTTCTCAAATCAGATACCACCTTACGACTTAACGCGTCTGCTACCACGTTAGCCCTTCCAGGATGATACTCGATCGAGAAATCATAATCCTTTAACAGCTCCACCCATCTTCTTTGTCTCAAGTTTAACTCCTTCCGAGTAAGAAGATACTTAAGACTCTTGTGATCCATATAGATGATAGACTTTCACCGTAGAGATAGTTGCCTCCAAATCTTTAAAGCAAACACTACCGCAGCTAACTCCAAGTCATGAGTAGGTTAATTTACTTAAATGCGGTCTCAAGCGACGAGAAGCATAAGCCACCACTTTTTCATTTTGCATCAAGACACAACCTAAACCCGTGTGTGACGATCACAAGAGATTTATAAATTCTTTTTCAAATTTTAGGTTGAATCAAACCGGTGCTTAGTCAAAATCTTCTTCAATTTCTCGAAACTCTCTTGTTGTTTTTAGTCCATACATACGGTACTCCCTTTCGTAACAGCTTAGTTAAGGGTGCGGCAATCAGCGAAAATCCCTCAACAAAGTATCTATAATAACCAGCCAAACCTAAGAAACTCTGAATCTCAGCTACTGACTTCGGTGGTTTCCAATCCAGTACATCCTCAATCTTCTGAGGATCCACCCTTATTCCTTCAGCTGATACCACATGACCCAAGTCACTTCCCTTAACCAAAATTCACATTTACTGAATTTGGCATAAAGTTGCTTATTTCGAAGTAACTGCAATACTATACGCAAATGTGAGTCATGTTCCTCTTCATTCCTCGAATATACCAAAATGTCATCTATGAACACTACCATAAACCGGTCTAAATATGGTTGAAAGACTCGGTTTATCATGTCCATAAATGCAATTGGTACATTGGTCAACCCAAATGGTATCACCAAAAACTCATAATGTCCATAACGAGTTCGAAATGCTGTCTTATGAATATCTGCTTCTTTCACCTTGAGTTGGTGATAACCCGATCTCAAATCAATTTTGGAAAAATCAAGCTCCTTTCAATTGATCAAACAGTCATCAATTCTCGCAAAGGATACCTATTCTTGATCATCAATTTATTCAACTGCCTGTAATTAATGCACATACGCATCGACCCATCCTTTTTCTTAATGAACAAAACTGGTACTCCCCATGGAGACACACTCGATCGAATAAATCCCCGATCCAACAATTCTTGAATTTGAGCTTTAAGCTTCACGAACTCCTTCGGTGCCATTCTATAAGGAGCAATGGACACTGGAGCCATTCCGGGTAAAAGCTTAATACCAAATTCTACTTCCCGATTTGGAGGTATACCAGGAAGTTCTTCGGGAAATACATCTGAAAATTTTTTCACCTTTCTCACTTCTTTCACTGATAACTCCTTGGCATCTAAAGCACTAATAAAAGCTAGGAATGCTCCATACCCTTTCCGCACCAACTTTTTTGCCTTTAGCGCAGATACCACATTTGCCAAATAATTCTTTCGTTCGCCTATCATTACTACTTCCTTATCATCCAAGTCCTTATTGACATCCATTTTTCAAGACAATCCAAATGCACCGTTGTTTAACCAACCAATCCATGCCTGAATGAGATAGAACTCGTGAAAGACAATTCCATCAAATTTGCGAAATATTTCTCTTTGAATTTCTAAGGGCACGCCTCTAAATAGTTTATTTACAATCATCGATCGTCTAAAGGACTAATTACCGCTCATCTCACTATCGATAATTTCGATTCTAGATTCGTGTTTCTAGATATGGCACTAAAAACATACGAGTGGGTAGAACCAATATCTATCAAAGTAGTAACAGGCACATCAAAAATGAAAAACGTACCAGTTATTACATCAGGTGCATTGCCATCCTCGCGGCGTCTAACTGCATAGACCAATCCTGGCTGTCTTGCATCCGTGTTACCTCTAGAACTATTGCCTCGACCCGGTGCACCTTGACCACGCCCAAACCCAATTACCATCACGACCAGTCCACGGCCTCTCGGTGGTCGGGCCGAGTACCTCCGCCTACAGACATCAGATTACGAGCTTCGAGTCGTATCCAACCATCGAGGGCAATTTTATATTGATGATCCATTGAACCACATTTATAACAAGCACCGCTTTTCCTCCAAAGACTCTTCTGAATGTCGTTTCCCACATTCAAGACAGCCTCGACTCGATTAATAGCCCTGTGTGCTCTACCTTGAGTGGCTCATCACCGAGGCCTCTTCAAACCTTTTGAAGAATTCAATACTTTATATCTCTCTTACCTCGACTCTTTTTCGGTTCTGACGTTCTGAGCTCTTAACCTCTTCGGCTATCTTGGTTTTCTCCACAAGCATGGCAAAAGTTTTCACTTGTTGTGGGGAGATCAGTACTCGCCACTCATCATTCAGCCCATCCTCGAAGCGTACACAGTGCTCATGATCTGTTGGAACTATTGTCCGAGCATAGCGACTCAAGCGTAAAAACTCAGCCTCATACGCTGCCATTGTCTTACTTTCCTGAACCAGATTTAGAAATTCCTTCCTCCGGGCATCCACATAACTTGTTCCTACATATTTCCCTTGAAAGGCAGCTTTGAAGAAATCCCAAGTAACTAATGCAACTTCAGTGCCTTCTTGGACAGTAAGCCACCATTGATATGTCTCGTCCCTTAACAAAGACACTGCTCCCCTTAGTTTCTATTCTACAGTGCACTCTAGGTCGTCCATAATTTGGTCCACCGCCTCAAGCCAATATTCAGTAACATTTGGAGCTACACCTGAGACACCTCTGAAAACCTCAGCACCACTTGATTTCAATCGCTCTGATATCGACCCACGAGCTGCTGGCCCAACTCTAGTTCCAGCGACCCTTTCAAGGACTTGCAACATTGCTCGTGTCAAAGCATTATTTTCTCTCCTATTCTCTTGTGAATCATTTTTCGATGCTAGTGATGCTGGTGCATCTAATTCTGGAATATGTTCCGATTCCTCGGACACAGCTCTAACACCTCAGCCTCTACCACGGCCACGTCAACCACGTTCGCGTCATCTGGCGCTCATACTGACTAACTCGTTTTAATCTGATTACGAATTTTATGAATTAAAAAATTGTTTCAGTGTTTATTAATGATATTTTATGAGATTCAAGAGATAAAGTTATTTTTCGCAAACACATCCTATAGTCTCGATCTCTACGATTTTCAACATCTAAAACTAGAAGTTCTAGAGTGTTCCTATGATCATATCATCATGATAATCATTCAGTAATGAATACTTAGTTGACTTGGTGCCGGATGCTTGTGGTGCCATACTAACTTTAAAATATAATTAAAAATAATTTCAAATGGAAGTTATTTATTGAACCCAACCACAGCCGAGTTTTGAAACTGGCTCTGATACCATTAAATGTAACACCCCACACCAGGTCTATGCTTTAAGACGAGATTTGGTTTGTCACACAGATCGAACATCCATTTAATTCTCTAATGATTTAGGTAAAATAGTTCTACAAAACCTTTTGAAAGTTAAGTTTAGTAAAAATAAAGAATTTGATTTAAAATCAATGAATAAAGAAATAATAGTTTGAAATCTTATCATTTAGTATTTAATTGTCAAAAACCTTTAAGTAGTTTTTTTTAAAGAGTTCAAAAGAATTTTGAAAACAAGAATATTTAAAGAATCTCATATGTTTTAAAACAAAATATTTAAGGAAACATTATTGAATTAACATCAGCCCATATTAAGTATCTAAAACAAAATTAAATCCATCCACACATAAAAATCCATAAAATATTAATAAAGGCCTTATTACATCATACCCAAAATAGTAATTAAATAAAATACTTAATAAAAGTTCATAGTTTATAAAACCCATGTTCGAGGTATGGCCTCCACGAAGTCATCCTCGCCCAAGCCTCAAATCAATTGCCATTACGAGATGGATAATTAAATAGAGTGAGTTACTCGAACTCAAATGTATAACTCACTACCACATTCATTGGGCCAGATCATCAAGACATTATTTTGGGCTTGAACCCATTTACGGATTTAACAATATAATAAATAAAATGTATGTAAAATGAAATTCCCAACCAAACCTAATTTCCATCCGCTACACACCACCCGTACCAACCAACACACCTGTGAGGATCAAGTCAACCCACCCCGCCAACACACCAATCGTAGGCATAAAGCCATTTTAAATAATATTGTGGTGCACCACCAAACTAGATTGTGACAAAGTCACCGAACTAGAGGCATTAAGCCATTTAAAATATATTTGTGGTAGAGCCACCGAACTAGATGTTTGGCAACAGGCCTTTCTTCTCTTCGTCAATTATCCCAACCCATGCAATCATGTATGCATAACAATATATATATCCATATGATAATTTAACAAAAGCCCATAATACATGTGAGTCCAAAAATTCAAATTTTCATTTTGGCCCATAAGACAAAATAGCATTTTAGCCCATTTAACGATCTAGCAAACTTTGGCCCATATATCGAACTAGCAGTTTTTCGGCCCATTTATCGATCTAGCAATTTTTCGGCCCATTTATCGATCTAGCAGTTTTTCGGCCCATTCATCGATCTAGCAATTAACTCATTGAGGGCGTTTTCATAAATTTCACGACTTTAACTGTTTTCATGCATTTACACAAAAATGTCAATTATTACGCATTTTTCGATTTTGCCATCTTTACGATTTTATCCCAATACTTGCGGTATAGTATCTAACCTGAGATAAGTGTGAAGTTACACACCTGGTTACTATGAGAACTAGACTTTCCCGCTTGTTGATACCTAAACGCATCACGATAAATTAGAACACTATTATTTATTTACAAATCGAATCTTAGAAATAACGATCTAGACTTTTACCTTCAGAATTTCGAACCACTTCTATTTGCAGTTTCTCCCCGATTGTTGGTTCGTTACCCGATGAAAATCCACGAACAAACAAAGGTTCGAGAGTACGAACGACTTCAAACAACTGGTTCTCCTCGGATAAGGGTCCACAACCCGGTGGAAAATCTCAGATTCCTGAAATAGCCCTTCGCTTAATCTTAGGGGGAATAGCGGAACCACCCCTCTTCCGAACACTATTTACCGCCCTTTTCGTCCCTATCTTGATTGTCTCCATTGACAAAAGATCATTAGTCCGACTAAATAATATATCGAAATTATGACTAACGGTTTTAAGGGTGAGATTGTCTTACCACAAATATCCTTGTTCCACAATATGAAAATAGAGCGATAACGTCCCCTAAAATGAAATCGATTAATAATCCATCTATATCAATATGACGAGTAATATGAGAGTCCTTAATAAACCCTTACCTTAACACCTTAAATCGATTCCAACGATTCACGACGCTCACGAACACTTGAGTTTCAGCCCTCCACTATCACACTAAAATATAACGAAAGAAAACATTTAATAGAATGAACGATGATTTCGATCAAAGAGATTCTTCTTACCACCATTAAGATTCGGCCAAGACATCCCTTAAGCCAACATAAGAACCAAAAAGAAAGCTCTTACCTATTGCTTAAACGAGGGTTGAAAGAATAACCAATAAGACAATATAGATGAATATGAGATTCAGCTTTGAAGGTAAATTGGAGAAAATGGTATTAATACCATTCGGCCATGAGAGAAAAACAATAAAGAAAGTGTAAAAAAAATAAAGAAGAAGAGAGAATGGGAAAAAGGTGTTATAATTCAGTTTTCAAAGAGAAGAAAAGAGAATGAGGAAAGAGATGAATTTAGGAGCAAAATGCATTCAGAAATGGGAAAGGAGAAGGAAAAAGAATGGCTTTTTGTGTTGGTAGTTTCGGCACTAGGAGAAAGACACTAGAATGATTAGCAAAAATGACCAAATGGTCAAAAAGATTACCAAAAGAAATAAAGCAAATGTTGTTTTCTTCTACACCAATACATTCGACCAAGGGAAGGAAAAGATGAATGGAGAAAAAGTGTCTTCAAACAAAACAAAAATGACCAAAAGAATTCTAACAAGCTACCATCCTACCCCAAGCTAACCACCAAATTTTGGCTCCCCCTTTTGTCCATAATGTCGTCCATATTCATGGTCAAAATGGCCATGAAAATGTTTCCAAAACATCAACCTTGATTCAAGCCTTGCAATCCTCCATTTTCCAAAAGTTTGAGAAATCATATCCCCAAAATTAAGCAATTCTATCCCTAATTCATGCTTGCCATAACCTTAAGTCTCATTACCATAAAAATTTAGTCCATCTTATCCATGAATGATGCTTGACCAACACTTGCTAGGAAAAAGCAAAAATAAAAGCTCCCAATTTGCATGCTAGGAGATTTAACCTCTCCCCTTAAGTCCAACTTATGGCGCCATCACCACTTTGCCAATTACTCATCTTATGCCATCTTTTATCACTTAATTAACTTAAACTTCAAGGTCACCTGATTCCTCTACAGTAAAGTACTCTTTACTAAAATTTATTCTAATTCCAAGTAAACCCGAGCCTTTTCAAGACTATATTAAGCACACAATAAAATCATACCCGAGCTAACACCAATGACAAGCAACATATTGATACTCAACTTTTTAGGATGTTACAAAAAACAATGACTTTTAGCGGCTTTTTTTTACAAACATCGCTAAAAACATGACATTTAGCGGCGCTTTTCTCACAAACGCCGCTAAAAACCATGACTTTTAACGGTACTTTTTTTCAAATGTCGCTAAAAGCATGACTTTAATGGCGCTTTTAACCTGGCGCCGCTAAAATCATGACTTTAGCGCTTTTTCACAAACGCGCTAAAAGCATGACTTGTAGCGGCTTTTTCTTCAAACGCCGCGAAAAGCATGACTTGTTGCGGTACTTTTCCTACAAACGCCGCAAAAAACCATGACTTTTAGCGGTGCTTTTTTCCAAAAACGCCGCTAAAAAGCATGACTTTTAATGGCGCTTTTACCACGAACGCCGCTAAAAACCATGACTTGTAGCGGCGCTTTTACCACAAACACCGCTAAAAACCATGACTTTTAGCGGCGCTTTTCCCGCAAACGCCGCTAACTTGTACAGATTTGCAATTTTCAATTTATCCAATATCATACCCCTCCTGCACTAAAATAAACCAATGACAGCAAATATAATATATAATTCCAACCCAAACAACAAATGTAGCATCAAAATGACACCAACTACATTAATTGTAAATGATATTTTAAAATAAATAGAAGATATATGATATCTTACAAAATATTCTTACTAAAATGTTAAATGTAACAATGCCAAAATCATCTTACAATAAGAACATAAATGTCTAAGATGGCGGCCTCTGCGACTACTGGAACATCTTCATCATAGTCTGAAGCTGTAGCTGAAGTTCTTCATACTTCTTGTTCTGCTCTGCCTCCTTCGCTGCTGTCTCCGCTCTATGCTGAGAAATTTGCTCAACCGTGCTCGCTTGCATCTGAGGTATCTGGTCTTTTAACCTCTGAACTTCAGCACGAGATTGACTCCCGGAGGGCATGTAATGCTGGGAGTTGGATCCAAAATATTGGGTCGGGGTAACACCAGATCCTTAAAGTCGAACCCGACCGTACCTTTCAACACCCAAAACATCAGTAATAATTCTGTTATAAATATACTCAAGATTAATAGAACTACCAGTCGAAGCAGTCGTACCTTTCAAGACCCAAAACATCGATAATAATTCTGTTATCGATATCCTCAAGATGAACAGAACTATCACTCGAAGCAGCCGCTTCATAATGCGCCTTCTTCTCCTTTAGTTTCTCCTAATAAATCAATCAAAAAGTTAGAAACGAAATATACAATATGAAGGAATGCAACATAACTTAACATTATTAATTTAAAACTACTAACGAAGAATTAAACTATTATAAGTAAACATTATAAATCCATTTTTAATAAATCAAATTTTATTAAGTAAATATACCATAATCTCTCCAGCTTGGATGTCATCGGAGACCCATCCTTCTTCCTATGCGTAATGTCAAAAAGCTGAACGCGTCCAACTTTTGACCGGTGGAGAGTTCCTATAGTGTTGTAGTAGAAATATAATTTAATAGTATAAAGTCATTAATATTTGACAGAATTAATAAATTATAATACGTCGGCCTCATTCTGAAGCAAAACTTCTCGACCCTACCGTATGCGTGAATTTTATTTTCGTCACGCTTGTTCCGACACGCTCACGATCCTACATAACGATATTATTATTACGTTTATAGTAAATACTATAAACCAAAAAATTTATAAGAGTTTAGAACTAGGTAATACCTCTCCTTTCTTTGAGTTCCAGAATCTAACCGCATCTTCCCATTGATACCTTAACATTTTTTGGGACATTTCGCAGTTTATCCTCGAGGCTTATTTCTTTCTTAAAATTTTCTTTTTTCAATATGCTTTTGTTGTCTCTCTATTTTTTTCCCAATGTCTTATTTATATAGTCATCGGAGACCTCCAAAGTAAACCTCTCCTAAAAAAACATAAGTTTAAAAAGTAAATATAAATGAAACTTCAACCAAAGTATTATAAATTACATTCATGTTTTGTTACCTTAATGCTCTCCAGAGCTTGATTTTTGTTTGCGTCAGGCATGTGATGCCATGACTCGTAATTGATGGGCAACATATTTGCATTTCGTGCAATAATGCCCAAATAGACTGCTAGAACTCGAGCTTCAGGGCCAACAGGCTGGCCATGACTATTTCTCCTTACTTTCACACATCGTCATTTAATTTAATTTGTATAAACCTTTAAGCAGCGTACGCCTGCGACCTCTGCGCGTCCCACCACTCTAAGCTGACCAATGATATATTATTTTTATATTAAAATTGAAAAATAAATCAATAAAAAAAGTCAACATGCATGTAAAATAATTTAATTTTACTTTGCAATTCTCTGAGCTCATCATCTATGTCAGCACATTAGAGGATCCAACTATTGTTTGTTGTTCACTATTGCCCTCTTGAAATTTGCGTGATTCTGCATAATATTTAAATCTCGTAACCTTCTTCTACTCATTTTCCTTGCAATACACGTAAGCAGTTGAAATATTAGTAACAAATAACAACAATAATGGTACATATAAAATATTTAAATTACATAAAATGACCATGATTAAAATTATAATATTAAATATAAATTAAAAAATAGTAAAATCTTACTACATCATAATTCGTAAATATCTTCGTCCACGTCATGACGAACCCATTGAAATTGTGCACTAGTATTAGGGATATTTTCATCTAAGTTTTGCTCTGGAAAAGGCAGAGTTTCTGATCTTTCGACGATGTCATCTCTACTTCCTTGCCCATGTTGAACAAGTCTCTAGGAGTATTTCAAGTACAATGTACCAACCCTCATCGGTTAGATCTTCCGAGTAAAAACTTGTTTCACTTGAGAAGAAAACACATACGGCTCGTCTATCGCTTGCTCTCGGTGTGAATCAATCGAGAGAAATTCACCATTGTAAAACCATATTGATCTTTTTAATTTCATGAGTCGTATTCACATCCGCCCATTCACCTCGAAACAAGACAACTTTCCATTTCCGTAATAATCCAACTCAATGATGTCGATAATAAGTCCGAATACTCAGATTCCCTCGGCGGGATTCTTGTCCCTAGCACTAGAATAACTCATAATTGAAGAATTAACAACAATTCCGCAATTTTGGGTTCTCCTCAACCTCTCACGATACCTTGTATGAAATATGTATCCGTTGATGAGGAATGTAACACCCCAAACCCGGTCAGCACACCACAACCGGATCTGGCATGTCACAGAGTGATAACCTTTTTAAGACAAAAATTTGTCAGATAATTTTCTTAGAAAACCCTTTTAGAAATCCTTGCTTAATGTCCAATTATTGTTGCAAGTTTTTTGAAAACATTCAAGTTATCTTTGTTATCATATTTTAGGTGATGTTACCTGATGGCAACGCTTTAAAGAAAAACGAAGGAGTTATAGTTTTGAAAACATTGCATTCTGCCGGTTAGTTAATAAAACCATTTATCCCACATAGTTAAAATAATAGCAATAATAAAAATAACCAAAACAAATCTTAGCGGCCTTATTACATAGCCCAAAACCAAAATTTAAAATTTAAATAGTAACTAAAGAAATCATAGTCCAACGAACATGCATGGCCGCCTCGAGTCCTCCCGGCTCCATTTCCACAATCTACTCATCTGCAAAATATAAGGGAAGGGGTGAGTCACCAAGACTCAGTGTATAAATCCCCAACCCGATAGTGCATTCACTTACACAAACTATCAGTAGCAATAGGCAAACCATGCAAAACATGAAACCCATAACCTAGCCATCCAAACACCTTTAGCTACCTCGTATGGTCAAAACCACTGGTAGTCAAAACCACTGGTGACCGTAGTCACAAATATATTGGTGTGGTCAAAACCACTGATGACCGAAGTCACAAATCAAGTGATGGGGCCAACTCATCGTGTGGTCAAAACCACCGATGACAATCCCAAATAATCTCGTGGGGCCAACCCATCGTGGTACCAAACCACCGGGACAAGTCACAAATCGATATGTGGTCAAAACCACCGGTGGTCAAAACCACTGGGACTTAGTCACAAAATATAATATCAAGACGGGGCCAACTCGTCGTGTGGTCAAAACTACTGGTGATAGTCCAAAATAAATCATCCCCCTCCTCTCATCAAACTCATCATCATGTTCATAACATACATGCCATAGTATCGAATAATCATGCATTTAACATATAATATAGCATCCAACAGATCATGATGATGTATACAAAAGATCGCATAATAGGGGACTTACCAGTTTCTAAGCTCATACCCACAAAGCATATTCACTGATTCAATAGTTATAACGGTAACACAATAAGCATATTATACTAAATAAGAGTGTGTAAGAGTTACACACATGTCTATACGTAGATCTAATACGGAATCCCGAACTACGCGAAACTACTGAGATCCCAAAACGTGGCTTTTCTTCCTTCCTACAATCGGCCACTACTTGTTAGTAACCAAAAACCCATTCGGCAAAACTAACAATCCCGAGGGATATGTCGCACAAAGGTAATACTCACCTTAATGCTGATTTGGTCTCCTACCAAATCCCGAAATTTCGTGATAAATCCCCCTTGCAATCAGCCAACACTAGCACACACAAAGGTTAGCCTTCGGCTTTTGATCAATTAAGGAATAGATCTTGAGATGTTAAAACCCTTACCTAGATCGACCACCAATCCTGAAGATTTACTGCGTTTGGCTATACTCCTCCCTACAATCGATTTTAACATACCATTAAGAATCCAAAGGCCATTCGGCCAAAACATAAATTCTGAAACCAAATAAGTTTGCCGCCCCTTACCTTGATGATTGTTTTGGCCTTTAAACACCACAGATCGGCACCCCCTATTAGTGTTAAGGGTTTCGGCTACCACATAGGACAATAATAAGTTAAGATCTCGATTACCACGATTGAAGAAATATCAAAAGAAAGACAAAAGAGGTTCGGTATTACTCAAATCGGTCAAGAAGAAAAGAAGAGATCCCTTACCAGAAGATTCGGCTATGTCCCCAAAAGCAAACTTGATTTCAGCACTTAAGATGATGAAGAGAAATCACAAGAAGAGAGAGATTTATGAGCCAAGTATTCGGCCAATGTACTTGATGAAACCGAAAGAGAAACAACAAGCTTTTGGCTTTTGAAATAAAATAGAAAAAATGGGAAAGATGGGATCAAGATTCGGTTTAAGTGAAAAGAAAAGAACGAAAAAAAATACGAAATGGGAGAGGGAAGATTCGACTTTTGGAAGATAGTAGTAAAGAAGAAAATCGAAGAGAATAATTTCGGTACAATGAAAGGGGTTTTGAGAGAATGAAAAGAAAGGTGGGCTAAGATGGTTGTGGTTCAAAGAGAAAAGAGAGAAAAGCACCTAAGGTTAGGGTTTAGCACAAAACGGCAAGAGGGAAAAACCATCTAGGCTAGCCGAAAATACACTCCCCCTTGGCTAAGGAGATTCGGCCTACTCTAGCTTCCCAAATCGTCTACACCTCCTCCCCTAAAGTCTAAAATTCAGCCAACTCTTCAAGACTCCCCCTCCTAGCCGTCCTCCTTATCTTGCCTTGAATTCCTCCCATCCACTCATTCAAACAAGCTTGAATGAGTCCTACACCTATCACTTGAGTTTAGCCAAATCCCTATCCCTCCAACAGAGTCCCACCTGAGCACTCCTCCTTATAGCTTGTGGCGTTAAAAAGGAAAAGCAGGGAGTGCAATTCCTGCTGCTCGAACACAGGCATTCCCAACCTGCTTGTGGCGTCACTCCTCTGACACCCTAGTGGCCTCCTTGCCACTTTTCCCATTGATTTCTTGTGTCAAACTTCCCCAATAAAATCTCTTAACCCCTCTCTCCCTTAGCTCCATTTCCTTAAATGCCAAAACAAAATTCTTAGCCCTAACTCAGGCCTAACTTAGGGTTATAACTAGACCCCAGAACATGTTAAATGGACATTATGGATAATTCATCACATGCAACACAAGTAAAACGCAGAACCCCGTTTTAAGGATGTTACAAGGAAGGCACTATATCTTTTCACTATTCGGTTTGGACCTTGTGAAAGCTATTTAACTTCATCATTTACTTCATTTCGACTCCAAACCTATTGAATCGAAAGTAATTCGAGTAATTATAAATGTTGTGTAAAAACATTATTACTTGTCAATGAAAACTTCAATTGCATACCATTTGGCTTAACCATTCATGAAATGATTCTGTGAACATCTTATTAATTTCTCGTCGATATAACCTTCGGGACCATGAATGAGCTCTCAATACTTGTTTGTACTCACTATGTTAAAAAAATGGTTATTTTGTTAGAAGACAAAGAAATTATAATTGATGAGTATTTATCAAATTCTAGAACTTACTTCCGTAATGGTTCCATTAAATCGTGATGAAAAAAACGTATCGATGTGCTTAGACCCACGATCTATCGTCTAATTCTGTAATTTTAACTTTGTCGATCGGTTCTCCGAAACTTTGAAATAAATAAGTTCCGGCCAAGTTATGATCTCGTGAGCCCGACATTTCTACTTGGTCTGCATTCATTCTTGTTTCAACATCTTCCAAATACCTTGAATGTAAAGTCATACATTCCTCGCTAAGTAGCCTTGACAATTGATCCTTCCGGATAACATTTATTGCGGCAGTAAGACTTCAATTTGGATAGGAACCTAAATACAGTATAGAACATTATCAAAAGTTGTAACTAAAGGCATTTAGGTGAATGAAAGACTAATTTGCAAATAAATTAAGACCTTTCAATGGGATACATCCATCGATAGAAAATGGGTCCACCAAGTATTGCTTCACGTGGGAGATGAATTAACAAGTGCACCATAATTGTGAAGAAGGAAGGCGGAAAGATCTTTTCTAGATTGCATAAAGTCAGTGCGGCTTGATCTTGTAGTGTCTCAAGTTCTTGAGCATCTAAAACATTACCACAAATGCCTTTGATTATATTAGACAGATCAATTACACAAGACGTCACCTTTTTGGACATACAACACCGTATAGCAACTGGCAATAAGTCTTGCATCAAGATGTGATAGTCATGCGATTTTAAGTCATATAGTCTTTGATCTTTAAGACTCACACATAGAGATATATTTGATGCATACGCATCCGGGACCTTTATATCCTTCAACACCATACAGAACACTTCTTTCTCCATCTTCGACATTGAATAAATAGCAGGAGACAACCGATATTTCATATTCAGAAGTGCTTGGGGATGAAGCTCACGCCGAATTCCCATGTGGACTAAATCAAGTCGACTCTAAAGATTGTCTTTCGATTTTCCATCGACATTCAAAATAGTCCTAATGATGTTCTTGCAGACATTTTTCTCAATGTGCATGACATCAAGATTATGGCGTAATATCTGATGCTCCCAATAAGGCAACTCAGAAAAAATACTTCTTTTTTTCCACAAGTCCGCCTCATTAGGATCATCCTCTTCGTCAGATTCATCATCAGATTCATCCTTTGATCTTCTATTTCTTTGCGGGTTGGCCGATTGATTCAACTTCCCATAAATGAAATTCATATCTTTTAACATGAACAATATTTTGGATCCACCGGCTCGAAGAAGGAGCTCGAACTCTTGAAGATCATCAAACTGAGCACTCTGATATCTAAATCTATAATTTTTTGATAACCATCGACGATGCCCCATGTAAGAGAACTTCTTCCCATTATATAACCATTTCGAACATGTTTGCGCAGCACAACAAGGACAAGCATAACGTCCCTCGGTACTCTAACCAGATAAATTAGCATAAGCTGGGAAGTCATTAATAGTCCACATCAAAGCTGCATGTAAGTTAAAGTTCTCTTTTCTCATTGTATCGTATGTCCCAACACCAACCCATAGTTGTTTTAACTCCTCAACAAGTGGCTGCAAATATATGCCAATATCATTCCCGGGCCCTTTCTCTCCAGGTGTAATCATAGATAAGACAAAAGATGATTGTTTCATGCAAACCCATAGAGGTAATTGTAAGGAATAAGCACCACCGGCCAAGTACTATACGCTGTGCTCATGAGTTTGTAAGGGTTAAATCCATCAGATGCTAGCCCAAGCCTGACACTCCGAGGATCGCGTGCAAAGCTTGGAAATTTTGAGTCAAATGATTTCCAAGCTAAAGAATTTGCAGGATGCCTTAACAATCCATCATCGGTTCATCCATCATGGTGCCATGTTATTGACTCGGCTGTCTTCGATGACATGAAAAGCCTTTGAAGCCTTGGTATTAGCGGGAAATACCGTAAAATCTTAACCGGCTGCTTCCTTGACTGTGTATCTTGTTCATCCTCGTTACCATCCTCTGTATTTATTTTAATCCAACGGGATTGACCGCAGCATGACAAAGACCTTGTTGGTTTATCCGGTCACCCCAATACAACATGCGATCATTTCACAACTATGAATTTTGTTGTAGCCAAGGCCCAAATCCCTTATCTGTTTCTTCATGTCTTTGGACGATTAAGGGATTTTTGCAAACGGAAACATTTCTTGTAAAAACTCTAACAGCATTGTCAATGAGTTTCCGGTCCATCCTCCCAAACATTTCAAGTGAAAAAGACGAATACAGAAAGATAGTTTGGAAAATTTTGATCCCTCATACAGTTCCTCATTCATTTCACCAAGTAACGTGTAGAACCTTGCCGCTTCTTTATTTGGCTGTTCATCAGGTACACTTCTTCCCACTTCGGTGAAAGTATTTCTACCAAAACTATAATCATCGATTGCACCCATGTCAGGTGGAAATGACCCGAAACCATCACTGTGCATATTAAAAGCATCCCGCAACATGCATTCCATGTTATCATCTCTAACATTCTGATTGTAAGCACTATGAGGATAACCTAGATTCATCGATGAGGATGCTCCACTAGATGTACACTCTCCATGAAAAATCTATTTTTTGTACCCCCGGACAAAGCCATCAACAACTAGATGTTCATAGACAACTTCACGATAATGCCAATTGGTATTGCAACACTTATCACACGGGCAAAGAATCATATTCTCTTCGCTTGCATTTTGAAATGCAAAATTCAGAAAAGTTTCTACTCTATTTCGATGGTTGTTGCTTACCCTTGACAAATTCATCCAAGTCCTATCAATTTTGTAGTTGTTAAAGTCTAAAGTTGACAATAAATTACACGGCTAAATTGTTAATTTATAATTTACGTAAGTAATAATAATTTCATATATATAACTGAGTAGATAGAAAACATTACTAATAATAAACAACAATAATAAACAACAATTTAGACAGAAATTCTTTAAGATTCATCATACGTGGTATTGTTACACATAGGGAGGATCCGATATAAGGCAACCCATTAGGTTTCCAGCCTATATACTTTGAATCTTTTTTATTTTGGACAGCAATAGAACAAACAACATATATACCAACCAAGCAAGTTAATAAACCGCAATTTGAACAGCAATTTAGCAAATTAAATATACATGCTTACAAATTGTAAATTGGATGGCAAAGTCGATTCCAGCAACTACTGTTGTGTTGAGCAAAGGATGCCCGGAACTTTTGAGAAGCTACAAGAAGAATAAAAAAGAAACTCCATAAAATCGAAAATAATAAAATAAATGAAAAATAAAACGGTATAAATAGCAAAAGTACGAGTGAATTAACTTACATGACGAGTAAGAATGGTGCAAAACAAATTGAACTACAGCAAATACTAAGTATTTTTCCCTTCTATGAGTCAATAACAGAACTTTGTCTATAACATTGTCAGGGATAAAATTACAACTGCAAGCAATGATGATAAGGTAATGATCACCCAAACCAAAATATTAAAATAAAATTTATAAAACACAGAAAATGCCAATAATAAAAAAAAACCTGATGTAATTAAATGATGTAAACCAAGCACTAAAAATGAGGATATATCATGACCTAAAAGCATCAACAATTTGATAGGCATCTTATTTTAAGTCGCCATTAACAAAAAATCAAATCGTAAAATCGAAATGAGTTGTATAGTTGAATATTTGATAAAAGTTCAATAGAAAAGAAAGTAGTCCCACATCCTACCACCAAACACCGAGAATATATTCTAACTCTAAAAGATTCATGGTTTGACTTGACATTTGACAAAATGATAAAGAAGTAATTCAAAAGAAATAAAACAGTGGCTAAAATTCTTGCAAGCCTTGGACATGATGCAGTAGGTGCATATATATTTATATGTTCTTTTTTTCCTTGCAAGCCACTAATGAGATTTAAACTTTCTGACACCAGTCCCTGGGTTATTCGGTTCCTCACATGTACAACACATCAAAACCACAACATAATATATCAAACACAAGTGGATTCACACTCAAATCATTCTAGAACATCTATCACTTAAAAAGTAAACAAAATGATAGGTTCTAGAATTTGGACCAACCTCAAGAATCTGGCGCCATTCTTTTCCGATCAAGCGCATCGAGATACAAAAATGGGTCATGTTAAGTATGCATCGCTTCATAATAAAATTTAAGAACAAGTAAATGAAAGACAGTTAAACATATACAGAGAAATATCTACTAACCTTGTGCAATACAATATCAAAAAGACCACAGTGCGAGAGAGGTCTATTTTGATCAATTGCAACAAATATTATCCCTTATTCCGCACCATTTTCAACATTTTACTCATTACTAACATGAAAGAAAGAAACAAAACAAAGAATGACCCTTTATGCTAACCACAAAAGACAAGCTTTTTCTCTTATTAGGGGGCACAACTTAAACAAATTTTAAAAAGCAAAACGAAAAATGAACTCATATTTTAATATTAGAAGCGAATCACGGTCCAGGTACTGAAAAGAAAAGAAACTTGCCATAGATCCATGTAGTAAGTAATGATAAATATCTCCATGTATTAATTCATAAGCTTTGTAATTTACTAAGCATCATTGTTGATACTATTCAAAACATCTAAGTGGACACTTAACAGAGAAGAGGAAACAGTCCATGTTAAATATGTTACATTTCTAACACTAAAAATCCAATGAGGTATATTATGGAAACCAAAGATCTCAATCCACAGTATATGAACATATGGCATAAAATGGAAAAAAATCTAAGAGTCCAAAGTAGCAGAAATGGAAACTTACAGATTCAAACTTATTTCTAATTTGCCCACATTTTCCCAGTATCCAAACATTCCATGAATCAAAACCCATAATCAGATCTACTAGATAAAGCTCAACCCCCCCAACAATAACAAATCTAACAAAAATAGAAAGAAAAAAAGTTGGGTCATTATTGCTATTTTTTGAGCTTTCAAATTGAGAAGTTCATAAGAACCCTAAACCTCCTTCAAAATTCAATCTTCAACTTTCAAAACAAATAAACATACAAATAAATATATAAACAAATAAAATAAAATATATTAATACCTTAACAATGGAGTTAGGACCCATATATCTGTTCTCCAGTTTTTGCCCTTCTCTGGAGAGAGAAACCTCCATGCCGAGAATCAAAATTCAGAAAAGAGGATACTATTCAAAATTCAGCTAAGCATAATATCCATGCCGACAATCAAACAAATATAATTTGGGAGACGACATACAGAATTCTCAACAACAGTAAATAAATACCTGGTGGGGAAAGTAATCAAATTGGGGAAGAAATTGCACCAGAATCGAATAAGAAATTAGGGATTCGGAGGGGAATTGTAGAGGGGGATGAACAAATTAGCGATTTCAAAAGTTAGAAAAAATGGGGAACTATCGAAATGACTTAAGGTTTTTGCGTCCTTAAATTGGCTGTAAAAAGAACGATGCCGTTTATGTAAAATTTATCCCTATTGTTGCGCTTTTAAATAAACATACAAAATAAATTACAAAAACGCAGTCGTTTCCTCTCAATTTTGCGGCGTTT
The DNA here is from genome assembly GCA_025506655.1 of Gossypium rotundifolium. Lineage (NCBI taxonomy): Eukaryota > Viridiplantae > Streptophyta > Magnoliopsida > Malvales > Malvaceae > Gossypium > Gossypium rotundifolium. Next base: position 478,878 of record CP106730.1, on the reverse strand, counting down.
TTGGCAAAAATGCCACTAATAAAATATACCAAAACGGCGCCATTTTATAAATATTAGTGGCGTTTTCTGGCTAAAACACCGGTAAAACATAACTTTTGTGGCGTTTTGACTAAAAAGCCACTAAACATTTCAGCGGAAAACGACATCGTTTTGTTATTTTCATATATTACTGGCGTTTTTCTAAAAAAACGCAACTAATAGGTAACTTGTTAGTATTGTTTTATTTATTAGATTTATTCTTTAATAAATAAATTTAATTTTAGAAAATTGAAAAGTAGACATTTATTTACTTATAAATATTTTTAGTTTTGTATATATCTTTATAGAAATTAAACATTCAAATATATATATTTTTCAAGATTTTTAGGTTTTAAATTTTTGTGTTTTAAGAATAAAGATTAACTTCAATTAAATTTCGATCAGTTTTGAATTAAAATTAAAATTAAAATCAAAATAAAAAATAAATTTATTGTTATTCCTAAATTAAAATAGAGAATAGTTAGGTAATTATTTTTATAATTTTTAATTTATTATAATTTATTTATTACAAACAAAACTAAATTTTATGATTTATTATAATTTCTAAATTTTAATAAACTTTTTAATCAATAGTAAGTGCTTCCACTAGTTATTACAAACATAAGATTTTACATTAATATTTACATGTATACACATCAATATATATATTCCTATGAAATAAAGTTTCAAGGTTTAGACTTTTACGGTTTAATATTTTGCGGTTTAATTGGTTAATGGTTTAGTGTTTGTAGTTTAGGGTTTATGGTCAAGTATTTAGAGTTATGATTTAGGGTTTAAAATCTAAATCGATATTTAAAGTTTAGGGTTTAGACTGTAAGGTTTATAGTTTAGGGTTTACAGTTTAGGGTTAAAGCAGATGCACGTCGATTTAATTTATAGCATATATTTTATAATTTTTTAATAATTAAATGAAATTTGATATCCTGCCTTCATTCGATAAACCCTAAACCCGTGAACCTTAAACCATACACCCACAAACCCAAAAACCCAAGCCATAACTAACCCTAAACCCTAAACTTTAAACCATAGACCTTAAACCCTAATTCCTAAATCTTGAAATCTTGAACTCAAACCCTAGTCAAGCCCATACAAACGACTAAAGTACCCTTAAATATAACCTTAAACCCTAATTTATTTAGATAAGTTTTGAATATTATATAATATTTCTTTCAATATTTTAATAAATTTAAATAACATTTTTAATTTACTAATTAATTTTGTTTCTCTACAAATGCATGGGTTACAATTTTTTTTAATTTTAATATATATAAAGCTTATCTATTATCTTTTAAATAATGTAAAATATAATTATAATTTAAATATAAGTATACTTTTAGCGGCGTTTTTAAAACGCCGTTAATATTCAGACATTTAGCGGCATTTTTTAAAAGCGCCGCTAATGCTCAAACTTTTAGCGGCGTTTTTTAAAATCGCCGCTAATGTTCAGACTTTTAGCGGCGTTTTTGAAAAGAGCCGCTAATGTTCAGACTTTTAGCGGCATTTTTCCCAGAAACGCCACTAATGCTCAGACTTTTAGCGGCGTTTTTCAAAAGCGCCGCTAATGTTTGGACTTTTAGTAGTGTTTCTAGAAAAGCGCCGCTAATGTTCAGACTTTTAGCGGTGTTTCTAGAAAAGAGCCGCTAATGCTCGGACTTTTAGCGGCGTTTCTAGAAAAGCGCCGCTAATGCTCGGACTTTTAGCGATGTTTCTAGAAAAGCACCGCTAATGCTCAGACTTTTAGCGGCGTTTTTTAAAATCACCGCTAATGTTCAGGGTTTTAGCGGCGTTTTTGAAAATCGCCGCTAATGTTTAGACTTTTAGCGGCATTTTTCCCAGAAACGCCACTAATGCTCAGACTTTTAGCGGTGTTTTTCAAAAGCGCTGCTATTGATCGGACTTTTAGCGGCGTTTTTAGAAAAGCGCCGCTAATGCTCGGACTTTTAACGGCGTTTTTAGAAAAGCGCCGCTAATGCTCGGACTTTTAGCGGCGTTTTTCTAATGCTCAGACTTTTAGCGGTGTTTTGCTAATAAACGCCCCTATATATCATTTTTAGCGGCATTTTTTAAATAAACGCCGCTATTGCTCATTTTTTTGCGGCGTTTTCCTTCAAACGCCGCTATTGTATAATATTTGCGGCATTTTTCTTTAAAACGCCACTAAAAATGCAACTGAAAGTCTGTTTTGCTGTAGTGAAGGAATTACAAAGTGAGTAAGATATCAGATTAAAGCTTACTGTGTCTACTTTAATATGGAAGAAGCGGAGAAGGAAAAGGAATATTATATTCGAGATATATTAATTTTAGTGAGACCGGTTACGAATGACTTTGGGGTATTCTATTCATCTTGGAAAAATCATATAAAATTGTAAAAAGTGAATTATGGGACATAATTTATATATATGGATTCCATAATGAGCCTATTATTAATAGAGACAAGTGGGAGCAATATATGAAAACTGTACAGTGAGATATTTGGGTTTTGGGTAAGAGAGGTCAGAATCATTAGACAGTGAAATAAGGGAAACTTTAAGGAATAAACTGTACTAAACGATTGAGGTAAAAATTCTGAAAAAATTATAGGAGAAAGATATACGAGTCTAGTTTCAAAGAAAATTTACGGATTTAGATTTTGAGTTTCCTAACTCGAGTTATAGTCAATTTAGTCGGTATGACGCAGTTGGACAGTTTCAAACTTTTATGCCCCAAATTAGTAGTTAAGCCTTAGTTATGAAATTACCATAATACCCTTAGAGGGTAAATTACCGAAATACCCTTAGCGGGTACGATTGTCAAATTACGAAAATGCCTTTATGTGCTGAATTATGGAAATGCCTATTGGGCGATTTGTAAAGTGTTAATGAAATTTGAAATCTGAAATTGCTTAATAAATTTGAATTGACATATTGCCTTATGGGCGAATAGACATATTCATTAATAGGCAAATGTGATATTTGTTATATGGGCCAAATGTGATATTTTCTATATGGGCCAAATGAGATAAGTGATATATGGGCCTCATGTGTTAATGGGTCGTATTGATAGATTGCTTAATGGGCCGTTTTGATAGATTGCTATATGGGCCGATTTGTTATATTGCTTAATAGGCCAAATTGTGTAATGGGCCAAATTTTAATATGGGCCTGATGTTGAAATTATCATATGAATAAATTGTTGTGCATTGTATATACATGATTGCATGGGTTAGGATATTTTGATGAAGAGAAGAAGGCTTCGTGCCCAATTTTGTAAATGGCTAAATGCCTGCGATTATAAATAGTCACTGGCCTGCGAATTATTATTATAAATGGCTAAATGCCTGCGATTATAAATGGCCACTGGCCTGCGAATCATTGAATTAAATGGCTTAATGCCTGCGATTAGTGTGTTGGCGGGGTAGGTTGACTCGATCCCCACAGGTGTGCTGGTTGGTACAGGTGGTGTGTAGCGGATGGAAAAAAACTAGGTTTGGTTGGGAAATTGCATTTCATACACATGTTATATTTGATACATTATTGTTATTGTAAATGGGCTTAGGCCCAAAATATTGCTATGTGTGTTTCGACCCAGTGGATGATGTTAAGGCGATTTCACACTGAGTTCTTGTAACTCACTCCCCTTTTCTCTTAACCCTTGTAAGTAATGCTCAGTGACGAGGACTTGGGGCCATGGATGACTCGGTGTAGGCCATACTTCAGAAATGGTTTTATTTGGACTTTAGTTTCTTACTTCATTTACTCTATTACTTTACTATTTTGGGTTATGTGTTGTAATAAGGCCTCTGGATTATTTTATTTTGCTTTATGTTTGACGTGTTTATATTTTACTCAAATTATTTTAAATGGGATTTTCTAAAATCATAATAAAGGTTTTCCAAAATCGATTAACAAATGAATTTCAAAATAAACTTTTACAAATATTTTTAATACGAAAATTTCTCTCGAACTATCAACGATATTTCCAAAAGTCACAGTTTTATAAATTATTACTTCAAATTTAATCGATCAACGTTCGAAATTAGTAGTATTTTATTAAATATCTCAAGTCAAACTTGATTTTCTTGATTTTAACAAATCATAATCTATTTTTGTACGACTAGAAAAGGATCTAACATTTTTTTTATCTCATTTGATATGTTTTCTTTATATGATATCGAAAAACTTTTTGGTGTGACACACTGGATTCGGGCCTAACTTCTAGGCCAGGTTTGGGGTGTTACATCTCAATACAAAACATGTTAATTTAAAACATCAACTAACAACAAAAATCACAACTAATAATCAATGGCATATCTCAAAATCTTCATTAAATTCTAAAATTAGGGTATGGGCTTGATAGTATACTAAGCAACAATCTCAAAAACGTAAAAATTATCGAAAATCAAACAAAATCACTTACCCAATTAAGCCTCCAATGTGCCGAACCTTAGATAGCTTTTCTTCTTTTATTTTCCTTTTATTTTTGGCAAAGATGAACATATAATGGCTTTGTTTTATGTTTGTTTTATTAATATTAACGTAAATTATTAAATACCATTTTTAACCTTAATTAAAACATTAAAAATTTACATAGATCAAGGCCATTATTATCCACTACCGTCCACTACCCTTGCACATTTTAAATACTCCCATTTAAAAAGGCAACAACAATTCAGCCCTTGCACATTAAACAATCAAATTTTCATTTTACGCGATTAAGCCCATTTTAATAATTCGGCACCCAAACGATAAAATTTTAAAACAAAAATTTAATACACACAAATTCATACAATATAAACACCAAAAATAATTTTAAAATATTTTTCTGACTCGGATTCGTGGTCTCGAAACCACTGTTCCGATTAAGGTCTAAATTGGACTGTTACATGGTTCTAGCAAGATCAATTGAAAGAGTATAGTCCTTACACAAGAATCGGCTAGGTTGAAGAAATAGTGACGGCACAAAAAGAATTCCGGCAATGGGAGGGTGGAATTATTCGGCTTTAGAGGGTTTGGAAAAGGTAACAAGAAGAAAAGAAAAAGATAAAATGTGCTTGTTTGAGGGTAACTACAAGATATTCGGTAAAGAAAAGAAAGACTGACCTATTTGCAAAACTCTCCAAATGCTTGAAAGCCACAATGAAAATTCGTAATACCCCCTAAAGGACCCAAAAATGGCATTCATCTACCCTCCTAAGCCGAATTTATACACTTCCCACTTCCTAAAACGGCACCAACTCTTCACACTTCTCAGCTCTTAACTTTTCTCCATGGTAACTCCTTAATCTCATCCTAAATTTTCTCCAAGATAAGCTCCTACAATCTCTCCTTGATTTCCTCCACAACTATCTCACAAGACCAATTCAAACTCTCCAAAGCTAGATTTCAAATCCAACATAAACTTTGGTCGTCCAATCTGCAAAATAAATATCCGAATAAAATACTATGCCACTACTCGAACCTTGGACTCCCTTGGCTGCTAATGACGCCACCTCCCTGCTCCTTAAGTGGCGCCACTTTGCCACTACACCACAAGCTCTTTTGTGTTACAAAACACGCATAATTATACACAAGTCCTACTGCTAACTACCAGTTTCCCCTTATGAGCAAAAACTAAAATTTTTCCACAGCTCAGACTCGAACCAAAGCCTCCTTAAAACCCCCAAATACACTCAAATAGCTAGCCGTTCAAGCACAACATGGAAATTAAGCAAAACTACCAACTCCTCTTTTTTGGGGCATTACATAAACGTTATTTTTAATTTTTATTTTGGAGACTATAAACAATTAACTTGGATGATTTTTTATTTTATTTTAGAGTAGGAGTAGGTTAACAATAGTCTATGTATTTTGTTCTAAATTTTCTATGCAGGAACCTACACGAGGAAAGCACTACATTTACGAGCTTTAACGAACAAGAAAGGAAAAACTCACCATAAGGCTACGGCAATGTCGCGATAAATTGGGTAACTTCTTTCTTACTCTTGACGGTTGCTCATTAGGGATAATGTGCTATCTAAAGTTCAGGTAACATAGGAAATTTATGTTAGGAAAATCATGTATTTAGTTTATGCTTTTATTTTTTGTTTTTATTCTTATTTTTCTTGTTGAGAGTGTGCTTGAACTTGTAGAAATACAAGTGATTGGTTAAGAGAATGCATTTAGGTTGATTGTGTTTACTGTAAATTTGGCATGATAATGAATGATTTTAAATTATCAATTATTAGACTAGTTAGTTCTATATATTACACTGTGAATAGACATTAAGTAATTAAGTATACCAAATGAGAGAGAAAATATAGGGAAACGAGCATTCGAGCATGAATAATAGATGACTAGAGTTGTGATTACTTAGTCGATTAAATTTACGAATATTGAGATACTTAGGGATGACCTAAGGTATTTTTTGTATAAACATAGAGCCAAAAAGTCAACCTTATTCATTGACTTTTAATACCTATATTTGAGCCAGAAATCACTTCTTGAGAAACCTCTATACAAAACCTGAGGCCAAAATGTGAATTGTACTTGTCCTTTTTCTTTGGTCCCTAAATTGCACGAATTTAGATGTTGGGCCATACGTATTGAGGGATACGTAGAGACATAAATGTAGTTTTGAAAAATAAGAGCGAAGTAGGAAGAAATAATGTGATACAATAATTATAGGAAAAGATAAAGTGTGCAAATAAAGAAAAATTCAAAAAAAGTCAAAACGAGAGGAAAAAGTACCAAAGCAATCAAAAAGCATTGTGAATGAGAAAATAGTAAAAAAGTCAAAGTGACCCAAAAACAAGGTCACAAAAATAGAAAACTCAGTCATTAGTGCACCAAAACTCGTTAAGCTGACCATTAGTTGCTATTATCATACTGTGACTTCCTACATGGAGAAATATGAAAGGTGAGAGAATAAGAGATAAGACAGTGAGCTGGAAAAGGACACTAAAAGGGGTGCATAGAGAACAATGCGATGTGTCAAACTAATTTTGTGCTTGAAACCGTTTTGATGCTCCCTATTCTTTAATTCCATACCAACCTTCAGCCTCGAACGTTACTAGCCACAAAGTCCTATGTGACCTAGGTAAATCTCTTTTGAGTGGACATTGCATTTAGTGATTGTAATAATAGTTGAATGTATTCTACTAGTATAATTGAAGTCCCTATGTAATTTCTTGATCGACTAACATATTTGATGATCTTTTTGCTTATATGCTTTGTAATATGCTGAACTGAGGTGTTTGAGGTTGATAGTGGTAAGTCATTCACATAGCATGCCAGAATTATGTCTATTTACTATTACCCTACTTGTTTCACTCCAAAACTAATCTTTGTATCATACTTGCTCAAGGGTCATCATTTACGTTTTTTTTTTGTATGATTTCTTGCTTGAAGACAATCAATGACTTAAGTGTGGGGGAGTTTGATTTGTCGTATTTCGTTGTATTAGATTAAACTACTTTACTCACTTAATGAGCTCGTAGGAAAGCAATTTAGTTATGTTTCCGTTTATTTCTCACTTTCAATCTTTAGGCAATAAAATGAGTGATTTCGGTAATTTATATGACCTTGGGGGACAAAATAAGCCTAAAGGCTGACTAACATGTTTAGTGAGTGTGTAGGACATTATTTGAGGCACGAAGATAGTAGACTGCCCACAATGTGGCAACATAGAGCTTGGATATCACAACACAGTGAACAGAGTACCAAAAGGAGCAGTGTGCCAACGGTGTCGCAATACAGCCATAGGGTGTCGCAATAGAGCCCTAAAACCACATCCTAATTAGTAAATGATCTGTCATAATTTTGTTTAGCATATTAAACTAGTTTTTGCATTTGATGAGCTTGAATACAAACACTTTAATTAAGGTTTTAGTGAAGTTTTCGTTATCTTATTTAAATTCAATAAATTGTGTAATTTGAGTCTTTATTGACTTTAAGGCCCAAATAAGGCCTAAGGGTGAGCCAATATGCTTTATAAGTCTGTAAGAGACCATTAGAAGGTGTGCTAACTCGATATTGGTCGTTGTATTGTAACACAGAAAGTTGGATGTCGCAACATAAGGAGCAGAATAGAAGAATTTCAAGACTGCCTTCGGTGTCGCGACACAGCCTAAGTGTAACACCCCCTAACCCCTCTCCATCGTAGGATTAGGGTCACGAGCATTACAACCAATTAGAACATTTAATTATATTGCAAGCAGTAGTAAAAGTGAACTAATATCGTCACAATAATGTCTTATACAACCGAATTAATAATCATGTTATGTAATGCTAAACTTGGACTTCCACTTGAATTTGCATACAACAATAGTTACCAAGCCAAGATTCGGATGGCACCGTATGAAGCGCTTATATGGACGGAAGTGTCACACTCCTACGTGTTGGATGTAATTAGGGGAACGTCAGGTTTTGGGTCCAGAGATTGTGGTAGAATCTTAAGAAAAGGTTAAGGTAATTCGGGCTCGGTTAAAGGAAGCATCTGACAGGCAAAAGCCGTACGCAGATCTTAAGCGGAAGAATATAGAGTTTGTTGTGGGGGATCAAGTGTTCCTAAAGGTTTCGCCTTGGAAGAAGGTGATGAGATTTGGTCGCAAAGGAAAGTTAAGCCCCAGGTTTATAGGACCTTATCGGGTTTTGAAACGGGTTGGACCAGTGGCATATCAGTTAGAGTTACCTTTAGAGTTAAAGCAAATGCACGATGTGTTCCATGTTTTGATGTTACGTCGTTACCGATCGGATCCATCTCATGTAGTGCCAGTTGAGGAGGTGGAACTATGACCAGATTTGTCCTACGAGAAAGAACTGATTCAGATTCTAGAACGGGATGTAAAGGTATTATAGAGGAAATCAATTCCTCTCGTCAAAGTGTTATAGCGTAACCATGGATCGGAAAAGACTTCGTGGGAGCCGGAAGAAGCAATGCGACAGCAATACCCTCACTTATTCTAGTCAGGTAATTTTGAGGTCGAAATTATTTTTAAGGAGGGTAGAACTGTAACATCCAAGATTTAGGGGTTATGAATTTTTTCGCTTGAATGCGCAAAGGATATGTTGTGTCTTTGATTGTATGTGTTTTGAGGACTTTGAATTTTAGAATGTAGGAGAATGCTTTAGAAAAATATTAGATTTTTTTTAGTCTTAAAAGGGAGCTAAGCAAATTTGGCCTTAAGAAAATTGGTATGAGGTTTTAATCACAACAAGTCAATTGGCAAAGTGGTGTTGGCGCATGGGTGAATGTATGAGGGAGAGGTTGAATCCTTGGCTAGCAATTGGAAGGATTTTATTTTTTGTTCTCTTTCCTATTGTGTCGGTCAAGCTCTATTTTTAGTATGGATGGATTTTCTTTCATTTTTGGATAGTAGACTAAAGGAAAAGGCAAGTTATTAGTTAAGGTATGGAATCAAGGTGTTATGGAAGGATAAGGGGACATAAGGCTTGATGAATGGGTGATGTTTTGGAAATTTTTCATTGTCATTTTGACCATGAATGTGGACGGTTTGGGAGCCTAGGGGGGGTGACCGAATTTTGATGAGGGTTTTGGTAGGTTAGTAGCTAATTGGTCATTTTGGCAATTGAGTTATTTTGTACTTTCTCTAAAGCAAATTTTCTTTCTCCACCTTTCTTCTCCTAAATAATGCATTCTTAACAATAGGTAAACATATTTTATTCTTTTCTCTTTTCTATTGGTCATTCCATTTTGACCATTTTGGTTTAATTTGCCTATTCTCTCAAGTTTCTTTTTCCCTATTGCCGAAAACACCAAAAGCCTTGAAGACATTTTCTTTTTCTTTTCTTCCTTTCTAGCTAAATAAATCATCATAGCACTAAGGTCATTTTTCATCTCTTTCTTTTCTTCTTCTTTTCTTGTAATAGCCGAAACCTTCCTTCCATTTTCACTATAGCCATAACATCTAAAACCTCCCTTCTATTCTCTTTGAAAAGGCCAATCTTCTTCTTGTCACCAAGTTTCAATTTCATCACACCCCATTCTCTTCTCTTTCTTCTTCAAAGTCAATCATTCTCCTATATAGTAGAATCTCTTTGTAATATCAAGTAAGGGTGCAATCGATTTTAGCGTTAGTGGTAAGGTTTAACCGCTCATTGCCTTTCTTCCCTTTCTTCTTTTGGATTAGCCGATTTTAGGACTCTAATCCTTTTATTCTCTTTGGTCAAACCTTAAAGGAGGATTTCAAATTCTTTTTGTAGCCAACGATTAAGGAGAGATCCATCTGGATTTAAATATTCAAGGTAAAGGATTTTTATATTATCGGTTATATCGCTTTTAGATGGACTACTAATCGATTTTGTTTTGGGGACTCTACTGCTCGATTATTATTTTTCGTGAACGTAAGATTTTGGGGCAAACAAAATAGGTTCGAAAAGAAGCGAAGGAGTGTTTGGAAGAGGGGTGGTTCCGCTATACCTCAAATTTCAAACGAAGGGTCAGACGGGATCCGAGACTTTCCATCGAAGTTGTGGACCCTCCGCCAACGAAGATCGATTATTTGAAGTCGACGATACCGAGCCATTATTTGTTCATGGTTTTCATCGGGTTATGAACCATCTATCGAGAGAAATCGCATATAATTGTTGTTCGAGATTCCGAGGGTAAGGATTTAGAATACTTATCAATTATATAGTTTTATAAGTATTAGTGTTCTAATTAAGCGTGATAAATATTTAGGTATCGATTTGCGGAAAAGTATAGTTCTCATCGTTATAAGGTGTGTAGCCTACACTAAATTTCGTCTACACTCTTATCACTATTTATCCCTTCTTGAATGCCAGAAGTTGGTTACATACAAGACTATTCCAATTATTAGCATTAGAGTATTGGTCCATAATCTGACTATTTATTTTCTTTATCTTCGATGATGTTAATAGAATGCACTTAATTTAAGGTTGCTAATTCATTCTAATTCAGAGTATAAGTTACTCTTATAGCCTCAATTTTGAGTCTACGAGACCCTAAAAATAGTTTAGAAATAGGAAAGGACTAATTTGGAACAATTTTAGAAGTTTAGTGTTACTTTTAAAAATTCTCAAAAACATGGGGCATACGCCCGTGTGGCCAGGTCGTGTAGAATGCCCTAGGCCGTGTGACTCTCGAAGTTGAGACACATGGTCGTGTCCCAGCCTGTGTCCTTGCTCGTATAACTCATTGACTTGAGACACACACACGTGTCTTTTCCTGTGTAACTCACTGACTTGGGTCACAGGCCCATGTGTGACACACGCTCGTGTGCTAAGCTGCATGCACCTAAAAGTACCTTAAAACTCAAGTTTACCATTTTCTACTTGCTTGGACACTAATCAACTCAATTACCAATCATTTAACCTATTTAAAACATGATTATATATGCCCAAAATATACCAAATTTGTCACCTAATATATCTAACAAATGTACCCTCATTGGTACCATATTTTATATGTTTAAATACATCAACAACACATCAAACATTCAAGACTTTCATTCATATCATATTTACCATATTTGAACTAACTTTCAACTTCTAAAGTTACTAAATTTGAAGCTAAGCACATACCAAGCATTATGCTAAGCTACTAAACTTCAAACTATCACATATCAAAATATAAACTAGGCTAACATACCAACATAGCCTCAACCATAACCAAATATACATTTAACCATCCTTTCACTAGCAACTAAGATAACAACACCTTATCAACAATACCGACAAAAGACTCTCTAGGTACATGCCATTAAAAAATAAGATATCACTACACTTGAGCTCAGGATTTGTTGTTTGATGCTGAGTCAGGGATAAGTCGAAAAGTACCTAGCCTACACACGGAAAATAAAACCGCACGCTAAGTATAACTCATTGGTATTTCTATAATCCGAATAATATAAATTTGATATAAATATGTAAACGAAATATGCAACAAGTAAGATATGTTTAAGAGTTTCAATTCAATAATATAATTTTGCTCATTCCTTATTCACATCTACTAAGATTTCACATATTCAAATATATATATACATATCAATATCATTTCATATAACATTTGAATATATCAACTCATGCAATGACGTAATTCATCTCTTTGATCACTACTTGATTTCATTTCAAGTTTGACATCTCATTTCATCATTTCATATTCAATTTCTCATTTCATATTCATTCATCATCTTTGCCATTTCAATATTTTCTCATCTCATATTCATTTCTCATCTTTGTCATTTCAATATCAATCACATAAACTTATTATTTAATTTCCCATATTAACACGACTTGAACTCGAACGGATACACGGATCCAACCAACACACCAGTTTGTTACCCAGTGCCTCATCGATAAATTTGAAGTAATAACTGAGCCCAGCGCTATATAAATTGACACCTAGTGTCTCATCGATTAAACCAAACCAAATTGGCACCCAGTGCCTCATCGACTCGAAGTCAAAATAATCCCTGAACTCTTCCTATCCTATGGCATAACATCTATATTCGACTTAGCCAAATACAGTTAATAGGGTTCCATTTCACTTTTCAATACAACCAATGTCTCAATTTCATATATATATATATACATATTATCACATATAAACATATATTCAATTCAATCTTCATATTTTCAATAAATTCATAATATACCAAATCAATCCATTTCAATCGACTACGAATTCAATTCAATTTCAAAGAACAAAAGTACTCACCTCAAGTGCTTACCATATGCAACAATTCAAAATGCAATAATTTATAACTTAGTTTGGATTATAGAAACACAAACCGTGAATTCCGAGCTATTTGACGTCGATTTGTCCTTTCTCTTTTTACTTGAGGATTTCGATACGACATTGGCTACGGAATAAAACAATTAAAATGTATTAATATAACACAATTCAATTTCACATTAAAATTTAATTTTCACACTATATTTTACTTATTCTTCAATCTAGTCCCTAAATCGAGACTAATTTTAACCTCCACATTTAAACTCAAATTTTTATACTAATTTCACTCTAAGCTAAATTTAGCTTCCTTTTTTCAATTCGACCCCTCAATTTTGAATTTTTCACAATTTAGTCTCTATTTCTCAAAATCAACAATTTATTCCACAATTTAGTCCTTTTCCATTTTAACTTAAAAATCTATCTATTTAATCCCTAATACTTAAACTATTCAAAAATGTCAACATCTAAAATCTTAAACAATACTAAAATTACAATATAGGTTAGGTAGCCCTAGGTACCAGGATTCCAAAAATGTAAAAGTTACAAGAAAATGACTAAATTGCACTAACCAATTTAAACTTAAACCCCCAAAATTTTCTAGTTGTACGAGACTATCTTATTCTTTTCTTTCTTTCTTTTAATTTGCATGCACTCATCTCTTTCTTTCCACTTTCTTTCTATTTTTTTTATTATGTTTTCATTTTATCATTATCACCATTTTATTATATACATTAAAGTTAACGTAAATATATTTATAATAGGCACATGCATTTTATTTAGCCCATGGCCGACCACCTATACACCATCATTAATTAAGTGGCATAATTGCTACTTTAGCCCCTTTAGTTTATTTCAATCTATAATTCAACTTTTAACTTTAACGTGATTTAGTCCTTGTACCACAATAGCTCCTAATTCGCAATATTTACTTAACCAAAATCTAATTCACTGCTAAACTAACCTAAAGAATTCGGTTTACGAGTATGGAGTCCTGAAAATACATTTTTGACACCCCTGACTATTGGGTCGTTACACTGAGGATGTCCTGACACAGCCCTGATGATACCATGAAGATAAGCATTCTGCCTTCAATGTCGCGACACAGGACTTGGTGTGTCGCGACATTGACTCTATACGGGAAATAATTACAAGCCAATGGCATTTTGACCGTACAATCAAACCTTAAGCACGAGAATGGCAACTGACTTAGGGTTAAGGATGATAGCCACTCTAAATCTATAAATAGGCTCATTTAACACATGTTACAGACAACTTTCAGATTGTATACTTTTCTTCATAGTTTTAGTTTTTAGTTTTCTCTTTTCTTAAGCTTTAGGATTATTTTCAAATTTTTTTTATTTGCTTTCATTGGGAGATCCGATATATGAAACTCAATCAACTCTATGTAGATTCGACATTATCTTTAATATAATTCAGGCTTCTCTTAAAATTTATTCTCTTGGTTAATTGTTCATGCCTATTTTCTATATCAAGATTATCATGTTTACGAGATTCATGAGGAACTAATTATTTTATGGGGGATTAGTAAGTGGAGGTATGCTTAATTAATTATTGTGTAAGGTTTTCTTAGCGGATCAGCTGCTTAGGAGAGGAATAACTCAAACCCTAGGCTTGAAGACTTTAGGAAGTCATTTAGGTGGGAATTAACCCAAAATTGGTAGGGCCTATCCGTGAACACCTTAGCCTCGAATCGGTTTGGACTGTGAGGTCGAGAGATAAGTAGTTCTTGTTGACTCATTATTCTGGTGGAAGATCGAAAAATCCTACTAGGGTATCGACTAGTTGATTGAACAAGAAACCCGAAGCTATAGTTAATTATGATTACCGAAGTAAGCTAATCACCTATGCTCAAATCTAACTAAGTTTCCATAACAAATCTTCCAAGTTTTTCTATTTATATTATTTTGTTTCTTTAGTTATTAAAAACTCTATCTTTATGTTTAGTTGTAATATAATTTATTTAAAGTACTAATTCATTATATTTGTGCTTAGGTTAAGATTAGTTTAGTGCTCACCTCCCTTAGGTATGAACCTCGAAGTCCTCACCTACTTCGTTGTAACTATATTACAACGTGACCTGCATACTTGCGGACACCACCTTTTTAACATATTTTGTGTAGGATTTTTACTCTAGACGTTGGTACGTCTGGATGCGGTTAGTAAACTACCATTAGTCGTCGTGACACAGGCTAGAAGGTGTCGCGACACCGATGTGACGAGGTCACTTAATGGTCTAAGAGTGTTTCCGTCTGCACAATGAACTTTAACATAGAATAGTCAGCTGAATTAGGTCAAGGATCAATGGTCAAACCTAGGCCTATAAATAGAATTGCTCTGAACAATTTATGGACAACTTTTTACTTAGTTTTATTATTTCTTTCAATTGTAACCTAGATTTATTTTCAGTTGAAGTTTTCATTTTAGTTTTCTATTTTGTTTTTTACTAGGATCAGATTTTAGATCAATCAACTCTTCAATGGATTACCATTCGCTCTTTTATAATTATATCAAGATTTTTCTTATCTATGTTTTTTTTATATGTTCTTGATGTTCATATTTTCCATCAATTGCATTGTATGTGTTAAATCCATGGGGAACTAATCCGGTAAGGGAGATTAACAAGTGGATGTGAGATTAATTAACATTTATGTAAGGTTTTTTAGCGGATCAGCTAGTTGGGATAGGCAACGAAAGAAGCAGTATGGCTTCAAAAGTTCTTAACCAATCTTGAAGTCATTCCTAGTATGGAAAAAGTATAACACTGTATCGTGATAATAGTGATGAAATAGCTAGTACCAAGGAAATAAAAAGTCACAAGAGGACCAAACACATTGATCGAAAGTATCACTTGATATGAGAGGCAATAGCAGTAGGAATAGTAGATTTGGTGAAAAAAGCTTCTGAAGATAACCTTGTGGATCCGTTAACTGAGACTTTTGTAACTAGGAGTTTTAAGAAACATGTCAAGGATATAGGAGTGAGAAACATGACACATTTACTTCACTGGGGCAAGTGGAAGATTTTTAGGGAATGTGTCCATATTGTAGTAAAGATGTAATTGTTTTCTATATTTTTGAACGATGAATAAATAAATAAAGTTAATTTCATATTTCACTTTATATTTTTTGTGTTTCTGTCTTTCATGTTTTACATACATAGCAAAATTGTGACAATCAAATATTAGCTCATTCATTGTGTAAGTTCAAACTGATGATAAGTGGCATTGTAAAAACGTTTACATTGTGAGAAAGATAACTTACTTCAGTAGATAAACTAAATAAGTTTGTAATCCCGTAAAAGAATCAAAGTGAACGTTTGATTCAAACATTTAGATATAAGTGGAGGCTTATGCTCTAAAGATGATCGAGCCCACAGCCAATATGTTAGGTACATAACTTGTGTATGGCATAGCTTTACTAGAAGCAATGGAATCCATAACTCGATCAAAGATTTAACTATATCCTTTCATCGACATTGTATGGATTGATAAATATGGAACGTGGCCATGGGTTGCTTGTTCTCGAACGAACAATTTATCATAGTCATTTGTTGACAGTGATCATATTAATCATTAAGAAGACACAATGGTGACAATGAGATAAAGTAGGATTGTATTGAGTAAATGTATTTAACTTAAAGGAATCAAGGATATCATATGAGGGTAATAAACACATGACGAGGTCATTGGACAAAGCAGTTGGATGAATTGTTTTCGTAAAAAGTATATAATAAGAGGTTTTTAATCATGGTACTTCTTGTGGACTGACTCCATAATTAAGTAAATTGCGAATTATCATAACGATGTTTCTGGATATAATTGCAATTACTAGAGCCTAATTATGTATGTCCTATTGGTCCCTCCGCTAACTCAACAAAAGCTTGAGCGGACTGCATTTGAATAAAAAAATTCTACAACTTTGAAAATAATTTAATTGAGTCGATTTATTTGATATGAAAATAAGTTGGGAGGTCGTGAGAATTGTTCAATTAGAGAATTTGATTAAAAAATTTTCTTGAAAAATTACTTTTGGAAAATCTCAGTGATTTTTGAGAGAATGAATTTTGATCAAACAAAATTAAATTAATAAAATTAATTAAAATAAATATGATATTTTTTGGAAATTAGTTTTCAAGTTAGACAATTGACCTAATGGGTAATTAAACTTAAAAATTGGACTTGAAATCGAAAACTGGAATCGAGAACCAAAAATTGAGATTAAGACCTAAATCTGGTCGAATCGTGCCCAGTATATGAAACAGGGTTGACGATCCAACTGGTGGCTGGACCAGATCGGTCGGGTCATCACTGGCCTGAACCGAACCAGCAATAGTCGAATTGCTCTATGTGTCGTGAGGGTATTGTGCCTACGATGACATCGTCGGGCATGACGGTGTCGGCGGTTCGATGGCGGCCGACGGATGATCGGCGGCATTCTTCGATGGTTGAGTTGTGAGAGAATTGCACTTCTACTTGGACTCTATCGGGTAATTTGATTTCAATTAATTATTCCAAAAATAATATTATTTTAATAAATTTAATATTAAATTAAATTTATTACTTATCTTAATAGTGTTTCATTAATTTAATATTAAATGATTATCTTAATATTAAATTTAATCTAATACTTATGATAAGTATTAGATTAAATTTAATATTAATGTGATTACGTTTGTTTTAGTTTAACTATCTAAACTCTCCTTATATAAAGAGAGTCTTGTGTCTTTATTTTACACAAACTAAAGTTCAAGAGAAAGTAGTAGAAAGAAAATTCTCTGAAAAATTATTTTAGAATATTTTTAGAGATATTTTTCTTATTTATAACTTGGCCTAAAAATGTTTGAGCGTGTTTTGAACTTAAATTTTGTTCCTAGACATCTCTAATCACCCACAAGTAATAAGAAATTCGTAAAAGAAAAAAGAAATTACGAAACAAATTTCAAAAAATTAAATAATTTTACCTCTCAACCTATTAAATTGACTGTAGCTCATCATAATCTCGTGTTAAAAGTTTTAGGTAACAATGAAACTATTAATTTATTTAAATTCCATATCACTCAAGTTAAAGTTTTGTTCTTTTGAGAGCCATAAGGGTAATGTAACACCCCTTACCCGAGACCGTTGCCGGAGTCGAGTACGAGGCATTACTAGACTTAACTTACTAGTTCGGGCATAAAAGTTTAAAACTGTCCATCTGCGTTATGTTCACTAAATCAATTATAACTCGAGTTACTGAAACTCAAAGCTAGATCCGTAAATTTTCCTGAAACTAGACTCATATATCTTCTTACTATAATTTTTCCAGAATTTTTGTGTGGCCAATTAGTACAGTTTATTAGTTAAAGTCTCCCTATTACACAGTTTGATAGTTCGACCTCTCTTCACTAAGAATCAATTATCTCATAATATACAACTCTTTTTCCTACACCGTTTCTTTCATATAAAATAGACTCAATAAGATTTAATTCTATATCTTGCACAACCTAATTCTATTTATACTATTTTGGTGATTTTTCAAAATCACGTCCTTCGTCTTGCATAAACTGTTCCCCGCATATAATTACATAATTTCTTTAAAATAACTATCAACTAGGCATTTCATAGCATCTAAAACATGTTCTTAATTAACCATTTTAATGGCTAATCATTACCAAACATTTACAAGCCAATCTTAAGCCATATCATAAGGACATACACACAAAATGGCTAAGTCCCTATACATGCCATAACTTAAAACATTCGAGTCACAAAATACCAATATAATCCTTTGATAGTGTGTAACGATCTCCGACGTCCTTTCGATCCCCGAGTTGGCTTGTAATACTATAAAAAAAATAAAGAATGGGTGTAAGCATAAAGCTTAGTAAGTTTACATGTAAATAGATAACAACATTCTTAATGAATTATCTTATGTTTTTCTTATCAAGATCACTTAAACTTTTAACTCAATATACTTAAAACTTGTATACTTGCCTTACCTTTTAACATGAATTTATCTTACCTTACCTTTTTAGCTTGAACTTGTCTTACCTTTACTTTGGAATACTCCTTGAATTTTCCCGTTGAACCCCTTGGAATACTAAGGATACGCGGGTACCTTTCCTTATGAAACTTAACCATTGCCATGTCTTGACATGGTCTTACGTGGTATCTTTGCCTTATGAACTCACCAATGCCATGCCTTGGCATGGTCTTACATGGGACCTTTGCCTTATAGTAACATATCAATGCCATGTCTTGACATGGTCTTACATGATTTCCTTAAACCCTAATGTCATGACATTTGTATCCTACACATTCCTAAGGTTCAACCGGAACTTTCGAGATAACTTTTAGTCAATTCATACTTGAGTCTTTAAATAATAAATTTACAGAATAAATATGTAAATACTGAAATTTAACAGTATTAAATGTAAAATAATAGACATTTATTTACCGTAAACTTACCTCGAAACAAAATACGATCAACTATATCAATTTAGTCCTCTATCTTTTTCTTTCCTCGATCTAACTTTGAATTTCGTTCTTCTTGATATATAATAGCAAATTTAGCTTATTTAATACTCACATTCATCAAAACAGTCCTTAACTCTTAACTTTGGAAAATTACAATTTTGCCCTAAACTTTTACATATTTACACATTTGCCCCAAAGCTCGGAAATTAAACTTTATCCCTTATTCTTATGTTTTATGACATGCTGATCATTTTTCCTTCTATGGAAACATCAAATTCTCACTCTAACTTGTACTTATGAACATTAGGTATTTTACCGATTAAGTCGTTTTACTCGTTTTCACTTAAAATCACTTAGCAAAAGTTGTTTAACATAATTTCAGACTTCATATTCTATCATAAAACATCAAAATAAACACATTTCACCTATGGGTATTTTTTCCAAATATGAACCCTAGCATGAATTATTGATAGAATAAGCTAAATCGAGCTACCTGGGGCTTCAAAATGTAAAGAACATTAAAAGCGGGCTTGGAATCACTTACTATGGAGCTTGGAAGCTTGAAACAAGCCCTAGCTATGGAGAACCCTTGTAATTTCGTCCTAATGAAGAAGATGAGCATATTTTGCCATCTTTTTCCTTTTAATTCCTTTTTATTACCAAATGACTAAATTACCCTTCATTAAAAACTTTGGTTCTTTCTACCCATATATGTCCATTTTGTCCATGGAAATATAATAGTCTAATTACCATTTAAAGACTCTTACTTCAAACTCCAATTTCAATCAAGTACTCTATAAATTAGAACCCTATTTAGCAACTTTTACAAACAAGTCCTAATAGGCAATTTAAGCATGAAATTAATAAAATTTCTTATCAATACTCTAACACATGTATTTAATCACTCGATAAATCATAATAATTAATCATAATAAACTTTTATAGCTTGGATTCATGGTTTCGCAACCACTATTCCGTTTAGGCCCTATTTCGGGATGTTACGGGTAAACAAACCATTTTTAAGTCAAAAGTTTTTTCTTTTTATAACCCTAAAGTTTTTTGAGTTAAATGATAATTTTAACTTTAAACTTTTATATAATATTTATATTAAATATATTGAAATTTATTTCAAATATATACATTATTTCTTTGAATTTGTAATAATTATATTTTAATATTTAAAATATAATTTATATACTCAAATTAAAATTTACAAATAATTAATATTAATTACTTAAAAATATTTAAAATTTATATTACAAACAATAATGAGTCAAAATAAATTAATTTTTATATGCTTTTGTCACAATGGAAACTTAAAATTTTGAAAAACCTAGTTAGTTTATGATATTTATAGCAATAAACTTTTTCCAAAAAGTATCAATGCTTTGTGTGAGACAGATCCTAAATGTTCTTGGCTTTCAACCGAACGACCTTCTCCACTATTCTCGGATTACATCACTTCGAGTGTGAGCTTGAACAATCACGAATAAAACACAAAATTAGAAACAATTTATTTATTTCAGTGGGAAAATAAATTTTTCTCAATAGAAACTGACAAAATTATTATTCCCCAAAAGTATAATTTATACTCATAAAATAAATTATCACTATTTTCGGATAGAATAGCAATATCTTAAAGTTGTATTATTTTAGCCGTACTAGTGCAATCTATTTATAAGGAGAGATAGAATAATCTTGGTTGAATTAGTAAAATACAAATAATACTTATATGATAGAAAAACTAGCCCTCTAGTTCAACTAGGAGAGAGGGGTGGCACACTCTAGTTAAATATACTAGGTTGTCACCCCTCATATGTATTATTGTCCTCACATGATTTTTGCATGTCAATCAAAATAGAAATAAATATTAGCTCACTGGTTATATAATGTTAAACTAATACTAAGCGGTATTACGTGGTTGAATTGTAATATGAAAAGGCAACATATATTAGTAGACAAACTTAAACATGTTTTTAGTCTAATTAGAAATGAGCAAATCGATTGAAATACTAATATGTCATCTATCAAGTCCAATTGGAGAGATGCCTTATTTTGGGCATCGGAGCGGATGACTCTCAGAAGATAGAAACATAAATGTAACTGACTGGACTGACAATACATTGGACAGGACCCAAGTAGAATAGATCTTGAATTTGTTTATAGATTTATTCACTTGTGACGTTTAAAGTGTGACAAACTTTAATCCTGAGTGAATAATGGACTATGCATGCGTGACTCGTATACTTTGATATAAGTAAAAGCCTGAGTTCAAATAGAAAAGGAACTGAAAGCTGGTACGTTGGGTATACGACTTCTGCAATATATAACGTCATTCATAACCCGAGATATGAGAAAATTATATTATCTTATTGGCATTATATGATAAATGAAAAGTAAATATGACCATGGGTCGTTCGTCTTTGTGATAAATGACTTTATTACTATTTGATAGTAATTAATTTTTCATGAAAGAAAATGTAATGGTTACCATGAGATAAAATAGGATTATATAAGGAGAGCAGATTTATCCCAAAGAGATTAAGAATATCCTATGAGGGTGACACACTTATGATAAGATCATTGGACAAGCACTGATCAAGTAACTTTCGTAATGGTATGTAATTAGAGAGAGCTTAGTCATGATACTATAGTGGAATGAACTTCGTGACTAAATGAGTTATAATTAATGAGCGAAAAGCTTAAATTTAATTATAAATCATTGAGTCCTAATTACATATATCCAATTGATACCTCCGCTAACTCATTAAAACCGAAAATGAATTGCATGTTAAATCAAATGACCAAAAATGGATAGAAATGAAAAACATTCGGAAATGAATGTGATTTTCTTATTAAATGAAAATGACCTGAAAATTTAATTTATGGTTTTTGAATTGTTATTTAATTAAATAATTAAAATTTTGAAAATGTAATTAAATTAATTGGTTATTATGAATTCATTGAATGTAAGAATATTAAATATATTTTCTCATAGATTTTTTATGGTAAAGTTGCAATGATTTTAATGAAATTAGAATTGGGTTAATAAAATTATTTAAATTAATAAATAATGTCTATTTTGAGAAAATAGAAAAGTATGTTCTGAGTTAAATTCAATTATAAAGTCTTGGGTTAAAAATGTAAGAAGCACGTATAATTAAACCCAATATATCATAGGCTTGAATCCCTATCATAATACTGTTGGAAAAACAAGTTTTAATTTTTTCCAAAACAAGATAATAGTTATTTGATTGTGATATCTAAGTATGATATTAATACATTTTGTACTTATTCAAGCTAGACCCAACCTAAAATATAAACCTAATTTTTTTGCTCAAACCTGTTCATATTTACAAATAGCTAATCCATACTCATTATAAGCCCGCTTATATTATTTAAAAAAATCTATTTCTATTATTTTAATTTAATATTTATTAAAAAATTATATATAATTATGTCAAATTTTTAATATTCACATTATAATAATATATAATATTAATATATATTTATAAATTACATAATATATAAAAATAAAATATTATAAACAGACAAGCTATTCAATTCCGAACTTGAATAATATCTTATGTGGATAACTCTTTTTTTATTATTCAAACTCAATTTTTGTATTTAAAGTATTTCAAATTTGGAACTAGGTTGGAGCTTGCACTTTACCCGACACTAGTTTAGCCCTTTGTTTCCCCAGTCGGCAAGCCGCTTATAATAAGGGCAAACATTTGACCAGAGGAATGCACATTCAAATCAAATTCAATGGATTTGATTGAATAACACGACTTAAACAGCTTAAACCTTCTCTTTCCCGAGAAAGATCACAGTTATTCTTTTGATTATAGATGGCGCTAAATTCAACCCAAATGCTATAGAAATCGAGAATCTTCAAAGTGCTGATCCCATGGAGGAAGGTGATAAAAGCACTGGTGTTGGTGGAGAAACCTCTACGAGGGTTTCAGCGGGTTCAACATCTTGGTTATTTGCTAGCCGCCAAAGATTCACCATTGAACTCAGGCCTGGTGAAACCACGATAGTTTCTTGGAAGAGGCTTATCAAAGATGCCCAGGACACGTCTCCTCATTTGACTGCCCCAAACACTGAGGATTCTCTGGTGAGAGTTTGCGGTCCAAGCCTATCTTGCTAAATTGCTTGTTTTTACTTCTATATCTTTATTTTCTAGGATTGGATTTTGGACTTTATTGAAATTAACTTTGCAGGAATGGAATGTGATTATTAATTCTTATGGTAAATTTAATTATATGGGATGGCTTTGGAGCAAAGTGTTATAGGTAAATGTATGGTTCTTTGAAATTAAAACTGCTTTGAATCCAATTAATTTTGACTTAACCAAACTCCTTATTGCTTGACATTCAACAAAAAAAGAAGCAGCAACGCGACTACCTATATTTCAGTATGGAATCTGATTAATACTAATTGTGTTAGGATTCCTTGCAGCCATTGGCTTCTTTGTTGTCGAAACTAAAAGGATGTAAATTCCCCTAACTGTCCATGCTTTAGTGGGTAAATGCTAATTCTTTGTACCTAATAGGTTGATAGATTTAATTAGTTGGTTTCTTGTTGTGGGTCGTCCATGAAAATATTACCTATGGTATCTTTTTAAACATAAGTCAGATTAATCTTGTATTTGTAGTGTTTATTGTTTTGAACTAAAACAGAATAATTGCTTAGGTTTCCTTTACCCAAAATAATTTTGGCAGATAACACTATTACAATCCGCTTCATGATCTAGAATGTTCTCTCTGCCTGGCTTATCTGTAAAAGGCATTTGCATTCCTGAATGGGCCTTTGTGGTTCTATAGGGTTTTATGATGATTTCTCCAACTACATTTTTTCTAATAGAAACGGTTATACTATACAAATCTATTTGTGATTCTATTGTTTTTGGATGGGCAACGAGGTAGTATTTTAGTTGAAGATCCTGTTTCATTTTAAAATTGCTGCCAATGAACCCACTTAAATGTTAAAATTTGAACAAATTACTGAGTGCTTTCTTGTTACAATTTAGCCTCTAGTGGTTCACTTGATGTTTGTAAACTTTAGGATGCCATGTAGGGTAAAGCTAGGTTAGCCAGTTATAACTATTCAATGTGGTAAGCGTGAATCTGGGCATGATCCTTTTTCCTTTATCTTATTTAACATCGCTTTATATTATGAGCAATAATTTCTAATTAATACTTGCTTTTGTGTCCTTGGACATAAAAAAGAAAGAGGAAGAGGCAATAGGACAAATGATTTGATAACCACATCTTCCTATATAGATCACTTAATTGCTACAACTTGTTCTCTATTGCATATATTTCTTACACCCCATTTTAAAATTCAAACTCTTGTCCTTTGTTTCTTTGGTTATCTAAGACTAGTTTAACTAGATTGGTCAAGTACTGATGATTTGGGATGTAGTTTTTCCGTAAATGACTAACAAAGCTGGAATTGAAGTTTGATACCTTATCGAATGCTTTAGAGTGGCAAAAGATTTAGTCTCAAAGGTTGCTGTGAATCTTTGACTTTTAAGGATGTGTTTGTGTCATAGAAAATGACTTAACGGAAAATGTTTTCTATATTGTCCTACCTTTGTTTGATTGAAAGCAGTTTGATCAACGAAAAATGATTTGGTCAATAGAAAATAAGTTTTTTTCTTTCTAAAATTGACTTACCTTTTTTAAAAGCCCAAGTCATTTTTCGAAAAAGAACTAGTTTATTAGTAATTTTATTTTTATATGAAAATTAACTTAAATCAAGTTTAATATTATTATATTAATAATAAAATTTTAATTTAATTTTAAAAATATTATAATATTAATATTCAATATTATTAAACATATATATTTAATCATTTATATTCAATAATATAAGGGAAATTATTTGGTACTGCAAGTGAAGTTTTAAGACTCACAAGTAGGGTCAAGGGGTTGACAAATGTCCTGTAGAAAATTAGAGATTATTCTCTTATATTATTTTGCTAGTTAGCTTACACATATATAGAGAGTAGTTATCCTAAGGTAGGAAATAATCCTAAGAAAATAATTACGACCTAAGAATCAAGAATTAGGATTAGTTTCTATTCTGAAGATCTCCTAGTAATCTATCCTTAATTTTAGGGATTCCAACACTCCCCTCAAGTCGTAGTGTAGATGTTTATCAAACTAAGCTTGCCAACAAGTTCTTCAAACATATTCCTGTTCAAGCTTTTTGTTAACACATCAGCAACCTGTTGCCTGGTAGGTAGATAGGTAACACTGACTTCTCCTAAGTGAATCTTCTCCTTTATGAAGTGACGATCTATCTCAACATGTTTGGTACGATCATGATGCACAGGGTTGTGAGCTATACTGACAGCAGCTTGGTTGTCACAAAATAACTACATAGGCAAATTATAAGGAACTTTTAGTTCCTTCATTAGTCTTTGTACCCAAACTCTTTCGCAAATACCATGCGCTAGAGCTCGATACTCTGCTTTTGCACTACTGCGTGCTACCACAGACTGCTTTTTACTCCTCCATCTCACTAGGTTACCCCAAACATAGCTACAATAGCCACC
Organism: Gossypium rotundifolium; assembly: GCA_025506655.1. Taxonomy (NCBI): domain Eukaryota; kingdom Viridiplantae; phylum Streptophyta; class Magnoliopsida; order Malvales; family Malvaceae; genus Gossypium; species Gossypium rotundifolium. Next base: position 453,121 of record CP106730.1, on the reverse strand, counting down.
TTTGGTAAAGCGTCATCATTGATAGAACACCTTGATCAAGATCCAGTATAAACCTCCACATTCCTGTTGTCATTTTTCTTGAAGTATAGGCCTTTTCCAAGAGTCCTTTTTAAATACCTTAGTATTCGATATGCAGCTTCTAGGTGTTTCTCCCTTCGGACATGCATATATTGACTTATAACACTCACTCTAAAGGCAATGTCTGGACGAGTGTGAGCTAAGTAGATAAGTCTACCTACCGGTAGTTGATATCTCCCTATCAACTTCTTCTCCATCAACATCGATACTAACTTGAGTTTAAACTCCATAGGAGTTTGGGTGGTTTGCAACCCATCAAGCCAACTTCGGATAGCAAATCGAGGACATATTTCCTTTGGGAGATGGAAATACCTCTTTTAGACCTTGCAACCTCCATGCCAAGAAAGTACTTAAGATTCTCCAAGTCTTTAAGTTCAAATTCTGTTCCAAGAAATTCTTTCAATTTGTGAATTTCATTGGTATCATCTCCTGTCACGATAATATCGTCCACATAGACAATGAGAATGCAACATTTCCCTTGCTCAAGTGCTTGTAGAACATAGTGTGAATGCACTGTCCTTGAGTATAATGTCTCTCACCATAGCCTTTGTAAATCGATCAAACACGCCTTGGAGATTGTTTCACCCGCATAAAAACTTTTTCAATTTACACACTTGGTTCTTACTTTCTTCAAATCCGGAGGAAAATCCATGTAAACTTCTTCACTTAACTCCCTATTGAGGAAAGCGTTTTTAACCTCCAATTGAGTCAATTGCCAATTAAGATTGACAGCTAGAGATAAGAGAACTCGAATGGTGTTAAGTTTGGCAACCGGTGCAAATGTCTCTTCATAGTCAAGCCCATAAGTTTGGGTGAAACCTTTAGCCACAAGTCGAGCCTTGTATCTACCAATATGTCCATCAAGTTTGAATTTAGTAGTAAAGATCCATTTGCAGCCTACTGTTTTCTTCCCTTTAGGTAGATCCGAAACTTTCCAAGTTCCATTATTCTTGAGAGTCTTCATTTCTTCCATTACAGCTTGTCGCCATTCATCTGACTTAAGTGCTTCGTCTATAATTTTTGGAGTTTTCACAGAATCAACATTAGTCACAAATGCTTTATAGGACTTAGATAAGTTACCATAGGAAACAAACCGAGAGATAGGGTGTTCAGTGCAGCTCCTTGTGTCCTTTCTCATTGCGATTGGAAGATAGATGGACGGTGATGGAGGTGAGACTCCGATTGCGATGGGTGATGGAAGTGAGACTTGATTCATGATGAGTTTTGAATAGTCCTCGGGTGGAGATGGAATAGGCACTGCTGTATCAGTTTTAGGATGGCGATTTCGTCGAAAGTAAACCTGCAATTTAGGCACCTATTCTTGCTGTTTTCCTTGATTAGAAGGTAGTCTCTATTCGGTATTAAGATCAGGTAGGATTATGCTAACTGGTTGGTTTATAGGAGAAGGAGAAATAGTATCTATATTTAGTGTAGCGGTGGTAGGATCTTGAGGGGGTATGATAAGAAGGGTATGAAGGGTTTCATCTTCATTTAAGGTCTCCCCCTGAAGATGAGAGCCTCCAAAATAAGGTTCATTTTCAAAAAAGGTCACATCCCGAGAGACAAACATTCGGCGTAAAAATGGTGAATAACACTTATAGCCCTTTTGAGTGGAAGAATAACCAATGAATATGCAGGTGTGAGCTCGAGGGTCAAGTTTTGACTGATTTGGTTAATGGTTATGAACAAAGGCTTTGCAACCAAATATTCTGGTTGGAAGGTTAGTAACACGGAATTAGGGAAAGGATTTTAGAAGTGTATTTAGTGGTGTTTGAAAGTTTAATACCTTTGAGGGCATTCGGTTGATGAGGTAGCAAGCAGTGAGAACAGCCTCTCCCCAAAGGTATGTAGGGGCATTCATAGTGAACATTATGGCTCGAGCTACAGCAAGAAGGTGTCGATTTTTCCTCTCAGGAATCCCATTTTGTTGAGGAGTGTCTGGGCAAGAACTTTGGTGTATGATGCCATGGTCAGAAAGGTATTGACTTAGGACAGAGTTAAAGTATTCTCCGCCATTGTCGATTGTGAAGGGTATGTATAGTGGAGTTGAATTGGGTTCGAACCATTGAGTGAAAATTTTAAAAACTTTAGGTGTTTTGGATTTTCTTTTAATAGATAGACCCAACAAACTCTAGTATGATCATCAATAAATGTTATAAACCACTTAGCACCGATAATGTTTTCACTCGACTAGCTCCCCATAAGTCATTTGTGGATTAATGAAAAGGTTGAGATTGGGTATATGGTTTTAAAGGATATGGCACACGGTACGTTTGGATAATTCACAAATTTCACACTTCAAAGAATTTATTCTTTTATTTCTAAATAACAATGGAAGATGTCTTTTTAGATACAAGAGATTTGGATGTCCTAACCTACGGTGTCATAGCATGATAGTGTCCTCCTTTGAAGTAGATAGAGCCAATCCCTTGTGTGTGTTTTTATTCCAAATATATAATCCATCATCAACTTTAGCACAATCATCTTTCTCGATTGCATTCAGTATTACACAACCAATTTCTAAAATTCAGCAAGCATTTTTCCACCTTTTGTAAGTTTACTTATTGAAAGTAAATTACAGGACAAGTTTGGGACATGTAGAACATTATCAAGGGAAAAATTTTCTGCTATTTTTACTTTTCCTATTCCAGCCACAGGTGAGTATAAACTATCAGCTATACGGATTCTAGAATTGTTATGACAAGTGGTGTAGGTTTGAAACAGAGTGAAGTTACCTGTCATGTGATCCGAGGCACCCGAATCTAGTATCCAAGAGGATTGGTTATTAGATTCAAGAGCACTATTAAAAGCAGTACCTTGAGTGGCTAGAGTCCTATGTCCAGTAGAAATACTAAGTATCTTATGGAGATTTTCAAGCTGAGTTTTGGTTAGGTGAACATCAAGCACTTCATCTGCAGCATTGGAGGAAACCAGGGCAGTTTTTTTCTCTTTCTGTTTTTTATCTGGATAACCATGAAGCTTAAAACACTTTTCCTTATTGTGACCAACGCGGTTGCAGTGGCTACATATCAGTCTGTTAGATCCTGAATCACTTCCAGCACGTGGTTTTTGAGTTGGACCTTTGGAGACGAGAGCAGAAGATTTAGTAGGCTGGTTTTCAGAAGGGATCATTGGTTTAGGTTCTCCCATCATGACAAGACGTTTTTCCTCGCGTCTCACTTCGGCAAAAGCTTCACCAATGGTTGGAAGGGGTGATCTACCCAGAATTCTGCCTCGAACTTTATCTAATTCATTCCTTAGTCCCGCTAGAAACTCATAGAGCCGTTCTTTGTTGAGGTGAGTCATGAATTTAGAGTGTTCTAAGCCTTCACCCCAATCTACCTCATAGTACATGTCTAACTCCTGCCACAAGATTTTCAGATTGTTGTAGTAGTGAGTTACCTCGAGTGCCCTTTGTCGAATGTCTTTTAACTTGAGTTTGATTTCTAACGCTTGAGAAGCGCTTCCAATATCAGAATAGTTCTCTTTAATTGCATCCCACATGTCCTTTGTAGTCTTGAAGAGGAGATAGGTCCGGCTTATATGGCCTTCCATCGAGTTAACCAGTCATGCCATAACAATGGAGTTGTTGAGTTCCCAAGTAGCATAAGTTGGGTCAGCTACATTCGGACGTGGGAGGTCTCCATTGATATACCCTAACTTGCCACGACCACGAATCACCATAAGAACAGATTGAGACTATTGTAGGAAGTTTTTTCTATCTAGTCGATGACTAGTGATTATCAGTGAAGAATTGAGGTCACTTTGATTGATCCCTCGATTGACAGTCTGAGATATTTGTGAGATCTCAGTTTCGGACATGGTGTCATTGAGGTCACCTATGGAAAAACGGAGAAAATTTTAGGAAGGGATTTTTTGAGAAGGAAGAAAGATCGAATGATTCCTAAGGCTCTGATACCATGTAGAAAATTAGGGATTATTCTCTTATATTATTACGCTAGTTAGCTTACACATATATATAGAGTAGTTATCCTAAGGTAGGAAATAATCCTAAGAAAATAATTTACCTAAGAATCGAGAATTAAGATTAGTTTCTATTTACGATTAAGATCTCCTAGTAATCTATCCTTAATTTTAGGGATTCCAACATGTCCTTTAGGGGGTATAGTAAAATGCATTGCCAATATACCAAATATTCATCTATATAATAAATTGTTAATATAATTTATTAAATTTAATATTATATTTTATTTTAATAATAAATTTTAACAATAATCAATTTAAATTTTAAATAATATTATCAATATATTATTTGAGAATATTTATATTAATATTTTAATAATAAATATATTATAACTTACAAATGTTTTATAGTTTAAAATATGAATATTTTAATTACATAAAATAAGTGTTTGTTTAAATCATGCTTAGTTTCATTTATCCCTTCCAACTCGATGTGTCATTATCTACTCCAATATATGTAATTTAAATTAAAACTTAATAAGGCATTGTTTATTATTAAGTTTATATAAGATATTAATTATTATAAAATAAATTTTGATTGTCAAAAGGAAATGCTCCTATAATATTTTGCAATAAATATATTTATGTTGTGTTTGTTTCATTAAAGAACAACTTTTAGAAAAAGTTCTTAGAAAATTTTGCCAAATAATGAAAAATATTTTACAGTAATCATCTAAAAAATATTAACTTTTCCGGAAAATCAAATTATTTTTAGAAATCATTTTACGGAAGTTGTTTTCAATGAAACGACTTCAATCCATTATGTTATAATAATTTTTACGGAAGTTGGATTTGATACTTGCCTTTGTACTAAAAATATCAACACATCTTGCTAAATGTAGGTCAAACATTTTGTTATAATTCAATTGGGTTTTGTTTCTTGTTTGTAATTTTGCAAGTATAGCTTGGTTAATATCTTAGCAATAGTACTAAATCATTGCATTCCTGCGTTTTTCATCTATTTAATGATCGCTAAAAATGTTCATTTGTCCATTGTTACGCAGGATGAATGTTGTCGAGATGACAAGTCAACAAGTAAACAAAATGGATTACTTGTAAAGTTTGATAAATTGGAATGCACGTGAGTTTTTTCCTTATCTAAGTCGTTCTTCTTTATTTACTTTTCATTTTTACATTGTTGGGATGCTCCAAAAAATGATATTCTTTCTTTGATTTTCTAATATAAAGCATGGTTGATAAGCAATATGCCAATTTTGAAAGATCCTTTATTAATCAGTCCAAAAGCTTTAAAAGAGAAAATGAGTAATTATTGTTTCCTCTGCCATAATTAAGAAGCCAATGTTTTTATTTTCTTTAGCCACTTAAAACTTTTTGTTTCTCATAGTAATATTTTATCTTTATTTTTAATGGCTTAAACAACAAAATGGTACTTAAACTATACTAGTTTTCTCAAATTGGTACCAAAACTTTTTTTTTTGTCAGAACTGGTACTTAAACTATTAAATCGTTACTCATTTTACCTCAATTGTTAGTCCTGGTAGAAAAAAAAAATTTAGCCAATCATAACTTGCCGCGTAGACCTTTTCCACATTGAAATTGGGAGGAATCATTTTACGTCTCCTCTCTGTCAGCTTATTCCTAGTGGAATTGAGCAACTCTTGCACCTTTTCCACATTGAAATTGAGAGAAATCATCACAAAGCTCTTGAGCTACTTCTTCAAGTCGTTTGTGTGTCCCTCGACCACATCGAGTGTCTTCCTCACGTCCCCTATTGACTCTTCGAGACTGATCACTTGTTCTTCTATAGCCGACAACATGTCTTTTAATAGGATTGGTTTTTGGCCCCCCAACAGGTCTTCCTTGGCTCACTCTGATCAGCAACTTCTTTCGACATATCTAACGGTGCTTTTGCAACCTTAGCTCGGATACCATTTGTCACGGGATTAGACTTTTAGTCTCGTAATCCGTGCGGCCTTAGACGATTCTTTTGCTTTAAACACTCCTAACTCAACCTAACCCCTACAAAATGAGAATTCTCGTAGAATTCCTCCAAGACATCAATTTATATAGCAGCAACAACTCGAGCTAAAAAAATGCTCAAAGAACAGAATAGCCATAGAAAAACAATGTACAAAAGGTGTTTGAGTAAATGCTCTCAATTTAGTATTCACTACTAAAGAATGAAATACAATGAATGAATTACAACTGAATGGAAGGCTCTTTATTTATAGTAAAGCTCCTTCAAATCCAACGGTCTAGTTAAATTTATATCTAAGAACGAGATGAAGTTTATTCCTACAATTAATGAATTTACAAGACTATATAATCAAATCATAGTCTAATTTTTCATATCTATTTCATTGGGTCACTCAGCTTTAAATAGACAGACTTCTTCATCAGTTCTTTGAATCGAGTCAATTCTCGTGGGTCAAATAAGCCTTATCTAACTAATAGGCCTTCATGGGACCTATTTGTGCAATGATCATGGTCTTTGAACTATGGGCCTTGAAACTTGAACATAGAAATATTGTTGATTCGAGATGGTCTTTAAATATAACTATGATAATTGAGGAAGGATAAGATGGTTGATATGGTTGATTTGTATAGTTTTTTTTGAGCATATTTGGATAACCTAATTGGTAATGCCACAACATGACTAGACCATCCTTCTTGGTATTAGATAATGAAGCTACATAAGTTGGTTTTTAAGTTTGTCTTTTTGAGAATTCAACTCTTAAATGGAAGAAGTGTTGAGAGTAAAAAAAAAATGTATAAGAAGTAACTACAGGAAAAAATGTAATACTTTAAAAAGAAATATGAGGTGACTTGGGTTTGAAGGCCCAAAATATTTAATCTAATTGAAATATTTTATATTATATTCTTTTCAAAATTATTTATAATTGATGATAATTAAAAGAAATGTAATAAAGAAATGTTTTTTCTAAAAACTAAAATTAGTATAATGTATTTATTATCACATATATATTCAAACCAATAATTGTAATCATATATATTATATATTCAAGTATATATATAAGATGAGCCTTGCACTTAGCTCTCAGATCCTTTTGTCGCGTATCCTCAAGTTGAGTTCAAATCAATTTACGAGTCAAACGTCTAGATACGTACCTGTTGGGCACCCGTACTCCAATCCGAGCTACATAGGTTAAAAGAGAGATTGAAGGTTAGGTTAGAATTTTTTAAAATGTTTTGAGATATGAATTAATAAAATAATCATATTTATTGTGTTTTGCCTTCAAAAAGAAAAAAAATGAAGATTCAAGAGGTCAAAGCCGATTTTTTTCATCTAGAGTTGAGCGCATTAAAGCAATCAGCTCTTTGAAATAGCCTCGCTTGGGAGGCTGTGAAGCAATTTTGATCACTTTGGCTATGCCTAAGTGCTTAGACTTTAATGGCATAGCTTGCCATGTCTGGTTTGTGAGGTTTAGTTTCTCTTTTTCTATTTTTTTAAAGGAATGGTTTAGAACTAGCTTTGATACCATGTCAAGAACAAGGAATAGTAGGAGAAAAAAGTGTGTTGAGGAAAGGAATGAAAGAGCATTTTTGAGAGAATAAAGCTATTTCTTTTCCTTATTTTTGTTAATTACAATAGCCTAAAAGTAGGAAACTATACAAAGCATGATATTAGGCCCTAAAAAAGGGCGTTATTACAAAAATGCAAGAACCAATCATAAATTATCTCTACCAACCACTAGTTAATAAATTAGTAGTAATGTATTTATACCAATCATTGATCAACATAATTACTCCTAAATATTTTTACTACATCCCTTGATTTCCACATAAACCATGTTTTTCAATATGAGCTATTATATCGTCATATAATTACAGATTTGTGATGCATACTTGTTTTTGTTTGCTTATTTTAATAGTTATTCATGCCATACTTTTTGTTTGAGAAAATAATTTATTAATTTTATTGTTGATTTAACTTTTTTAATTGTATATTGATTTGGTCCAGAAATGAAACAGTTTTGTCAGTGGCTCAACCATCAAGAAAACGAAGTAAAAATATGGCTGAAGCTGAAGGAGAGAAAGTTGGCGATCACGAACCTAGTAAGCATGCAAAAGTAGAACAGGGGAGGCTAAATTTTGTTGCAACAAATGCAGTGCCTAAAGAACAACCTTCTGCTTTCTTACAGAACTTAGATGTTAATAGTGAACATGATAAAAAATTGCTTGATTTGTTTAGTACTTTTGTAAGCTCTATTAGAACAACTACTAATATTGGAACTAAGTTTGAACATTTTTCATGCATAGGAGTCTCAAATAAAGATGCTTCTATATCTCCATCAAATTCAGAGGATGTTGATAAGTATAGGAGAGTAATCGTCCACTCCAACAATTTAGAGAATAATACAAACTCTCTAGCTACAGATGAGAAGTATGTGGAAAAAAAGCCTTGTAAAAAACTTGAGTCTCCTGTTAGAAAATTGATGATTGAAAATGACGTGGAAGGAATTTCCACTAAGGTAGAGCAGAGGGAGAAAACATGTGGTGAATTGCCAGATCTTAATCTTCCTGTTTATCCAGTGCAGTCAGAGGTAAGCAACTATATCTCCAAATTTCATCAAGAATATTTAGGAGTTGATCTTATTTTGTGAATTGTCAAATTTAATGGTCATGTGTAAATTCTTTGTTTAGGATATTCGTGAATGAAATGACTTTGTTTTTGATGAAATTAGAGATAATGTATTAAGGAAAAACTCTTTCAAAAGTATGTATTTCTTAAAAATATGTACATCTATATATACATGAAGCATTTAATCAAGTAAGGAAAGAATATCTCTAATTAGTATATCTAAAAATCAGGTGTAATATCTAAAGATATGCTATTCAATGTTATCAAATAATCGAAGGTTCTCAACATTCCCCCTCAAGTTGGTGCATAGATATTTTGCATGCCCAACTTGTAAAGAAGATTATAATAAGTCTTACAGTTGAGCCCTTTAGTAAAAACATTAGCCAACTATTTTTCGGATGCTAGATAAGATAGACTTAAGGCACTGCTGACTACTTTTTTCTTGATAAAATGACGATCTATTTTGATGTGCTTGGTTTTATCGCGCTGCATTGGATTTTGATCTATGCTGTGGCCTTTTATTGTCATGGTACAAGGTTGATCCATTTTCGTTCAACAAACTTAGCTCTTCCAATACCTTTTCTAGCCATAAAAGCTCACAAACACCTTGAGCCATGCCTCTGCACTTGATCGAGCCACAACACTTTGTTTCTTGCTCTTACAAGTGATTAAGTTCTCTCTAGAAGTGTACAATAACCCATTATAGACCTTTTGTCATCAAGTGAACCAGCCCAATTTGCATTTGTAAATATTTCTATCTTGAGATGACTATTTTGGAGAAGAATATCTTTGCCTGGTGTAGACTTCAAATAGCACAAAACTCGCAATACTGCCTGCATATGGGCTTCGCGAGGATCATGCATAAATTGGCTTACCAAACTAACCGCATAGGCTATATCAGGTCGAGTATGAGCGAGATAAATCAATCGTTTGATGATTCTTTGATATCTTCTTTTATCCACCATTTCACCAATTCTTGCTTGTAACCTGTGATTACTCTCAATAGGTGATTCTGTTGGTTTGCAACCTAACATGCCAGTCTTTGTTAGAAGATTTAAGTTTGTTAGAAGATTTAAGACATACTTTCTTTAGGAAATAAAGATTCCCTCTTTCAATCTAGCCACTTCTATTTCGAGGAAATTTTTTAACTTTCCCAGTTTTTGATTTCGAATTCTTGAGCCTATTGTTTCTTAAGCGAGCAATTTCTTCTCTGTCATATCTTGTCATAATTATGTCATCAATATAAACTATATGAAGAGTAATCTTACCCTTGTGATGTTCTATAAAGAGGGTATGATCAGCATTACTTTATCGATAGCCAAATGACACCATAGCTTTATTAAATCTGTCAAACCAAGCTTTGGGAGATTGTGTCTTTTTCAGTCTACATACCTTTCCTTTAGTGTTCTTATCCTCGAATCCTGGAGGAAGTTTCATGTGATGTTGTCTTCTTTCTTGCTTTTTCAGTCTACTCACCTGATAGTGAAGAGTCAGGGCATAAAGTAGATTGTAAGATGGCGTCTTTTTTCTTGCATTTCTTAGTGTATGTTCTTAAATCAAGTCTATCCAACAATCCTCCACTAGTCTTTTCTTAAACCAAAGTCTCTGCTGGAACTAAATTCTCCCTCAGAACAGAATAGGGTGTATCTTTCATTTTCAATAACCTCCTCCTAAAGAGATGGTTGTGATGAAGAAAAGTAAGGTTTATCCTTACGAAATGTTACATCCATACTTACATAATACATAATACTTTCTAGATGGCGGATGATAACATTTGTAACCCTTTTGTGTGTGAGAGTATCCAATGAAAACACATTTGGTTGCTCGAGGGTCCAGTTTCCTCCCATGTCAAAGATGAATAAAGCAAACACAACCAAAGACTTTCGGTGAAACTGGATAATCCGTCTTGCCTTGTAAGGTTTTAATGGGACTTTTAAAATCAAGGACTCGAAGAGGCATCATATTAATGAGATAAATAGCAACCAAAATCGCATCCCCCCAGTAAGGCTTTGGGAGGTTAATAGTGAACATAAGTGATCTAGCAACCTCCAAAAGATGTCGATTTTTTCTTTTGGCAACATTATTTTGAGCACTTGTAACTGGACAACTGGTCTAATGCAAAATCCCATATGATTCTAAATAATCATTAAAGTTATACTCGATTCCATTATCAGTTTGCAAATTTTTAACCTTAGCATTAAGTTGAGTAGTAATTAATTTATAAAAACAACGAAAATACGAGAAAACATCACTTTTGGACTTTAATAAAAATACCAATGTCATCTGAGTGCAACAGTCAATAAATGTAACAAACCAATGATTACCAGATAAAAAATGCGAGTAGGGCCCCAAACATTCGAATAAATAATCTTAAAAGAAACAATACTTCTATTATTACATAAAGGATAACTGTTTGTTGTATGCTTAGCAAACTTACAGGCATCACAAATTAAAAAGTCTAAATGAGTTCTTGAAAACGAAGTAGGAAACATCTTGGCAAGAACAATAAATGATGGATGTCTTAACCGCCTATGTCACTGAATTATCTCCCGGTTGACATTTTTATTGTCTCCAACTAAGTCTTGAGACATATTGGGCGATCGATCTAGAAGATATAAGCCATTACACAATCTACCATCACCAATCGTCTTCCCTGTTTGGAGGTCCTGAAAGACACGTTAATTAGGAAAGAATTTTTAAGTTTGCAATTTAAGACTTTAGTGATAGTTTAACAGATAAGAGGTTAACTGGAAATTTAAGAACATGGAAGACAGAGGATAAAGTGAGATTAGGAGTACAAACAATAGAACCTGTTCTAGAGATGGAGGTAAGGGATACATCGACTATTCGCACACTATCTTTATATAGACAAGTAGTATAGTTTAACAAGCTTTTGTTTGACCCTTTCATATGTCTATTCGTACCAGAATCATTAATTCAAGATTTAGAAGTAGATGGAGTATTTAAAACAGTACTTGATTTCGAATGATTAGACTTGGCAATCGAGTTAGATTCCAATTGAGACGAGGCGTCGGAGATGTTGAATCTCATCCGAGGTGAAACTCCCAATAGAAGTGGACTTGTTCTCTGTTGTCACAGAGTCTGACAAATTTGTCTGAGGTCGAGTATTATCCCTTTGTTTTCCACCACGACCTCGAGTGGGGTGACCATACAACTTTCAGCACGGATCTTTAGTGTGCCGAGGCTTACTATAGTAATCACACATCAAGTAATCCTTGTTAGACTTACCACCCAATGGACCATCTTGGTTAGCAATGAGACCAACTTTCTCAGAAGATGGATTATAGAGCATAACAACACAATGACTCTCCTCCTGTTGTTCATAGGAGTATGCCTCATGGAGAGAAGGAAATGGAGTTTTGCCAAGAACTTGAACTCGAATCTAATCATACTCAGCATTCAACCCAGCCAAGAAATAAAAAACGCGCTCATTTTCCACCATCTTCTGAAATTTTTCAGCATTATTGGTACAAGACGCCTGAAAATCTTGGTAATAATCAAGTTCTTGCCACAACGCACTTAATTTAACAAAATATTGAGAAGTCATTAGCTCCCCTGTTTTGTACGATGGACCTTATTACAAATCACAAAAATTTGCGCATCATTCTCAACACTAGTGCAGGTGAGAGTAGCAGAATTCAAAATATTTTTGCAGCATCAGGTAGCAAATAAGTTTTGGAATATTGGGTTGCATAGAGTTGCATAACAAGAGAGTTTGTTGAATCCCATTGACTAAATGTTGAATCATTAAGTTTAGGTTTCGACGTTGTACCGATGATGTATCCCTGCAGGCCACGAGCCTTGATAAACAACAAGCAGGACCTTGACTGAGTAAGGTAATTATGTCCATCAAGCTTCATTGGACTAATTTGCAATGAAAGATTATCAGTTGGAATCATGAGCTTCTCGTCCTTAGACATAAGACTAGAAAAACAACTAATACCTAAAAAAAATTGCTTGGAAAATTAGGGGGAAAAAAACACCCAAAAAGAACACAAAAGAGATCCCAAGAAAAACTTAGCCAAAAAACATCACCGCTTAGAGAAGAATGACCAGAAGGGAGCAGAGAGCACAACGACGGCGTCTGAAAAAACACGGCAGCAGCAGTTGAAGTCCACACGCGGCGCATGGAACGAAGCTGCAGAAGCTTGCGACGGCACGTGAGGCCCATGCGTGGGTCTTTTGGTCACCAGAGTTTGGGGTTTCACCGTTGAGTGTATTCCGACTCCAATGGTAGGGGCGGTGAGAGAAAAAAATAATGCTAGGGTGGAAAGTACCAATTTTGTGTTTTATAAGATTTTTGGAACAAATTTTAAAATCAGAAAAAAAAAAATCACAAAAATCTGATAAAAAAACTGATACCATGATGAAATTAGAGATAAATACTCTGTATTGAGGAAAAACTCTCTAAAAAGTATCTACTTTTTAGAAATATGTACAACTATATATACATGAAGCATTGAATCAATTAAGGAAAGAATATATCTAATTAGTATCTCTAAAAATCAGCTGTAATATCTAAAGATATGCTATTCGATGCAATTAAATAATCAAAGATTCTCAACAGTTTTTGATATAATTGATTCCTATTTAGAATTTGAAATTAAATTATTATAATTAGCTTTCATGGTTGGAATCCTTATTCTCATTCCATAGATTCATGTATCTATATCCTACCATAGTCTGTAATAGTAGATGGCTTTCGCATTTTCTTAGTGTTGATGCTCAACTCTTAACTAGATGTATATTAACTGAAAATTTAGCTATATCAGGTTAATCACAACTTTCAAGTTTTGGAATAATATTTCTATATGTAATATTATAGATCAAGTACAAAAAAAATTAGTAAAAGTCATCTTAGCAAGCTGAAACTTACTTGGACTTGATAGCAATTAAATTGATCTATGAGCACTTAGCAAGTCAAGCTCGAGTAGGATGTGAGTAGATTAACTTACATGCTAAGAAATGTAGATAATTTATTGTCGTTTCTTTTGATTTTAAAGTTATATCTGATGATAGATTCAAACCTCCTGTGTTTTTCTATCAGATTAGAAACATACATGACATGGGATTTTTCTAATGTCTGGCTAAAGTACATGTGATTACATAACATGGCTTATGGAAAAAGAAATTAGAAAGTAATAGTGGCTGGAAAATTACTCATACACAATTGATAGCTGTCTTCTTTCTTCAAACCATTGATGGTGGAAATGATAAGCTTTTGAAGTTGGACAAGGTAACAATTTATATGTACCAAGTTCTTGTTTGCTGAGTGGTTCCATGTTTCTTCTATTCTTTTAAATTTTTATGTAAACAAGAACAAGACATCTAAGCAGTAGCTCTTTAATTAAGGAGCCAAATGTTAGCATGCATGAACTTTTGCAATGACCTAACTAATAGTGTTTTGGTTTAAATTGTCTCAAATATTGGTAGAACCCGTGGATAGAAGACTTCCAAGTTCAAAAAATTGTTAAGCAATACTAATTGGCTTTAATACATGAAGGGGTAGGACATTGTTGCCTTTCGGGGGCCAAAACTGTTACTGCTATAATATTTTAATAATTGAGCTGAGAAAGAATCCTGATAAACTAACTTCTGAATGTTAACTTCTTTCTACTGTATAAAGGTTGGTACATATTACTTCTTGTCCTGGCAATTTTGTTTTTCATCATTGTTGTTTCATAGTTGTATAATGATTTGCATGTGCTTAGACTAATTGAGGTGATCTTATATTCAAAATTGCCAGAAAAGTCACTCTTTGCAGTCAAAAGATGTTTCTAATTTGAGGACAAAAGGAATAATGCTTGAAAGGGCAATGAGAGAGTTGGAGAAAGTTGTTGCAGAATGTGAGTTGTGTGGTTACTTTTGTATGCTCAATTTCTTGCTTACATAGAAGTTGAAGATGTGTTCTCTATAACTTGCTACTGTCTACTCAATATTTGTAACAGCAAGACTATCAACTATGGAAGTTCAGGATATTGATGCTTCATCTACCACTATCAAAAGAAGGTTGCCTTGTGAAGTGAAGCAGAAGCTTGCTAAAGTTGCTAGACTAGCAGTAAGAATAAAATATATCATCCGTTCAACTATTCTTTAGCTCCTTTGTCGAGGAAGGGTTTCACTTCTAGCTAAAAGTTATGATTAGTTTCTAAACCATATTCTATGGTAATTTCAGCACTCAAGCCAAGGGAAAATATCCAAGGAGTTAATTAACAAGCTTATGAATATTCTCGGACATTCGGTGCAATTGAGAACATTGAAGGTATGAGCTTAGTCACACAGATTTGGAATTAGTGAACAGGTGCCCAGTGCATCAGAATCTGGAAAGTAAAACCTATTAGCCTAGTGCATAACATTTGATAGAAGTAAAATTTAATCAAATCTGACTATGGTGCCTTAAGGCCATATGAGCATGATTGGGATGCATGTTTTGATTATAGACCTATTTTTTTTTTATATAAATGTATTTTTGTTTGTGTTTGTGCACATGCATTATGATTTGCTAGTATATTTTCCCTTAAATTTCTTGTTGTGTTACATTATTTATTCATTCTGTACATGAGGAAATAATTTAAAATTAGTTGTGAAGTCAAACCGTGTGCCTAGGTTCTAAGATGCAGTGCAATAGAGGAAAAGAACTTTAAACCCCTCTAGACTAGAGGTTTTTTCTAGGGCAGCTTGCTTTTTGTTGATAAGCGTTTGCCTTGAAAGGCAAAAGGCACATAAAAGGCATGCATTATTTGAGTTCTTTTCCATGGAGCATGGGCATTGCTTCCTCTCACATCTGTTTCTGGTATGCGTTGCATCTTGGGAAAATGTTGCTGAAATGAAGTATCCAATAATAAGATGTAAAGGAGTGGGAAAAAATGCTTATAATGCCGTATCAGGCTTTTGCCTTGACTCATCTTATGGTGCATTCTCCGGTGGAAAAGCACTTTCAAGCTAAAAGTGCTTCTCCACTGCAGAAGAAATGAAGAATACTTAGCTTTTGGAGTCAAAAGTGAAGTCAAAAAGTGCTTTTTCAACCAAATGCAAAAGCTGGAATTTAGGTGCTTTTGGCTTTTGCGTTTGAAAGTAAAACTTATAAAATTATCTTTATTTATATTAACTATTTAAAAAGTGTATAAAAATTAGATTAATTTATATTTTATATATCATAATATTAAATTATTTAAATCTTGTTTATTATTATATTTAATTTTTAAAGTATTTTATATACCATTTGTTTTAGAAATAATTTATATTAATTACTTAAAAAGTATTTAAAATTTATATTTCATGTATCATTATATTAAATTATTTAAATGTCATATAACTTAACAAATTTTTACTTTCTACTATCATGTTTGAAAACAACATTTTAACCTTCCATCACAATTTTTGGTAGCAATGGAGAGCACTAAAAATTAATAAACCACACTTTTCCACAACACGTTTCTACCACTATTGAAAAGCACTTTTGAAAATCACTTTTCAACCGCAACAGGAATGAAGAACTAACCCTCAATCTATGTAGATGAAACCCATATTAGAAAGTTAAATATTGGGTTGAAAGATAATGCAACAAAAGGTACACGGGTGTATGGCCACTGGTGTCTATTTCATTGTAAAAAGGGAGAAACTAGGTACTAGGGTTGAACACCAAGTTTGGTTAATTGGGCTTTTATTTGGAAAGTTTAGAATTTATTGGAAACAATCTGCAGGCCTATAAAGGTTTGGGCTAGATTAATTTGATTTATATGCAATCCAATAGCACATATTTCCATGATAATAATACCAAATAAGGAAGTTATTGTAATAAAAAATTTCCACTGCATTTTTTATATAGATATGCATATGTATGCGTGCTTGTGTGTAAACACATATTAAGGCTTTTTAGTGCTTATTGTTCATGATATCCATATGTATAATAGGTATACATATTTGTTTCTATTTTGAGGGTTTTGATATAGATCTCATGGTAAATAAATAGATTTGCATATGGCAGAAGACTCCCACTAGAATCTTCTCTTGAAATAAAAGTTTGAATTACTTGTATCCAAGCTGTAAACGAAATGCATGGAGTTCTCTTTTGTATGTATGAAGCAGTACACATTCATTGTCATGTCAGAATCCACATCTTGTAACTCTTTTTCCTATGCTGTAGCTTCTCTTATGTTTTCTTCAATTATGTTTCCTTCAATGAAAAAGAAATGATATATTAGTGTGTCATTTCAAGAACTAGAAAAGTGTTACATTGCCATGTATAAATTCTTCTTGGTGATGGAAGTGGGAGAACTTATAGCTAGAGTTTGATGATTTGTAATAATGTTTGATCTTTATAACACTATATACATAATTATGTCGACTGTTAACTTTTGCCGATTAGAAAAACTTATATACTGCAAGGTTTTAGGTATAACCGTGTTCTCTCTCTATCTAACAATTAAGATGGTTGCATGTTCATAACTAGGTTCATTATGTTTTAATTATGTTCTTGCATACTAACCTTCTTTTTGCCCCTGCCTCAATCGATTGTTTGGATTCAGAGGAACTTAAAAGAGATGATTTTAATGGGACTCTCGGCAAAGCAAGAAAAAGCTTATAGATTTGAACAGATCAAATTGGAGGTCACTGAAATGATCAAATCGCAGGTTTCCTCGAAAATCACTTTGAGCAATTTGCAAATTAGTTCTAGGTGCTTAATTTCTTTCAATAGAAGTTGTTCTCTTTTTGATTTCTTGGTTCCATATTGGGGTTTCAATGACTTTTGGCCTCTTTCTATCTTCATTGGTATTTTATATCATGAAAGATATGGATACTATCACTTTGATCACTAGCATCATACATTTTTCTTTCTCATAAGAAACAACACTTATACCAACATATAGGCTGGAACTTTGATCTCCATCTTATGTTGTGAGAATAATGTGATACAAACATTTATGGTTGCAAATTGTTATCTTGTCACTTATGTTAGAAATACATTCTCATGCTAATATATTATTTAGTATATGTGCATATTCGGTGGAAAGTGATGATAATATTTTAGTTCTTTGCTTATTAACATGCATTGCTTCCCAGGCATCTATGCTAGGAGATGTACCAACTGGTGACATACAAGAAGTGCTAGGTTATGAAGAAAAAGTAGCCCTTAAAAAACAATACAGCATGGATAACGTCATTGAGGATAAAATTTGTGATCTTTATGACTTGTACACTCAGGTGCTTTTATCAACTAACTATTCATGTTCTCTGTATTATAAATAATTTTATTAGGTCACTAAGTTCTTTACGTTATTAATGGTTGTAGGGGATAGATGAAGACAAAGGTACACAAATCAGAAAGTTATATGTCGAGGTATTCATTGCTCCTATGAAATTTGGTTGCAGTCATTTGATCCAATTTTTGTTTTCTTTTATGAATGAACTGCCTCGATATATACTAAGCATTGGCTTATTCTTTGTTGATAATTAAGTGCAAGCATAAGGTGTAGCATTATCAATCTTTGACCTAATTTGTGAAACATTGGTCTCGAGCCTTTTGACTTGGTTGTTATCCTTTCTCTCTGTTCTCTTTTTTAGTTCAAACTATTAAGGTGCTTTGAGCTGCCAAATTTTTAACTAGTTGTAGAAAATAGGTTGGGTAAGGTGACTATTTGTTTGTATTGTGATAGACATAATCTTAGAGATTGAGAGACATGATTTTAGGAGTAGAATTTAAAAAATTTGTATAATATAGGCTGTAATCTTATTCTTTCCTTTTTAATATAGTTTATGATAGTATAAAATCCCATTCAAGGTTGAAGGAAGAATCAAGCTGAATTTTTAGAACTTCAATCTCCTCTTATTTGGCCTTTCCCTTTCTTTCTGCTCCTTTTCTGTTTCAGCATTCTCTCACTACAGCCTCTACATTTTCTTCTCACCATTTTGTTTCTCTCAAGGCACATGGTATTAGAGCCTATTTGATCTCACTGCCCTGTATTGGAAAGCCCATCCACTGTCGAGTTGTTCAGCTGAATTCTGTCGGCAGAAGCTGCATGTGCAAGCCACACACACCACTACAAGGAATCTTCCTTTTCCCACGCACCTACGCGTGAGCACTATTTTGACCACCACTTTTTCGTTAGCTCTTTCTAATGTCTTGCCCTATAATTTTGAATCAAGTAAGACCCTCAATTTGTTATTCTGACCCCTTTTGAATTTTGGGCATTTCTTGTTCCTCCCAACATGGTTGAAATCTCAGATTCTCTCAAACCTCTCTTCTATTTTTTGGTTAACTTGTTATTACTACTGTCAAATTACAAGATAGTAATAACTATGTTTCTTGGGCTGCTTTTGTTGAATTCTGGTTTTTGGGGCAAGGGGGTAAAAGGATTATTTAGAAAATGGTGCTAGTAAAATTACTGAGAAAAAAAGAGATGCTTGGCTCAAAATTGATGCACAACTATGTAGTCTATTGTGGCATTCACTTGTGCCAAAGCTACTTGGTTTTAGTCTTATAAAACTTGTTATAAAATTTCGGCTAAGGCCGACATTTTATACACCAATGGTATTCAGCGAATTTATAAAGTTGTTTTGAGCCTTGTTCATCTGCAACAAAATCAGCAGGATATTGATAGTATTTGGGTCAAGTTGAAACTTTGAAGGACAAATTTAATGTTCTTATGCCTCTTTTTGAAGATGTTCCTGATCAGGAACAATAGAGATTTTTTATGGTAATTGCTTTGATAGGACTATGACCAGATCTAGTCTCTGTCTCAGACTAGATTCTTGCTAGCCCAATTATTCTTAATCTTGAAGATGCGAGTACTCGTTTACTTTGCATCTCATCAAACCAAGCCCAAGTCGAGGCAAACTCCTCTATGTTAGCCATATAGAGAACTAGCTAGCAAGGATATAATATAAGAGGAAAAGGCAGAGGATTCTAGCCCATTGCATTTATTGTGATGAAAGTTGTCACACGTGACACTTGTTGGGCTTTACATGGGTGATCTTCTCGCAATAATTGTCTTGCAGCACATATAGTGTAGGTTCAAAGAGATGAACTTTTTTCTGCTACCAACCTCCCATGCCCAAGGGTCCAAATCAGTCACATTATTTGGATCAAATTATTATGAGTGAAGAAGAGAGAGGAAGAAAGAAAACAGCTGCTGTTGCAGCTCTACTGTTGGCTGTAACAGCCGTGAAAAAGAAAGAAAAATAATGAGAAGTAAAGAAGAGAGAAATAGATAAAGACTTGTGTGAAAATATTACTTGTCAATTTACATTAAGTTACATAGCCTATTTATAATAAAAACTAGATACAAAAATAAGGAAAGTCAAAGATATGATATGATATGCCTAATGTTATGCTAATTAATCCTAGAATCATGACATAATTATGCAAGATATCACAACATCACAACAGAAACAATAGTTTTCCACCATGGTTTCTGTTGCTCAACCAAGTAATTCTTTTGCTTGCTTAACTTTGTCTTTCTCAAATGGACCTTAAATACTTGACTTAGGTGCTTTTGATCATAACTTTGGTTCTCTTGTTTTATAGTTGTTTTTTGTCGGCTCTTTTTGAGGGGGTCTATCTGTATCCACTCCGAACCCGTAATGGATAGTAATTATAACATCCTAATTTGAATATTATTGAATACACAAAATCCAAATTGAATAATGTGAATTATCATCCCTATCATCACCATCATCACCTTCATGTTATGCCTTTACCATGACTATATCCAATCTGTCCATTCCTAAGACTATTACTGTAACAAAGGCAGAGCTTGGATGACAAGAAGTTATGGAGGAAATAAATACTCTTCATGCTAATCATTGGGATCTTGTTACCTTATCATTGGGTAAAATTGCAGTTGGCTGTCTATTGGTTTACAGAGTTATCGATTCTGATTAGATGATAGAGTAGCTAAAGGTGCAGCTGGTTGCAAAAGGGTTTACACAGATTCTTGGTCTTGATTATGAGAGATTTTTTCTTCAATTGCCAAAATTGTCTCGGTTCGAATCCTAATCTCTCTTGCTGCAATGAATCATCGGATTATTTATCAGCTGATATTAGTAATGCATTTCTCCATTGTGAATTAACTAAAGAAATCTATATGGAGCAACCACCAGGTATTGTTGCTCAAGGGGAGTATGGGTTTAGCTTTTTTGCTGCAAAAATCTTTTTATGGTCTAAAACAATCCCCAAGAGTAGTTCAACATTGTTATTCAAGAATTTGGGATGAAAAGAAGTGAAGCAGATCATTCAGTCTTTTACTGTCACACTGGCTACGACAAGTGCATCTATTAAGTAGTACATGTGGATGATATTGCTATTATAAGAGATGATCATGAAGGCATTACCCAACTCAAGTAACATCTTTTCAGTCATTAGGACCTACTAACCTTGGTACTTGATTCGTTCCTCATGAAGAACTTATGATTAATAATATATCAAACTCTTAGGGAGCTCCTAATGAGTACATTAGACTTGTAAGGAAGAGTCTTAAATCTTTGTAATTGAAATGAAACTTTGGCTTACTCTTACTACTCCCAGTAGTCTTCTTAAATAGAGGTTACATAGGAAATTAAAATTAAGAACTTTGAATTGTAATAAAAATAATTACTAAAATAAATCCTTCTAATTATACTACTGAAAATGAGGTTATTCGTCTTCTTTTCCATCTTTGGTGCCTTTGACTTCTTGTGGCCCATGTCCCTTTGGTTTCGTTTACAGAGGCATCCATAACATTCTTATATAGTTTGAGGCCATTAAGAATTTCAAAATTATGTTATGTTCGTTTATTTAAAATTATTTGTGTTTGTGTCCATTTGTTTAAATTGAATGAACTTGTTATTGAACATTAGATGAACATGTTCACAAACATTTAAAAATTGATTATGATTAATAAAAAAAAACACAAGTAAACATATATCTTATTTTTAGGTATAAACTAATAAAATATAAATATTAGTAATTATATTATAAATAAATTAAACAAAAAATTATTAATTATAACGTAATGATCATTGAATGCACTATTCATTCAAAGCCCCTACTGTTAAGTTCTAACGAGTTTGTTTTCAACTTGTTTGTCCTCTTGACTCTGGCCTGGAGTTTTGATTTGTTTTACTTTTCTTTTGGTCTTAAATGTTTTGTTGTATGTGTGTCCTATCACGTTGAAAGAAATCAATAAAACTTTTCTATCTTGAAATATGGTTGTAATTGCAATTTTTGCATCTGAACTTTTAATTGAAGCCGTATGGACCTAGATGTTGTTAGTTGCTTCTTATGCTTAAAATTTGGAACTGAAAATTCTGCTAGTAGTTGACTAGAGAATTTTAGTTCATTTTATTCTTCCAACTGTAATTAGATAGGTAATAAGTCACTTCTTTATTTCTTTGAGGTTCACTTGCCCCTTTGTTGATTACCAATCAAATAAGCAATTAGTAGAAGTTTTCATCAACATTATTGAACTTTATATTGAGATGGAGGGGCATTGAAAATGGCCTATGTCTTAATGGAATATCACATCTGTTAGTAACTTTGCCATAAATTAAAATTAATCTCATAAATAAGGCGCAACCTATAATTCACCATTTGTTGATTACCAATTAAATAAGCAATTAGTGGAGGTTCATCAAAATTATCGAAATTTATATTGAGATGGAGGGGTATTGAAAAATGGCTGTCTTAATGGAATATCACTTCAGTTAGTAACTATGCCACAGATTAAAATTGATCTCATAAATAAGGTGCAGCCTATAATTCATCAAAACAATATGTTCATTCTTTTCCTTGCTTTTATTTTACTACTTTTGTTGCAAGGTTTACCAGCTGAGCTAGTTGGCACCTTTATATTAACTATGAAGCGCCAACATAGTAAACCTTGCAACAAAAGTACACCTCAACACGTACACTCTGCCGACACGGTTGGATACATACGGACATGCCTTAACACGTTGGAATTTTTTTTTTCAAATTGGACACGGTCAAGACACGCGTGTGTAAAAGGGACACTGCTGGACACGGGTATAGTGATTTTTTTTTTTTTTTTTTCCTGAAAATATGTTTCAGAAACGAAAAAAGAAGAGAGAAGAAAGACATGGAAGAAGGAAAGGCAGGGAAGAAGAAAACCGAAAAAGGGTAAAAAGTGTGGAAGGAACTTTGGGAACCGAGAACTGAAAAAAGTAAAGTTTAAAAATTGTGGGCCCATTATTTATAATTATTAAAGTAAACAAATGTTATGATAATAATACATATAATATTTGTTTACTTAATTTAATTTTTGTATAAAAAGATTAATTTTGATTATAAATTAATAAAAATATTAATATTTTTATTTGAAATGAAACATTATAATGTTAAAATATTTTTTATTGCTGTGTATTGCCATACCTGTATCCTAAATTTTTAAAATTTGTCATGTCACTGTGTTCGTATCGTGTCGTACCCGTATTACATATCCATGTCCGTGCTCCATAGTATATTAATGACGTTCTTTTGTTTCATTGGATCATTTTATTTATACTCTATATATGTCATCCAGCTTGCAGAATTGTGGCCAAATGGGATCATGGACAAACATGGTATAAAAAGCGCAATTTGTAGGGCAAAGGAACGTAGAAGGGCATTGTGTGAACATGATAAGGTATGCACATGTTTTGTATTTATTGCTCAATATTAATCTTTAGTTCAATCCTGCATTATAATTTGGTATCATTAGATATTGAAAAGAGGAGACGAGGATCAAATGCATTAATTTAATTTTTTTAGTTCAAAACTAGGAGTAAATAAATAGATACTGGATATGAAGTATTATGTTTTAATGAATGGAGGCCTTTGTCTTGATGAGGTAGGCTGTCAAAGGATCATATTTAAATCATTTATTTGCAGGTTCCGATCTTTGATAAAGAAGGTTGGGATGAAGGGGATATACTGGGCCAGATTATAGCCTTTATAATACTAATTTCTAGTTACCCTGTTATGGTTATAGACACTTCACAAGGAGTTCACCACCTCATGTGGGTAATAAGCAAGAATAAATAGCAAACCTAGGTTTTGATATTGTGTTAAGTATCTAACCTAGAACCAATAGGCTCTAAAGGTCTAACTTGAGATCATAGGAAATTTATGATTTAAGAGATGTGGGATAACACCACTTAACAAGCATAGTGGAATTTCCAATTGAAAATTTATGAAATGATTTTACTGGCCGTTGTTCCCACTAAATCAAATCTAGAAAACTACACAGGCAAATGTTTTATTATGATTGATGCTCTCTCTCCCCTCCATTGAACTGTGGAAAAACTAAAGTAACTTTCTCTAGTTAATAGATATCAATAAAATTTGTACTTCCTGCAAGAAATTTAAACGGGAGTGCTGTGAAATACATACGTTAAATGGATTTTAGATGCAATATACAGTGCTCGAATTTTTTGTCCCTGATTCAATGAATAGAATGTGCCATTCTCTCATATGTTGGTGTTGGACTAAAATGCAGCATTGCACAGCCTGCCTTTGAAATGTATAACTAACATCCTGTATAGAGTTTAATCACGAGAATCATATGATGCTGCAGTCTATTTATGGTTTGATTTTCTGCATTTTCAGTTCAATCAGCTTTTTGCTTATACTAGCATATTTGAGTCCTGTAGAGAATTTTATCAGTAAAAGTACCATGGAGGCCTATGTACTAAGAGTTAGATTGTATTTTGCTACCTCTACTAAAAAGATGAGCAACTTAGTCCTTGTACGTTAATCGAAGAGCAGACCAATCATTTTTGTTAAAAGTTTCATCCATTTGTGCTCTTAAAATTGATGTGTTGACGGAATAACCAGATAGTGACATGTTGTGCTATGTCTACCTCATGTTGATGTACAGGACCAGTTTTAAATAGTAGGAATGGATGAACTTTTTAACAAAAGAACCAATTTTCTTTATAACCTAATATACAAAGATTAATTTGCTCATTTTTTAGTAGAGGGACAAAATGTAATTTAATTCCTAGCAAGGGGCCTCCATGATACTTTTACTAATTTTATCTACAAAGAAAAATCATGATGTAGCATCTACTTAAGATTTGGTTTGCTGCATTTTAGTCCTAGCAACTACATTTAGTAACATAGAATGTAGTTCCTTTTATTCTAAAATTGAAAATTGTTGTAAATGTTTGGATGTGGTTATTGTTAAGGTTACAGAGGACAGGAGAAAGAAGTCGGCACAGAAAATGAAGACCGGTTTGTAGAAGCTTGTTCAGTTTCTCAATTTCAGGTTGAGCAAGAGAATCAAGCTTCTGCGTCTAGTGGTCACGTATTAGCTTTGCCTTGTATGACAATTTATTGTAAAGAAACCCTGGACCAGCACCTTGCTGCACCACTTGAAAGTTGCAGTGTGCCACCAAATTCAAGCCTGGATATTTCTGAAGAAGAGAAGAATGAGAAAATGACTATCCCAATGCTGAAAAAGCAAATGAAGCACAAGAATAGAGTGAAGAAATTATCCATGAAACTGGAAAAGGGATCTTCTAAGTCTCATAAGCAGGCTATTAGACATCCAGATGGTGCGAGTCATGAATTGGCTGGCCCCCAAGTTGTGGACATCCTGTTTGATTTGGCTATTTTCAACTTAAATTTCACAATATGGAGAGTGAGGCGATGTGAAATTGCAAATTTGCATGTATAATTTTAGGGGATCAGCGGAATTTTGGTAAAAATATCATAAGGCTTTTGTATTAAGAGTTAAATTGTATTTTACTCTTTTACTAAAAAAATGAGCAAATTAATTTCTGTACATTAAATCAAGAGTAAATTGATTTTTTTATTAAAAATTTTATTTATTTCTACTTTTAAAACTGGCGTGGTTGATGTAATAACCAAATAGTTACATATGACTTGTTACATATATCTCATGATGACTTATAAGGACTAATTTTTAATAATGGATATTGATGAAATTTTTAATAGAATGATTAGTTTGCTCTTGATTTAACGTATAAAGATTAATTTATTTATATTTTGAGTAGAGAAAGTAAAATCTAATCTAACTTGAAGTCCATGACCTCTATGGTATCTGCTGAATTACAGTTTGTGAAGCTGTGTATCTGCTGTTTTTGACTTAACAATCATTTCATCATGGAGAAGATAAGTAGCAGCATTAAAGCAGCAGGAGTAGTTTAGAGTTTTCCTGATAAGAGAGTAGAAAGAATGTTGTTGTATTCTTGGAGAAATAGGAATTTCAGGGTTTTTGACAGACATTACAGCGTAGAGGATGGGTTCTTGAATTTGTCACTAATACTAGATGATGATGATGGTGATGATTATTATTATTATTAACTTTTTTTTTGGCCAAGCACTAATAGTAGATTATTTGTTTTGGGTACTTTGGCAGCAAATTAATTTTACTTTTCTCATCCCAGATTTTTAAGAAAAGCTATTTAGCAATTGAATTTAAATTTAATTGTTCAAACTATTTTAATTAATGGATCTCATTGAATTAAGTATAATTAGAGTATATAATTAGATTTTTAATGTGGAAGGTGAGAATTAGAACAATTACATTAGAAAATTTTTAAAAAGTTTACATTCAAATTCAACAATCTTATAATTTATCAAACGTTTTTGTATATAATTCAAACTAATTCTTTTAGGCAATAATAATATTTTAAATTTTGAACATACAATTTATTTTTAAAATATAATTATATATTATTTTATTAATATTGTTTAAAGAAGATAAAAATTTTATTGATTAGAGATGATTTTTATACATTTTATTTACTAAATAAATAATTAAATTACACAATATTTATTACTAATTATTTATATTTGATCAAAGATCTATCGATAATAATAAAGAGTATATGTTTGATGCTAGAAAATAATATAGCAAATATGAACCGCTTAAATAACGAGATAATTTTTTTCTCAAAATCTTATTAATTGCACTAATAATTGTATTGTCTAATAATTTTAGAATATTGTATTATATATAAGATGTGTACATACTTAATTTTGTCCGGGAGCATGTTAGGGTCTTGGCTTTATTGAGTAGGGGATTGCATAAGGTCTTTAAGCTGATTCAACAATTTATTGTGTAGGGGTTTGCATAAATTCTTTGAGCTGAATCAACATTTTAACCTAGCTTTAGAATTAAATTAATTTTAATATAGTTTTAGAGTTGTGTTAAATGATTAAATTGAATTTCATTTAAAAGTTTAAATCAAATTTATTTTGGAAGTTTTAGTAGAATTAGGTTTAATATAACATTTGGTACTTTAATTTGTCCTTTTCTTTAATCTGGTACTTAAGCTTTTTTAGGTCTAATTTCATACTTAAACTTGGCATTTTAATTCGGTACTGGAAACAAAAAGGTTTATTGGACAACGACTTAGCATAACATTGGTACCTAAATTCTAATTTGGTGTTTAGCTTTTTTTGGTCCAATTTGAAACTTGGACTTGACACTTTTTTCTATTTTGGTATTTAAACTTAACACGTTTTTTAATTTGGGTCTAATTTGATACATGAACTTTAACTCTTTGTCGTAATTTAATATCTAATCTCTTTTTTGTCTGATTTGGTACTAAAAGTTGTCGAATGTTATACCAATAACTCCAGTATATTAACAATGTTATTTTTGATGAGGTAGTAAAATAATCAATGTATGTTCAACATGTGGTTGAAGACATGATATTTTCTTTTGTATTTCAAATGTCCAATTACTTTTGTTTAATTTATTAACTTAAATTAATAAAATTTCTTATTTTGGGTTTTAAAATTTTATTTTTATTCAATATTAATTAGTTAAATATAACTCAATGCATATTTTTAACACAAATTTCGTCTAATACTAATGATATTTTTGTAGCATAAAATAAAAGTTTTAATAGTTTTAGCGTTTTGGGTAATTTGTATAACATTTAACAAGGTTAGATCTGAAATTGAATGTAAAACAAGCTTAGGTACTAAATTAAGATACCAAATTGAAACAAAAAAAAGCTTAGGTACCAAATTAGAGAAAAGTATAAGTTTTAAGTACCAAATTGAGAAAAAGATTTTATATAACAAATTAAGAGTATTAAGCCAGAGCAAAAGAACTGTGTGTCTGCTTGGAATCGTTTGCAAGTTTAAATGCCAAAATTATCAGAAAACCATTAAGAAAAAAGAGTGCACTTTTTGAAGAAGAAAGCGAGTTGGAGAGATGTCGTTTAGAGGGAAGAGAAAGGATGGAAAGGATCATGCTTCTGACGAGACTGATGGCCACGCGCCTGCCAACAAAGCTTCTAAGATTTCTGCCGCCGATGACTCTGATGATTCCGACGACATCGTTGTCTGCGAGGTCACTCTCAACATTCTCTCGTTAATTCTCCCTTTATATTATATATTTGATGCCTTTTTTTCGAACGTATGCGATTCTAGGGTTTTGTATTTGGAGGTTTTTTTTCTTTTTTTTGAAATTGTATATTGAACAAAATTAATGAAATGTGGAATTCTTCCCCCTTTTGACTGCAGATATCCAAGAATAGAAGAGTTTCATTAAGGAACTGGAATGGCAGAATTTGGGTTGATATTCGTGAATTCTATGTCAGGGATGGCAAGCAATTGCCTGGCAAAAAAGGTACTTTTTTAAAAAATTTTATTTCCGAAGATTATAATTTCAAGTTTGCTTTTTTTCTCTCTCTCAGGTTTGAAGTTTGATTTACTTAATCAATCTGTAATATATTAACAAAGGTGTCTTAACTTAGAAAGTTCCAATATTTCTGTTGTTTTGCTGTATTTAGGACCTTGCAAAAATGTTTATTTCATGGGATAATATTTAATTTAGCCCCTGAACTTGTCCATTTATACCTAGTAGGTTGCTGAACTTGTATTTCGTCAACCAGGTTGATCCCTCCACATTAACACTATTAGTTTTTGTTGACGTGATATTCTAACCAATCTGGTGGTGCCACATTGCAGCCTCTCTGAACGTCATGTGGCAAACATAATTTATATATTTTTATTTTTAAATTCATGTTTGCCACACGTGGCACACTTGGAGGCTGCTATGTGGCACCACTAGATTGGTTACTAGTGTCATGTCAGCACAACTAACGATGTTAGTGCAAATGTATCAACCTGGTTGACGAAATACAAGTTCAGAGATCAACTAGGTTAAAAAAAATTAGGGGCCAACTAGGTACAAATGGACAAGTTCATGGGCCAAATTATATATCCTTATTTTATTAAGTATAGGTTTTTTTTTTTCAGTAACATGTTGAATCTAAATGTGAAGGTAAAGTAGCATTATTAAATTGGGTATGTGAATTTCTTTTAGGTTGGTCCTTTCTACTACTGCCAATTGATGGTAAAAGTACCATGGAAGCCCTTATACTAGGAGTCAAATTGCATTTTGTCTCCTCTGAAAAAATAGGTAAATTAGTCCCCATATGTTAAATCAAAGAGTAAATTACTCCTTTTTGTTAAAAATTTCTTCAATTTGTACCGTTAGAAATTGGGTAGTTGACAGAATAACTAGATAGTTATACCTGACATGCCACACGTACCTCATGCTGCTGGTTAGGGACCAGTTTTTAACAATAGAAATAGATGAAGTTTTAATAGAAAGATCAATTTGCTTTTTGATCTAACGTACAGTGACTATTTTGCTCATTTTTTCAATGGAGGGCAAAATGCAATCTGATTCCTAATACAAGGGCCTCCATGGTACCTTTACTGCAGGTTGACTTAGTTTGTGACAGTACACCTTTCGTTATTCGGTTTGTTATTCGTTGCTTATTGTCTTGTATTTGTTGCTTACATAATTGGATTTCTTTTTAGTTTTAAATATTTGATCTATTAAATTTCGTCATCAGTTAAAGTTCATGTATCCGTCACTTCTATCTTTAAAAAACTTGTGCATGAATATTTTGTTTTATGTTCAGGAGATTTAACATTGTTATTTTTTCAATACTAGAAGAAAAGGTATAATAAAAGAAAGTAGAGTGGCACTTAGGGACCTTTTAAGCCTTACCTTAAAAAGGAGTTTGCCTAGGCAGAAAAGGTGTGTGTTTGATTGAATAAGCATGACCCAAAGTGGCTGGAGGTATTATAGTTGATTTGCTTTATGACTTGGTACCAATGTGTGCACCTGTCGGCACTGCATTTCCCAAATTACACTTGTTATTCTGTGTTGTGATTAATGTACCTGTTTTCTTAATATTAATTTGGTTATTGAGTTTGTTTCCATATTGTTTATTTCAACCAACATAAACAGACATGTTAAAGTTGGGAATATCCGTTATTGTATACTTTATAAGGAGAAAACCTTATTTTTAGAAGTTATTGATTGTTGAGGAATTTTGGCATAATGCCAGATTTACCCCTCAATTTTTACATTTTTTCCAATTTAACCTTTATTCTTTTTTGCGTTAAATTTGACCCTCTAACTTTTAAAAAAGGTCGAATTTGACCATCAACCTTTCCAAAAAAGTTAAATTGTTGTTTTTAAATGAAAATACTAACTAAAACTTTAACTTTTTAAACACGGTTGCTCGAATGACAATCCACATGTATTTCATGCTAATCTTTTTGAATTTTTATGAACTTTTTATATATTTTTTGAATTTTAAATATTTTTATTTTAATTTTTTTAAAATTATTTGTTGACATGGTATATAAGACAAATAGTGTCATATAAGTATGAAAATACATGTGGATTGCCATGTGGGTTGCCATGTGATGATTAAAAGCATTTGAAGAGTTCAGTTTCTGAAGCTTAGAGTTAGTATCTATCTTTCCCATTTTCTTTTTCCTTTTTCATTGTCGATATATATGAACTAATATCATCTTATGCTCCTTCTAGGTATTGCACTAAGTCTGGATCAGGTATGAACTACAAAAGTTTATGCTTTATCTTTGTATTCTAGGGGCTGTATCAAACTAGTCATTCTATTATTAAAATGATCAATTCAGTCCCTATGTTATTAAAATGAATCAAATAAGTCCGAATTGTAACAGAGTTAACATTTGTTGTATAGAAAATATTTTGAAAATGATTTTTCAATTGCAGTTTAATTCCAAGCAAAATATTTCATTTACAAAACCATAAAAGCTTTAAAAGTATTAACTCTGTTAAACAGTAAATGATATTTTTAAACAATAAATATTAACATTATTTGATTCTTTTTAATAGTATAGAGACTTAATTAATCCATTTAATAATATAGGGACTAACTTCATACAAAGATCCCATAGGTACTTTTACCTCTTACGATAATTGTTGAGACATTTCACTTATTTGATTTTCTTTTGGTTCAGTGGAATATTCTACGGGATCATGCAGAGGAAATTGACAAGGCACTTGCTGAGAACTCTTAGGAAGTAGACAGTGTACCCTGTATAGAAGATGATGGGAGTCTAAGGAGTGTCAAGACTTCTTTTTCTTTATGCTGCAAAAATGAAGTTGCTGGAGGTGGAGGTTTTGATTTTGACTATAGTCTATTTCGACTTGTTTTTGATGTTGCTGAACTTAAAGATTTCATTAGGTGGACCTCCTATTTGTGTAATTAGTTGTGTAGCTTTAGCTTTAGACTAATATCTGTTGTATCTTGATGTTGGATGATATTAACGTGATCAAGTAAATGGAGAATACAGGCGTCTATAGTTGTCAGTTGAACATTTCCAGCAAAATTGATGCTATTAGTGGTTAAAAGCATTTGAAGAGTTCAGTTTCTGAAGCTTAGAGTTCAGTTTCCTCATCTTACTGAACAGAAATTTTTGCAACATGCATATGATAAGAAGCAAGATGAAAGTGCAGAAAATATAACTATTACTAAGTGAGGATAGATTTATTCAATAGTCTGAATTTGATTTGAGATAGTGAATGTTATTACTAAGTGAGCTATTAGCTTGTTGAAATCAGTAAGAGAGTGGACAAAATATTACTTAAGAATATAACTCTAATAAATGGGAATTACTTAGTCCTAGCTCCTACAGCTAGAGAATTTGAAGTAGAGAAAAAGTAATTAGTAGGGGACAAAAATGTTTATTTGGAAATTCTTGTTAAATATTTTGCCATCTTATTTCCGGTTTTGTATATCATAATCATATGAATCGTATGTTTTCTTGGAAAGTAAGAAGGTTTGGGAGTGATAATTATATCTGTATTGTTTTTTCCTCGTTTCTTTGATTTTGTTCTTGCGTGCTTGACTGATGAAGCTCCAACATGTAAGAAGTCAAAAATGAAAATGGAATGAATTACATATGAAGATGAATGTTGCAGACTGCAGATGTATATCTGAAAAACCATTAATAGATTACGGAGATCGTTTCTCCGATGTGTTTGTTTTGTTGGTAGTTGTGAGTTATAATAATAATAGTAAATCTTACTCACTTTTCATTCTTGTAAAAGGTCATGGAAGCTTTTATTATTATTAACAATGTTGATTTTAGGGCTCATTTGGTGCTGTTGATGTGGTCTGTTGATGGATATGTGTGTGTATATATTTTTAATTATTATTTTATGGAGCGAATGATATATTATATATCAATCAAATATACTTTAAATTTTGCTAAAGAGTAAAGAAAATCAATTAAGCTCCACGAATTTTTTGTTTTCACTCAATTGAGCCCTTGAACATTTGAATTACAATCAATCAATCAAGCTCTTTGACCGTTAAAGTTAATGGTCAATGTTACAAAGGCAAGGGTGCCGGTTTTCTTCAGGCTGTTTTTGCCACGTGGTCATGTGGCAAAAACATGCATTTATATATAAAATCAACAGAAAATTATAAAAAAGTATTTTACGATTTTCTATGACTTTTTATAAATGGTTGTTGATTTTTTTAATGTTTTATACATTAAATACTAGTTTTTGCCATGTGATAAAAACAACCAGCAAAAAAAATGGCACTTTTGGCTTTGTAACTTTGATGGATAACTTTAATGATAAAAGGGCTTAATTTATTATAATTCTAACGACTACGGGTTCAATTGATTTTTTTTTGGAAAAGTATAGGGGTCTTTTTTGGTTTTTGTCCCTTAAGCCTTCAAATTTTTGCTGCAATGATATAAAATTATATTCTTAATCTCAAATTTTTTTTCCCTCCCTTTTAGGCCTCAGCTGGAACGCGTTGGTGCATGGAGTTGAGTCAAGACCCATGTTGATGGTGAAGAGAAACTTTGAAGACGCTGTCAATTATTTTGATTAAAACTTTGTAGTTGATGTAATTGGGTGCTTTGTTTTGGATAAAGAAATATTGACAAAGTTAAAACTATATAGTATTGTGATTTTGCACTTTATTCAGTTCCTTCAAATAACTGTATTTGAAAATTAAATTAAACATTCGTGGTCAGAGGTGAAATTAGGCAAAATTAGGGGGTTGGAAGAGGGCTGGACTCCTAAAATGGGATATTGTTATTTTCATCAATCTCTCATATTTCATCAGTTTACATCTATCTAACGTGCAATTAACAATTTCTTTGACTAACCAATATTTCCACTTGTTTGCATTATTTGTGGAGGAAAATGGCACCATCAAGTCACTCAGTAACCGGGCATTCACGAAATAAGTGCTCGACCGTCTCAGCTCCACGACTGACTCGCAGTAACTCTCCACTGCCACTCTTCTAACTACTAGATTACTTGAAGTAGGGATAAAATTGTTAGCAACTTTCCAAATAGAGGTACTCATGGGATGAGCCAAGCAGGGTTGGGTTCGGGCTAGGCTCAACCAAAATTTTACGCCTGTTTGTTAGGCTCAAGCCTGACCTGGTTCAAAAAATGGATTTAAAATTTTGTCCAAGCCGGACCCGGATAAAAATATTAAAATTGAACTCGTCTTGTCTCGTTTGTATTAATTATTTTATATAATTTTAAATATATATAATACATCAAAATATTAAAATAAATATTTTTCAACAAACCTGAAAATAAATTTTTAACAATATGTATATTTAAACAATACTAAGACAATGTAACTTAACAAGCGATTGTCTCTAAAATAATAACAAAATTAACAAAAAAATAAGTGTTATATAATAACAACAAAATAATAGAAATATAATAATAATTTTTATTTTACTGACCAGTTTAAGATTTCATAACCTTTTGTAAAAAGCTCTTAAATCTGTATTTTGCATTGTATGCAAAACCTCTGTAACACCTTTATCCCAAGAAAAAAGCCATTTGTACTCACTCTCTACCCAATAGGTCCTTGTATTAGCCCCCTGCCACACAAATTCGTCCACCTGAGCAAATTTCGACAGCGGAATGGATAAAATTCTCCTGATCTGTCTTTAGAAAATATTTTGAGCCTAAAAATCCCAAAGCCGAGTTTTGAACCGGGCTCTGATACTAATCTGTAACACCCCAAACCCGGCCCAAACACTACAACCGGATCTGGTATGTCACTAAAAAGATTTTGTAAAACATGTTGCATTTTGAAAAACAATTATCAGGTTTAAACATTTATACCGGAAAACTTAATATTTGAATAATCTGTATAAGATATAAATTTATAAAATGCCTTGGTGAATTTTAAACAAAATCGGAATTTAATACATGTTGTAAGGCCCAATTTAAAAAAAGAAATCCGGCCCAATAAAACAAAAACAAAGGCCCAAATTTCCACTAAGCCCAATATCCTAGGTTTGCTTGAGGTTTGAAACCCTAATGAAACCTAACGCCGACGACATTCACAAGACCCTTGCGCAAGATCGTGCGCCACCAGACACTGAGCCACCACGCCACGTCCGTATCCAAAGCGCTAGCACGTCTCTGCAAAGGAAAAAGCAATTATAAAACAAAGGCTATAAAAGCCATAGAGAGAGAGGAAGTCGAGAGAGATTAGGGTTTTGGAGAGAAAAAGAAAAAACAAACACTTGTAACCAAGCAGTTGGAGAAATCAAAAAGAAAGAAAGGTTTCATATTTTTCTTTTTCCTTTTCTTTTATTTTTATTTTGTTTTATTTTTTTCTCCTTTTTTCTTTTGAATCTTTTTAAAAAAATACAAAGGTTTTAAAAAAAAAACCTTACCTTTTGATTCGCCACCATGACATTGGCCGATTGACAACGGCAATGACGGTGGTCCGTGATCAGTCTGGCCGGAATCTAGGCCGGACAGTGAGGGAGAGAGAGAGTGTTGAGAGCTTTTGGATTTTTTTTTTTTTCCGGAAAGAATGAAAATGGTTTGTTTTAAGGAAAATTGTTTTATAACAAAAGCTAAATCTGGCCATTGCTTTTGGCTTAGGGTCGAGGCCAAACGACGTCGTTTGGTCCTCGACCATGACCCGACCCGCACTGGGCTAGGATCCGCGTGTTTTTGCTTGAGGGCTAATTGCGTTTAGCCCTCCGCTTTTACTAGTTTTAAAATCAATTTTTTATTTACGATTGACCCCAAGATTTCGCTCGATTTCAATTAAGTCCACAATGGTATTGCGTTTCTGAGTGGGTTTATTGCCCTTCGGTCCTCTAAGTTCTGTGCGTCATAATTTACCCTTTATCATTATTTATTTTTAAAATCAGCCCGGATGTTCGGTTTTACCCAATTTAGTCCCTTTTTAGTTATTTGGTTATTTTATTATTAAATTAATTTTTTTATCGGTATATATATGTACATATATCATTGTTTTACTTTAATTGTTTTTATTTTATATTCGATTCTATCCATTAAAACATTATTATCAAATTTTTTTACTATTTTATTAATAACCATTATTTTCTTATTTTCTTTATTATTATTATTATTATTATATTCTTATTTGCTTTAATTCTTAATTATATATTATTATTAATATTATTAAGTCGTATTATATTATTGTTATTATTATTATATTTATTATTATTATATTCGTTATTTTCAATATGTTTCTTGTTATTTTATTATCATATTAATTATGTGTATACATAGGCCTCTATTATTTTATTTTTGTTATTATGGTTATTATTTTATGTTCCTTTAACAATAGTAATGTTGCTCCTTTTGTTATTTTTGATACCTTCATTATTTTTATTTTTTTGGTAATTTACTATTGAGATTTATATTTTTTGTCCTTGTTACCCCATGTCGATCAATGATTTTGAATGACACCTTAACGATTTTACCCTTTTTTCAAAATTCATAAAAAGGGATTTTACAAAAGGTAACATTACGTGATTAGAAGTTCGAGAAATCGTGCTCAATCGTCTTTGGGCTTCGATTTTGTTCATCTAGATCACTAAATGTCCTTTAAAGATTCGATTGTTTTGAAAATGAGGCAATGTTTCGTGTTTGGGAGTTCAAGAAATTCGTACCCAATCGTCTTTGGGTTTCGATTTTTCATTCATCTAAACAATGAGATATCCTTCACAAATTTTTTTATCGTATTTCTTAAATAAGGGCAATATTTCATGATTGGAAATTCAAAAATCGTACCCAATCGTGCTGGGTTTCGGTTTTAGTTTTAGCCAAATAGTGAAATACCCTTTTCAAATTACACTCCACGTATTTTGGAAATCATAAAATGATCTTGGGATCGAGAGTTTGAAGCATCGTGTCCTATCGTGCTGGACATGATATTTCATTTTCGAACAAGAGAATTTTGATATCCAATCTGAGTCATTCAAATATTATTTTCCATTCTTTAAAATATTTTCTAATTTTCGATATTAAGGACATTAATCAATCAATACGGTACCAATTTTGGGCGTCATGAGGTGCTAACCCTTCCTCGTCGCGTAATCAAACTCGAGCCGTTTTCTTGAAATTCGTAGACCAAAATGTTTTATAAGTGGCCCAATCACACTTTAAAAAAGGATTGGTGGTGACTTCAGTTTTTCCTTTTAAAGTCGGCCCGTTTTCCAACCAAAAAAATGGTTCCGACACATGTCTTAGCTTAATTTAAACATAAAACTTAAATGCCTAATAATAAAAGCCCAACATAAAACAAAACATAAATAATAGTATAGTGGCCCAAAGCCTTATTACAACGAAATTTAAAACCCTTAATTAAAATTATTAAAAATTATATTCTAAGTAGAATCTTCTGCTGGGTCAAAATACTCTCTTGCATGGCCACCTTGCGCTCCTCTCCAGCCCGGTCGATGCACTAAGTGCTACTTGAAATTGTTAAATAATAGGTTGAGTTACGAGACTCAGTGTGCAACCCTCGTGCACCATTAAATTGGGCCTTAGCCCCACAGAACAGATAACAAAATATAATATATATATATATATATATATGAAAATATGCAAAGCCCAACCCAAATCCTAGGTTTCCATCGGCTACACACCACCCTTATCTGCCAGTCACACCATTGGGGATTTCTACAATCAACCCACACCGCTACACACCATCGATGGCAGTCATGCTGCTCATCATCAGATCATGGCCGTAGCCACTACAACAGGTCATGGGAAAAGCCACTACAATAGATCACGGCAAAAGCCGCTATACAGCAGTCACGGCAAAAGCCGCTACAACAGAACACTTCCTCTTTCATCAAACCCCACCCCATGCAATCACAGAAATCGGCATACTTATCACATATGTCATCTTAGTAGGAACATTCACTTTAGGAATGACAGGGATCACTAACCTGGTGATTCGCTTTTACCCTCCTCGGGTTTCAACCATTATGCTGGGATTTCGGCATTTTACAGAATATTTCAGATTTATAAACATACTTTCACAGACAATCTAAATGGTGTGGAAATGTTACACACCTGTTATCGCGTAGTTTTACTCACTTAGTCAATATCCTTAATATCTGGATCTACTACCCTTTGTCTAAATCATTGCTCATAAGCCGGAAGAACGCAAAGATAAGGCTTCTCCTATATTCGACCAAGGTTAGTGTTTTACCAGATTTATATATTTAAATTAATAGATCTCCTTACCTTGAAATCCGAAAGTAATACGATCCAAATGCTACTGAACTCTGGCTTAGAAATCTAAGCGATTGAATCCCCTTTAAATCCCAGAATGCCGTAAATAAGAGAAAACACAAGATCAGTTAACCCCTTAGCTATTCGGCTAAGATCTCTAAAAGCCGGAAAAGATTGAAATATCACAAATCATCACTTACCTTTAGTTTTCTATAAAATTCGGAATAAGAAGACACCACAGAAGCAATTCGGCAATCACAGGAGATGAGATCTAGGGATTTCGGCTTTTAGGAAAATCTCAGAAAAGATGAACAAGAGAAGATGCCGGCTACAAGAACAAACAAGAGTGTAGTTTCAGCTTTTAGTGAATGAGAGAAGAATAACAATGGAGATCAGAAGGTTCGGCTAACAGGAAATTTCAAAGAAAGAAGAAAAGGTGAAGGAGGTGGTGATTTTATGCTTTTTGAAAGAAAGTTGACAGAAATTGTGGAGGGAGAGACTAAGAAAAAAGAATGAAGAAAAGAGTAGGGTTCAAATGTCGAAATTGATGAGCTATTCCCCTTCTTTATAGAAAATTCGGCACCCCCTATGGCTATTAGAAACCGATTTCTTTACTCTTCTAGGTGATGGAATTTCGGCCAACTCTGCTCTCAGCAGATAGCTCCTAATTTTTCTCCTTTTATCTTCCCTATTATCAACTATATTATCTACATAAATCCTCCTATTTTTTAGCCTTGTAGCCGTCCACTCCACCTAACCCTAATGCCAGCTAACTTAAATAAAAGGAATTGGGCTCCTTGAAACTAAAATTTGAGCCCTTTACTCCCTGGTGTCGCGTCATCTCCTTGTTCCCTAAGTGGCGCTACTGACCACTGGGCCACAAGCCCATTTTGATATTTTAAACACAGGTACTACCTTTTAAGTCCTATCATGCCCAAACAGAAAATTTTAATCAAGGCCTCTGCCTAAGACTGAGCCCAATTTGGACCCCTAACACTTAAATTAACTCATTACGCATATTCACCCATTAAACGCATAGGCCCAAAAATTCAGGATGCTACAGTTCTACCCCCTTAAAGAAATTTCGTCCTCGAAATTTTTAACTAACTAGTAATCATACTACCTAAGTCTCACCACTATGCTTTCGCTGCGCACTCTAATTATAAAGCCAAAATAAACACTTAGTATACTATGGTAGGGTACGCACCATTACTCGCATCTGGAGCATCTTCGTCCACTTGTACTCATTCTACCGATTCGCGTTTATCTGATTAAGAATTTTATGAGCTATTAATTCTTTCCACTGATTATCCACGAACAATCTTATGAACAATAGTTTTAAAAGTGATTATTTCGAATTCGAACCTAACTACGGGTTTCAGTCTTCCTAATTCTAAGAACCATGCACATTCAACATTCATACATACCAACATACAGGTAGCATCCATCACTTAAGGGTATTTTCGTCATTTCACTACCCAGGGGTATTTTCGTAATGTTATCCTATATGGGTATTTTCGTAATTTTCCAAAATAAAGTTTCCAGGTGATTTTGCAAAATAAGGGTATTTTGGTAATTTTGTTATCCTGGGGTATTTCAATAATTTTGTAATCCGGGGTATTTCGGTAATTTTATAATCCGGAGGTATTTCGGTAATTTTACAAATCAAGGGTGTTTTGGTCATTTTCCAAAACTAGGGTATTTTTTACGAATCAGGGGTAATTTGGTGATTTCAAAACTAGAGGTTACTTAGGATTTTTTTTTTTAAAAGTAAGGTGGCTGGTCCCTTTCGGGTTTTAATTATAAGGTTTAGCCTGTCAACAAGCCCTCATGGTTAGGGTGAACAGTCGCTACGCACCAGATAAGATTCTAGCGAAGAGGAGGTGAGTCACTAGGACTGCTTAAATACCAAGCTCTCCCTGTATCCACTCCTAGACATGCGTATGCCTGTTGCCACACCCTAATTTGGCTAAGGTGAACAGTCACTACGCACCAGGTAGGATTCCAGCGAAGAGGAGGTGAGTCACTAGGACTGCTTAAATACCAAGCTCTCCCTAAATCCAATCCTAGACATGCGTATGCCTTAAAAGATTGAGATCTCGCGAATCAACACTTAACCTTCAGTTTCCTCAAGATTCGACAAACATAGGAGATGAGATCTAGGGATTCGACTTTTATGAAAATCTCGAAAAAGATGAACTGATGTGTTTTCGGCTTTTGGAAGAACAAGAAATTGAAAAGATGGGCAAGTTATAGACAGAGAGATTTGGCTATAATGAACTCTTCGGGAAAAGAGAACGAACAGAATGCTGCTAGGACTTTAGAAAATTCGGCTAGAGGAGTGAGTAGGTGTGTGGTTTCGGCTAAATGGGAGAAGAATGATAATGGAGATCAAGGATTTGGCTAGAAGGACTTCAAAGAGAAAGAAAAGGAAAAGGAAAAGGAAATTAATGATTTCAGCTTTTGGGAGAGAAAAGATGAGAAGAGAAAGAAACAAAACAAATGAATAAGATGCCTTAAAAATTCAGCACACCCCCTAGCCTATACCAACCGATTCCTTCCCCTTTCCTGAGTTTGATTTTTGGCCAACACTGCAACCAGGAGATATCTCATCATCCTATCCCTTATCTTTATCCAAACACCTATCCAAAAGTGTCCTACACCACACCACTACTTCCCCCTTTATCTACTTAATACCCATTTAATTAAACATAAAAAAAATATTAAATCCTCCTAAAATTTAGCCTTGTTGCCGTCCCCCTTGGTCCCCTTAGTGCCGAAATTGGCCCAACTTTATGGGCCCCAAACGGCACAAATTGGGCCTCTCCCCTTGCCTATTGATGCCACCTTCTTTCCCCTTTACTGCGCCCTTTGTTGCTGGGCCACAAGCCCAGTATGACAACTAAGCTATCAAGATTCTATTTTAAGCCCGAAAGTATCTAAACAGAATTTTTAATCAAGGCCTCAGCCCATTCCTGAACCCAATTAGGACCCCTAATACTCAAATTAACACACTAAACATATTTACCCATTAAACGCATAGGCCCAAAAATTGAGGATGTTACATTATTAAACAAGTAAAATAGTATATATAATAATAATTAAATATAAAAAATATATATATATAAAACATATAAAAAGATATATATAGATTTTGTACTATTAATAAATTAATAAATATAAGGAAATAATATATAATATTTAATAAGGTAAAATAATTAAATATAATATAAAATAAAAGGATAAAAAAATAAGACAAAGAAACATGGATTAAAATAGCAATTAAACAGATTAAAAGAACTAAATTAAAACACGCGTTAAATTACAGGGGTTAAAATGGAAATAATGCCAAATTTCAAAACGGCGCCGTGAGGAGTCTGGCCTTTAATGCAAACTAAGGGACTAAATTGGAACAAAGAAACATATTCTAGGGCTAATTCGATAAAAATAAAAATTCAATTTGTACTAAATTAAAATTAATTAAATCTCTAAAGGACCGAAATGGTAATTAGACCATTAAACAAAAACACGCGGATCTTCCCCGGGTATTTGGGTCAACGCACGGATCCCCTGCTTAAAACGACGCCGTTTTATGCTTATTGGATCAAGAAAAAACGGCGTCGTTTCCATATTGGTATATAAGTCAAAATCAGCTTGAAAATTTCATTTCAGCACCGAAACAAAAAAAAAAAAAAATCTGATGCTTCCTTTTAAATTCTCTCTGGCCTCTGTCCGGAGGAGTCGTCGAAAGTCATAGGCTATGACTGCACGCACCACACGCGCCTCTGTGGACGATGGTCGGAGGACTAAATCATCGATTTTCGGCGTTTTCGAAGGGTAATGGTGCTTTTTCCTCTGTTTTTTTTAAAAATATGCATGTATATAAAAAATGAAAAGCCTGCGAAAGAAAATCACCTCTGTGTTGTGAAAATTTGCTATTTTATTTCTGTATTTTTTTGTGTATTCTGTCTCTGTTTATATCTTTGTCTCTTTCCTTTTTTACAGAGTTTGTGGGGTTTTTATAACCCGAAATAATAAATAAAAAAGGAATAAATATAAAAGGAATACAAAGATTTTGCTATTTTTGTACTGTTTTTTTTCCTTTCTTGTGCAGGAGCGTGGCGAGAAGAACGGCAGTGGAGCGCTATCTGCGCTGATCGCGGCGCGAGGAGAGGCCGATGTCGGGGCTGCGCTGGGTTCATACTGGTCACTTGCGGCACCTAGGGTTTCCTCAGAAACCTTAGGTCGAAACTGTTTAACGTTTTGGGCTGTGTAGGTTGGGCCAGAATTTGGGCTAGATTGAGTTTGAGCCTAGTCTAGGTTCAGGGGTCTGATCTGTTTTAGATTTGGGTAGTGGGTCAGTATTGTTTAGGGTATTGGATTCGAGCTTCAGGCCCGTTTATTGTAAATGGACTGGACATTATTTATTTATTTTTTATTCTGGTTTATTTCAGCCTGGGCAAAAATGGGCTCTTACATCCAGGAAACAGTAGATCCAATTTGTTTGATTTAAATAAATCCAATCTCTAAAAATTTGTTGCTTCATAATATCAGTATTCAAATATGGACTAATACATGTCCATAATATCAACTAATTCATGGCCCAACTATATTGATTCAAAAAATTGCTAACTTCAAATACGACAAATTATAAAACTTTGGGCAATTATCAACATAATTGTAAATACTTGGTGTGGTTGCTCTTACAAGCGCCTCAACAATTTTAAAACATTTTCTTTTAAAAGCAATTTCAATTGGAGTCTAATTGATACCAAACTAACAAATTTAATTTTATTAGGCATAAACTTGTATTGCATTTTATTAGAGTTCATTCAACTAGGGGTGAGTATTCAGTTGAGTTGAGTTAAAAAATTTCGAGTCAAGTCGAGTCGAGTTAACAAATCCTATTATTTATGCTCAATGTTGTGTTTATATGGACCAATTATTTAACTAGTAGACAAAGTACAAGATTACTTAATTGCATAAACAATATAATGATATTTTCTTTTAACTTAATAGGTAAACATTTATCAAAACGAAATAGTTTTACCTTTTAACTTAATGGTTTTGACTTTTAACTTAGAAAATGTAAACATTTATCAAAACGACGTAG
Source organism: Gossypium rotundifolium (assembly GCA_025506655.1). Lineage (NCBI taxonomy): Eukaryota > Viridiplantae > Streptophyta > Magnoliopsida > Malvales > Malvaceae > Gossypium > Gossypium rotundifolium. The sequence goes on along the minus strand of CP106730.1, from coordinate 410,544 downwards.
TTTTGCATTTTCTTAGTCGGATTTTCGGATAACTCGAATTGTATAATTCACATTCGAGTTAAAACAAAAATTTTGATATTTTTATTCGAGTTGATCTGAATAACTCGATTAACTTGAATTGTTTAACTCAAAATTTAAAATTTTTATCAAGTTTTTCGAGTCGAATCGAATTTTGCTCACCTCTACATTCAACCATTTCACTCCAATCTTGAAACATTAGATTTATTCGTGGGTTGAGTTTAAATAAAATATAACATGTTATTTGACTGAACTTGACTTTACTCAGAGCGTAATGTTACTTTTCTACCTAAATTTAACTCAAATAAGTTTGAAAGAATTTGAGTTTGACTTGATTTGCACTAGAGGTGATTATGGGACAGGTTGTAACAAAATTTCAAGCCTGTTTTATAAGCCCAACCCAACTCGACATGATACCAAAAATAGGCCTAATTTTTTGTGCAAACTTGATCTGGATAAAAAAGTTAAAACTCGAGCCCGACTCGATCCGCCCGTATTATTATATATATATATATAAATAGATTTAAAAAATATAATAAATCAAATATATTAAAAAATTAAAATAAATGTTTATCAACAAATTGAAAGTAAATTAAAAAGAAATCTTTATACTTAAATAGCACTAAGATAATTGCCTCTAAAAATAAAATAGTAACAAAATTAACAATAAAACAAGACTAATACAATATCCAAACAATAATACATAGTAATATAATAGTGAAATAGCAGCAAAATAGTGATAAAATAACAATAATTTTTTTTTGCAAATTTAGGTCGGGTCGGGTTTGGGAAAAAAAAAGGCTTACTTGAGACTCAACCAATTTTCAAATGGGCTTTTTTTTTTAGCCAAACCAAAATTTTCAGTCTAAATTTTTGCATAGTAAATTAGCGAGATTAGGATTGAAATATATGACCTGGGGACACGGTCATATGTCATATGATAATTTATTTAGACTGCAAGTTAGTGAGTTATACAACCTCTATAACGCTCCGAAATTGAGGTTAGAATTATTCAAATTAAGTGGTTGGGTTAGCGGTTAGGTGGGACTGTTAAGTTGATTTTTGCGTATTAGTGCCAAAATCAACCTTAAATAAAAAATTTATTTAACTATAAATCTTTTTATCAACCTTACAAATTTTTATCAACCTTTTACTAACTTGTCAACAAATTTATTTAACTATAAATCTTTTTTTTGTCAATGACTACTAAACCTAAACCAAAAAAAAAAAAAAAAAAAAAAGAAAAAGAAGGAAATAACCCGAAGCTAGAAACCCTAAAACTAAAAGCGATTTTGGATCTGGAAAGGCGAAGCTGAGGGTGAACCATGAGCGGCGATACTAGTGATTCCTCCAGTTACTTTGATGGGCAAGAGCCAGATGAACTGATCAGGGCCCTCGTCGAGAAATGGCCGGGTACCGATGGTAAAATAACGCACGGTTTGCACTTTATTGATCTGGAAAGCAATAAAGTCTTTATTAAGGCGATGCCACCTGATGCTCCTTCATGTTCCACTGCCGTTTCCTGGGGCAACCACGTTTACGTTATTGGGGGAATGCGCGAAAATGATGGAGTAAACGATGTTTTCCAATTAGATTTGGAGGACCTTGAACGTGGGTGGAGGGAAACTACTTCTATGTTGTTCCCTCGGGTTCTTCCCCTGGTTCTTGCTGCTGAAGGAAAGATTTACGTCTTCGAACATTTATATTTGGGTTCTGAATCTTTTGGCGAGGTTTACGATATAAGTAGGGATATTTGGGAACCATTGTCGCCCCCTCCGGAACCTATCAATATATGTGTTCCTGTTCTAGATTCTTCCCGATCTCGGATTTTGGTGTACTGCCATGCCAGTGATACTCTTTACGCTTATTACTATGATCGTAAATCATGGGTTTGCCTCGAACAAAAATTTGGTTTCTGGTCTGACTCAGCGACAATCGTGGACGATGTGCTGTATACTGTCATTTATGATTCTTGTAAGTTCCGTTGTTTGGAGGCGTATAATGTGCTTGATAAGAAACATTTGCCCGTCAAATGGTCATCAGAATTTCCAGTGGCTCCACCAATGGGTGGCACTCTGTATCGTTTGGGCAATGGCAAGCTTATTTACGGTTGGGTGGCTTGGGTCAACCATCTCCGTAAGGGTTTTGTGTACATGAGATTTAATGTTTGGTTGAACAAGCAGGGAGGGATTGATGCAGCTGCAGAGCATCAAACTACCATCGATGTTCCATATCCGGAAGATATTCGTCGTATATGTTTGTTCTGAATGAAGGTTAGAGCCCCGTTCATATCACTACTACATCATAATTATTCATTTGCCAATGCTGCTTGCCATTACATGTGGTTTGCTCTAAATGAAGGTTAGTGCCCCCTTCACATCACTACCACATCTTAATTATTCCCATCCTTGTAAATTGACGGATTTTTCATTTGTCAATACTGCTTGTCATTGCATTTTGTTTGCTCTTGTTGTCGCTAAGAAGTTGATAGTGAGCCTGGAACTTCCTGTATAAAACTTGAGCAATGCTAAGTAGACAAATCAGGCGTCGGGCTCGCATTGTGTGAAAATGTCTTCCTTTTTCCAAGACTCAGTTTTATTAGGACTATGCGCTGTGGTCTATTTGTTGTTTTGAATGGGTACGAGGCTCCTAGCACCTTTAGAGAACTAGAACTCAAGTTCTGTCTTGCCTTACCCCCAATAGTTGCTTCTAGTTTTTTGTTCCAAAAAGAAAATAAAATGTCCTGATCCAAACAAAGGCTTAAATTCCTACTTAGGAAGTTGGTAGACTATGACAATGTTTCTGCCTGAAATATCAGAGCGAGGTCATTACCTATAGGCAAGTGAAGATTTAGTAAAATGATGTGCTTTTGTCGGTGATGGGTACCACATGTAAAAATGCCAATATTGATAAGGACTATGATAACCTTGAACAATAAGTAAACAAAGTAAAGCTTGACTGCCAGTTAAATAAAATTAGAAAAAGAATTTGGGTGGGTTGTGTTGGGCCAAGCATGGCTCCCTTTTGGTAATTAGGGTTGGGTCTAGTCGAATGATATCGCCCATATTTTGTGCTGGGTCAGGGGCCTACCCAAACGTCAAAGGTGTTAGTATCCTGTCCAGGCTCGACTTGTGAGCAGGCCTACCTATGACCAAACTATTACTTGGGTTGTAACTTCTACTTGACTTCCACCACCCCCCCCAATTACTTTTGATAACCTCCGTCTCTCCCACTACTCATGATTGGTGTTACTTTCATATTAGTGCTTTCCTAATAAATTCCCAGCCCTTTTAACTTCACTCGAAGAGGCTATACAGTTGTCCCAGAGATGAAGTTTTGGCTCTCAAGAAATTCTGTACGATTGGTACGATCATCATGATTTAATTGGCCTCGGGAACGTACAGCCTTCATCGCCGCACTTGTTCCTTTTAGTCTTCCTTTCTGTCTTCTTGCAACATCTTGTTTTACTGGTTTACAAGGTTTCCTCATCTTACTGAACAGAAATTTTTGCAACATGCATATGATAAGAAGCAAGATGAAAGTGCAGAAAATATAACTATTACTAAGTGAGGATAGATTTATTCAATGGTCTGAATTTGATTTGAGATAGTGAATGTTATTACTAAGTGAGCTATTAGCTTGTTGAAATCAGTAAGAGAGTGGACAAAATATTACTTAAGAATATAACTCTAATAAATGGGAATTACTTAGTCCTAACTCCTACAGCTAGAGAATTTGAAGTAGAGAAAAAGTAATTAGTAGGGGACAAAAATGTTTATTTGGAAATTCTTGTTAAATATTTTGCCATCCTATTTCCGGTTTTGTATATCATAATCATATGAATCGTATGTTTTCTTGGAAAGTAAGAAGGTTTGGGAGTGATAATTATATCTGTATTGTTTTTTCCTCGTTTCTTTGATTTTGTTCTTGTGTGCTTGACTGATGAAGCTCCAACACGTAAGAAGTCAAAAATGAAAATGGAATGAATTACATATGAAGATGAATGCTGCAGACTGCAGATGTATATCTGAAAAACCATTAATAGATTATGGAGATCGTTTCTCCAATGTGTTTGTTTTGTTGGTAGTTGTGAGTTATAATAATAATAATAAATCTTACTCACTTTTCATTGCTGTAAAAGGTCATGGAAGCTTTTATTATTATTAACAATGTTGATTTTTAGGGCTCATTTGGTGCCTGTTGATGTGGTCTGCTGATGGATATGTGTGTGTATATATTTTTAATTATTATTTTTATGGAGCAGAATGATATATTATATATCAATCAAATATACTTTAAATTTTGCTAAAGGGTAAAGAAAATCAATTAAGCTCCCTGAACTTTTTTGTTTTCACTCAATTGAGCCCTTGAACATTTGAATTACAATCAATCAATCAAGCTCTTTGACCGATAAAGTTAATGGTCAATGTTACAAAGGCAAGGGTGCCGGTTTTCTTCAGGCTGTTTTTGCCACGTGGTCATGTGGCAAAAACATGCATTTATATATAAAATCAACAGAAAATTATAAAAAAGTATTTTACGATTTTCTATGACTTTTTATAAATGGTTGTTGATTTTTTTAATGTTTTATACATTAAATACTAGTTTTTGCCATGTGATAAAAACAACCAGCAAAAAAAATGGCACTTTTGGCTTTGTAACTTTGATGGATAACTTTAATGATAAAATGGCATCATCAAGTCACTCAGTAATCGGGCATTCACGAAATAAGCGCTCGACCGTCTCAGCTCCACCACTGACTCGCAGTAACTCTCCACTGCCACTCTTCTAGCTACTAGATTACTTGAAGTAGGGATATAATTGTTAGCAACTTTTCAGATAGAGGTACTCATGGGATGGGCCAAGCAGGGTTGGGTTCGGGCTAGGCTCAACCAAAATTTTATGCCTGTTTGTTAGGCTCAAGCCTGACCTGGTTCAAAAAATAGATTTAAAATTTTGTCCAAGCCGGACCCGGATAAAAATATTAAAATTCGAACTCGTCTTGACTCGTTTGTATTAATTATTTTTATATAATTTTTAAATATATATAATACATCAAAATATTAAAATAAATATTTTTCAACAAACTGAAAATAAATTTTTAACAATATGTATATTTAAACAATACTAAGATAATGTAACTTAACAAGCAATTGTCTCTAAAATAATAATAAAATTAACAAAAAAATAAGTGTTATTAGAGGTGTGCATGGGTCGGGTCGGGTTGGGTTGGGTCGGGCCCAATTAAAAATTTAGGCTCGTTTATTGGGCTCGGGCCAGGTTGGGCCCAAAAATGGGCCTAAAATTTTGCCCAAGCTTGGCCCATATAAAAATACTAAAATTTGGGCTCGGCCCGACCCGTCTGTATTAATTTTTTATATTATTTTATATAATTTTTAAATATATATAATACATCAAAATATTAAAAAATCAAAATAAATATTTTACAACAAATTGAAAATAAAATTTAAAAATATGTAGACTTAAATAACACTAAAATAGATGCAACTTAACAAGCAAATGCCTCTAAAATAATAACAAAATTAACAAATGTTTTTAAAATAATAACAAAATTAACAATAAAATAAGTTTTATATAATATCTAAACAATAACAACAAAATAATAGAAACATAATAGTAAAATGGTAGCAAAATAAAGAGAAAAATAATAAAAAAATAATATTTAAAAAATAATTTTTTTTTGCCTTTAATGAATTCGGGCCGGGCCGGGCTAGGCTCGGGCCAAAAATGCCTTACCCGAGCCCAGCTCATTTTTAAACGGGCCTTATTTTTTTGTTCAAGCCCATTTTTCGGGCTTATATTTTTGCTCAAACTCTCCCACATTTCGGGCGGGCCTTTGGGCCGGATCGGGCCGCTCAGCCCATGCACACCTTGTGTAGCTTTAGCTTTAGACTAATATCTGTTGTATCTTGATGTTGGATGATATTAACGTGATCAAGTAAATGGAGAATACAGGCGTCTATAGTTGTCAGTTGAACATTTCCAGCAAAATTGATGCTATTAGTGGTTAAAAGTATCATGAAAGTTCTTGTACTAAGAGTCAGATTGCATTTTGCCCATCTTATTCAAAAAAAATGAGCAAATTAGTATTAAAGAGTAAATGAGTTCTTTCTTTTAAAAATTTAATCTTTTCGTACTGTCAAAAACTGGCGTGGATCAGGCAGTGTCACGTGATATGTCATGTGTACTTTTTGCTGACTAGTTTTTAATAGTAAAAATGGATAAAAATTTTAATAAAAAAATTAGTTTGCTTTTTGATCTAATACACAAAGATTATTTTTTTTTTTAATATAAGGGTCAAAATGCAATCTGACTTCTAGTACATGGGCTTCCATATACTTTTACCAAAAAGAAGTCTTTTTCTGATATTTTCTTTACTGGTTTCTTCCTTTTATTATGGAAACACTAGTGGTTATAGATGTAGATGAAGATGGAGGTGAATGGCTGTGACATGATGTTTTATACCAACACTAGATATCGGACGAGAATGTTGTAAGTTTGCCTTGGATACAGGATTACCAGCACTAGATATCTAGGTTTTCAATAAAGATCATTAAAAATAAGATTGCCTTGGATACAGGATTACCAACAAGCAATGAAGAAGGTTCGGAAATGAAGATGAGACTGGTTTACATGCACCAAGGGACTGTCCACTTTCAAGAGCAGTGTTCCAGGTGAGAGTAATATGCTTAATGCAGTTGACTGGGTTGAAATGGCAGCAAAGAAGCTGGAAAGAGAAGCTTTTGATAAGTTTCTAATGTTAATATAGGGTTTATGGACGACATAATGTTAGATTTAGCTCTCAAATGTCTACATTTTTTTGTCATTTTGGCATTCCACTTTTTACAAAGAGTTGAATTTGACTATTAATTTTTCTAAAAAGCCAAATTGTTGGATTTTAATGGAAATATCGATTAAAATATTAAAATTTTTAAATATGACAACCTACATGGTAATTTACATGTTTTTCATGTATTTTTGTATTTTAAATTTTTATTTTGAATTTTTAAATTATTTATTGAGGTGCTATATAAGATAAATAATTTCATATCAGCATGAAATATAGGTGGACCGATAATTTGTTATGTAGATTGTCACGTCAAAATTGCTAAAGTTTAATGTTTCAAATAGTATTTTCATTAGAAAAACGATTTGATTTTTTTGAAAAGGTTCAGAATCAAATTGAAATAAAAAATTAAATTGATAAAATGTGAATTTTGAGGGGCTAAATTTGACATAATGGATTAATGAAATGGTAGGGATAATGAGACCAGGTTGGATGAAAAGCTATCAAGAGGTGAGCTTTGGGGAGGGAATAAGTAATACAAACTCCTGCATGAGTACCAGAGCAGTTATGTTAGCCACAACTCAACCGCATGGGAGTCCACCACCATTGCAATTTCTCAATAAGTAAAATTCAAGGCAAAGCTAATGAGGAAGCCCATCAGGTGTGGATGGTTTTGCTCCGGTAATAATTAAATCAAAGAGTAAATTAGTTTTTTTGGTTAAAAAATTTCATCAATTTTTAGTTAGTTATAGCAGTTTCCAACTGTATACGTGGATAAAATTTTTAATTGATTTAATGAATAAAAATTAATTAATTTGTTTTTTAATTAAAAACAAAAAATATAATGTGATTCAGACCCTGTAAGAAGGAATACCCTCCTTTTTCTATGGTGATGTCTCATGCGATTGCTGCTTTACTTTGAGTAAAAGTTATTATTTTATCTCAAGAACAGTTGACAGGACACCAATCAAATTGTATCATTTGTTCCTTTGATTAATTAATTGAATTTATTTGTCATCAAATTCAAATTTTATTAGAAACGAAAATCAATAGAATAAGGCGTCTACAAAAATATCAAATTACTTCAACCTTCGACTCAAGGATCAAATTCTGTTATTAGGCCCTGTATTATCCATAACTTTTTATTTAGTCCTCACACTTTAATTTGATTAATTTTAGTTTATTTTTATCTAAATTGTAATAGTTAAATCTATTAAGTCAAATTATACTATTAGTCATGTGTTATAGTAAATTGTGGATTTAATTAGTATATTTTAATTTGATCATTTTTAGTCCTTGTTTTGCTTTGAATTTAAAAATTTTAATCCTGATTTAAATGTTAATCACCAAATTTATTATATGAAAATGGCGAGTTGATATGATATTTTTCCTGTATAAGATTTTAAAAAAAATACAAAGAATTTTGAGTATTTTTATTTGTTTAATATGAGTTCAAACCATTCTCAATGTTAATGAAATAAACACGAGACATGACATAAACGTAACACAAAAAAGTAACTAAAATGTGAGACAAAGACATGATAATGTGAAGATCAGTATAATTAAAATTTATACAAATATACAAGTATATCTTATATCCTTCACATACCCCCCCCCCCCCAAATATATATAAATATTTATCTGGAGGGAGTTGGTATTGCATAACTAAGATAATTTCTTCTTCATCTGTTTCCTCAATATTCCAAGTGGGCCAAACCCATTGTCTTTTACATTATCACTACAGCTACAGCAGCAAGTATTCAGATTAGTGCCGCATTCAAGACATATACCTTTGCAGCTTGGATCACAAACTGCGTTGATTGTGATTTCTAGATGCACCAAGTCTCTTATGTGCTTCGAAATATCGATTTCTTTTCTTTCGGGAGGAAAATAAAGCCGATCATCCCAATCGATCGACGCATCATCATCCTCCGCTTGGTTACTTGCATAGGAAGATTTGAATCCTTGCTCAAAGGTTGCTCCTATATCAATAATTTCAGGCTCTTCAATGGGGTTTTCAGTTAGTAGAAGTGAGAAATTGGAGAATATGCACTCAGCAGCAGGTTCACCACACCTTTTCAATATAAAGTTGGATTCAGTGCTAAATACAACGAGGAAAGAGGTGAATTTAATGCAGTAGAAACAATTCAAATTCAAAAGAGCTTGAGCCAATGCAATGTTACGGTAAAAGTACTATGGAAGCTCTTATACAAAGAGTAGATTGATCTTTTTCTATTAAAAATTTCATCCATTCATACTGTTAAAAACTGGCGTGGTTGATGGAATAACCATATAATGACTCGTGTATTTCAAGCTGACATAAAATAACCAGTTTTTAACAGTAAAAATAGATAGAATTTTTAACAGAATGAGCAATTTAATCTTTGATCTAATGAGTAAAATAGGAAAATTTCAATTGGACTCCTAATACAAGGAGATCCATGGTACTTTTACCGCAGTGTCACATACAGATTTCATTTTGAATATGACGTGGATGAATTCACAAAACATGAACCAAAAGGAATGAAGAAGTCAACGATGCTGATAGGTGATGATAACAATCACACTGGTAAAATTACTAAACCTCTTTAATTCCTTTATGTATCTTTGCAAATTTGATCATTTGAGGCATTCAGGGTAAGTAAATATCATTTTAGATAGAAATTTTCTGTAACCTACTCCATAGTCGTTACCTGTTCTTGAGGAACACCTCCTCCAATCAAGCAGAAAATCAAACCCTTTTGTAGGCATTGGATGATTTGCTAAATGTCTAATCTTAGAAAATCACATTCCGAACCATGTATATATATAACCAAAAATGAGATTACATTTTACCCCTTTTACCAAAACAAAAATGAATAAAGTAATTTTCTTCAACTAGATTAATGAATAAGCTGATCCTTATACTAAAAATTCTATCATTTTTATTAGAAATTGGTCCATGTATATCACCACCACTGATTTATTCATTTCTATGAATAGAGGGAGCAAAATATAAAGTTTAACGAATTGAAACTAATTAAGGAAAAGAAAAATACCTATTGCAACCGAGAGTGATGACAGTTTTAACAATCCCATTAAGCCTCATCTTTTGTTTCTTCCTTGTCACATCAATGGAGATCTGAACAGGGGTACCATCTGGAAAATCTTTCACATCTTCTGTAACCCGTAATCCCATCAATGAAGCCCTAGATTTTGAAACAACGCTCGAAAGCTTTCCTAAACCCAACCTCTCTAAAGTTGTGCAATACTCCATATGAGTAACAGAAGGGTTTCTCTTATACATAACTGCTCCTTCCCATGGTGATTCTACGTTTTCAAAATCTTCTTCTTCGTCTTCCCAATCAAAAGATATGGTGCTGTCTTCCTCGTTGAAAGATTGATTCTGTGATGGGTTAATGGAATCTCTAACGGGCTTCAAATTTTTTCTGAAAATTTGATGGTTATTTAGAGTTACACTCCATGGAAATTTGGAATGGCCAACGGAAGAACAGAAAGGAATCGATAAAGCAGGTTGCTGCAATTTTATATCATAAACATTGGATGGACATGGACTAAAATTAGAGGGAAAAGCTATAAAAGATGATGATATTACGAGAGACATTTAGGTTTCCTTATTATCTACACCACATCAACTACTGCTTTTTCATTTTTGTTGCTAGCTAAACAAATATACCGTCTGCCACAGGCCATAAATAAATGGCTAAATTTCAGTAGAGGTCACCTAACTATGATTTTTATCTTTTTTGATCACTTAACTATAAAAAATTATAAAATAATCACACAATTATTAATAAATTTCTTTTTTGATCACCCAACTATGAATAGTTAGAAAATGACCACCACCTATTTAATTTTTTCCTTTTTTTTTTTCACCAACTAGCTAACTTAAAAATAGAAACACTCAAAAATCCTCAATAATTCTGTAACCATTTTGTAACTTTTTGAAATTGAGTCACCAAAACATAAGCTTACTAATAGTTTAGTGACTTGGATGCAGTTTACCCAAAGATTAATCGGATAGCTCTGCAGTAGGCTGAGCCTTACAAAAAGAAATACAGGTTAGAAGACCTAAGCAGACGATATGCGATTAAGAAAATGTCAATATTATCCGTCCACCTTTCGCGCCTCACCCGCCATCACTTCCCCTTCTCTTCCCTTCTCTTTCCTTCCTCTCGCCCTTATTACCATGCCTGCGCTCCTTCCCGCCGCAATCTTCGTTTCTCCGTGATTAAAAGATTCCCTTTCCGCTGCTTTTGCTCTTTTCCAGCTACCAATTCGAGTATGTATTGGTTCAGACATTTTATCGACCAGGTTCTCGTGTTGGACAATTATTTGACCTTCTTATTGGAAAAGTTGCAGATAGGAATCGAAGTGTCGAAGTTGGTGAGGAAAAGTATGATGTTATTGTGGTTGGAGGTGGACACGCAGGTTGTGAAGCTGCTCTTGCGTCTGCTCGGTTGGGGGCCAAAACTTTGCTTCTCACCCTAAACATTGATCGGATAGCGTGGCAGGTTATCTTTCTTTTATCACTTTATTATTTTATTACATTAAAGCTAAGAAATTGCAAACTATGGCGGATATGTTCGTTACTGGCGTAAGTTGGTTTTGTTACTTACAGCCTTGCAATCCAGCGGTGGGTGGACTTGCAAAATCACAACTTGTACATGAAGTGGATGCGCTTGGTGGTGAAATTGGAAAGGTTGCTGATAGGTAATATCCTCAAATTTCCAATGTTGGCATATTTGCTAATTGTGTTTGTTTGCTTTGGGACGCTAAAGCGTAAAACTAAAATGTGTGTGGGTTTAATAAACTTTTGTAAATTTATTAGTATTAGTATTTTTTAAAACAACAATGTTTTATTTTTTGTTACATTTGGTAGCCATCTACTTACTTTGATTGAGTATGGCTTTGTTTTCCAGCAACAATTTGGGAAGAAAAAACAGGCAGAAGCAAAAAATTTCATTTGAGCTGTTGATTTTTAATTTATTTGCTTTAAGCCAAACATAATCTTATTTGCAATCTATTCATTTACATTTGGGACTTTGGTACTTTTAGGTGCTATTTACAAAAGCGTGTTCTTAATGTTTCAAGAGGTCCTGCTGTCCGGGCATTGCGTGCACAAACTGACAAACGGGAATATGCAATGCAAATGAAAAATGTGGTTGAGAGGCAAGTTTCTTTCTTTCCATTCCAATTTACATATCCGTTTGTAGCAATTAGCATCTATTGTCATTTTTTTATTAGAAGAATAATTAATATGTTTTAGTAGAATCTTGATTTTGTAACAGCATTAACACTATCTGGCTAACTGATTAATTTTTCTATTCATGATATTTCTATCTTATAGTTAGGTGCCTATATTATGTAGCATTTGTGATTGAATCGTGATATTCAAAGGCAAATAGATAGACTTTGTAATTCTGATATAATAAAATCGATAAAGAAACATAAGGTCGCATGGAAAAGATAGAAAATCCGTAACTGTTTTATTTTCTTTTGCAACATCACAAAAGAATTGTTGCCTCAGAAGTTAAATAATAGTTATAGCCAAACATCCATCTAAACCCTTTAAGAGCAACTATTTATAGGGCTGATGATAACAAAAAAGTCGCAGATAAAAATGAAAATTGTGCAAATAATAGTTAGTTTAAAATGTAGCTTCTCCTTCTTTCAGTTTTAATAAAAGGGGAAATTGATCTCTGACGAGCAAGCATAAGAATTTAGAAAAACTTATTTTAGAGTGGTCAATAATATTCTGAAGAAAGTTAGACTTTGATTTGTTATAACTTTTTTTTTATCTTTGGTTGTACTGACCCTTCTTTTTTCTGAGAAAAATGTAAGCAACATATGCGCGCCCCATATTTTTCTGATGCATTTTTGTACTATAATGGGAGAATGACTGAGCACTCATTGGTGGTGATTGTGTAGGTTTGTTAATGAAAGACCTTCTCTTGATTAGCTTTTAGATTTGAATTCTTAAGAGAACATAGGAATCAAATAAGAAGAAAAGATTCCAGTGCTACCCATTAGTCCTTGAGATCCATACCTGTGATTGGTTGTTTTAAAGCTGCCACAGTAGCAATTATGTTGGAAAACTCTCTAAAAATGCTTCTCTTGCGTAACAAAAATGTTAGATTTGTATATGCATAAGGAGCATTCCTAGTTCCACTAGGATCTGAACAAATTCTCAGACTCCAACTAAAAACTAACTCAACCTAGAACAACTCAACATCCATAATTAAACCTAATTACAAACGAACTCATAAACAAGTCCTTAGACTCAAATATTGCAATTTCCAATGAATCTAAAAAAAAAAAAAAAATCAAATGCTCAAAACAAAAGGAAAAGAATAAGGGATTTGTATGATGGAAATGTTTTAGCCCATCTTTTTATTTGTATTCTACCAGTCAAGTGTCAACATAATCATGTTTGCAGTGATAATTCAATGCTGGATTAGACTGCTGTAATCCAAAACCTGCATCTGGTAAACTTCAAAATGGGTAGTTTATGTAAAAAACTCCAAAAAGTTGATTCTGTTAGTCTTTCCTTCTCCTTGGTTTATAGATTCATTTAGGAGCAATTATTTTATCCATTCCTTGATGCATTTGGTCAAACAATTGGGTTTTGGTTTCAGCAATAGTTTCATCGACATGCTGCAATGTAGTTCAAGTATCTGTTGTATCTTTGTTTGCATATGCTCAAGTTTTGTACGTATTTCTGTTCGTCACTCTGTTAACCATTGTTTTACTATTATTAAGGACCATTGACTCTGATTCTAAATTGTTACACTTTGTTTGGGATTAATAGTTTAGCTCATCAAAGGGAAACGGAAAACTTTCAGCTCATTAAAAGGAGACTGAAACCTTGGGACTTATTAAAGAGAGACCCATTTATCTATAGGATTTTTTATAGAAATTTTGCTTCTGTTTTTTTTTTCCGTATCTCTTTAAAGAAGGACCAGTCTTATTACATATAGGAAACCTATTTTAGAAAAGAAACAAATCAACTAAAGTAAAAGCACAACAAAACCTAAGGAAAGAAATAAAATCGAAACCTAAACCTTAATTAGAGAATAAACATTAATGTGCTTATGACTATATTCATGGAAGAATGCTTTGTTTCTGTTCTTTTTGCTAATCGATGAGTTGGCTTTTTGTTTTCAGTACGCCAAATCTCTCAATTAGAGAGGCAATGGTGACAGATATTTTGCTTGGAAAGAATGACAATGTTGAAGGTGTTTGCACATTTTTTGGTATGAACTTCTACGCCCCTGCTGTTATACTGACAACTGGAACTTTTATGAGTGGTAAAATATGGGTTGGTAGAACCTCTATGCCTGCTGGAAGAGCTGGTGAGTCTGCATCACATGGTCTGACTGAGAACTTACAGCGTCTTGGATTTGAATCTGATCGGTTAAAAACTGGAACCCCAGCACGGGTGGACTGTCGTACTGTTGATTTTTCTGTTTTGGAGCCTCAGCTTGGAGATGAAGAGGTCCTTCCATTTAATCTCATATGTAGGTTCAGTGGATTAATCTTGTAAGATTTAAGATATTAAATCCTGCTTCAAAAATTGCCACCTGGTAACAGGGTGTTTAGATTAAATATCTTTGGGTCATAAAGTAATATTCTTATATTTAACATCGTGAGAGAGGCGAAGTTTCTAGTTTCACCACAGTAAGAACTTCATTATTTCAATTACAGGTAGATCGATAGGTTACAGGAGTAGAAAAATTCCGGTAGATGTCCTTCATTTTTCTTGATTATAGAAACTACCTGTTAACAACATAAAATTTCATGATAAAATGCTGTTAGCTTGCAGGCTGCTTAGAACTTATTCTATCTTTTCCTGCTAATAAGTTACTGATATTATTCTGGTAAACAAAAAGGAAAAAAATTACTCTCTGTTCCACTAAAAAAGTCACTGTTGACATATTTGGGGTCAAACTTTTTAAACTTTGGCCTCAACTATTTTAAATATTTTAATTAATTAATTTAAAAAATGTTTAAAACTACTTCATTGAAAATTTTATAATATATATTTCAAAAGATTTCCACAATAAAATTTAAAGAGCAAGAATTAAAAGTTAAAAAATTTTGATCATTAAAAGTCAAAATGATACAAATTTAGTGGGTTATAAGGAGTACTGTTATTTGTTGTTCTTATAATAGTCTTTGAAAATTTTCAGGTCAGCTGGTTTAGTTTCGATCCTGATTCCCACATTGAAAAGGAGCAAATGTGTTGTTATCTGACACGGACTACTAAGAGTACCCACCAGCTTATTAAAGATAACTTGCATGAAACTCCTACCTATGGAGGATGGGTTGAAGCAAAGGGGCCTAGATACTGCCCTTCCATTGAAGATAAGGTAACTTTTTATTGTTTGAATTATACTTCTATTGGCTGGATTAGCATTGAAATGTCATGTTAAGCACTGTAGTGTTATATCTACTTATGGTGGCGTTTCACTTATCCCTAGTTGAAGTCTTCCCTTTTTGTTTCATTTTTACATGCATTCTCATGTTCCACATGATATCTTAAATTTTTAAAGAGCTATATTTTGACTTGTGTTAATTATGCTGTAAGATTGTAAACTTTCATGTACTTCAGTTTGAAGCTAGCTAATGGCAAGAATTCTAAGCTGTTTCTGTTCATATATATATATATATATATACACGCGGCTATATATCAACACCTAGAGGAGATTCTTGCTATCACATGAGACTTTTATTTCTAGACCATGTACTCATCTGCAAGTCTAACTCTGGCTCTATTCAAATTGTTTTTTTTTTTTTCTTTTTAATTTTTTATAAGTTAGCTATCCATTATCTTACATAAAGTTTCAGCATATTTTATTTTAATTTGTTTACCAGTGATCATCAAGTGTGAAAGAGAAATGCTGCTGATTAGGTTATGCTATTGCTAGGTACTGTGTCAATCCATGGTTTTGGACTTTTATTAACTTAACTAGTTTCATACAGATGTGAGATGTATCATAGAAATATGGAATTAAGAGCAATATTCATCAAGCTATTTTCTATATACATGGATGAATCTTTTTATACCTTTTCAAAAGATTTATGTTCTTTTTACAGTTTAAGCCTGTAAAGATGCGACTGCATTGTTGGTTCAACCTAACTTGCTGATAGTATTTTTTTTTTCTGCCTTAAAGAAAATGAGCCCTCTCTGTTTTAGCATTTCAATTAGAATTTTCCAGATAATGTAATTTAGTTTCTTTTTGTTACAATTTTTCACATGGTTTGTTTAGGCTATACTTGTTTCACGTTGGTTTCTTTAGATTGTGAGATTTCAAGACAAAGAGTCTCATCAGATTTTTCTTGAACCAGAGGGTCGGACTGTGCCTGAGCTCTATGTGCAGGTAATGTTTTTGTGTCTCCTTTATGGGATTGAGAAACCATGGCTATCAATTAGATTTTGGAGCTTTAAACTTGGCTTCTAATGAATAGCTTAAGAACTACTAGTTTGTTGTTTAGGTGAGTAAACCTATGGATTATTACTCATGTCTTAACTTTTATGACTTTTCAATTTAGATGCCTTGAAATTCTTAAGCACAAAAAGAAAAAAAGAAGAAGAAAAGAAGAAAAATGCTCGACTATGCCTTTTGATGTGATGATACTGTTTTCTCCAATTACATATGAAGTTGTCATTTATATGTTTTTGTCCTAGGAAATTTCTGTCTTTCATTCTACATTGCCTTTCAAATTAGTATGAAACTTTGATTAAATCTTACTCTTTGAAAAACTTTTCTTCTTAAGTTCAATGCGAGTCATGCAACTACAATATGCATTGTAGCTATGTTGGGCATCCTATTAAGGGTATCCTAGGAAATTCTTATGTTTATTCTGCATTGCTTTCAAAATATTTGGAAATGTTGATTAAAACCTTTCTTTTGAAAATCTCTTTTTAATGAGGTTCTGAAATTAGTTTGATTCATGTAACGGGAATCCTATATTGGGTTGTCCTATGAATGTTTTATTTTCTGGTTCTTTTTCTATTGTAGTTGTTCCGTTCATTGTTTAAACATGTTTGTGCTGGTTTGTCCATTTATCTTATTAAGAGTCATGTGTTGCTGTTTTGTATGTGTTTATACTTTATAGGGTTAATTCTGTTGCATCTTGTGTTTAACATAAATAGTTGATTGTTTGATCAACTTGACAGGGGTTCTCAACTGGTCTACCAGAAAGACTACAGTTACCACTATTGAGAACTTTGCCTGGACTTGAGAATTGTTCAATGTTAAGACCTGCATATGCTGTTGAATATGATTATTTACCAGCTCATCAGTGCTCTAGGTCTCTTATGACAAAGAAAATTGACGGTTTATTCTTCTCTGGTCAAATAAATGGAACTACTGGCTATGAAGAAGCTGCTGCACAGGTACATTATTGTTAGAAATAGGCTTTTCTGTATTATATTTCTCACAAGAAATTACACTAATATTTATATACATAGTGAGCCTAACTTTAGGAAACTCTATACTAGGAAGCAAACTGATTCTAGGGATGCTGTCCATTAAAACAAAGCCTTAAAGTTAGGGATAGCAATAAATAAAATATCTCTGAGTTTCTTTCGATACTTTGAATATTCCTTATTAGGAAGCGTAATCGACACTCCCCTCAAGTGGGAAGTGGATATCATCCATTCTCGACTTGCTTACTAATTTCGAAAGGTCTTCCCAGATAATCCTTTGGTAAGGATATCTGCCAGTTGACCATCAGTGGACACATATGGAGTGCAAATTAAGCCACTATCAAGTTTCTCCTTGATGAAATGTCCGTCAACCTCAATGTGCTTCGTACGATCATGTTGCACTGGATTATGTGCAATATTGATAGCAGACTTATTATCACAATACAGTTTCATTGGACCTTCCCACTTGATCTTCAAATCCTCCAAAATAATTTTCAGCCATAATAATTCACAAATTCCAAGAGCCATCGCTCTAAATTCAACTTCTGCACTAGATCTAGCCACAACATTCTGTTTTTTACTCCTCCAAGTTACAAGGTTGCCTCCCAGAAAAGTACAATAGCCCGAGGTTGATCTTCTATCAACCATAGATCCTGCATAATTTGCATCAGTATAGGCTTCAAGGGTTAAATTCTCCCCTTTCTTAAATAGGATTCCTTTGCCTGGAGTGCTTTTAAGTACTGTAGAATCTGATATATAGCTCGAAGATGTGACTCTTTAGGATTGTGCATGAACTGACTTACAACACCAACTCCATAGGCAATATCCGGTCTAGTATGTGACAAGTAAATGAGCTTCCCTACGAGTCTTTGATATGAACCCTTATCAACTACTGCATCTTCTAGTGCATCTCCAAGTTTGTGGTTCACCTCTATGGGTGTCTCTGCTGGTTTACATCCCAACTTGCCCGTCTCTGTCAACAAATCAATTATGTATTTTTGCTGAGATATGAAGATTCCTTCCCGAGAGTGTGCTACTTCAATACCAAGGAAATATTTTAATTTACCAAGCTCTTTGACCTCAAATTCTTTTACTAGTCAGTTCTTTAAATTTTCCATTCCTTCCAGATCATCACCTGTCACTATAATGTCATCTACATAGACTAACAAAGCAGTCATTCCCCCTGAAGATGAGTGCTTTACAAACAGAGTGTGATCTCCTTGACTCTGTTTATACCCCAGCTTGAGCATCACTTTGGTAAATCTTCCAAACCAAGCTCTCGGGGATTGTTTTAGTCTGTACAGAGCCTTTTTTAGTTTGCAAACTACTACATCACGTATTTGAACCGAATCTTGGTGGAACATCCATATAGACTTCCTCCTCAAGATCACCAAGTAAGAAAGCATTTTTGATGTCAAACTGCTGTAGTTTCCAGCCTCTGTTGGCAGCGAGTGACAACAACACTCTCACAGTGTTCATCTTTGCAACCGGGCAAACGTCTCAAGGTAGTCTATTCCATACTTTTGAGTGTACCCTTTAGCAACTAATCTTGCTTTGTACCTCTCCAAAGAGCCATCTGAATTGTATTTCATTGTGTACACCCAACGACATCCAATTGTTTTCTTTCCTTTCGGTAATTTTACCAAAGTCTTATTTTTTTCAAGTGCTTCCATTTCAACCTTTATGGCATTTTTCCAATTCTCATCATTTAATGCCTCGGATACAGTTTTGGGAATGGAGATAGAATTTAGGCTAGTAAGAAAGGTTTTGTGGTTATGGGACAAATTTTTGTAAGACATGAATGAGTACAAGGGATGTTTTGTACAGGCCCTAGTTCCTTTTCTAATAGCAATAGGAAAATCATAGTCTTTCTGATCTGAATTTTCAGTAGTATTCAAAGTAGGTTCGATGAATTACCTCGGGTTGTAGAAGCGATGAGGTTGTTTATCCGAAGAAGATGATTGAACTTGCACCGGTGCCTTCTTCCTTGAGTAAACTAGTAAAGGGCGAGTAGTGTCCTGAATCCCTTTGGGCGACTTAGGTGTAGTAGGCTCTAATTTGGGTTGCATAGGTTCAAGGTAAAGGCTGGTTGGTAGGTAAGGACCGAGTGTTTGGTTCTTGAATAGGAGCTGGAAAATTAAGTTAGGCGAAAGTGGTTGGTAGGCTAGATGAAAGTGGAAAATCAAGAAGAAAAAATTCTGCCCTTATCTTACGTGAATAAGTTCTCAAGATAAGGACAAGTAAAGAAATTTTCTTCTTCGCAAAAGTGACATCCATTGAAACATAAAATTTTTGGTGGTGGATTATAGCATTTGTACCCTTTTGTGTAGAAGAATAACGAGAAAGACACATTTGACAACTCGTGGATCGAGTTTTCCCTATTTTGAGAATGTACATGTACAAAGGCAACACATCCAAAGATTTTGGGTGGAAGGTTTGAGGTATTGAAATCGGAAAAATTTCGATAGAACTTGCATAGGACTTTGAGAGTCAAGGACCTTTGTAGGCAACCTATTTATCGGATGAGTAGCAATTAAAGCAATTAGCCCCAAGTATTGTTTAGGGACATTTTTTGAAACAATAGAGCTCTAGTAGTAGCTAAAATGTGACCATTCTTTCTTTCGGCAACACCATTTTGTTGGGGTGTGTTAACACAAGAGGACTCATGGAGAATGCCTTTTCTTGAAAATATGGGGAGAAACCGATTGAAATAGTCTTTAGCATTGTCGACCTAAACAATTTTATTTCATTTCAAATTGTGTTTTGATCATGTTGTAAAAGGTTGTAAAAGCAGACCTTACATCGATTTTTGTTTTAAAAGAAATATCCAAGACACACGGTACAATCATCAATAAAGGATACAAACCACCGAGCCCAGAGATGTTTGAAATGTTTGATGGTCCCCAAATATCACTATGAATAAGAGTAAAAGGAGCAAGATTTTCTTTTATTGCTTACGGAAAGGAGGTACGTTTATGTTTGGCAAGTTCACAAACATCACAATGGAAATTTTCAACAGGTATTCCTTTGAACAATGAAGGAAACATAAATTTAAGGACTTGAAACGAAGGATGACCAAGGCGGAGGTGATGGAGCCAAATTTGGTCTTTATTAGCTTGAACAGACTTGGATAGGAAAGATAATGGTGAGGAATTCAGAGCACTAATTTCTCCACTAGATTCTTCAAGATAGTATAGGCCATTGGCTTCCTTAGCATGTCCAATCATCTTCTTCGTATTCTGTTCCTGAAAAAAAATCGATTGGGATAAACAACCACACTACAATTAGAGTCTCTGGTAAGTTTTTTGATGGAGAGAAGATTGATAAATAGTTTAGGAACATGAAGTACATTTTTAAGAGTAAGGGTCTTGTTTATAACAATATCACCTTGACCATACTTGTTATCACAGAACCATCACTCACTGTAATTTTTTATTTCTAGGACAAGGTGTATATGAAACAAATTTGTGTGAGGAGTGGGTCATATGGTGCAGTAGCTCTGAGTCAATGACCCAAGACACATTGGTATTGTGTCCGAGACATTAGAATTTTGAGAATAGGATATACCGAAAGCGCCAAACTACAAGTACTGTGGAAGACCACTTGATAATTCGCCCATTTAACTTGTAGGCCACTTGAATGTTCGCAACTCACTTGTTTGGTTGGAGTTGTTCATAGAGACTTGAACTATCCCCATTGGTATTGGTTTGGATAATTTCGGACATATTTCTTTTGAACAAAAGAAGCGGGCTTGAGGTTGAGTGGGAGTAAAAGATTACCGAAAAAAATAATTCCCAAAAATCGGTCTAATCTGATACCATGTTAGAAATAGGCTTTTCTGTATTATGTTTCTCACAAGAAATTACACTAATATTTATATACATAGTGAGCCTAACTTTAGGAAACTCTATATTAGGAAGCAAACTGATTCTAGGGATGCTGTCCATTAAAACACAGCCTTAAAGTTAGGGATAGCAATAAATAAAATATCTACAGGATTCTTTCTGATACACTGAATATTCCTTATTAGGAAACTGTAATCTGACAATTATGGTGCCTTTACAAATTCATTTCTTTTATTGAACTTTTTCATGTATTAAGTATCAACAAATTCTTGTGGTTCTTTCTATTTTTTTGTTATTTATTTATTTATTTTTAAACAGGGCATCATTTCTGGTATCAATGCTGCTAGACATTCAGATGGGAAGCCCCTTATTGTTCTTGAGAGGGAAAGCAGTTATATAGGGACATTGATTGATGATCTGGTTACTAAGGATCTTCGAGAGCCATACCGAATGTTAACAAGGTAAGCAACTCCAGATTCATGCTGTTATGATAATTTTCTACTCGTATCATACTATTCGTTTTGGCCGTTTGATCTGGTTTTTGAAAATAGGGTGATTACACATTCTTCTCATATGCTGTTAAGTCCAGAGAATTAAATTATTTATTCTTGGAAATGATCATGAATATGAGGATGCTTTCAATTTTTTTAAAATTTAATTTGTGAAGTGTAGAGAATTAGAGAAATTTCTTATGTATATTTTGCTGGTTAACTTACAAATATATAGAGAGAGATTATCCTAAGGTAGGAAATAATCGCAAGAAGATAGTGACTTCCTAAGAATCAAGAATTAGGATTAGTTTCTATTTACGTAAGATCTCCTAATATTCTATCCTTAATTTAAGGGATTCTAACACTCCCCTCAAGTCATAGTGTAGATGTTTATCAAACCCGACTTGCCAACAAGTTCTTCAAACATATTCCTGTTCGTGCTTTTGTTAACACATTAGCAACTTTGTTGTCCGGTAGGTAAATAGGTAACACTCACTTCTCCCGATTGTATTTTCTCTTTTATGAAATGACGATCTATCTCAACATGTTTAGTTCGATCGTGATGCACAAGATTGTGAGCTATCTTGACAATGACTTGGTTGTCACAAAATAGTTGCATAGGCTATTATAAGGAACTTTTAGTTCCTTTATTAGTCTTTGTACCCAAACTCTTTCGAAATACCATGCGCTAGTGCTCGATATTCTATACTTCTTCTGCTGCGTGCTACCACGATCGCTTTTACTCCTCCATGTCACTAAGTTACCCCAAACATAGCTACAATAGCCACTAGTAGGCGTCGTCGTTGATAGATCACCGCCGATCAAGATCCGTATAAACCTCCACATTCTGTTGTCATTCTTCTTGAAGTATAGGCCTTTACCAGAGTCCCTTTTAAATACCTTAGTATTCGATATGCGACTTCGTGTGTTTCTCCTTTGGAGCATGCATATATTGACTTATGACACTCACATGAAGGCTATGTCGGGACGAGTGTGAGCTAGGTAGATAAGCCTACCTACCGCCTTTGATATCTTCCCCATCAACTTCTTCTCCATCGTGATCGGACCCAACTTGAGATTAAACTCTATAGGAGTTTCATTGGTTTGCAACCCATCAACCCAACTTCGGAGAGTAAGTCGAGGACATATTTCCTTTGGGAGATGGAAATGCCTCTTTTAGACCTTGCTACCTCCATGTCAAGAAAGTACTTGAGATTCCCCAAGTCTTTAAGTTCAAATTCATTAGAAATTCTTTCAATCATCAATTTCTCTAGTATCATCTCCGTCACTATAATATCGTCTACATAGACAATGAGAATGCAACATCTTCCTTCCTCGTAGTGCTTGTAGAACATGGTGTGGTCTCTTTGTCCTTGAGTATCTTGTCGCTCATCATAGCCTTTGTAAAACGATGAACCATGCCCTTGGAGACTGCTTTCACCGTACAATGACTTTTTCAACTTACAAACTTTGTCTTTACTTTCTTCAAACCCCTAAGAAAAACCATGTATACTTCTTCATTTAGCTCACCATTGAGAAAAGCGTTTTTAACATCCAGTGAGTCAAGTGCCAATTAAGATTGACAATGAGAGATAGGAGAACTCTAATGGTGTTAAGTTTCAAGACGGTGCAAATGTCTCTTCATAGTCAAGCCCATAGGTTTGGGTGAAGCCCTTAGCCACAAGTCGAGCCTTGTATCTATCGATATTTCCATCAGGTTTGAATTTTGTAGTAAAAATCCATTTGCAGCCCACTTATTTGTTTTCTTCCCTTTAGGCGAGATCGAGAAGTTTCATTATTCTTGAGGGCCTCCATCTCTTCCATGACAGCTTGTCTCCATTCATCTGACTCAAGTGCTTCTTCTATATTTTTGGGAGTTTTTACTGAATCAACATTAGTCACAAATGCTTTATAGGACTTAGATAAATTACCATAGGATACAAACCGAGAAATAGGGTGTTGAGTGCAGCTCCTTGTGCCCTTTCTCATTGCGATTGGAAGATAGATGGATGGCGATGGAGGTGAGACCTCAGTTTCAGTAGCTTCAGAACAGTCCTCGGGGAGAGATAGGATCGGCACTGCTATATCAGTTTCAGGATGTCGATTTCTTCTGGAGTAAACCTGCAGGTTAGGAATCTGTCCTTGCTGTTTTTCGTGATTAGAAGGCAGTCCCGATGTGGTATTAGGATCAGGTAGGGTATTAGGATCAGGTAGGGTATTAGGATAAGGAGAAACAGTATCTGTATTGAGGGTAGTGACAGGATCTTGAGGGGGTATGATAAGAAGGGTATTAATAGATACACCCAACATACTCTAGTATGATCGTCAATAAAGGTTATAAACCACTTCGCACCAAGAATATTTGTCACTCGGCTAGCTCCCATAAGTCATTGTGAATTAATGAAAAGGTTTAGATTGGGTATGTGGTTTGAGAGGATATGGCACTTTCGGGTATGTTTGGATAACTCACAAATTTCACATTTTAAAGAATTTATTCTTTTATTTCTAAATAGCAATGGAAGATGCCTTTTAGATACAAGAGATTTGGATGTCCTAACTACTGATTGCCATAACATAATGTTATCTTCTTTTGAAGTAGATAGAGCCAATCCCCTTGTGTCTGTTTTATTCCACACATATAATCCATCATCAACTTTAGCGGTGCCAATCATCTTCCTCGATTTCTATTCCTGCATTACACAACCAAGATTAGAAAATTCAGCAAGCATGTTTCCATCTTTTGTAAGTTTACTTATCGAAAGTAAATTACAAGACAAGTTTGGGACATGTAGAACATTATCAAGGGAAAAATTTTCGCTATTTTACTTTCCTACTCCAACCACGGTGAGTATGAACCATCACTATTCGGATTCTTGACTTGTTATGACAAGAGTGGTATAAGTCCAAAGCAGTGAAGTTACATCATGTGATCCGAGGCTCCGAATCTAGTATCCAAGAGGTTTGGTTATTAGATTCAAGAGCGATATGAAGAAGCAATACCTTGAGCGGCTAGAGTCCCATGTCCAAGTAGAAGCACTTCGTAATCTTTTGGAGATTCATGTCGAGTCTTGGTTAAGCGGACATCAAGTACTTCATCTGCATTAGTGGAGGATATCATGGCGCTTTTCTTTTCTCTCTGTTTTTATCCGGATAACCATGAAGCTTAAAACACTTTTCCTTAGTGTGACCAACACAGTTCACAATGGCTACATACCGGTTTGTTTGATCCGAATCACTTCAAAGACGCAACTTTTGTGTTGATGGACCTTTGAGACAAGAGCGAAACTTGATGAGGCTGTTTTTCGAGACGAGATCATTGGTTTAGGTTCTCCCATCATGACGAGACGCCGCTTTTTCTTCTTGTCTTACTTCAGCAAATGCTTCACCAATGGTTGGAAGGGGTGATCTACCCAGGATTCTGCCCCGAACTTCATCTAATTCACTCTTTAGTCCAGCTAGAAACTCATAGAGTCATTCTTTGTTGAGATGAGTCATGAACTTAGACTGCTCTAAGCCTTCACCCTAATCTGCCTCGTAGTACATGTCTAACTCCTGCCATAATATTTTCAGATTATTATAGTAGTGAGTTACCTTTAGAGTCTCTTGTCGAATATCCTTCAGTTTGAGTTTTATCTCAAAAACTTGAGAAGCGTTTCCCAGATCAGAATAATTCTCACTAATTGCATCCCACATGTCTTTAGCAGTTTTGAAGAGAAGGTAGGTTCGACTTATGTGGCCTTCCATCGAGTTAATCAACCACGCCATAACAATAGAGTTGTTGAGTTCCCAAGTAGCATAAGTCAGATTGACAACATTTGGACGTGGGAGGTCTCTATTAATATACCCTAACTTGCCACGACCACGAATTACCATGAGGATGATTGGGACCATTGCGGAAATTTTTCCATCTAGACGATGACTAGTGATCATTAGAGAAGAATTGAGGTCACTTTGATTGATCCCTTGATTGCCATTCGAGATATTTGTGAGATCTCGGTTTGGACATGGCATCATTGAGGTCACCATGGGGGAAAAAAACCGGAGGAAATTTTAGGAAGGATTTTTCAAAAAGAGAGAGATCGAATGATTCCTAAGGCTCGATACCATGTAGAGAATTAGAGAAATTTCTTATGTATATTCTGTTGGTTAACTTACAAATATATAGATAGAGATTATCCTAAGGTAGGAAATAATCGCAAGAAGATAGTGACTTCCTAAGAATCAAGAATTAGGATTAGTTTCTATTTACAGAAGATCTCCTAATATTCTATCCTTAATTTAAGGGATTCTAACATGAAGGATTTAATTGAGCAATTATACTTTATTGTTATTTCATGCTTTTTTTAAATAGGAATTAGAAAATTTCACAGCTTTATTTTTGGGAAAATATTCGGTACACTGCTAGTGGAATTTTTAGACTCCACAAGCAATGTTAGGGGGTTGACAAGTGTCTAAGGGGTTTTAATAAAATAGATATTTAAAAAAAGTCACATCAATTTTTTAAAGCTGCTTATGGAATAAAAAAATTACACTGCCAGCATACCAAATACTCGCCCTTTATTTTTTGGTCCTTTTATTTGTTCTTTTTACTTTCTCTCTCCATTTACATTTTTTTTCTTCCTACTCCTTAACTCTGTTTCCCTTTCTTCTTTTGTCTTCTTTTCCCTCACATACATGGTGTGTTTTCCATCTAGTTAAATCAAATAATTTCCTTCTCTCTCTGAACTCTCAATTCTCTTTCTATCTCTAGTTCTTAAGTCCCAACTTGCAGCCACCTCAATTTCCAATATCCTGTTTTGGGCTGCCTTCTGGACCATCACTCGCCATCACAACTGCTGCTCACCGGTGTTGGTTTGAGCCCAAATATGTTCACTTCTTCCTCTTCATTTGAACTTGATTTTTAAATAGAATCTCTGGCTTATCCTAGATCTAACATCCTAGTCCACAACTCCTTTTCTCCACAAGCTTTACCTCTGCTGTGGAGCTGAAGAAGACATAGAAGAATGGGGGAAAACTTAGGGCCTTCTTTTTAATTATAAGTGGGACATTTCATGGAGCTAATAATTATATGGTTTAAATTTTGAGGTAATTTAAAAATATTTAACTATTATTTTTGGTGGAATAAGAGTATAAGACTACTTAAATCAAAACTTGAATAAAACTTATTAGCCGCCTAATAGAGTTTGAGAAACTAATCTATCTATAATATATATAAAAGCGAGTTTGGAAAAACTTTTGAACTGACCAATATAACCTTTTTTGGTTCATTATATTACTGGATTTACTGTTTTAAATTTTTATTTATCATATTTATAGATAAGAATCTTTTTAAAGATTTATAAATAAGAATTATAATTCTATTTAAAGACTTCTATTAAGTGAATTTATATAATAGTTAATAAAAATTATTTTATATTAAATTAAATTAAGATTATTATGTTTTACATAAACCAAAAAGGAAAAAAAAGGAAAAAATATATTACTTTAGTTTTAAATAGAAATTGACCGTAATATAAATATAATAATTGGATTAGAATATTAAAATATGTTACTCCCTTAATTGGCCTAGTAGCTAAAGGCTGTTCATCTATAGAATTCACCCGGATTCGAACCTCCTGGGGAGCAGTGGTAGACCTTTATATGGGTCAGCTCCCTTTTGGTGTAGTGTGTGTATGTGGTGTGGGTATGTTCCCACAGTGTGTGCGTGAGTACTTCATATTTCATAAATGGTAAATTTTTTTAATCTAATCTAAATATATTATATTTATATTATGGTCAAGTTTTTTACTATTAAGAAAAGGAAAAAAAAATACATATTGAATATTGAAGAGTTTGATTTACAATATATCCATTTTAATAGTTTGTACAAATTCTTTAATAATATTATAATTTTTTATTAGCACTATATTTGAATTATCAAAATAATTGATAAATGTTAAATATGTTTATTAGTTTTTTTGAATGGTGTTTCTTTGTATTAATGACATGAAATAAAACTATGTTGTACCCTTAATATGGTTAAAATGCTTTAAATATGGTTTGAAATTTTATTATTATAATTTTGAAATGTTAAATAAGCTAATGTGTTTTAACTATATTCAACAATTCAAATAACAAATATTACTTTATTCTAATTACAGTAATTAAAATATATTATTAAAAAATATTAACTAAAAAAGTTAAATGCATAAAATCACTTGCAAGGCATGTGATATTGAAATCTAATACCATTAAAAGCTGTTCAAACTGGATTTTATACTATGGTTCAGTTTAATTTTTTGGTTTCCTCAGTTTTTATGCACAGCCCTGAAATGATATACACATGGAACTGCTTTGCAAATCTTGGATAGAGAATAAAGCTAGAAGGAAAAGTCTTCATGTCATTCTGTCTATATGGTATTTGTTTGGCATGATTATTCTTAAATGGACACTTTGTGTTTATGAAGTTCCACTTTAATTTATAAGTTATGTTTTTTGAAGTTGTATCATCGATTTTTTCTCTTCTAGAAGACTTGATTGTCGGGGTTTTTAGCATCATACTGAATAAATAATCTCGTCTATTTGTGTCTCTTCTTTTCCTCTTTCTAGCCGTTCAGAACATCGATTACTTCTTCGATCTGATAATGCGGATAGTCGTCTCACACCTTTGGGGCGTGAAATTGGGTTGATAGATGATAGACGCTGGAAAATATACCAGGACAAACAAGCAAGGATTTCAGATGAAAAGAAGCGATTGAAAACTGTCAGGATTTCAGGTTTGTATTCTTTCTTTTGTTCCCCTCCATGAAGCCTTCAGCTTGCAAATTATACATTTTATATCAGGAACCATTTTCTTTTTATAGATTGGAAGAAGACTAATAACTAAGGCAGTTGGGTAAAGGGGAAACTCTCTTATACATGGGGAATATTAGTTTTTCTGTGGTGTTCAGTTTGCTTGCTGTATGAGAGACTGATCTTATATATTTATGGATCATCATTATTCTTTCTGTTACTTTGCTTTTTTGATTTAAATATTTATTGTTTGATTAGTTTTCCAGGACACTGTTCACTCTTTAATTTTTTGGATATGCGTGATAAGACTTATTAGTACAAATCTATGAGAGTGAGGTCATAATATCTTGTATGTGAGATTTCTGTGCCCTTGAGAATAATTTAACCAGAGCCAAATTGAAGAGAGCTGCCATTATAGTACACTGATATTGTTCCTAAACAATAATAGATTGCAAATGTGGCTGCAAATTTCATGGCTGTTGTCAGTGGCCTCAATTTCTAGTATGCTTGATCATTGAATTCTTTGCATCAAATTTCATCATTCATCTGAAACTTGTTATAATCCTTCTTAGTATTTATAATAAACAATAATAGACGTTTGTGATTTGTTGGAATTTAAAAATGGCTGCAATTTGTGATTGCTTTCCAGGAGGAGACTTGGCTGCTGATGTTTCTCACTTCTCTGGTCAACCTGTGAAGGAATCTTCAACACTAGAGAGTCTTCTAAAGAAACCACACATAGAATATAAACTTCTTGATAAGCATGGTTTTGGGAACGAAATGTTATCAAGAACAGAGAAAGAATGTGTTGAAATCGATATAAAATATGAAGGCTTCATTATTCGCCAACAAAACCATCTCCAACAGGTATGAATTTAGAGTTGCATGGTGAAACATCATTCTATGCCACCATACATCTCCATGTTTCTGCTTCTTTCTACACTCCTTGGCATCAGTATATAATGAGGGAATTATTTATCATCTCTGATTTGTTTATTTTCTTTGTCAAATCCAACACTTTTTGTTGAAGATGGTCCATCAACAGCATAGACGACTTCCCGAGGACTTGGATTACTATGCAATGACAACTTTGTCTCTTGAAGCACGCGAAAAGCTCTCCAAGGTCTGTAGTACCAAAAATTTGATTTGAAATATATTTTAAAGCATGCTATTAAAGGAGTGAAAATCATTTCCTTTTGGGGATCATGTTTAGGCATTCATCCAGTTGACAGTAACTCAGCAAGTGATTAATGCATGGTTGTCTCTCTGTCTGTGTGCTTTGAGATATTTGCTTTTCCAGTTTTACCAGACTGCATTGAATACAGAATCTTGAATCGAATTTACTAGACTTTCAGCTTAATGCATTTACTCATGGAAGAAGTTCACAATAGAGGGAATTTTCCTGGATAAATTTTTCAAATGTTTGTGAAGTTGGTTCTCATCAAATGAGGTTTGTACAATTGTAATTGAAATTTAATTCTAATCCGAACAGGTTAGACCGCAAACTATTGGTCAAGCGAGCAGAGTAGGTGGGGTTAGTCCTGCAGACATCACTGCTCTTATGATTATACTTGAAACCAAACGAAGAAAAGCTCAAGAACTGAGAAGACACCAGATACGTGCTTCTGTCATGGTAGATACTGTTGAAAACTTGTCTGATACATTAACAGAGGCAGTTGGTAAGTAGCAGCAGAATATAAGCCCATCATCTAATTTGAACTTATGCATGTCTCACCATCAGTGCAATTTATGAAGAACAATTCAGGAACACATAAATGCGGATGAGATCTTGAGTCTTTAACAATTAGAACCTTGAGGAACAAGTACTTTGAAGATTTTCCGGAGGCTGCAATCTCTTATAGCATCTGGACCAGGAATTTGAGGTTAGTTTAAATTTTCGTTTGCTTATATTAATGATATTCGTATCTCGGAATATTCTCGTATCATTTATGCCATTTGTAATTAGCACAAATATTCAGGCTGTAACTACCATATTCGTCCTTGATTACTTTGTTGAAGCTCTTTGGAATTGGAGTTAACTTGCTGCATTGCCATTAATGAAGGTTCATTATGCTTCATTTTGTACATTTTAGCAGCTCAATATAAATTTTCCAAGTTTGAGAATGTTAAGCTGTCTTGGTTTGTTTCAAGTTAAAAATTGTCATTTTGTGCTTTTGTGCATTTGCAACCTCTATTGGCCCCAAGGGTTCTTAACTACTACTATTATTATTATATAGGCAAACTTATGTTTGAGTAAGCTTACGTTTTGATTACCGAATTTTAAAAATATTACTATATAGTCACTTGCATTATTGATTTAAGCCCTTGGTTCTTGTTATAAATTTTAGATCAAAATGTATATTTTCCTTTTATTTCGTTAGGCTCCGTTTGGCTTTAGAAAATATATGATATTTTCATTTTCTTGAAAAATTGAGAGCATTAAAGACAACTTGTTTGGTTGAAAATTTTAAAATGATTTTTGAAAAATGAAAAATAAATTAGGTGAAAAATTAAAAACAAAATTATTTTCAATTTTTCACAGAATATTTTTGTAAAATTGAAAATGATGAATATTAGAGTTTTGGTAAATGGTGGCAAACCTTGAACTTGAGATCCCGTTAGAACCATATTTTCTTACTATCCCGATCATAACCAAAAAAGAACAGAATAATATGCATAATAAAAATTGGCCCAGAAATTAGTGTTTTTTTTTTTTTTTTAGTTGAAGTAATACTAAGCTTTGATTTCGTTAATTTTGGTCGAAACTGTTAGCTTTGTTGAAGAAAAATCCTAGAACCAATCAAAAAGTTGGTCGTCATCTTCCGTCTCTCTTTCTCCAGTCCTTTCTTGCACCACTTCACTCCTCCAGGCCGGTAGCATGCAAATGACACAAATTCTCCAATCCAAATCCGAACCCCCCTCCTCCCTTTCAGCCAAAACTTGACCGCTTACATCTTCACACCAAGCTTTCTCCTGAACCCACTGCCACAGCCCCAAGCATCCGTACTACAGCCCAACACGACCCAGATGATGATTCCATCACCCCGTCTCCGCTCCATAATAAACATCAAAAGTTGCGAAATACCAAACCCACTATTCAACTAGGCAAAGCTGATGGTTCCCATGAGCCTTTGTCGGAACGGATGCGTCCTGGTATTGTTTTCAAAGTTCTATTGATCGTAGTAGAATCCTTTCCACTATTTTTTAGGGTCCTCCTGGCACTGGTAAGACTTCCATTGTTAACTTAGCTCAAGAGCAGTCTTTGTATCGATTTGTATCTTGTATCTGCTGTGACTTATGGGGTTAAAGATGTTAGGAAGCTAGGAAAACGAGGGTTATGAATAATAAAAGGAGACTTTCATAGGTTTAATAAATCACAACAGGATTCTTTCTTGAAAGTGATTGAAAATGAAAGCATTGTGTTTATGGGTGAGAACCTTTCGTCATGGGTGCGAGAGTAATAAGAGGAAAAACAAACGGAAAAAAGATTATATAAAATATGAATATTATTCCATTCCAATAATTGATCTTGAATTTTAAGATTTTCACTGAAATTTAAATTTTTCGATATAACATTAAATATTAAAAAATTACAAATAACATGATATCATTATTTCATACAAATCTTTCTTAAGAAAGAGAAAATATTTAATTTAATTTAATATTAAAATTTTAATTTTGAATTCTGAATTTAATTAGAAATAGGTCACATTTTGGTTCTGAAACTTTTTCAACAAAATTGTCAAAAAATAACAAGAAGTACCTATAGGCTATAGTTATTATTAAAGCCTAGAATTACAATTGATGAAAAGTTACAAGTATTTACATTACAGCCAATCAATGGTGCAAGTAACCAAAAGAATAGTATGTTGAAATTATCGTCTCTTTTTGCGGTAACTCCGCTGCAGTTTCCATGACCAAATCATAAGGAACAATACGAGAGTAGATCCCACAGACAACCAGAAAACTACCAACCATCGTGGCATCGGCTTCGGGTATAAACCTGATGGGTAGGTTAACAATATCAAATTAAATGATTAAGAAACCAACTCTCATAAAATATTATATGGGGACTGCAACATACCATGTCCAAACTTGATGCATATAAGAAGCTCGATGATGCAAATCGCGAGGGAAAGCCAACAAAATGCTCCTACCTTTTTCACTGGTTTACTGAAAGGGGAACAGGAATATTGTCAATATTCTGGCATTGTATGTAAATGTCAGAAATAGAGAGAGAGAGAATGAGATAATACCAATCTTGAAGGTATAAGTTGTACTCACGAATTGTTGGTATTGCTATTAGCCACCACAAAATCAACCTATAGACAATCACAGGGTTTCGAGGAGGAATCCAGAGACAAAACTTTAGAAAGAATGTATTAAGTTCTACTGTCAAGAAGACGATACAAAGGCTGAGAACTTGAATGAAACGCCATGGACCAAGCAAGGGGTGCCATTCATCTTTGTCCCACTGGGCTGGCGTAAATTGTCCCAATGTTCGTTTCACCTAACACCGATGACCAATGACCAATCACCATT
This sequence comes from Gossypium rotundifolium, assembly GCA_025506655.1. NCBI lineage: Eukaryota > Viridiplantae > Streptophyta > Magnoliopsida > Malvales > Malvaceae > Gossypium > Gossypium rotundifolium. Next base: position 377,634 of record CP106730.1, on the reverse strand, counting down.
TCATGACTTGGAATTTTTAACAAACTCTTATCACCTGAAGAAACACAGTAAAGAAGTAATTACAGGTCAAAAAACATACTTTGCCAATAATGTTAGGCTGGCGACTTATTCCAACCCACTCATAGGTTCTGCCGTCAAAGTACCTAACAGTACGCATTCCAGCCCAAATACCTACAAGAAAACCAAATAGGCTGAAGAATCATATTAACGCTTTGTTACCACACCAGGAACTAACAACAAAATAAAATTATATACTCATGATAACACAACAGACTACGACTTTGAGGTCACATGAATAGAATAGGCATGCAAAACTGTTATTCCCACTTAGGTTTCACATTTCATACAACTTAAGGAGTATGATCATATGTAGGGCTATAATAAGGGTTTTCAAATCCACATCTGTCATACAAATAAATTAGGCTGGGCACCTGAGAACTATTCTGTGTGGGAGGAATTATCAAAGCACAAAATATTATCCTCAACAAAAATTAATTTATTTTATCACAGTATAAAACTTGCTAGAAAACATTTGAATAATTGAAAATGGAACTTGGAAAAGACCATTTAGAAAACAAGTTAACCAGCTAATAATATTGTTCAGTTGCTTCATCCCTTTCAGTCAATTCCAACTGCTACAGCCTTAGGCACAACAGTGATCAAAGGAAAAAAAATATAGAAAACAAAGGGTAAATAAAATGGCAATGTGGGATCTTACCAAACCAATTACATGTAAAAATATCAAGAATAATGCTGTCCCACCAGCACTCATTAAAGTTGGGTAGCATGTGTCGGAAGGTAAGCTGTATATGGCATCATAATAGTAAGTTTATCGATGTAAAACAGACCACACATACAAGCATTAACTTGTCAATAGTAATACTTCTAAACCGGAAATGAGAACAATAAGAAAAACTATAAGCATGTCCTGTGAAAATCTAACCTCCATAAACTCAAATCCAGTTGAGAGGACCCAGAGAAGTGGCTGATTGCGGATTAAAATGGCCTTGCCCCACCAACCTAAGATGTGGGCTAGAACAAATTCATCAAATAGAGTTTCCTATAAATTGTTTTTTTTTTTTTATATGAACAAAATTAGAATTGAGAAATAAAATACCACAGCCATTGCATCAAGAAAGACTAGCTCAAGTATGCATTAAAATAAATACCTAAAGAAAAAGAGGTAAAAGAAGGAGAATAAAGTAGAGCATTCAGGTTGTGCAAGAAGATCCATACATAAACATTCTTAAATCTGCTAGAGGGATTTTCAGGAATATAAATGCGACAATCAGCACCATAGGATCGTTCTGGAAGCTCTGCATGAAGAAGCAAATAATAATGAAGAAACTTTATTATAATTAATAAAAGCAGAGCAAATATGAAACTAAATATATTTCAGAGCCAAAAGCAATACCAACACCAAGGTCAGGATGGAGAAACTTCATGAATTGCCTAGCATCATCACGTGTCTGGAAATGAAATTCAGAGCAACCATCACTAATCATTTATTCAACTTCAGATGACAGCATGCATGTCTGAGTGTATGTGCACAGACAGAAACATTCCAGAACAACACCAAGTTCTGACCCCTTACAGACACACACACACACACACACACACACACACACACACACACACACACGTATGTTTCACTTTTCCTCATATGTATGTGTGCTGTATAGAGAGTATTTGATGTTTGTAAGTAGTGCATCTCAGCTCCTATTTGCAAGGCTGAGCAACTTTTGATAATTGACAACATGTTAACATTACCAAATCTTTAAATTGTGAAGGGGCAGGGCTTTATGCTAACAAATAAGATTAGCCGGGTTTCCTATGTGATCAATTAAGATTCCAGGTATAGTACATAATGTCGACCAACAAAAAAAAAAAGCTACAATAGACAAATGCAAATATGTACACATGATGTACAAAAATAAATAAACTAAGCAATGGACAATAATACAATATACATAAAGAAAATAAATAAATAAATAAAAGCTGCACTGGGAAACTAACCTGAAAAAGCAAAAAAGTGAGTGCAACAAGGTAAACAACAGCCATTCCATGAACTAAACGCCAAACTGCAGGATGTGGCCGAATAAGGACCCTGCAAAGAAGTTTGACTTCCTTTAAGTGCCCAGAGCAAAAACACTAGCAGTCCATTAACCGTAGTAATAAGAAATGCAGCTGACTAGAACATAGCTTTGCAGATAAAAAAAATTAGCTCCAGAGTCATCCATAAACAAATTTATAAGATTCCCACCATCTTCTCCAGCCAACACAATCGTAAAAGCATTGCTTTCACATCATGAAAAATATTTTAGACATAGGACAGATATATGAATACATATTTCAACTTTAAATCTCACACCCTGCCTCCCCTCACTCCTTTATAAGGTTCAACCTTTTTTGAAATGTAAAATGTTGAACAAATAAAGTCACCCAGGAAATAAAATGCGAACATGTATACAAAAGCAAATAATGATGACAGAGAGGAGTTAGTTTTCTGGTCATCATAATATGGAGGCCACATAGATGATGCATTTCCTTTAAGACTAAGAGACTCCAATTGAGAATCATTGACAAATCTTGAAGGCAGAAATTTTCAGCTTTTATCGTGAAAGCCTCTGATATTGAAAGAGTATATTTTATCTATCTATTTATCTATATATACACACAACTGAAAGGAAAACTCAAAAGTCTGATTCTAAAAGGTTACAGAAGAGTATCGAGTCAGTAGCTTTCTAGGAAATTTCTTAATGAACCAGAAGAATTGTAACATCAATCAATACAACATAAATTACCTTTTTTAGGAGTGAGGGGGATTTATACCTGCTACTAATAGTAAAGAATCCATGTAAAACAATTAAAAAAGTGAAGCAACTTGGAAAATAAAATGTGAACATGTATGCAAAACCATATGATGATAGAGGAGTTTGTTTTCCAGTCATCATAATAGAGACCACATAGACAATGCATTCCTTTAAGCCTAAGAGAAACCATTGAAAGTCATTGATAGCTTTTAGGAAATTTCTTAATGAACCAAAAGAAACATCAATCAATACAACAATTTTTTTCTCTCATGGGAGGGGGATTTATACCTGCTACTAAATAGTAAAGAATCCATGTAAAACAATTACATGAATGAAGTCCTACAGAAGAAATCAATCTAATAACTTACGTAGAAGGAGCCTGCAGCAAGCAATAAGTAAGAAAAACTGCAATCATTGCCCATACACCCCTATAAAAGAGAGCACATGTGAGATACTTAAAACATGTCAGCAAGTAAAAAAGCAAAGACATAAAACACCATTAGACATAAATAGAAACCTTTTTACATATGTGACAAGATCACCGGATTTGTTGCTCTCAGGATCAAGGGCTCCACTTGCCCAACTGTGAAACATATAAAGACCAAATAATTGAGTGCTAATATAAAAATTGAGACGTAATTTTACATTAAAAGAAATAAAGAAGATTCTTCTTTAACAAAAAAAAGGAAAAAGATACATATTCAGGTTGTTTATAGATTTCAGCCATGTATCTAGCAAACAGAACTTAAACAGCAACATGCAAAACTAAAGACATGGTGCTGGATGCAACCAGTAGAAGACAATGATAAGAAACTATCATTGTACTAAATTGAAGAAACTGTATAATGACCAAGCTGCACTCAATAGATAATCCCAATTGTTTCCCTCAGATTACAGTGACTTTTACAAGGTCAAAATGGAAAAAGAAAAACAACTATAGCTGAATAACATTAGTTCAGTTATAAAGATTCAAAACATACAAGTTTCCACGAGATTTTCTTAAAACTTCTAAAAAAATCAACACCGAAATGAAGTCATTGTAACAATAGTGTCCTTATTAAAATGTAGCTCCTTGCTCACAATACCAATTGTTTCCCTTAGAGTACAGTGACTTTAACAAGGGCCAAACAGATAAAGAAAAACAACTATAGCTGAATAACATTAGTTCAGTTATAAAACTTCAAAAACATATATGTAAGTTTCCATAAGATTTTCTTAAAACTTTTGAAATAATCTACAACTCCATAGAGTCACTGTAGCCATAGTATCCTTTAAAACACATATCCTTTAAAACACCGAAGGAAGCATAATATTTTCCAGTGTAATCTTGCCATCCTAAACATAGTACATGCAACGGAAACAAGTTCCAAAATTAAAAACCATAAGCAACCATATGGTTGATGACACCCAAAATATTGATAGCCATTCACAACAAAAATAAGAGCATAAATTCAAGCCAAGAACTACAAATTCTCGCAAAAAAAGAAGATTTTGTGTTATTGAAAGATAAGCTACCAACAATATAAAAGATGTCTAAAGCTAAAAAGGGGGAAAATGCAGAATTTTCAGTTGAGTTTATGCTTACAAGAAATATATATCAAGCAGGGCACTTACATTAGAAAGCATGAACCAACAAATAAAAATGAAATAGTACGAGGCTTGTATGCCCATGCAGTCCATGGATCTAACTCATCAATGG